>OY855916.1:7537500-8137500 GCA_963693305.1 Meandrina meandrites
TCAATGTTGTTTCTTGAGGTTTGCGGTTCAACAGGCTTTGTTTTAAAAACACTAAAGCATTAACAACATTGAAATGGGGGGGGAGGAGGTTGCAAAACTGAACTGTGTTGGCTAAATAAGTGGAAATTTGCTAAGTGTTTCAACAGTTTTGTCCAAGATTGTGTAAACGATATTTTGGCTAATAAGTAGAAAACGCGTTTAAGTTCTGCCATAAAACGCCTTTATCTTTTTGTACGCTTCGAGTTCTTTACCACCAACTACTCGTTGCCACAACATGCTTTTATGAAGCCACGGAATCATCAATTAAAATGGTTTTCGGAGGCTCGTTACCAATCGAGTCAACAGAACTTTCAATGATTCTACTCAGTCAGATTCTTTTCAAGGATTTCAATAGCAAATGGCTTTATTGAAGGGCTGATGCAAGTTTCCATCAAATGTCTGCATTCTAAAACTTCAGATAAAATACAAAGTTTGTTTTTTATGTGCGTCATTGATGGAAATTAGAACAATTTGTAATGCTTTAGTCGATACATCAGTTATACATTCAAACGACCAGAGTACAATTCAGACAAATGAAGTCATAAAACCAAACATTCAGTACGGAAAACAACCCAAAACTTAACGAATTTACCATTCCATAGGAAAAGAACGAAAATGCATGAAGTTGCACGCGTTTTTTGAGTGGGATTACGTGAAAAGCAATGGCGTCACGCCATAATGTCTCAAGCGTGACAAAATGGATGCGGCGTGACAAACAGGCGGTTAATAACAGACTATTGCTAACGACTGTTTTTATGTACTTAATGGGACTTTTCTCTCTCAATTCGCACCAGTTACCCTTAGTTGTCTGCCGCAACTTTGAATTAGCGTAAAAACTGTGATTCTGAACGATTAACAAAAGGATTTTCAGTGATTTGAACGGTTAACATACGGTTAACACCGATTAACAGCTATCAATGAAAGATACCTTGACATCTTCTATTATTTCAAAAGACTTCCCTGTTAACCGTTGAAAAGCTCTGTTAACCGTAGTTTTTCGCTTTCTTTGTGTTGATCATTCAAAGTTAATCGACTGGTGCACAATTTCATCTATTGCTTTCTAAATTCAAGGGGAGAAACAGCATTTCGAGAATTGCAGGATTCAGTGTTAAAATCCTGCGGGTTAGCGCGGGATACTGCAACGTGAGCCCTGATACCTGGCTATTTTTAAGTGAGCTATTATAATTGCAAAATGCCCTCTCTATTATAGTTTAGAACTAGATTCTTTGGTCAAATACTTTTTAAATGACTTCAACACGACCACTGGTCTTCAAAAGCGCTTGCCCTACTCATAGTAGCATTCTCGACTGCCATAGAAAAAAAGCATGTGTGCGCCATTGACCTGAGAAGTCCATATTTTGCCTGTAAAATTTGAATGAATATTTTTCAGGCGTAAATTATTTTTACAAAAGCAATTCGAAGAGTTTTAAATATACATGGCTCCTTAGCTCACTGAAATATCGTAATTCCTCAAAATTCCTGAAAAAGCAGCTTACACAATCTTGGACAAAACTAGTTGAAACATACGATTTTCACGCATTTCTCACAAATGTCTCGACTTGCAAGCGGGTTCAAAATATCTTATCCCCCCCCCCCCCCCCCTACTCAATGTTGTTTCTTGAGGTTTGCGGTTCAACAGGCTTTGTTTTAAAAACACTAAAGCATTAACAACATTGAAATGGGGGGGAGGGGGTTGCAAAACTGAACTGTGTTGGCTAAATAAGTGGAAATTTGCTAAGTGTTTCAACAGTTTTGTCCAAGATTGTACATTCTCTAAACTAACGGAAGGATGGTTACGATTGTCTTTCTTTTCCATTGTAAGTTCATTTTTACCGCATCTTAGCAGCTTGTGTCAAGGTGTAGTCATCGAGGATGTAATCATCCTTGGTGCTTATTCTTTTACAAGAAACTATTTTGTCAAAGGACCGTACTGAGCAGGGGTTTGATCAGGCGAGGCAAAATGAACTAACAGCGGCGAAACCGTGCGATGTTAGGGGGTGGGGGTGGGGGTAGGGGGAGGCGCCTGGCGACTCAACCCGGATAGCGTATGGTACCTAGAAAATCAAGGGTCTCTGAAATAAGATCCAGTTAGATCGTTATTCGAGCAACATAACCAAAGATGATACGCTTCTTGTTAAAGCGGGAGTTGCGTGAAACACTTCAAATATCAGACACCAAATATCACCCCTCTGAGTCCTAACCAAACCAACAGGAAGTCAAGTATTTTAATAAATATAAAGTATGAATACATTTAATGCTTCAACGTTCCCTTGAAGCGAGTTTGGATCAAGTGACTTTATAACTGCGAACATTTGATAGTTGATAAATACTCAAGTAATCTAAAATTACAAAACTTAAAACAAACCCAAAGTTCGGTAACTTGAAATTACATCATTTCATTTGTGTTTACCAAACGGTGCAAAGCTTTAAAAGTATTGTCAAACATCGCAATCCTTCGATGGAACAAGTCAATTAAGCAACACGAATCGCCCGAGGTGTTTTTCAATCCAGTGATCAAACCAATAGGCAGCTGAACTGGCTGCTTAAGTTTGATGTTATCTTGAACGACAAGTAAAAACAATTTTAATTGCTAAATACTTCAAGTGTTTTCACACAGTATGAGAGGTTTGTTTTCCTTTCAAAAGAAGTGAATGTGTGTTCCAAGTTGCTGCCATTTAGATTCACCTATCCCAGTTTTCAATGCTATTTATACGTTCGTCTAATCAATAGCAATTCTTTTTCGTTTATTCCGATAAGTATTTGTTTAGGGCTCGCGGGAGCTAGTTTCGAAAACTGTGCCATTAATGTTAATTTATTCCTCTAGTCTGGAGTGGCGGCACCACACCAGGCTACCTATAAATTAAATTCTTTTAGACATTTCATAATCAACACGTTATGGAAATTCTTTTTTACCTATTAATAAGTTTTGGGTTTCAACGTCCCTAACCGAGGTTGAATCACGCGACTCAATGGATGTTTCCACAAAGCACTGTTTGATAGGTAGCTACAGTGACTCGTTAATTTGAAATTTTAAAATTACTTAACGCTTGAAACGAACCCAAAATTTGGCGCGTCCTTCCTGACGTTAAAGAAAGTACTGGTACATCCTAACAATATTTCAAGCATTTTGGCCGAGTAATCTGATCTGAAAAGTTACCTGAAGCTTAAATCTGTACGTCACGCTATATCGTGACCACAATTCTTGGAATACTTGGCGCTTTATATAGGTATTCTGAGAAGTTTACAAAATGTCATAACATGTCAAAAACCACTCACTGATTGGTCGATGTCATCAGACTAAAAATTACCATTCGATCCGATCAGTTCAACATTGTTGAAGGCGTTCACAACTACAAACCCTTCGTCGTTTTCCGCCTTTAATCATGGATATACAAACCTTGCTAAACAATCTTCATGAAGTTCTAAGTATCCTGTTCGGTGTGCATGAACACATTCACTGATCCAAAACAGCTGCCATGTTTACACAGTTTTTGTCTCCACTGCTTAAACGGGATATTACGAACAAGTGGTCGCCACGATGTGATCTGCTGCCCGGAATGCAGAAGGGAAAGTAGAGTCCCCAGAAGTGGAAATCTTAACGACCTGCCAACCAACTTTCGAATCAACAGTTTGCTAGATGTCCTGGCCATCAAAGAGTGCAGTACAACCGGCGTGAAATGCGGTAATTGCGACAAAAGAAGCGCACAGAGTTTGTACTGCTTTCATTGTTGTGTATTCTGGTGTGATGATTGTATCACTGGCCACAACATGATGCGAGCGAATAAAGAACACCGTGTGTTGGTGCTTAAAGACTTTCAAGACGAAGACTATGAGAATGTTTTAAAGCGACTAGCATTTTGCCAAAAGAAGCACCATGACAAAGAACAGCTCAAGTTCTTTTACCAAATTTGTGAAACTGCCATTTGCAACGCTTGTGCTTTGACAGACCACGAAGGTCACGCCAAGATGCTTTTGGAAGAAGCTGCAAATGAACGCAAGTTACAAGTGAGATCTGTGATTGAATTGCAAAAGCAAAAAGTGCAACAGAAGAAAAAGAAAATCACCAAACTTGATGAAACCAGTGCTCAGATTCAAGAAAAACTCGCTACCGTGAAACGAGATGCGCAGAAGTTTGCTGACAAGATGATCGGTGTCATCGAATCGAAGAAACAGGAAATATTTAATAAATCAGAACGTCAGGCAGCAGAGTCACTCGAGTGTCTGGTAATACAAAAGAGCGAGATTGAACACCAAGTAAACACGACCGAGACAGTAATTGAACAAACTGAAACACTTTTAAAACGAAGCACAAGCGCCGAGATTGTTCAATTGAACAACTCGTTAAACACGATCTTTCCTGAAGGGGTCAGTGATGAAACAGAACAAGTTGACTGTGACCTTGAAGTTACTCGTCAATTCATTTTTGAAGAAAATGAAACATTAATGGACAAAACAAACACTGAAGGAATCGGCTCATTGAAAACACTGGTCAAAAAGACCAGTGCGCATCAATCAAGTGCCGAAGAGAAAGGAATCACTGAAGCAGTGGTTGGAATTGAAGCACAAATTATCCTAACAACAAGAAATGTCGAGGGAGAACAACATTACGAAGAGCGCGATTGTGTCACAATGCAGATCAGGAATCGTCAAGGCCATGACTGTGCAGCAATACCGCGAGTCCAAGACAACAAAAATGGAACCTACAACATCAGCTATTTTGCAAAAGAAACTGGAAAATGCGACGCATCAGTGAAGGTAAATGGTGAACATGTGTATTGCAGTCCATTTACTGTTGAAGTCAAACCCCGACAGTTCAGACCCGTGCTATCGTTTGGTCAACCAGGGTCGGCTGCTGGAATGTTTGACAGGCCTTGGGGAGTGGCAGTGAATGAACGTAATGAAATTGCAGTGACTGAGGCTGGTAACAACAGGATTCAGGTGTTCAGTAGTGATGGAACTGTGTTAAGATCGTTTGGTACAAAGGGTGATAAACAGGGAGAATTTCACTACCCTTCCGGGATAGCCTTTGATAAGAATGGAAATATTATAGTGGCTGACTGTCGTAACCACCATGTTCAATGTTTCAGTGAGCAGGGTAGGCACCTAAACACATTTAGTAGCAAGGGAAGTCTTGATCACCAGCTGAACTTTCCTCACGGTTTATCCTTAGACAGTGACGGGAATGTTATTGTCGCTGATGCACTCAATAAGCTGATAAAGATATTTCACCCTAATGGTCAGTTTTTACGTAAAATTGGCGTAAAGGGTTCTTTCACCTTCCCTTTTCACTGTATCCAATATGACAAATATCTTATAGTGTCAGACGCTGATGAACATTGTATTAAGGTTTGTGACAGGGATGGAAATTTTCTGTACAAATTTGGAAAGAAGGGGGAGGGTGACGGAGAGTTCAATGAACCTTGCTGCTTGTCAGTTAACAAGGCAGGACACCTGATGGTCTGTGATGAAAAGAATCACAGAGTTCAGGTGTTTGAACTGAGTGGAAAGTTTATAACAAAGTTTGGAAAAAAAGGGAGCAGGATAGGAGAGTTTAATGCCCCAGTCTCTACAGCAGTTCTTAGTGATGGTAGGATAGTTGGAAGTGATTGCTTTAACCATCGCATCCAGATCTTTGAGTAGGTCTGACATCCACCTTCTGTACATAATATGAATCTTGAAGTTACTTATAGTTAGCAAAAGATTACCAGAAATATTTGTCACCATTTTTAAGGCCTCGCAGGAGACATTAGCCTTAATAGATTATCTTTAAGAAAGCCTCAATGGAGAAAGTAAAATGACAGCTGTCAGTTGAAACTTTACCCATTTGTCAGTTATCATTATGAAGGTTGAGGGACGTTAGCAGTAAAAACTTTGGAAAATTTGTAAGCTAACCATATGCAGTCCCCCTCCTAACAGTAGCCTGAGATTATACAAATTTTACATTCCATGTTTTTATTATATAGTTTAAATTTATTTTGAGCATTTTGGAGTTATGAAAATTAAGATGGTGTTGAATTTAAGTGCGATAGTTCCTGTTAGCTACCATTACTTAAAAGTAATTTACACTGCGTGCCACTGAAATATGTCAACTGAGAAACTTGTAAGCTAAACTGATTGAATGATATCTGTAACAAAACTACTTTAAATAATTTACAATAGTCTCCATATTCAGTTTTACTAAGCAGGCAATGTACTGTTAAATTGGCTGTAAATAAACACTGGTTTATATTTAGTTCTGTGATGTAAGTAAATTTTGCGACAATTTAGTGGCCAATAACATACAACTTTGTAATGAATGAAAAGAAAATGTAGACTGGAGTATGAATAAATTGTGGTATTTTTTTTTCTTAAATCTTGAAGGATATGTGAATGCGTTACTCAAATGGTGGGATGTTTAGCTCGGTATATATTGATTTCGAGAATATTTTCCATAACGTAAACCAGGCCAGTGTTGAATTATTTTTCTCATCATTATTCCTCACGCTGCTTCAGAAAGTAGAACGAGGGTCGTACAGGGGTATTCTCGTGACGCGTGATTAGCTGATTTTATTTTCCGTGAAACGTGAATTTAATAAATTTATTCTTCGTGACCCGTGACCAGAAGGTTTTGCGTGAAATGTGAAGAGCTTGAATTAATAACCGATATTCGTGATTTCACCACTTTATTGACTTTATTTGCGTGATTTTGAGACGCGAGACCTCAAATGTGACCTCCGTATAATTATCGTAACGTCAAACACTCTTTGTAGAGTAATATCAGGATAAAAGAGTATGTTTCTTTCTTATTTTCGTAATTTCTTAATCAATTTTGATTTCTTCAAACACTATTTGTAGCGTAAGAACAGGATAAAAGAGTACTTATTTTCGTGATTCGGGAAAATCAAATTTCAATATCCGTGATCCGTGATTCGTTATTTTTTTCGTCCGTGAATCGTGCCAGAGATCCCCCTGTACGACCCTCTAGAACATTTCCCATAACAAAACAGAAAGACATGAAATCCAAAGTGCTGTTAAGAAAGCTGGAATTACTTTACCTTGGGGCTGTATTATTTTGATTAAGTCCTACTTGTACGTTGAAAACAAATTTAACCTGAAAACCAATTGACCCACAGCATATACATTGTAAATTGGTTCCAGCAAATTTAATGCTGGTGTTAACCCTGGGATGGACTAGCATCCCATAGGGGGAGGGAGGGGTAGAAAAATCCCTAATTGCTTAATGCTGTGGAAACCGTACATAATTAATAAGCTGTGGCTTGATGAGCGCAAGACTTGAAAGTAGACTTTACCTTCCATCTTGGGAAAGTCACAGCAAGTTTCAACATTTGTTCTTGAGCAAGTGATTCTGAGCTTATATGTGGGATATGGTGAGATAAAACTGGACCAGAATATAATAAAACTATTCATCAAAACAGCAGTGTTTTCATTGCTAACCTGTCCAATTTCTTCTGCATTTTTGTCCATAATTTTATCCAGATGCGTAATGGAGCTCAGTGTCTAAAAAGTGGAAGAACATTTTCACCCGTTACTTAAATTAACAACAGCATAGTGTACATTTAAGAATAATGAAAGACTATGGAAATCATGACTTTAAACTTGTTACTAAATCAATTAGAAACAAATTTGTCCAGATTTACACAAACTTATGCTGCAGTACAAATATGTTGCAGCCAAATATCACAAAAAGTCTATCACCAAAATAATTAAATAATAAATAAATTGAAGCAGAAAGAAAGGAAGGAACTACCCTGTGAAGAGACATCCCTTCAACCTCCCTTTCTCTTCCGAACTTTTTTGCAGGGTAGGAAGGCAACCCTCCAAGTTTATTTTTTTGCTTAGTGGCCATTTGGCCACCGACTGCTTAAGTTTGGTCGCCAGTGAAATATTTTAGTCGCTAAATTAAGCTCACGCTTTCAATCCTTCTTCTCAATTTTAGTCGCCACGCTGGCGACTTGGGTTCCAATTAAGTCGCCAGCTCCAAAATTTTAGTCGCCATGGCAACTAAAATGGTCAAAGTGCCTATGAAGTAAAAAATAATTACTGCTTATTTTTAAGGCTTTTCAAAATAAAGACGAATGGCGTTTACCTTTTTGAAATATCTTTTTTTGTTTTCGAGATATTTAGGTTTTTGTATTATGCAAATGAGAAAGGTGATGACGTCATAAATCGTTCCACAAAAAGATAAATCACTTAATCAAGCATATCTCTTGGAGTATTAAAGCGGTGTTCTTAAAACTTGGCACCATCAATGTTCATCATAAAAGGCACAAGATGGCACCCGTTGCGCAGATGCCATGGCAACAGTTTTGCCGCGAAGACATATTTCTATTAACGCTGACATTCCCAATTTATTCTTAACCAAAGGTGATGCACTCCCAACAAGCTAATGAAGATAGTTAAGCTAATATGGGTACCACGTGTGTTCCACGCCACACCCACTGTTCATTTTTAAAGTGCTGTAAATGGAGATATTTGGGTTTATAACAGAAGGAGACTGGATCCAAGACTGTTGCCATGGCAACGGCACAACGGTTGGAATTCAAATCCAAGTAACCGAAAGAATCAAAACAAGAATTTATCAAAGAGACAATAAATATGTTCTACAAGAAAAAGCTATGATGAGTTAAATACAGAATGATTGGTGGTTTTGGTATATATCTCTTATTATATATCAGTGTGTTTTAAATTAATGGTTTTGTTTGTGTGTCTGCAATGGTGTTAAGGACAACAATGCAGGCTGTTTGCACGTTGTTTTGCAGAGGAAAGCTATAAGCAATGTGCAAAATGTATAACACCCATGCATACATTCTGTTCATTAGACCTTTTGCTTGGCGATGTTTGTGATGCTGTTAAGGGGGGTGACTCTTAACTACCAATTTGTTTCTAAGGCAGGTTTCTAATTGCTATATTTTGGAAACAAAACCTCATACAGATAAGCTTTTTGCACGAGTTTGTTCTATTGAAGATTCCTCCAAGAGTTTCAAGTCACGGTCATATTTAACGCGTTACGTGACCAGAACAGAATAAACTCTAAAACTCAAACAGCGGATAGATTTTAAAATTAAAATGAGCGTCAATAGATAAAGAACATCCATATGCGTAATGTGACGTATCGTTTTTGTGAAATTGGCATTATTATAAGAGTTATGGCCTAATATACACTCATATTTACAGACTTTCTTCAGCAGCGTTTCCTTTTTTCATGTTAACGGTAAAAGCATACGTCAGATTATAAAGACGGCTGCGTTATCTCTGATTCGTAAGAGAAATCGGAACTTTACCTTGTTTCCGTGGAGTTTTAAGGATTTTAAATTCTAACGCTCGGTTTGGGACTGGCACTAGTTTCGCACGCGCAATGTTATATTTTTCAAAGCAGGTGTACCCCCCCAAAAAATTCACCATATAGCGTTACAAAAAGCTTCAAATTCGCTTGCTTCAAAATACAGTCTTCAGCCATTCCTTAGCAACTGCTCCAAATCTGTAGTTAAGAGTCTCCCCCCTTAAATATACATAAATTAAATAAATCAAATGTTGCTTGTTAAATAAAATGCCAAGTGCTGGTAGTGAGTGTCTATCATTGACATGTCTTTTTACCCTGGCTTATCACTTTCATAATCTAGCTGAGCTTGCACTTTGAATGGTAAATAGTTTGGATGTTTAGCAACAGTCAACACTATTCAAGAGATTTAATGAACAGTACGATCAATGTGCACATGTACGTTTCTGTAAATTTCTTTTCCCTCTGCAAACCAACATGCAAACAGCCATCATTTAGTTGCCCTCAGTTGAAATAAAAACCAATTTTTACATACAGTAGTTTCTGAACTTACCTTCAGATGCGGTGTTGTGTATTTGGAAATTAAACCGTGGTTTCCATTTTAGTGTTTTGCGGCCACTGTAGCCATTCTTCCTCCACTCAAATACAACCAAACAAGGTAAAATATGTTTTCAAAGACAACTGGTACCATAGATGGAGTCTTGATCGTTGCTTTGAGGTCAAAATAAGATTAGAATTCCCTCAAAACCGACAACTTCCGCCGCCATGTTGGATTCTCTCTCGTTCCCAGTATGTTTTGTGTCACGCAACACGAACAACAAGTCACGGAGAACACGGGATCACGTTATTTACCATCGCATCAGCCCGCGAGTTTTCAGTTCTCTTACTCTTTCAAAGTACGTCATGTACAGTGGAATCCCGATTTCTTAAACTTCCAAGGAAAACGGAAATTGGTTGAAAAGTCGGTTGTAAAATTGCAGTGTTCGACTTCGATTTCAGCAGGTCGGAAGAAGGCCTTATACCCGGGGGGGGGGGGGGGGGAGGGGGGGGGAGGGGGGGTCTCCCATATGAAATGGACGGGGATGCTCGTCGTCTCGCTTAGGGGTGTAAATTTCGGATTTTGGTCTCGCTTAGGGTGCTCTGGGCAAAATGTCATTATTTTTAGCCGTCGTCGTCTCGCTTAGGGGTGTAAATTTTTTATTTTGGTCTCGCTTAGGGTGCTCTGGGCAAAATGTCATTATTTTTAGCCGTCAAGGTCTCGTTTAGGGTTGCACGCGAAGAAATAAAAAAAAAGAAATAATTTTGATTCGTTATATTTACTCTTTTAGAGGTCTGCATAACGTTCGGCCACACCCAGATTGGTCTCTTTTAGGGGTTAAATTGAAAATTTCCGACGAGCATCCCCGTCCATTTCATATAGGAGTCCCCCCCCCGGGGGACCTTATACCACCTTGGTTAAAAATACAGTTTATATTAGTTCTGCGCTTATTAACTTCGAAGTAAACTAAAGTTGTCAAAGACGGAACGTCCATGAATGAACGATCGATGTAACAGAACAGACAAGCAAAAGCATGGGGAATATATGGGGAGCGGAAACCGGAAGGCAAATCCGTGGGGAAACACTGTGATAGGTTTCTCAGAGTTTGGAGTAATCCAAGGGCTATCTGTCAGCCAAGATTGGGTGTTGGTAAAAGTCAGGTTAAGAGCCACGTTGGGTGTCGACCTTGGAAGGGACGAGGGAAAGCATGAAAAACGCACCGGAGAGACGCATCAATGTAGGGGAACACACTAGAGAATGCGTACTGAAAGCAGAAACGGATCGGACGAGTAAGCGCATGGCGGAACTTACAGGAAAGTGAACGGGCGCACGGCAAGTGGGTGTCAGGGAGTGTTGAGTGTTGTCAAAGTTGGCTGAAGGACAGTTTTGGGTCTCGATCAGGCTTAGTTTAAGGTTAGGCTTAGGAAGAAACGAAGAAATACATGACAAACGAACTGGGAACGCAAAGGCAAGGCGTCAAAAACGGCGCAGGATTCTGAAGGGGAATGCAGAACAAATGTGACTGAAATGATGAGATACCGTGCGCGTAAACGCGCGTGGGAATTCACAGAGCGGGGCCACTTGGTTAGCCACTGGGAAAACCCGAAAGAAAGGGTAACGCAAAAGGAGCACACGGGTTAACATACCGGGAAAGAGGAAGTGTCCAAAAGGCACAGGGATCCCAGGAGGAATGCCGAAGGGTATTTACTTGCGTACCGTAGGCTTTCGACCAATTTCTCCCCTTTTTCCAACCCGCGAAATTTAGGAAGATCAAAGCGCGCGGGTCATAAAGCTAACGATGTCACTAAGAAGTAATGGATAAGTAATTTCGCATGTCCCCTTGTGATCTATACCGAAAGTTGCGGACCGCAGATTGAACAATCATAGCGCCAAATTAGTTTTCTATATAATAAGAAGTTAATTCATTTCTCGAGTTTAGGTGACGTATTTGGAAACATAACTCAATACCAAGAGAGAACTGAAAAGTCAGCATAAGTAAAGCTTCTTATTTAATGCGATAAAATGTCCACTGCTATTTTTATGGAACATCACTTCTCGTTAACGGTTCAATGAAGAATTCCCGTTTTACTGACCGTGCGAAAATTGAGGCGAGTGCTGTTGTTGTCTCTCACCCAGTTTTCGCGCGGACAAAATGCGGGAAACTCGCAATTCGTGCGAGAGGGTACGTTAACGCAGTTAATGGTTCAAAAGTTCAGTCTCTGCTCATCAAGTTCTGCAATGTACAAATGTTTATTCCTTTTCTTTAACTGATGCTGTCACAATACCGCTTTCTATTTCAGCGTTTAATTCTTTCACCACTGTCATGTGATCGAATTTCTCCGGCAATAAATTAAAGGTTTTCAGGATCTCCTCTCTGCGATCGCTTTCTGAAGCGTAGTACATCTTGGCGGCGTTCTGACGATATACCTTCTAGCGTTTCTACTCGCTGTACAGCTGTCAAAAAGTCGTGACAAACGGACGGAAAATGGAAACTTGGAGGCTTTGGCAGTTGCAAAGGACCTACAACAAGCGGTGAGGATAAATTATAGCGCAGGCAGATTAAAGTCAAGCTTGAAAGAGCCTTTAAAGATGGCGCCCGCACTAAAGTTGATGCTGGCTGTGCGCTTCTTTAATATCATGTTGGCCGCCAATTTGATCTGTCTGTCGAATGATGTGGCCTTGAATCCCGGTCCAATTGATTTAAGAGCTTCAAGTCAAGGTAGAGGAATAACGGTTGGGCAATGGAACATTCAACACCTAACGGAGACCAAATTTGAACAGCTTTCGCTATCGCTCAACGCCCATAAAGACTCAGGGAATAAAGTCGATCTACTCATCCTAACGGAGACCTTTTGCAACAGTAAAAGACCGGACGCCTTTTACCAAGTACATGGATATGACATGTTCCGGAAGGACAGAGTTGGAAAGAAAGGGGGAGGAATTATGATTTATGTGAACAACAAACTACATGCTAAAATTCGCCCTGATCTGATGACAACTGAAATCGAAATGCTCTGGATTGAAGTATGTCCTTTCAAATCAAAGCGATCAATGCTTATTGCTGGAGTCTACAGACCTCCGTCTTCCACGTCCCAAGATGATGCAAATATCGCAAAAAACATCGAAAAAGCCTATTTGTTGAACAAAGAAATGGTGCTTTTAGGAGATTTTAACATCGACTTCCTAAATGCAAATCAAGCAAATAAGCACAAACTTGTTAAAACTCTAACGAATTTGCATCTAACCCAACTTGTCAAAGAAGTAACAAGGCCCGCTTCAGGAACGTGTCTAGATCACATCTGGACAAGTCACCCAGAAAGAATGACGTGCGTACAAACAAAGACTATTGGAATGTCGGATCACCTTCCAACAATGGCGGTTCGACGATATAAAGGTCAGACTTCGTTGAACAGTAAATTGAGGAACACCTTTTTCTACAGGGACACGAAATGCCTAGATCAGCAAAAACTTGTTAATGAGCTTAGGGATGCCCCATGGGACGCAGCCTTTGTTTTCGAAGACACTGATGATATTGTAGACAGCTGGTACAAAATATTTACTGATGTCCTTGACTCTCAGATACCTGTGAAAGAGAAAAGAGTAAAAAACAGAGCCCAGCCAATTTGGTTCACTACTGAAATCAACGAACACATAAGAAAAAGAGATAAATTGCTAAAGAAAGCGAGAATATCTGCAAGTCCCGACGACTGGGCCACTTTTAAACGGGTGAAAAATGAAGTCTGTCAGTTAATCAGGAGTACCAAAGAGAAATATTTCAAGAACCAATTTGCTGAACATAAACATAACCCTAAAAGGTTGTGGAGCCTTATCAGAAATCTCACTAGACAGGACGTAAACAATCATGCCTCTTTACGTCAGCTGAGGGAAGGCGATGAAGTGGTTACAAATACACTCGAAATTGCAGAGCGCCTAAACTTTTGGTTCGTGAAGCAGCCCCTAAAATTGCTCCGAAATCTACCACCGGTTACAGCGTCACAGACCACTCCTAGGGACTTGACAAGTGGAGTAAACAAAACGCAGTTCACTATTCCACACATTACGCCGCAAAAGGTTGAGGAGTTGTTACAACACATGCCATCCCACAAGGCCACTGGATCTGATGGACTTGGCGCTAAGATACTGAAAGCAGCTGCCCCCGCAATCTCCATGCCCCTTAGTCGGCTTATAAATCGCTGTATTGACACAGGTACTTTCCCATCGGCGTGGAAATCTGCCAAAGTGACGCCTATTTACAAGGGCCAAGGAAGCAAAGAAGACAAAAACAATTATCGCCCAATCTCTGTGCTCCCTTTGCTCTCAAAATGTTTTGAAAAGCATGTCCATCAAGCCCTGTACAGCTATATGAGAAGCAACAACTTGCTTTACAATTTGCAGTCCGGGTTCCGAAGATCACACTCTACCGAAACAGCGCTCGTTCGTCTAATAGATCAATAGCTATTAGATATGGACAAAGACCAAGTCAGTGGACTTGTATTCATTGACTACAAGAAGGCTTTTGACTTAATTGACCATGACATACTCTTGTCAAAGCTAGAGACATACGGCGTAGCACCCAAGGAACTACTGCTCTTCAAGAACTACTTAAAGGGTAGAAGGCAATCAGTTGGTATTGATGGAGTGCAGTCAGAATACAGACTGATCACCCACGGTGTTCCGCAGGGATCAGTCCTGGGGCCCCTATTATTTATTATATTTGTTAATGATCTTCCCCACGCAGTTTCCCGGTCAATTGTAGACATTTATGCAGACGACACCACTTTGAGTACCTCTGCTCAAGTTTTAGATCTACCTGCAATTCAGCAGCGGCTACAAGATGACATTAACAAGATAGCCGATTGGACGTCCGAAAATAGGATGGTACTGAATGCTACCAAAACGAAAAGTCTCCTTGTTACTGGTAAACGCCTGGAGAAGAAAGCTCTAGATAAGGACCTAAAAATTTCATGCAATGGTACCGAGATTGAACAAGTCACCTCACAGAAACTGCTTGGAGTGAAACTAGACAGCCACCTAAGCTTCACTGAACATATCGATGGCGTTTGTAAAAAGGTGTCACAACGGATTGCCGTACTAAAGAAGATTAAACGTAATTTGCCTCTTGCAGAGCGCAAACTGTATTTTAACGCACTAATCAAGCCGATAATGCTGTACGGATCATGCGCATGGAGCACTTCGTCAGAAGAGAATGTCAAACGTGTTTCTAAACTGCAAAAGCGAGCAGCTCGAGTAATTTTAGATGCTGATACCGGAGAAAGGAGTGAGGTCCTATTTAGACGGCTGGACTGGCTTCCGCTGAAGGACGAATTAAATTCTCAAATGAGTAGCTTAATATTTACGCGCATCAACAATGAAGACCACTGCCCCAGCTACATTACGCAACTGTTACCCAGGAACTCGGACCGACATAGTAGAACTAGTCGATATGGGAAGTATAACTTGGTGTGTCCTTATTATAATAGGGAAACAGAAGGGGGTCGATCATTTCAAGTTCGGGCGACAAAACTCTGGAACAAGATCCCTCTAGACGTACGTAAGAAGAATACTATTGGCTCTTTTAAGTCTGCACTTAAAAAACATTTCTCAGCTTTTTAGCCCCTAGCTTGATTTAGTTTTTACTCATGTACATATCTCTTTCTTTTCTTTCCCATTTTTAGCACTTTAGTTTCTTGTAGTTTGAAGTAGTAGATAAATAAGTTGTATTTTTAATTTTTAATTTTTAATTATTGTAACTTGAGCAAAATTTTAGAGATTTTCAGTTTTTGTAATTAGAATAATTTTAGATAAATAAGTTGTATCTTAACTTGTAATTGTTTTTTAGAATAGAGGGCCACAGGTTCATCAGAATTTTTCTGTCACGTGCTACCCTCTTTAAATAAAGTTGCTATCTATCTATCTATCTATAGGCCAACCACTGCGCATCCAACACGCTCTGTGAAGAAGATAACATTTTATTATTCCACTATTGCGCCATTTTACCATATTAGGGCAAACGAACGCGAACAAAATATGCCACGTTATTACACTGTAAAGCAAGGCAAAAATACGGACTGAAAGAGGAGCTACAAAATGGCCGAACCAAACTTTATTTTTTTAGTGAAATAATAAATCCCTTATTCGATGGTTTAACATATAATACGAGCGGACATTTTGCTCATGGCTCGTATTTTTCCACGCCCCTTCGGGTCTCGGAAAAATACTACGCACTCGCAAAATATCCCCGCGTATTATATGTAAAACCATCGAATAAGGTGTGTATATAATCCTACTAAAGCATAAAAACACACATAAACAAAAAAGAAAAACATTCTACCAATGGCTAACATATGGCGAAAAAAAGAGCAATTTTTCAGGTAACGACGAGACGCTATTTTGAAAATCGTCGCAGAGAAGACCCTGTTGACGACATTGCTATTGCTGCACCCAAACACGTCACAGTTTGGAAAATTTGACCGACATGTTTTCAAGTTCGTCGTTTCGTCAAAATCCGTCTCAATCTTGTCCAATCTTAACCATCCTTGTTCCTTTTTGGTTTATTATTACATCTTTGGTATTTCTCTTCCTTAATGAATTATTATTTCGAGATTTCTGTCCATTTGATGATTATTTTTTGCATTGAAAAAGAGACGTAATTCACTTACCATTTCATTGGTGTCTACTTCTCCAACCATAAGAACTAATCCTGTGATATGAAAGTGAAGGTGCGGTTATAATTAATACAATAAGCAACTTTATTCTAATAGTTCTTCTATAAATAGTAAATGAACTATTTTTGATGACAAAATGACATTACGTGTACCAACCTTTACTGTCTCTTAGATCTGTAAAATGTTTCATTGCCAGCGACCAGGGGGCATTTTTACCTCGTGTCTGTTGAAATGAAACCAAATCAAAGATGATTGACACTAAATAACATTTCTATTACCTTTAAAAGACTATTTTAAAGTTCTCGGGGGCGCTTGTTTTTTTTTTTCAACGCCTTTGGAAGAGGAAGGAGGGAAGGAGAAGCTTATTTCAAATCATAAATCGGTTTGCTAGTTCAAATCAAATGTCTGCTTAATTTAAATTTAATGTTTAAAAAATGAATCCTCGCCAAGGAAAGTAATATCAAACCTTATTGCCTGAGATAGAAGCTACCTCAAAATAATAGGACTATTATGTTTGAATTGGGGGAGGGGGAGTTGGAGCTCATAGAAATAGAAAGAGAGGGGCGCGCTAATGACTCGAGAATCACGCGAGAAGAATGCACAAGAATGCGAAATGAAATTTAAAGGTCGCCGCAAAACGAAAATTGTCAGCTCGAACGACATTAATCATCGTCGGTAGAATGATAAGAACAAGATAAATGTTTGCAACAGCAGTTATTTCACAGAATTAAAGACTTCAAATTTGAGAAGAAAATTGCTGACGGGTAAAATGGAGAACGATTACTTTTGAGCTCTTTTGAAAGGGGAGTGGCTGGTGGCGATTGAGGTCTTCTTCTTTTGGTTAAAGTAAAGCTTTTCTTTACAAAGATGTTAATTCGAAACCTTAGCAACGCTGTGTTGTTTTGCTAGCCAACAGAGTCAATCAAAACCGTGAAAAACCACTGCGCGCGCTTACATCCTATTGGCTGATAAATCAAAAAATGCACGCGCAGTTGCTCTCTTTGTTAGGTCACAATGAACAAAAACCTTTAGCTCAGTTTGAGAACAGAAACGCTTTGAACAAACAGCTTTTTAAAGTTCTCAGTGAATTTACTGCAAACAAGTAAAGATTAAAATGGGAATTGCTTGGAGCTCTTATAAATCGAAAAGGGAAGAGAAAGCAAAAAAGAAAAGGTATACAATAGTAACATTATTCTGCTTTTTATCTCGCTAAAATTAACAAAAGAGTTGCTGCAACTTTTCCTTTCCTTTTCCTCGCAGGCTACAGAATGAGAATTGCTTTCACATTCCTGATTCTCAGTGTATTTCTGAGCGATTACCAAAGACGACATTACAAATGTAAGACAAACATCTACCTCTCAGAGAAAATATCAACCTTGATGAAATCGAGCTCCACATGAACGACGAATGGAAACTACCGTCCAAGAATTTAAGGTACAGGAAGTATTCTATTATTTAACTGCTGCGGTAAAGTAAATTCCGATAACATAGAGAAGCTACACAGAAGGGCTGCGCGACTGATCCTTAGACATCACAGCAATGATGAGGCATTGCAATTTGTTGCGCATGAGACAATGGAAGATAGGCGCAAAAAAAACATGTATACAGCTTAGTTCTTAAATGTATTAGTGGAAAGGTGCCTCAGTTTTTTAAAAAACTATTTTTTTATTAATTTTTTAATCAAGATGTAACGCGTAGACAGACAAGACAAAGTAGCCTTCTGCATTTGCCAAGAGTGCGCATTTAGACGGCAAAGAAGTCTTTTTATTACTCTGGAGCTCAAATTTTTAATTATTTTTATAACATGTAAATTTTAAATTTTGTATTTTAAATTGTATGCATAATTTTATCTCTTGTCGTTGATTTTTATATTTAATCTTTTTAATCTACTTTTTATCAAATGTTTTTAAAGTATTGTAGGGTTTAGGATTTTTAATGTACTTTTCCTTTTAGTATTAGTTTTAGCAGGGCCTCTGTTAATATCAGTTTTAATTGTAAAGCTGAAAGAGTTACCCTGATAGGCTTACTTACTTATTTATTATATTTTTCCTTAATTTTCCCTCCCAAAGTATTCCGGTAAAGTTTTAAAGTATGAAGATGCAGTTGAATAAGCGTCGACTTTCTTTAGTTTTTATACAGATAAATCTACTCCCAGTCTCTCTTCAGGATCTAAAATGGCGCAAAATAAATTGAAGTAGTACATACAGCGTTGATTTGATTTTTTCACTGATTGAAATCAATACACCCGATTGACAGATAAAAATCACTTACATGAAGTGAGCATCAAATGCCTCGAAATAACTCGACCTTGCGGAACACGACTAGGTGGTCACCTTCCTCTGCAGTCACTTTCATATTTACTCTGGTGTGTGCTTGTCTCTCTACAGACCTATCAAAGATAATCAATGCTTCAGCACAGCGTGTAAATAGAAGAATCGCGTTTGCTCAAAGTCAAAACGGGCAAAGTGTTAGTTTGCTGTTAAGTGAAACTAGTCACGTGGAAAACTAACACCAATCATCATTTCATGAATACTTCCCCGCTTGGCACCAGTTACATATTTTCCCGCGCTTGGCGCTAGTTTCATATTTTTTCCCGCTTGGCACTGGTTCCACATTCTCTCGCGCTTGGTGCTGGATCCATGTTTTCGTTAAGAACTGGCACTGGTTACATATTTTCCCGCGTTTGGCGCTGGTTACCTGATTTCCCGCGAATGGCGCTGGTTACGTGTTTTCTCGCCCTTAACGCTGGTTACGTGTTTATCCGAGCTTGGCGCTGATTACATGTTTTCTGCACTTGGCGCTGGTTACGAGTTTTTCGAGCTTAGCACTGGTTACGTGTTTTTGCCCGGTTAGCAAAATTCACAGGTTTTCCCGCCCTTGTAATGTTTTTCCGAGCTTGGCGCTGGCTACGTGTTTTTCCGCGGTTAGCAAAACTCACACGTTTTCCAAACCTTTACACTACTTACATGCTTTCATTTTCGTAAACTGACTAACATCGCGCGACAAAATGGATCAATAAGAATTTAACCTTTTTGAGATCGGCCATTCGCAATTCGGTAAACAAAAGCATCTGGTATCATTTTCTAAACAAGCAAAAAATAGTGTGCATGAATTCCAAATTTAGTTATGGTAAATTTATAAACTCTTGGACAATAACACTCCACGAGTCAGTAACGTGCTAGTAGAACAGACATCAGTAAAGAAAAAGCAAATTCCCATGTTACAAGCTTTAAAATATTTTCCATGCAATTTGATCTAAAACGTCTGTTGCTCAAAGTACGTGCAGCTATTCTGGGTCATTCTGGTCACAATTCTAAGAAATCGTGAAATCATTCGTAGAAATCATAATCTTTCATGATCACAAAACGTCTCTAATAACGCTCCGTGATTGGTGACATTGGTTAATTCCACATAAGTTATCCACTGTCTTGATCTTGTTTCAGCCTTTCAATCAATTTGCCAAGAAATCTGTAAACGGATAAGTTATCTGATAACTGCTTTAAATTTGTAGGTCAAGTTGTATTGCTCTTATTTCTACAATATTTTACACGTCGGAAATGACTAATAACGCTTCTCCCGAGACCTTTTAAGGCCTTTTTAGTTGCACTCTTCGTTTTCCCCTTTTAATCATGGATATATACGCCGTAAAATGTCGAAAAACGGACCCTCGTTACTTTCGGACATTTTATCTAAAATAACTGACATATTTTTTTTTTCAGTTTTAAAATTGTCTACTTTGTTTAGTCTACTGCCAGTGTGTCTTCATTTTCAGAATTACTCATAAAGGTTGCAGTCCAGTCCAAAATTTTAGTAATTTATTTACCGCCAAATAAAAGTGTTTATGACTCCTACCCATATATCTTGACTTAATTTTTAAATGCATTATTAACTGACATGGTAAACAAGAGAGGAATGGCAGTGAGAAGGGTCAACCGAAGGCCGTGATGGAGAGAATTTTAAAAGGATTAAGCAATAATCACAAGACTTTCTGGTGACGAAATATCAATAGAAAGTTCACTGGGCAGAAGGCCCAATTATAAAATGCGGGGCCGTTGTATTATTTCTGGCCTTCAACTTTGCTAGAAATGAACAAAAGAAAGTATCGTTGCTACCTAATTTTAATTGACTATGAAAGATTAAATCAATAAATCGAGCATATCGCATGGTCAGAATTTATCCCAATACTTGGCTGCTTTACATTCCTGACAGCACTGTCTGCAAACAAAGCTCAACTGTTGACAAAAATTCACCGGGTTTATTAACTGGATAAAGAGACGTAAATGTATTTTAAGTCAAAACTGGGCAAATAATTTTCCATTTTAAGAGCAACAGTCGTGTTCTGGTATTCTATCAGCGAATAGAAAACAGTGGGAGAACCAATCAGAATCGCAGATTGCCAACAAAACAAGTTTCCACTATAGTGAAACAAACATCGATAAATTAAAGAACGTACCACATACCGGTGGATCCTGACAACATTTCAAGCATTTTTGTCCAGTAATCGGATCTAAAAAGTTAGCTAAAGCTTTGATTTGTAGGTCATGCTCGTGATCACAGTTCTAAGAATCCTTGGCGTAGATTCATACAATATGTCAAAACATGTCCAATACCACTCTGTGATTGGTCGATATTATCAGACTAAAAGGAACCATCCGATCCGATCAGTTCAACATTGTTGGAGGCGTTCACAACTCCAAACCCTTCGTCGTTTTCCGCCATTAATCATGGATATACAAACCTTGCTAAACAATCTTCATGAAGAAGTATCCTGTTCAGTGTGCATGAACACATTCACTGATCCAAAACAGCTGCCATGTTTACACAGTTTTTGTCTTCACTGCTTAAACGGGATATTACGAACAAGTGGACGCCACGATGTGATCTGCTGCCCGGAATGCAGAAGGGAAAGTAGAGTCCCCACAAGTGGAAATCTTAACGACCTGCCAACCAACTTTCGCATCAACAGTTTGCTAGATGTCCTGGCGATCAAAGAGTGCAGTACAACGGGGGTGAAATGCGGAAATTGCGACAAAAGAAGCGCACAGAGTTTGTACTGCTTTCAGTGTTGTGTTTTCTGGTGTGATGATTGTATCACTGCCCACAACATGATTCGAGCGAATAAAGAACACCGTGTGTTGGCGCTTAAAGACTTTCAAGACGAAGACTATGAGAATGTTTTAAAGCGACCAGCATTTTGCCAAAAGAAGCACCATGAAAAAGAAGAGCTGAAGTTCTTTTGCAAAATTTGTGAAATTGCCATTTGTAGCACTTGTGCTTTGACAGACCACGAAGGTCACGCCAAGATGCCTTTGAAAGAAGCTGAAAATGAACGCAAGTTGCAAGTGAAATCTGTGATTGAATCGCAAAAGCAAAAAGTGCAACAGAAGAGAAGTAAAATCGCCAAACTTGATGAAACCAGTATGCAAATTCAAGAAAAACTCGCTACCGTGAAACGAGACGCGCAGACGTTTGCTGACAAGATGATCGGTGTCATCGAAGCAAAGACACAGGAAATATTTAATAAAGCAGAACGTCAGGCAGCAGAGTCACTCGAGCGTCTTGTAATACAAAAGAGCGAGATTGAACACCAAGTGAACACGATCGAGACAGTAATTGAACAAACTGAAACACTTTTAAAACGAAGCACAAGCGCCGAGATTGTTCAACTACACGACTCGTTAAACACGATCTTTCCTGAAGGAGTCAGTGATGAAACAGAACTAGTCGACTGTGACCTTGAAGTTACTCGTCAACTCATTTTCGCAGAAAATGAAACATTAATGGACAAAGTAAACACTGAAGGAATCGGCGAATTTAAAACATTCCTCAACAAGACAAGTGCGCATCAATCAAGTGCCGAAGGAAAAGGAATCACTGAAGCAGTGGTTGGAATTGAAGCGCACTTTGTCTTAACAACAAGAAATGTCGAGGGAGAACAACATTACGAAGAACGCAATCGTGTCACACGGCAGATCACAAATCGTCAAGGCCATGACTGTGCCATAATATCGCGAGTCCAAGACAACAAAAATGGAACCTACAACATGAGCTATTTTGCAAAAGAAACTGGAAAATGCGACGCATCAGTGAAGGTAAATGGTGAACATGTGCATGGCAGTCCATTTACTGTTGAAGTCAAACCCAGACAGTTCATACCCGTGTTATCGTTTGGTAAACCAGGGTCTGGTGCTGGGATGTTTAACGGGCCTTTGGGAGTGGCAGTGAATGAACGTAATGACATTGCAGTGACTGAGGCTGGTAACAATAGAATTCAGGTGTTCAGTAGTGATGGAACTGTGTTAAGAAAATTTGGTACAGAGGGTGATAAACAGGGAGAATTTGACTTGCCTCGCGGGATAGCCTTTGATAAGAATGGAAATATTATAGTGGCTGACAGTCTTAACCACCGTGTTCAATGCTTCAGTCAGCAGGGTGAGCACCTGAACACATTTAGTAGCGAGGGAAGTCTTGATCACCAGCTGTGGGGTCCTCGCGGTTTATCCTTAGACAGTGACGGCAATGTTATTGTCGCTGATGCACTCAATAAACTAATAAAGATATTTAACCCTAATGGTCAGTTTTTACGTAAAATTGGCGTAGAGGGTTCTTTCACCTTCCCCTTTCACTGTATCCAATATGACAAATATCTTATAGTGTCAGACATTGATGAACATTGTATTAAGGTTTGTGACAGGGATGGAAATTTTCTGTACAAATTTGGAAAGAAGGGGGAGGGTGACGGGGAGTTCAATAAACCTCGTTGCTTGTCAGTTAACAAGGCAGGACACCTGATGGTCTGTGATGAAGGGAATCACAGAGTTCAGGTGTTTGAACTGAGTGGAAAGTTTAGAACAAAGTTTGGAAAAAAAGGGAGCGGGATAGGAGAGTTTAATGCCCCAATCTCTACAGCAGTTCTTAGTGATGGTAGGATAGTTGTAAGTGATATCAATAATCATCGCATCCAGATTTTTGAGTAGATATGACATCCACCTTCTGTAGGTAATTTGAATCTTGAATTTACTTATAGTTAGTGAAAAGATAACCAGAAATATTTGTCACCATTTTTAAGGCCTCGCAGGAGACATTAGCCTTAATAGGTTATCTTTAAGAAAGTCTCCATGAAGAAAGTAAAATGACAGCTGTCAGTTGAAATTTTACATGTTTGTTAGTTGTCATTATGAAGGTTAAGGGACGTTAGCAGTAAAAGTTTTGGAAAATTTGTCATCTAACCATATACAGACCCCGTCCTAACAGTAGCCTGAGGTTATACAAATATTACATTCCGTGTCTTTATTATATAGTTTAAATTTATTTTGAGCATTTTAGAGTTATAAAAATTAAGATGGTTTTGAATTTAAGTGCGATAGTTCCTGTTAGCTACCATTACTTAAAAGTAATTTACACTGCATCACTTAAATATGTCAACTGAGAAACTTGTAAGCTGAACTGATTGAATGATATCTGGAACAAAACTACTTTAAATAATTTACAATAGTCTCCATATTCAGTTTTACTAAGCAGGCAATGTACTGTTAAATTGGCTGTAAATAAACACTGCTTTATATTTAGTTCTGTGATGTAAGTAAATTTTGGGACAATTTAGTTGCCAATAACATACAACTTTGTAATGAATGAAAAGAAAATGTAGACTGGAGTGTGAATAAATTGTACCAATTTTTCTTAAACCTTGTTTGATATGTGAATGCTTGATGAAAACTACTTAAACAGTAGGGATGTTTATCTCGACTGCATGTATATATTGATTAGTGGTTCTAAATTAAAGTTTCTCATCATTCATCATTATTCTTTACGCTGCTTCCTGAAGTAGAGCATTCTCCTCCCCCCCCCCCCCCCCGCCAAAAAAAAAAAAGAAAAAAAAAAGAAACTGGAAGACATGAAATCGAAAGTTCTGTTGAGATAGTTGGCTTTTTTTTCCTTGCTGCTGTAGCTTTGAAATTTTGATCAACTTTGATTGGAAACAAATTTAAACCTCAGATAACTAATTTGACCTTCAACATATACAATTTGATACTGGGGTTAACCCTGCAATGGACTAGCATCCCACACAGGGAGGGAGGGGTTGCTTAATGCTATGGAAGCCGTACATAATTAATAAGCCTCAACCTGATGAGTCACTAGGCTGGAATGCAGACTTTACTTTTTATCTTGGAAAAGTCACAGCAAGTTGCAACATTTGTTGTTGAGCAAGTGATTCTGAACTTATATGTGGGATATGGTGACATAAAACTGGACCAGAATATAATAAAACTATTCATCAAATAAGCAGTGTTTTCATTACTAACCTGTCCAATTTCTTCTGCATTTTTGTCCATAATTTTATCCAGATGCATAATGGAGCTCAGTGTCTAAAAACTGGAAGAACATTTTCACCTGTTACTTAAATTAATAACAGCATAGTGTACAGTCAGGCATAATCTAAGACTGTGAAAATCTTGACAAGTTATAACTTTGTTACAAAATCAGTTGGAAACAAATTTGTCTGGATTTACACAACCTTATGCAGGCTGCAGTCCAAATATATTGCAACCAATAGTCAAGAAACTTTAATCACCAAAATAATTGAAAAATAAAATTGTTTCCCATAACACAAGTGTCGAAGGCACAAGCTTATAGTTGGAGAAAGGGGGGAAGGGGGCGTATCTGGGGGCTTGCTCTCCTAGGAAATGTTTTACATTTTGACTCTTTCAAGTGCAGTTTCTGGGTATTTTGGGTCAATCAGACATGAAATTGAGTGATTAGTGTTACAATAGGTAGTCTAGCATGACATTGTGTGGTGTAGTTTGTCACACGTTCCAGTTGTTAGTTGTATTACCATTATATTACATTACCTAGGTCAATAAAGACTGCTTCTTGTTCACAGACTAATGGCGTCCATATGTTGAAACAATTAGTTTGCACTAATCATTAAGTGACTAGTTAACAGGGATGACAGCTCTAACAAATGCTGTTTGACCAGAACCATGTGTACTAAAAGTCATCCTGAATATCTGGAATATCGTCCCTATTTTTTGGGAGATATTCCCCAAAAATCTTACATCATACATGTTTGTGTTACTCTCCCCTAAGATTTGTGACTTGACAGCTCATTATTTATATTAAAATTTAAATCAAAAACTGAAAACAGTTTCCACACCTTCTGTCCATATGTAGAAGCTTCTCCTCTTCATGATAAAGGATTGTTTTCAAGAAGTGATTTCTGAATCAAAAAAGTATATTTATAAAGATAAGAAAAAGTGAAAGTTTTCCACTGGTATAATAGAGGTATAAAATATTCATTTTGGCACCTGAAGGACCAAATGAAATTTCCAACAAGAATCCTAACACTAATGTCCTCTCACACTGTTACAAGGGCCATCCATTTACATACCAAAGTATATGATATATGGTTGAGGTAAGGCTTTACAGTATTGATAGTGAACATGTTTGTGGGCAGTGACTAGCAAAAAAATAATATTTTGAAAATGTGTGGTTCCAGAAAATGTCCATACCCAAGAGGCAGGGTGGCCTAACGGATAGTACAATTATGAACTTTGGATCAGGTTTAAGCCCTGGCCGGGTCACTTCATTATATTCTTGGGCAATACACTTTACTCTGACAGTGCCCCTGGAGGATTATAAAAGGATACTGGTGAGATTAATTCTGGGAGATAACTCTATGATGGACTAACATTCTATCCAGGGGGGATAAGAAATACAATGTACTCCTAGTCAGTTAACAGTGCAAAAACCAAGAAAAGCTCTGGCTCCAGGGGGGAGGGGAGGGGGGTACATGGGATTTCAAGTGACGGGGATGATCAAATAATTTTTTGGGTTGGAAATTTTTGATTCCAGTATATTTTGGGTTATGGTAGGAAAACTTAACAACTAGTTCTGCAAATAAAATACAAACAAACATGTTTTGCTGATGTTTAATAGATAACAATGGAGTCACTTTTCATTGCATGTGGCATAAAATAATCTGGTCTCTGTTTCTCTTTGTGTTATATCATTTAACCTTTCTGGAAATTTCAAGAGTCAGAAATTCGGCATGGGATTTTTTGGGGGTTAGATTTTGGTTCAGGATTTTTTTTTTTTTTTTGGGGGGGGGGGGGGGAGGGGGTGGGGTGGGGTTGTTGGAAGTCCAGGGGATTTTGGGAGGTCTTAAAATGAATTTTTCCCCCATTTGATCATCCCAATCACATCAAATCCCCAATACCCCCAGGGGTGCTGTCCCAATGGGCCACTCAAATCCAAGCACAGCCTTTTCCCTCCCCTCAAAGGTCATTGGAAATGCCAGCGTGGAAGAGAGCATCAGACACTATTAAGGTTAAGTATGAGGCTCAACTAGAATTTTTTTCCCTTTCTTTATCATGCAGTAACACAGGCAAGGTAAAGTATTGCACCAAACAACATACATTAAAAGGAAAAAAAACGAAAGAAAAAATCGAAGCAGGAAGAAAAGAAGGAACTACCCTGTGAAGAGACATCCCTTCAACCTACCTTTCTCTTCCTAACTTTTTTGCAGAGCAGAAAGGAATGAACTTTTAAAGTTAAGCCTCTCCACAATACATAATGGCTACCCTGCAAGGGAATTAAAAAATACTATGAAGCAGTCCAGATCAAGCCCTAGCCGGGGCCACTGCATTGTGTTCTTGGACAAGACACTTTACTCTCACAGCGCCTCTCTCCATTCAGGTGTATATTAAATGTGTACCAGCAAATTTTTAAATATAACCCTACACATCCCAACCTCTACACATAATTTCCATTTGTGCTTACATCCTGTAAAGATGGTGGGAATTCAATCCCAGTAACCCAAAGATTCAAAACAGAAATTTATCAAAGAAACAATAAATATGTTCTACAAGAAAGAGCTATGATGAGTTAAATACAGAATGATTGGTGGTTTTGGTGTATATCTTCTTATTATATATCAGTGTCTTTTAAATTAATGGTTTTGTTTGTTTGTGTGCAATGGTGTTAAGGACAACAATGCATGGCTGTTTGCACGTTGTCTTGCAGAGGAAAGCTATAAGCAATGTGCAAAATGTATAAAACCCATGCATACATTCTGTTTATTAGAACACATAATTCCCATTTGTGCTTACATCCTGTAAAGATGGTGGGAATTCAATCCCAGTAACCCAAAGAAACAAAACAGGAATTTACCAAAGAAACACTAAATATGTCCTATAAGAAAGAGCTATGATGAGTTAAATACAGAATGATTGGTGCTTTTGGTATATATCTTCTTATTATTTATCTGTGCGTTTTAAATTAATGGTTTTGTTTGTGTGTGTGCAATGGTGTTAAGGACAACAATGCATGGCTGTTTGCACGTTGTTTTGCAGAGGAAAGCTATAAGCAATGTGCAAAATGTATAACACCCATGCATACATTCTGTTTACTAGACCTTTTGCTTGGCGATGTTTGTGATGCTGTTAAATATACATAAATTAAATAAATCAAAATGTTGCTTGTTAAATAAAATGCCAAGTGCTGGAAGTGAGTGTCTATCACTGACATGTCTTTTTACCCTGGCTTATCACTTTCATAATCTAGCTGAGCTTGCATTTTGAATGGTAAATAGTTTGGATGTTTAGCAACAGTCAACACTATTCAAGAGATTTAATGAACAGTACAATCGTTGTGCACATGTACGTTTTTGTAAATTTCTTTTCCCTCAGTCTGCAAACCAACATGCAAACAGCCATCATTTAGTTGCCCTCAGCATGGTCAGCATACTTCCTAACAAGAAAGAAATATCAGTTGAAATAAAAACCAATTTTTACATACAGTAGTTTCTGAACTTACCTTCAGAAGCGGTGTTGTGCATTTGGAAATTAAAACCGTGGTTTCCATTTTAGTGTTTTGCGGCCACTGTAGCCATTCTTCCTCCACTCAAATACAACCAAACAAGGGAAAATATGTTTTCAAAGACAACTGGTACCATAGATGGAGTCTTGATCGTAGCTTTGAGGTCAAAATAAGATTAGAATTCCCTCAAAACCGACAAATTCCGCCGCCATGTTGGATTCTCTCTCGTTCCCAGTATCTTTTGCGTCACGCAACACGAACAACAAGTCACGGAGAACACAGGATCACGTTATTTACCATCGCATCAGCCCGCAAGTTATCAGTTCTCTTACTCTTTCAAAGTGCGTCATGTACAGTGGAATCCCGATTTCTTAAACTTCCAAGGAAAACGGAAATTGGTTTGAAAAGTCGGTTGTAAAATTGTAGTGTTCGACTTTGATTTCAGCAGGTCGGAAGAAGGCCTTATACCCGGGGGGGGGGGGGGGGGGGGGGACTCCCACATGAAATGGACGGGGATGCTCGTCGTCTCGCTTAGGGGTGTAAATTTCGGATTTTGGTCTCGCTTAGGGTGTTCTGGGCAAAATGTCATTATTTTTAGCCGTCGTCGTCTCGCTTAGCGGTGTAAATTTCGGATTTTGGTCTCGCAAACTAAAGTTGTCAAAGACGGAACGTCCATGAATGAACGATCGATGTAACAGAACGGACAAGCAAAAGCATGGGGAATATATGGGGAGCGGAAACCGGAAGGCGAATCCGTGGGGAAACACGGTGATGGGTTCCTCAGAGATTGGAGTAATCCAAGGGCTATCTGTCAGCCAAGACTGGGTGTTGGTAAAAGTCAGGTTAAGAGCCACGTTGGGTGTCGACCTTGGAAGGGACGAGGGAACGCATGGAGAACGCACCGGAGAGACGCATCAATGTAGAGGAACACACTAGAGAATGCGCACTGAAAGCAGAAACGGATCGGACGAGTAAGCGCATGGCGGAACTTACAGGAAAGTGAACGGGCGCACGGCAAGTGGGTGTCAGGGAGTGTTGAGTGTTGTCAGTTTTGGGTCTCGATCAGGCTTAGTTTAAGGTTAGGCTTAGGAAGAAACGAAGAAATACATGACAAACGAACTGGGAATGCACAGACAAGACGTCAAAAACGGCGTCGGATTCTGAAGGGGAATGCAGAACAAATGTGACTGAAATGATGAGATACCGTGCGCGTAAACGCGCGTGGGAACTCGCAGAGCGGAGTCACTTGGTTAGCCACTGGGAAAACCCGAAAGAAAGGGTAACACAAAGGAAACACACGGGTTAACATACCGGGAAAGAGGAAGTGTCCAAAACCCACAGGGCTCCCAGGAGGAATGCCAAAGGGTATTTACTTGCTCACCGTAGGCTTTCCACCAATTTCTCCCCTTTTTCCAACCCGCGAAATTTAGCAAGCTCAAAGCGCGCGGGTCATAAAGCTCACGATGTCACTAAGAAGTAATGGATAAGTTATTTCACTTGCCCCCTTGTGATCTATACCGAAAGTTGCGGACCGCAGACTGAACAATCATAGCGCGAAATTAGTTTTCTATATAATAAGAAGTTAATTCTTTTTTCGAGTTTAGGTGACGTATTTGGAAACATAACTCAATACCAAGAGAGAACTGAAAAGTCAGCATAAATAAAGCTTTTTGTTTAATGCGATAAAACGTCCACTGCAAATTTCTCATGGAACATCACTTCTCGTTAACGCTTCAATGAAGAATTTCCGTTTTATTGACCATAGGAAAATTGAGGCGAGTGCTGTTGTTGTCTCTCACCCCAGTTTTCACGCGGGCAAAATGCGGGAAACTCGCAATTCGTTTGAGAGGGTACGTTAATAACGCAGTTAATGGTTCAAAAGTTCAGTCTCTGCTCGTCAAGTTCTGCAATGTACAAATGTTTATTCCTGTTCTTTAACTGATGCTGTCACAACACCGCTTTCTATTTCAGCGTTTAATTCTGTCACCACTGTCATGTGATCGAATTTCTCCGGGAATATATTAAAGGTTTTCAGGATCTCCTCTCTGCGATCGCTTTCTGAAGCGTAGTACATCTGAACTTGATAGGCCAACCACTGCGCATCCAACACGCTCTGTGAAGAAGATAACATTTTATTATTCCACTATTGCGCCATCTTGCCAAATAGGGGCAAAAGAAAGCTCAAAATAGCCCGCGTTATTACTCTGTAGAGCAAGGCAAAAATACTGACGGACAGAGGAGCGACAAAATGGCCGAACCAAACTTTATTTTATAAGTGAAATAATAAATCCCTTATTCGATGGTTTCACAATACGAGCGGACATTTTGTTCATGGCTTGTATTTTTCCACGCCGCTTCGGGGCTCGGAAAATACTAAGCACTCGCAAAATATCCGCGCGTATTATATGTAAAACCATCGAATCAAAATCATCAATAATCAAAATCCGTCTCAATCTTGTCCAATCTTAACCATCCTTGTTCCTTTTTGGTTTGTTATTACATCTTTTGTATTTCTCTTCCTTAATGAATTATTATTTCAAGATTTCTTTCCATTTGATGGCGAAAGAGACGTAATTCACTTACCATTTCATTGGTGTCTACTTCTCTAACCATGAGAACTAATCCTGTGATATGAAAGTGAAGGTACGGTTATATTTAATACAATAAGCAACTTTATTCTAATAGTTCTTCTATAAATAGTAAATGAACTATTTTTTATCACAAAATGACATTACGTGTACCAACCTTTACTGTCTCTTAGATCTGTAAAATGTTTCATTGCCAGCGACCAGGGGGCATTTTCACCTCGTGTCTGTTGAAATGAAACCAAATCAAAGATGACTTAAAATAAAGTTCTCAGGGACGCTTGTTTCTTTGTAACGCCTTTCATAGAGGAAGAAGGGAAGGAGAAGCTTGTTTCAAATCATAAATCAGCTTGCTAGTACAAATGAAATAAATTCAATGTTTAAAAAAAGATGCCTCTCCAAGGAAAGTAATATCAAACCTTATTGCCTGGGATAGAAGCTACCTCGAAATAATAGGACTATTATGTTTGAATTGGGGGAGGGGGAGTTGGGGCTCATAGAAATAGAAAGAGAGGGGCGCGCATGTGCGGGCGCTAATGACGCGAGAATCACTCGAGAAGAATGCGCAAGAATGCGCAATGCAATTTATAGGTCGCCGCAAAACGAAAATTGTCAGCTCGAACGATATTCCTCATCGTCGGTAGAATGATAAGAACAAGATAAATGTTTGCAACAGCAGTTATTTTACAGAATTAAAGACTTCAAATTTGAGAAGAAAAATGCTGACGGGTAAAATGAAGAACGTTAAAATGGCACGCACACGTATGATTCAAATCATGCGTCACTTAATTGACACGAAAAAAAGGATTACTTTCGAGCTTTTTTGAAAGGGGAGGGGCTGGTGGCGATTGAGGTCTTCTTCTTTTGGTTAAAGTAAAGCTTTTCTTTACAAAGATGTTAATTCGAAACCTAAGCAACGCTGTGTTGTTTTGCTAGCCAACGGAGTCAATCAAAACCGTGAAAAACCACTGCGCGCGCTTACATCCTATTGGCTGATAAATGCACGCGCAGTTGCTCCCTTTGTTATGTCACAATGAACAAAAACCTTTAGCTCAGTTTGAGAACAGAACAACGCTTTGAACAAACAGCTTTTTAAAGTTCTCAGTGAATTTACTGCAAACAAGTAAAGATTAAAATGGGAATTGCTTGGAGCTCTTATAAATCGAAAAGGGAAGAGATCGAAGCCAAAAAGAAAATGTATACAATAGAAACACTATTCTGCTTTTTATCTCGCTAAAATTAACAAAATAGTTTGTGCAAATGGTCCTTTCCTTTTCCTCGCAGGCTACAGAATGAGAATCGCTTTCACATTCCTGACTCTCAGTGTATTCCTGAGCGATTACCAACGACGACATTACAAATGAAAGACAAAAATCTACCTCTCAGAGAAAATATCAACCTTGATGAAATCGAGCTCCATACGAACGAAGAATGGAAACTACCGCACAAGAATTTAAGGTACAGGAAGTATTCTATTATCGTTTTCCTTAAAGTTTCCCTTCCAAAGTATTCCTATAAAGTTTTAAAATATCAATAAGCAGTTGAATGACCATTCACTTTCTTAAATTTTTATACAGATAAATCTATTCGCAGACTTTCTTATAGGATCTGAAATGGCGCGAAATAAATTGAAGTACATGTAGAGTATACTGTGTTGATTCACCTATTGAAATTAATACATCAGATTGACAAATGAGGATCATTTGCATGAAGTGAGGTTCAAATAAACGCCTTGAATAAAACTCGCACTTGTTGACCCGGCGTTACTGATTTCCCTTTCGTAAACGGTCTATGACATTTATAACGGTCGATGCCATCATTAGAAGCCGAGCGTTTCGGGATGGACGATGCCATATCTGCTCTAGTTTTGGCCTGCAGTAGGTCGAAACTGTATATTGATTATTAGCCGAAATTAGGTCTAGACAAGGCGATTATTAAATCTAAGTTAGATTCGCGCTTAGGTTAGGGATAGGGATAGGGTCATCTATAATAGATGTTATAGTAAGACAGTCAGTTAATGATTAAATTTTTCGGGAGTTTGACGGATCAGCGTGGTGATGTAGTGGTGAGAGAATGATGCTAGCATGCCAGAAGTTCCGAGTTCGATTCTGGGTGCTGACATGCAGTTTTCATTTTTCCTTTTAGTAGAAAAAAAAATTCGCTGAAAGTGAAAAACTTTCTATAAGTATCGCTAAACTTGCATCGCTTGCTTACGAAAGGGAAAATTGCCCCGGCGTTTACTTGAGCTCGGTGCCTGTTCTTCGCCCGGAGTGAAATCGAGAAAATACTTTGAACTTAAATAGAATTAAATTTGTATGCGTGACTAGATATTCACTTTCCTCTGCAGTCACTTTCGTATTTACTGTGATGTGTGCTTGTCTCTTTACAGCCCTGTCAAAGATAATCAATGCTTGCAGCACAACGATGCAACTTTGAATGAGACAAGCTTCTCTGAGTTGAAAACCAAACTTGAAGCTTGGCAGTTCTACCAGTTCAAAACACAACATCCGCTGGATAAATGGACTGTTAGTTCACTTCCTAATCTGTATTTCACAGATATGTAATTTGAGCCAGTATGAAGTTGAACATTTCTACTTGTATTATATATATCACTGATTCAGTGTCGCTGGCTCCGAAATGAGAATGTAATTTATGTTTCTTTCTAAATATCAAGAGAATTGTTATGTGTAAGTAGAATACAAACAACGTGTTTGTTTTGGTGTAAATATAAGAATTGTTTCTTTATGTAATACAGTAAGTAATTATGGTTCCCATAATAATAATTCGGAATGCGTAGAGAAAATTCCTTTAAACCAGCTTTCATGTAAATCAGCTTCTAGATTTTTAATCGAACAGAAATTCGTAGCCCCTACAGAAGAACAAAGAATGATACAGGCAAAAGATATTAGGCTCGCCATATTTCAATTCAAAATTGTGCATCACATCTTGCCTACTAATGCAACTTTGTTCAGAGATAAGATAGTTCAACATGATAAATGTCATCTTTGCGATCAAGCGCAAACCTTAAAACATCTTTTTGTATTATGTCCTGATGTCCAAGCTTTTTGGAGAACTTTTTGTAATTGGTGGAACTTTAAGAACGATGACTTTATTACCTTGAATGAGCAAATCATAATTTACGGCTTCACGAATAATCTTAGAGAACACCTTGGCTTAAACCTCTGCCTAATAATCGCCAAGTATTACATCTACTTCGCTTCAAGAGAGAAGGAACCCTACTACTTCGAAGCTTTCCTTGTCTATTTAAAGAGCTTTTTAGCCATCGAGAAAAGTAAAGCAATATCGCAAATCAATTCTTAAACTTAATGCAAGCAGAAGTCCATAACTAGAAGTCTACATCCGGTATTGGTGCGCGTGCTATGTCTTTCGCGTGTAGGCTATTTTTAGAAACTGATGTACTCGCGAGAAAATGACGTGACCCACGTACTATTTCGACACCATTGGAGTTCTCAGTTGCGGTAGCCTGCGAACGCAGACGTACTTCCGGCTGTCGCTTGTCTCCGCCGGTCTGCGTTCGCAGGCTACAGTTGCGGTCGAATATTTTGGAAAGTGGCAGGTGAAAATAAATCAAATCACATCAAATCACTTGACAGGCCATCCTCTCTTCACATTTCACATTTCTTCTCACATTTCGACAGAACTAGTATCGTAAATAGTGATTTTAAACGTCTGTTCAGTGGCATTTGAAGGCGAGTGAAAAAGCAACCCGTCGCCGGGTTTCCGAAGACAAAACAAGCAGGTCGACTTTTTATAATTTACGAGAGAATTATGAACAGAAGTACCCCAAAATTTTAGTAGGAAAGTGTGTCTTTATTTTGTACAGCATATCCTCGTGTTAAAATACTGAACAACATACTCAACACGATAGCTGCACACTGCAAAGCGCTCGAGAAGCACAACTTGAATTAAACTTTTGACGGCTGTGAATGAAATCATCATTGTTCGATGAATTAAACTCGTATTTCTATTCATACTAAAACAAGTACATTACCTTAGTCAGTCCTTTGTTGTCATGCCGTCCTTATAGACCCTTATAATTCCAAAAACATGCGAAACTCGTCAAACTTGTCGTTTTCTCCGAATGTTGTTCTCAAACGAATCAAACTTCATTCAGTTCATTCCGCGCTCGATTTTGAGCGTTTCAGGTACGACGGTTTTGTTTTTCAAAATAGCAACGAACCTGTGCCAAAATGTACTTGCTCTCTTAATGCCTGTCTTCATCTCGAGAGTACCATTAATCTTTAGTGTCTTCGCATTTTGAACTTGCTCGCTGCCATTTCGTATTCTGACTCCAAAACACTGAGGTCCTCTCGCTTACTTGGATGCTCCGAATTTTTACAACTTCGATGCTATCATCATCGATGAAACTGATGGCCTGATGATTCTTGTCCGGACGATTTAATCGTCACAGAACGGAAATTATGATGGCCAAAAAAAAGGAATTTCGTAATGCCGTTCGCTCGTCCTCTGAGTAGTTCTGCTTTTCTTCAAAAATTTGTTCAACCAATCAAAGGCGCGAATTGAAAAATACTTCAACGTGATTGGCTAATTATTCGCGGCAAAGCAGTTGTAAAAATAGACTACACGCGAAAGACATATCTCAAGGCCTATTACCAGAGATGTAGACTTCTAGTTATGGACTTCTGATGCAAGTTATTTTCACTTTTTTCATTCAACACAACTACTCTAAAACAAGGCCTAACGGTAATAACACGCACGCACGTAGTTTCTGTGTAAGTAGCTTTCTATTTATTTATTTACTTATTTTCTCTTTTCTGTAAGTAGTTTTCTTTTCTTTTCGTTTAAACGTGTAAGTAACCTTATGTCTATTCAATCTTTGTAATTGTTGTAAACTATAAACCAATAAAGAAGAAAGAAAAAAAAAGTAATTATGGCAAAACGAAATGTTTTCTGTGTACATTCTCAACATGTAATTGTTTGCACAAATTAGCTCAAAGTCAAAACGGGCAAAGTGTTAGTTTACTGTTGAGTGAAACTAGTCACGTGGTAAACTAACACCAATCATTATTTCATGAATACTTCTCCGCTTGGCGCAAGTTGCATATTTTCGCGCGCTTGGAGCTGGTTGCATATTTTTCCCGCGCTTGGCACCCATTACATGTTTTTCCGGGCTTAGCAATAGTTACATGTTTTGATTAGGTACCAACCTCGTTCTCAGGGTCTCCTCCGCTTTCAAGATGGCGCCTGGGCACGGAGAACCCAGGAATTTTTTGAGGTTGGTGATTTGGACAAAAACAGCAAGAAAATACAACTGACCCTAGCCTGTGTACAGCCGCCCCCTCCCCTAAAAAAAATCGATTTTTTTGAGGGAAGCGGGACGGCTGTACACAGGCTTGACTGACCCAAGTTGAAATTATAATTCTTACTTGATAATGAAGAAGAGATGTGAAGTAACACTTGTGATCTTTAAATTCCGCATACATGAATTCATATCCCCGTTCTCTTGGAAGAGGGTAGATGAACTGAAAAATAACAACAACATAAGTCAGGAATTTAAAAATAGCAATAACATGCAGTTAATTAAACGCTGCTCTTGTTGAAACTAATAGTGAATGCTTTCTAGCCCTGAAATCCAGAATAGACGTTTTTCATGTCTATGCAAATAGACTTTTTTACGGTTTCTGATGTCATCTTGGTTGTGGGACAAACGCAGCAAAAATAACAGTAAATGTAAATGGGAAAAGTTAGGAATTCGAATGCCCAGTTGTTATTTCAGCAGGATGAACGTTCTGAAATTTTTAAAGTTCAAGTCTTCAAGTTAAAGATAACCAGCACAAGACTTTAAAGCTCTGCTGGGAGGCGAGGAATCGCAGTTTTACTTTTCCATACAAATGTCGCTATATTTTCCTGCGAACTCTGGGTAGGTTAGGAGAGAAATGTACGAAAACCTTAACTGCGGCATTCCCAGCGAGATTAAAGCGATGTTCACTTGAGTATCAAAAATAAGTCGCCTTTGCCTTGGTTTTGTAGTACTACGCTTAGTGATTGGTTGAAAAATTTTGCGCGCCACTTTCTCAGCCAATCAGATGTAAAACCAAAGCCGATCGCGACTCGCTCGCACACGTTTTCCCGCGCTTTACACCGCCTACATGTATTTGCTTCGAAATAATTTTGATTGGTTCAATGAATTTTGTGTCTTCTGATTGGCCAGATTGATCAGAAAATTCCTTTACTTGGTTTCTAAAATGTTAATTCATAAATATTTCAGAATTTGAATTGCCGGTGAATTGTTTGACATTAAATTCTCCCAATATTCCGACCCATTTACTGTTAATTTTTGCGATGTTTGTCCGTTAACCAAGAAGGCTTCAAACACCGTGAAAAGGTATATTCGATCAACAGACAATATAATAACAACATCTTCTGGGTTTTTACCTACCAGAGGGAACTTCAAAAATCGCTCTTCCATTCTGTCATACACGTTACTCTACAAAACAAAAGAAAATTCACGATTAACCTTGTTTTGATGTTAAAAGACCTCTGGAACAGCACAGATAACTTCTCAAATAACTTCAACTTGATTTGTGAAATACAGTGGAACCCTGCTTTACAACCAAAACGTTAAAAGAGCTATGTCACGGACAAGTTTTTTCAAGTTTGTTGATTGTGATCGGTCTTTATCTTTGTCAGTTGAAACCATCCTTGGTTATTTCGTTCGCGTATTTTTTATTCCGTTGGTGTTTTTCTTTGTTAGAAAACTATTATTTTAAGGTTTGCTACAATTTAAAAGTAATCAGAAAAATGACTAAAACAACGTGACATTGCTCCTTTAAATTACTGATCAGAAAATCAATGGGGCTAAGTTATTTGCCTAACCAAGTCAATTAGAAATACAGAAACTGACCACATTGTTAATATTAACTATACACTGTTACATACTGGGATAACAGCAATGATACAGTCCTTGTCTTTGTGATATTCTCACCAGATCTGAAAAACACCAAAACAAACTGAGCAATCAAGTAACACTGATACAATTTATTTTTTTAGAGCTTTTGTTGAAAGAGGTGGACTAATGGTTATTGTGCTGGACTTCTCTGTAAGAAAGATATAGCCTCAAATTTACCTCAATTTGCGCTACAAGATAAATTTAAATAAAAAACTAGAGGAGTACTACGAACTCGAGTTTACTTCTTTTAAGCGAAAGTCCACAAGGTGCAGCTGATTTGACTATCGCTCATAAAAGATTGCACTCCAAAACCTGTAATTCCAATTTTCCCTTTAAAGAGCAACAATCGTGTTATCGTGCTCTATCAGCGAAAGGAAAACAGTTGGAGAGCCAACCATATTCGCGGATTTCCTGTTACTACGAGTAAGTGAAACGGTTATCGATAGCTTAAGTGGCCTTCCAGGGGAGGGGTGGGGGTACCCGTGTTGCAATAGCCAGCCTAGCCAGCGTTCCCGTGCGAGCGAAATGCTATGTGTTGCGTGTGAGCAAAGATTCTGGTCTCGTGGAAAACCTGTTCGTTAAGCCGAACATTCGACTAATTATTTACAAACTCCAGATAAACTGCAGAATGATCTTTTGTGATTTCTTTTAGCGAGTTTTATCTGCAAGCGTTCCCTCGCTCCCGTACCCGTACCCTCCCCCTCCTTTTCCTTTTTTGCTCTCGCCCCAATTTTCGCGCGACCAGAATCTTCACTCGCGCGCGACACATAGCACTTCGCTCGCACGGGAACGCTTGCTACGCAGGCTGGTGTGTTTTAAATGTCGCATACTCTTGTATGAGGGCCGAAGTTGCCTAACCAACGGCTGTAAATGTCGCTGTCGTTTTGCGCAGTGTAGGCAAATGCCGCCAAATCTTCTAGTTTTCCCAGTATGCTTCTACATTCTCTAAAATAACGCAACGATGGTTATGATTGTAACTTCATTTTTACCGCATTTTAGCAGCTTGTGTAACGGTTTAGTCATGGAGGATGTAATAATCATTGGCATCAACCTCGGTCGGGCAGGAGAGAGAGACCCTGGGAACGAGGTTGCATTGGCATTTTTTCTTTTACAAGAAACTGTTTTCTAAGAGGGCCGTACTGAGCCAAAGTTTCATTAGGCTAGGTAAAAATTAGCTATGAGCGGCGAACCCATTAGCTGTTAGGGGGGGGGGGGGGGAGGGAGAGGTACCTCGGGGTTCAACCCGGATGGCGAATGGTACCTAGAAAAGTTTGGATCAAGCGACGTTACTGCCACATTTCATATCTGATAAAATAATCAAGTAATTCGGTACCTTGAAACTACATCATTTCATTTGCAAGTTTTCTGAACGCTGCACAACTTTAAAAGCATATTGTCATCCATCGCAACCCTTCAAAGGAACCAGACAATAAAGAAAGACGAAACGCCCGAGGTGTTTTTCAATCCAGTGATCAAACCAATAGGCAGCTAAACTGGCTGCTTAAGATTGATGTTATCTTGAACGACTAGTAAAAGCAATTTTAATTGCTAAATACTTCAAGTGTTTTCACACAGTATGAGAGGTTTGTTTTTGTTCCAAAAGAAGAGAATGTGTATTCCAAGTTTCTGCCATTTAGATTCACCTATCCCAGTTTTTAATACTATTCATACGTTCGACAGATAAATAACAATTCTTTTTGTTTATTCACTCAGATAAGTATTTGTTTAGGGCTCGCGGGAGCTAGTTTCGAAAATTGTCCCATACATGTAAATTTATTCCTCTAGTCTGGAGTGGCGGCACCACACCAGGCCAACTATTAATTAAATTTTTTTAGGCATTTCATAACCAACAAGTCATGCAATTTATTTGTTATCTACTGTTATGTTTCAGACTTCAACGTCCCTAACCGGGGTTGAATCCGGGGGGGGGGGGGGGAGGGTACTCCCTTATAAGGACTTAACGGGGACGTGTTTACGGCGCGTACGGCGTATGGTTTTTAGGATTTTTTGTCTTGAACGGGGTATCTATTTTACTCCTTTTCATCTTAAACGGAGTATCTTTACATGAACCAGTGAAGACTATAAGTTATACGACCTTGGCCACAAGCTGAATTTTTACACGTTCTTCCATAGTGTTGACTTCCGTTGACTTCGGCACTGATGTCAAGCTTAATTCACATTTGATTACGCTACAATAAATGTCTTAGATGGGGTATCAAAAATCGGCATTCTGTCCTAAACAGGGTAGGTAATCAGAGATTCAGTCATGTATCCCCCCCACCGGGGGCCCGGGGGTTGAATCATGCCAGTCAATGGGTGTTTCCACAAAGCGAAATTTGAAAGCTAGTAGCAGTGGCCAGTTAATTTGAATATGCAAAATTACTTAGCGCTTAAAACGAATCCAAAGTTTGGTACCGCTTTCCCGACGTTAGAGAACGTAGCAGTACGACTAGCAACACTTCCAGCATTTTGGTCCCGTTACCTAAAACTTTGATCTGTACGTCACGCTATGTCGTATATATAAGGTATTCTGAAAAGTTTACAATATGTCATAACATGTCAAAAATCACTCAGTGATTGGTCGATATCATGTGGCTAAAAATTTCCATTTTCAATCAGGTCCACATTCTTGGAGGCGTTCACAACTCCAAACCTTTCGTCGCTTTCCGCCTTTAATCATGGATATACAAACCTTGCTAAACAATCTTCATGAAGAATTATCCTGTTCAGTGTGCATGAACACATTCACTGATCCAAAACAGCTGCCATGTTTACACAGTTTTTGTCTTCACTGCTTAAACGGGATATTACGAACAAGTGGTCGCCGCGATGTGATCTGCTGCCCGGAATGCAGAAGGGAAAGTAGAGTCCCCAGAAGTGGAAATCTTAACGACCTGCCAACCAACTTTCGCATCAACAGTTTGCTAGATGTCCTGGCCATCAAAGAGTGCAGCACAACGGGAGTGAAATGTAAAAATTGCGACAAAAGAAGCGCACAGAGTTTGTACTGCTTCCAGTGTTGCGGGTTCTAGTGTGACGATTGTATTACTGCCCACAACATGATTCGAGAAAATAAAGAACACCGTGTGTTGGCGCTTAAAGACTTTCAAGACGAAGACTATGAGAATGTTTTAAAACGACCAGCATTTTGCCAAAAGAAGCACCATGAAAAAGAACAGCTGGAGTTCTTTTGCAAGGACTGTGAAGTCGCCATTTGCAACACTTGTGTTGTGACACTTCACGAGGGCCACGGCAAGATAATTTTGGAAGAAGCTGCAAATGAACGCAAGTTGCAAGTGAAATCTGTAATTGAATCGCAAAAGCAAAAAGTGCAACAGAAGAGAAACGAAATCGCCAAACTCGATAAAGCCAGTGCTCAAATTGAAGAAAGGGTCAATACCTTGAAACAAGACGCGCAGAAGTTTGCTGACAAGATGATCGGTGTCATCGAAGCCAAGAAACAGGAAATATTTAATAAAGCAGAACGTCAGGCAGCAGAGTCACTCGAGCGTCTCGTAATACAAAAGAGCGAGATTGAACACCAAGTGAACACGACCGAGACAGTAATTGAACAAACTGAAACACTTTTAAAACGAAGCACAAGCGCCGAGATTGTTCAACTACACGACTCGTTCAACACGATCTTTCCTGAAGGAGTCAGTGACGAAACAGAACAAGTCGACTGCGACCTTGAAGTTACTCGTCAATTCATTTTCGCAGAAAATGAAACATTAATGGCCAAAGCAAACACTGAAGGAATCGGCGAATTTAAAACATTGGTCAAAAAGACCAGTGCGCATCAATTAAGTGCCGAAGGAAAAGGAATTAGTGAAGCAGTGGTTGGAATTGAAACACAAATTCTCCTAACAACAAGAAATGTCGAGGGAGAACAACATTACGAAGAGCGAGATTGTGTCACAATGCAGATCAGGAATCGTCAAGGCCATGACTGTGCGGCAATACCGCGAGTCCAAGACAATAAAAATGGAACCTACAACATCAGCTATTTTGCAAAAGAAACTGGAAAATGCAACGCATCAGTGAAGGTAAATGGTGAACATGTGTATGGCAGTCCATTTACTGTTGAAGTCAAACCCAGACAGTTCAGACCCGTGTTATCGTTTGGTAAACCAGGGTCGGGTGCTGGAATGTTTGACGGGCCTTGGGGAGTGGCAGTGAATGAACGTAATGAAATTGCAGTGACTGATATTCGTAACAATAGAATTCAGATATTCAGTAGTGATGGAACTGTTGTAAGATCGTTTGGTACAAAGGGTAATAAACAGGGAGAATTTAATTGCCCTCGCGGGATAACCTTTGATAAGAATGGAAATATTATAGTGGCTGACTGTAAAAATCACCGTGTTCAATGCTTCAGTGAGCAGGGTGAGCACCTAAACACATTTAGTAGCAAGGGAAGTCTTGATCACCAGCTGAACACTCCTCTCGGTTTATCCTTAGACAGTGACGGGAATGTTATTGTCGCTGACGCAAACAATAAAGTAATAAAGATATTTCACCCTAATGGTCAGTTTTTACGTAAAATTGGCGTAGAGGGTTCTTTCACCTTCCCCTTACACTGTATCCAATATGACAAATACCTTATAGTGTCAGACAGTCATGAACATTGTATTAAGGTTTGTGACAGGGATGGAAATTTTCTGTACAAATTTGGAAAGAAGGGGAAGGGTGACGGGGAGTTTGATGATCCTCGTTGCTTGTCAGTTAACAAGGCAGGACACCTGATGGTCTGTGATGCAGGGAATCACAGAGTTCAGGTGTTTGAACTGAGTGGAAAGTTTATAACAAAGTTTGGAACAAAAGGGAGTGGGATAGGAGAGTTTAATCGGCCAGTCTCTATAGCAGTTCTTAGTGATGGTAGGATAGTTGTAAGTGATTACCTCAACTGTCGCATCCAGATTTTTGAGTAGATATGGCAGCCACCTTCTGTACGTAAAATGAATCTTGAATTTACTTATAGTTAGAAAAAGATTACCAGAAATATTTGTCAGCAATTTTTAAGGCTTCGCAGGAGACATAAGCCTTAATAGGTTATCTTTAAGAAAGTCTCCATGGAGACAGTAAAGTGACCATATAAAGACCCCCTCCTAACAGTATAAGCCTGAGATTATACAAATATGACATTGCATGTTTTTTTATTATAAAGTTAAAATTTACTGATATTATAAGAGAGTTTTAGAGTTAGGAAAACCAAGATGATCTTGAATTTAAGCCAGTGGAATAGTTGCTGTTAGCCACTATTACTTAAAAGTAATTTACATTGAGTGTCACTTAAATATGTCAACTGAGAAACTTGTAAGCTGAACTGATTGAATGATATCTGTAACTTAACTACTTTAAATAATTTACAATAGTCTCCATATTCAGTTTTACTAAGCAGGCAATGTGCTGTTAAATTGGCTGTAAATAAACACTGGTTTATATTTAGTTCTGTGATGTTAGTAAATTTTGGGACAATTTAGTGGTTAATAATATACAACTTCGTAATGAATGAAAAGAAAATGTAGACTAGAGTGTGAATAAATTGTAAAAATTTTTCTTAAACCTTGCTTGATTTGTGAGTGCTTGATGACAAATACTTTAACGGTAGGGATGTTTAACTCAATTGTATAATTAATTGATTAGTAAACATTTTCCCTAACAAGGTCAGTGCTGAATTATTTTTCTCATCATTATTCCTTATGCTCCTTCTTAAAGACGGACATTTCCCATAACAAGACAGTAAAATGTTAAATCAAAAGTGTATATGATTGCTGGAATTACTTTTCCTTGGTGCTGTAAAATTTTGATTAACCTAGGTTATATTAAATTGGCTCCAGCAAATTTAATGCTGGGGTTAACCCTGGGGTGGACTAGCATCCCACACGGGGAGGGAGGGGGAGAAATACTCCCATTAATGCTTTGGAGACTGAACACAATTAAGCTCCGACTTGATGAGCCACTAGGCTTGAATGCAGACTTTACCTTTCATCTTAGGAACGTCCAGTAAGTTTCAACGTTTGTTGTTGAACAAGTGATTCTGAGCTTATATGTGGGATATAGTAAGATAAAACTGGACCAGAATATAATAAAACTATTCATCAAATCAGCAGTGTTTTCATTACTAACCTGTCCAATTTCTTCTACATTTTTGTCCATTATTTTATCCAGATGCATAATGGAGCTCAGTGTCTGCAAATTGAAAGAACATTTTTCACAGGTTATGTTTAACAAATAACAGCAGTCAGACATGATCTAAGAATGTGGAAATCATGAAAAGTTAACTTTGTTACAAAATCAGTTGGAAACAAATTTGTCTGGATTTACACCACCTTTTGCTGCAGTCCAAATATTTTGCAACCAATAGTCAAGGAACTTTAATCACCAAAAGAATTGAAAAATATAATTGTTTCCCATAACATGAGTGCTGAAGGCACAAGCTTATAGTTGGGGAAAGGGGACGAATCTGGGGGCATGCTCTCCAGGGAAATATTTAAAATTTTGACTACTTCAAGTGCCATTTCCAGGTATTTTGGGTTAATCAGACAAGAAAACAGTTGAGTGATTAGTTTACACTAATAATGTCCAATATAACAATTTAAATCAAAAATTGACAACAGCTATTATAGAGGTAGAAAAATATTCATTTTGGCACCTGAAGGACCAAATGTAATTTCTATAATTACAACAATCCTAATACTAATAACAAGTCCTCTCACACTGTTACAAAGTCCACCCATTTGCATACCAAAGTATATGATATATGGTTGAGGCAAGGCTTTACAGTATTGATAGTGAACATGTTTGTAGGCAGTGACTAACAAAAAATAATATTTTAAAAAATGTGTGGTTCCAGGAAATATCCATACCCATGGGGCATTGTGACCTAACAGTTAGCACATTGAATGATGAACTTTGGATCAAGTATTACAGGTTTGAGTCCTGGCCAGGGTCACTACATTATGCTCTTGGGCAAGACACTTTACTCTCACAGTGTCCCTGGTGGATTATAAAAGGGTATTGGTGATCGATGCCAGGAGTAGCCCCGTGATGTACTAGCATCCTATTCAGGGTGGAGAAGAAATACAACGTACTCCTAGTCAGTTAACAGTGCGAAAACTAAGAAAAGCTTCGACTCCAGGGGAAGAACACAGGATTTCAAGTGATTGGGATGATCAAAGGAATTTTCTGGGTTTGAAATTTATTATTTCTTATTTTTGGGTTACCGTAGGAAAATTTGGCAACTAGTTCTGCAAATACATTCAAACAAACGTGTTTTGCTGTTGTTTAATAGATAACAGTGGAGTCGCTTTACATTGCATGTGGCATTAATAAAACCAGTTATACAATAGTCTGCAAAGTGTTTCAATTTCTGTTTCTAATAGTGTTATATCATTTAACCCTTTCTGGAAATTTTAAGGGTCAGAGATTCAGTATGGGATTTTTTGGGGGTTAGCCAATGATTTTTTTTCTGGAAGTCATGGGGATTTTTGGGGGTCTTGAATTTTGCCCCCATTTGATCATCCCAATCATTTGAAATCCCCAGTACCCCCCTTGGGTTCTGGCCCAATGGGCCACTCAAATCCAAGCACAGACTTTTCCCTACCCCTCAAAGGTCATTGGTAATACTAATGGGGAAAGGACAATAAAAAACTCGACAAGGTTTAGTATGACACTAATCTGGAATTTTCTTCCCTTGCTTTGTTGTGCAATAACAAAGGTAAGGTAAAGTATTGTGACAAAGAGAACATAAAAAGTAAAAAAGAAATAAAAAATCGAAGCAGGAAAAAGGAAGGAACTACTCTGTGAACCTGGGACATCACTTCAACCTCCCTTCCTCTTCCTAACTATTCTTTTTTTGTGTGTGCATGTGTCAAGATGTCTTTTCACCCTGCCTTATCTCTTTGCAACACCATAATCTAGTTGAATAAGCATTTTCACCCACGTTTGACCACAAGACATGCATGGTAACATTTATGATGTTTAACAACAGTCAACACTACTCAAGAGGTTTAATGAACAGTACAATTATTGTGCACATGTACAATTTTTTTGCCCTCTGCAAAACAACATGCAAATGGTCATCATTTAGTCACCCTTGGTGTCATCGCTCACAGCACACAAGACATTTTACATGTAAAATACACATGTAATAAAATACTGAAGAAAGAGAGTAACTGAAAGCACATAAAAAAGACACTCTTCTTCTTTCTTGTAGAACATCATTTTTTTCCACAAAAATTCCAGTTTCTTCAATGGTGTATAAGCAAAAAAACATGTTTGTCCTATTTGTAGCTGTACCTACCCCCAAAGGAAAAAAAGTGCAGCATTCTCAACTCCCTTCCATTGTGGAGGATAATCTTCTGCTTACAACCTACGGTGATTCCACTGAAAAACAAAAGAGTATTTAGAATTTTCTTAGACTTGGTACAGTTCGTGACTATGTTGTAGGCATTGCAAAACTGCAATAAAAAATTGGGCTCAGTACCATGCTAACGTTTTTCAGCTCAATCTTGCAGTCTCGTGATGAGACAAAAATTTTACGATAAACAGAGTTACAAGCTGTTGGATACAGTTGCCTTGTATAATTTCATTTTTGGCTTGCTAAGATGATTGCCTAGTGCCAATTCTGTGCAAATCCATAGTTAGTAAAGATATTCCATCAGTCTGTTTGCTGGAAACACAGTCCATGACCATATTTAGAACACAAATTAGGTTACCATTACCAGTCTGATTTTCACATTCTGGTCACGTTTTCAAAATGGTTTTGTTTTGTAAGATCCTTTGAAAACTGTTCATTTCCTGATTGCTATTGGTCCCTTCTGCTCACATGTCTGTTAGTTCAAGTTACACTCTACCATGTGCATTTAGCTCAGATAGCATCAGTTAATCATCTTATTGTGTTTAGGCATTGTTTCCGTGATTAGTTTTAAAATACTTAAGGTTACACATTACCTTCGAGGGTGTCCTTCGGAAAAAAATTCGTACGCGCGTTGTTTTAAAGTAAACTACCACAAACTATATATCAATAGAAAGGTAAAGAACTGTAGAATTCGAAAAAAATATGCGCTGTTTGGCAGAGCCATTATTGAGAAGAAAGAAGCCGATAAACAGAAAACGACCGAGTGTCATTCCGCCGAATTAATCGGGTATCAAACACAACCACTACTGCAAAAGCACTGCACAATGTTAATCAGCAAGTATCAATCTCTCAAAGGGTGTCAGGCTTTTTCTTAATTCTTATTGGTTATCTTTCTATAGAGCCGTAAAGTTTTAGTAGCGAATAATTTGCCGACCCCGTTGCGTTCGCGGCCGTAAAATGAGAAATATCTAAATTAAAGCTAATCCCCGACACCCTTTTGTTCCTCGATGCTTAATGAATGTTCAGGCCAAATTTCGTTAGAATCCGTCAACTCTACATACCCTATTAATTCATTCAAAGAGATGTTATTCTCGCGAGAAACGATTGCGAGTTTTCGCCATTTGAAGATTTGTAAACACGTTACGATCTTCTGTCAACAGGATATGCCGCCGGCCAATGAAATCATGGCACCCCTACCGTTCACAGCGAGCGAAACGATGTTCGCGGGAATTCAAAGGTAGCAATAGTGTGACCTGAGTCACGTACATTCTCCTTGTTGAACTTCAGCGTGCGAGAGATTTGGAAAACAGAAAAATATACGGGGTAGAGAACAGAAAATGAAGTACCAATGAGAAGTTCGATTTGTTCGAAGGATCACTTGTCACTATCGGCCAAGTTTTCCTTCTTGCTTTCGGCAAATTCTACTTTTGTCTTCTTCCTAGGTCCTGGCTACGATGTTTTCGCTGTCCAAGAACTTTTCTCCATTTTTTTCAACTCGTTTCATGACCTCAACAAGGCCAATATTCGAGAAACGAAGCTGAGCGATATCGAAGAGCGTTATCGGGAATGGAAGAGAAGCAAAATCACATGTAAACAAAATATGCTAATTAGGTCCTCGTAATATGAGGCCGTTTCGCGCAAAAACGTCGCCGGGGAATGAACGCGCTATGAGGATTATGACACCAAAGTGTTTTATTAACTCTTATTTAAAAACCTTCTTTTCAAAATAACTCGCGCACGTTTTAAGATTTCACTTTCATTTTTGGGGAAATGTTAGATTTATAGCAAACTTTTATTTTAGTCCAAAAAAATTTTTTTCGACAAAAGTAGCCCTCTGAAGGTATTGTGTAACCTTAAGCTTCCCCCTCCCACCCTTGTTTCAGTGGGTGCAGATGTTATTGTTGTTATAAGGCAGTCGGCCGTTCATCGTGCATAGGGGTGGGTTTAGTTTGATTTCAATAAAGCTTCTCTCTGTTCCAAACAGTTGGTCTAAATGTCCTTTCTGTTATTCCATTAGAGTTTTATGGAGGGAAATAACACTGAACGTGAATATTCATCAGGGGCTCTCATACAAAGAGAGAACTTCTAGTGGTTTAGTCTCACAGAGAAAAGGACTTTACTTAGTTGGTTTTTTCCACCGTTCAATCAATCTCCAGATTTTTACTGAAATCTCCAGGTTTTCGGTGCTTTGAGGTTGAGAGGTCTGTATATAACAAGCTATTTTAATTGAGGTGAAATTAATTGCTTGTATGTGCATGTAAGCAGCACTACCTAAATATGTGTTTTTACAGCATTCAAAAAAATTTCTCAAAGTAGAGTTTTAAAGTTTTCTTTAAATCATGATATATTGTAGTCAACAGTTTGCCATTTAAATTAATGCAATAAAAATTGTCGTCACCGTGCTCGTTTAGAAGAAAATGACTATTTATTTCCCTGCCAAGCTTAACCTGAAGGAAATCTTGTAATGTTCTGAATGTGTGCGGACTCGTGCACCCACTTAGTGATACGAAAAATTAAGCACAGCAAGGATGCTCAATACAATTCAGTGGAATCACCTTAAAGAATGCACAATAAAAACTGGAACACCAGAATTTCTATGTAAAGAAATTATTTGAATTTACCGCTGTATAAATTCAGGACCTGAACAATCGATGAAATCGATAATCGATGGCAATCGATAACAATCGATGACAATCGATATCAATTAATCGATTGATATTGATAATCGATGAACAATCGATCACGAAAATTTGTGTGATTATTGATTGTCATCGATTATCAATATTAATCGATAATCGATGGGAATCGATCAATTAACTACATTGATTATCATCGATTATCAATATCAATCGATAATCGATGGGAATCGATCAATTAACATAATAGATTGTTTTCAATATGCAATATCAATCGATTACCTATTCAGTCAAACATTCAATTGTCAATTTCATCAAGTACTAATAAAGTTACACATTTTGATATGATTGCTTTTTATTTGAGTAAAAACTAGCGAGTAGCAATGGGTAAACTTGTTTATTCACCCACACGTTTCGTGGGAGTTTAAAATTCATAGAAACGTACTATGGATTTGTGTGTAAGAAAAACAAGCCCCAGCTGGCAAATTAGGCCTGTTAGGCCTGGGGCGAATAAAATCGTCGCCCGAGTAACGTGACGCCCACAGACATTGCATTCTGCGGATGTCGCATGAGGGTACGATCTACGGCGCTGGGTCACGTTTCACCGCGGTAAAACGTAAAAAATAAGAAAACTACTTCAAAGATAAGGTTTTCATTTTCACTGTTCAAAGTTTGATACTTAACAAGTATTCTCCTGGTTTACTAAATTTTTTGGAACTTTACTAAAAAAGTTCTAAGCGCTTGAAAACGGCGAAATGCCGACTGTCAGCGCCATTGTCAAAGCAATTTTGATCGGGTGCAGAGCATTTTAAAAGTAAAGAATCTCGTTTGAGAGAACTGAAAATATATTTACCCTCGGCAGCTATTTCACATATCCTTACTGATGCTTCCACGTTAACGTGAATGATTTTTCTCGAAATAAGAAAACAAAAACATCCTCAGACGTTTGACCGCGGTGAAGGGTCACGTACGCTTAAGTGCGGACAAACTTGACTCCTCTGTGCCCTGCGCCCAGCTGCAGGTCAGTTGAATCTCGATGCTAAATCGATCATATTTGTCCTACTGACAATGAGATATGTTAATTGTCTTTATTTGTGCTGTTTTTCACAGAGCCACATCGATGAACAATTCTCAAACTTTGCTACTGAGGTTTAAAAATAACATACGATCTGCGTACACTCCCGCGATACCTGAAGAAACGGAGACATCAAAATAGTGCCAATCGATGGCAATCGATGAAGTTCGTGACCACCTAAGTGTGATTATCGATTGATTATCGATTGGCCGATGCCAATCGATGCTAATCAACAGTAATTAATCGATTGTCATCGATTGATCGATTGATTTTCCGATCATCGATTTTCATCGATTGTTCAGGTCCTGATAAATTTTATAAACGTGCAAAATTTAACAAAGTTATCTTCCTACTTAGTAATAGTCGATCACAAGAAAAAAATATCAGTTAAAATAAAAACCGATTTTCACGTACAGTAGTTTCTGAGCTTACCTTCAGATGTGGTGAATTGCATATTTAGAAATTTCCAGGCTCGGCTGTTGTCAGTGAGCGATATAAACCAGGTGCTGTATAAACCTGGTCGCCATTCTATCGTTTTGCAACCACTGTAGCCAATCTCTTCCCACCAAATACAACCAAACGAGGTAAATATGTTTCCAAAGGCAAGTGATCCTAATAGATGTGGTCCTAATCGTAGCTTTGAGGTCAAAATAACTTCGTAATTTCCACAAAACCGAAGAGCTTCCACCGCCATGTTGATTTTTCTTTCGTCCCCAGTTTCTTTCGAGTCACGCAACACGAATAACACGTCACGGAAAATTTTTCGGGTAACAGGTTATTTCGCGTCAGCCCGTGTGTTTAAGGAGGCTCACAATAGTTGCCAGCAATTTCCAGCGCTTAAACTTTGATGGGCCAGTACTACAAATCATTATCAGTTGCTGCTACAATAATGAGAATTTAAGGTGGCTCTAAAACCGCTAGATAAATTTTTTTTTAACTTTGCAAAAAGTTGCATCTTACCATGCTGGTCATTATTCAATAATAAAAAATGGGGGTCACCGTGCTCGTTTTTAAGTTATAAGCACTTAAATGGAAAATTAAGGGCGTTTTTAACAGGTTAAACTGTTGCTATGGTAACCAGTGACGTCATGAAAATGGCTACAACTTCTTTAGTAATGATCGGACATTTGTTTGATATCATTATTGTAGCAGCAACTGATAATGATTTGTAGTACTGGCCCATCAAAGTTTAAGCGCTGGAATGTGCTGGAAACAATTGGGAGCCTCCCTAAGACGGAATCCACCAGGAAGTCGAGTAATATGTATTTAAGTTGGACAAAAATCGAGTACCAGAATAATTTAAATCCTATTGCGTTATTTTCTACCCGAAATAAAAGGTAAAGATGTAAGTAATAATCCCTGATAACACCGACAACAACTTCTTTTCAGAGTCTTAGAAAATGAATTTCAAAGTTCACAAGGTATAGGCAAATTCTCACGTGCAGCCATTTTGTAAAATTGGAATTCAGTGGGAAATTCGAAATTTGTTTTCGGTGTTTGGTGTTGTTAGAAAATATTTCTTTTGATAAGATATTTGAAGCAGTAACACAAAAGTTTGCAATTTAAGGTGTAAATAATTTTGGTACAACAATTTCTTATCAGAGCCTGAGAAAATGAAATTCAAAGTTCACAAGCTATAGGCAAAAACTCACGTCTTTTAAGCGATTTAGTGGAATTCAGCGGAACTTCGAAATCGGTTTTCGATGTTTGGTGTTGTTAGAAAAGATTTCTTTTGATAAGATATTTGAAGCAGTAACACAAAACCTTGCAATAAGGTGTAAATAATTTTGGTACTAATTTTGTCCAATAACTACTCGAAGTCCTGGCGGATTCCGTCTTAATTTCTCTTTCCAGGTTCGTGAGGTACAGTGGAATTCCTCTTTCTAACACTTCCACGGTAAACGAAAATCAGTTTGAATAATCGGGTGTAAAATTGCAGTGTTCGACTTTAGTTAGAGCTAGCCGGGAGAAGGCCTTCACCCGGATCGAGTTATCGTGAACTTTGAGGACCTTTGAGAAATCAAGATTCTTCTGCATTCATTTTGGTCTGTTCCGTAATCTCCTCACGATAAAGCTTGAAGTATCGGTTCCCCTCTCCACCCTACTCGTTGCACGAGATCTGCCTGATCGGTTAAGTCGTTTCTGTTTTTACACACATAGTTATTAATTAGTTCTGCAATTAACTTCGACGCAAACGTTTATTGTTGAGCGTGATAGTGAATTTAATGCGTGAGGGAGCAAACGGAAGGGAAACACACTTGAACGCATGGGGAGGGGGGGGGGGGGAATAGTGAGGGAGCCCTAGCAAAAGCATCGAGTAATTCAAACGGAAAAAACGGAGATTGGAGGCGGGGAAGAAAGGAGGTAGCACATGGCGAGCCTAGATAGAAACGCCTATGGGGAAACATGGTGATGGGTGACTTCCCAGAGTTTGCACAGCGCTATGTTTCAGCCAAGATTGGGTGTTGGCCAAAGTTGGGTGAAGGACAACGATGGGTAACGACCTAGTAAGGGACGAGGGAACGCACTAGAGAATGCACAATGCAATGGACGAGAAAACGTCTGGCGGAACTTACAGGGAATTGAAGGGTGACACCTGAGGGAACTGGGAACTCGTGGGGAACGCAACAGCTAGTGGGTGTCAGCAAGTGCTGAGTGTTGTCAAAGTTGGGTGCAGTACAATATTGGGTATCACTCTTGGCTTAGGTTAATGTTAGGCTGACAAGAAACAAAAAAGGATCAGCAATCCCAGACATAATTATTTGGGACACTTCCTGTTGACGTGACATTTCGCTACGAATTCTCAGAAATGGACTACTGCCTTCCTTCAAAGGCAATGTTGGAAAATAGACGGCAACAGAAGGCATTGTTTTGTCCAAGCACACAACATTGTAACGAGGCAGGGGTTAATTGCTAATTATTTTACCTTTTTGAAGTGTTAATAGCAGCAAGTGTCCCATGAATTGTGTTTTGGATTGAGGATTTTCAAGATAGTGAGATAACGTGCGGGAACTCACAAAACGGAAGCATTTGGTTAACCATTGGAAAAACAAGAGAAAAAGGGTAACGCACAGGGAACACACGGACTAATATACCAGGTAAGTGGAAAAGCGTACAAAGGGCCACAGTAATCCAGGGGAAGCCGAAGGGAATTCACCAAAATGTACCGTACGCCACAGACCAACCTTTTCCCTTTGTAAATGCCCGAGTTATTTCGCGTGTCCCATTTGTATAATTTGTGGTCCGTAACTTAAATTGTGGACCGCAGATTGAATAATCATAGCGCGAAAAAATTCACATTTCTCGAGGATTTTTGCTCAATACAGTTTGGGCGACGTAACTGGAAACATAATCAAACATCGAGAGAGAACTGAAAAGTCAGTATAATAAAAGCTTTTAATTTAATGTGCTAAAACGTCCTCTGCAAGTGTGTTATGGAACAAACGAGCTCGTACAATGAATAAATTCCCATTTTATTGACCGTGCAAAAATTCGGGCGAGTGCTGTCTTGTTCTCACCACAGTTTTCGCGCGATCAAAATGCGAACTCAGAATTCGTGCGCGAGCGATTACTACGCGGGTTAATGGTTCAAAAGTTCAGTCTCTGCTCATCAAGTTCTGCAATGTACAATGTTTATTCCTTTTCTTTAACTGACGCTGTCACAACACCGCTTTCTATTTCAGCGTTTAATTCTTTCACCACTGTCATGTGATCGAATTTCTCTGGGAATATATTAAAGGTTTTCAGGATCTCCTCTCTGCGATCGCTTTCTGAAGCGTAGTACATCTGAACTTGATAGGCCAACCACTGCGCATCCAACACGCTCTGTAAAGAACATAACATTATAATCACTCTAAAGCAAAAAACGACACATATACAAAGAGATAAACATTCTACCAATGGCTAACATATGGCGAAAAAATAAGAGCAATTTTTTAGGTAACGACGAGCCGCCATTTTGAAAATCGTCACAGAGAAGACCCTGGGACAATTTGACCGAAATGTTAAATCGAACCATCCTTTTTGGTTTATTATTACATCTTTTTTTCACACTTCAGTAAACATTTTGAGACTGTTGTCGATGTAAAGATGATTTAAGATAACAAAACTAGTTTTATATAGCGTTTCGTTTGAAGAATAGCTTTTGAATCTTGGTCGGCGGTAGGTCGCTCGAGAAGCGAAACCTGTGTACGAATTTCGTTTTTTGTGCCCAGTTGCATTTCCAAACGTTGTGAAACAACATGTTGGATTTTTAAAACGCATGCATTAGGAAAGCTAAATGTCGGCTTGAAACAATGCAACAAAAGTTGTTGAGCACTGTCGAAGAGAAATCTATTAATGTGCTGTTGTGTTGTTTTCTAATTGAAGTGTAAGAGCCGAAAGGTTCCAGCGAATGACTTGAAACTAAATACTTTGTAATTGAAAATCTCTTAACTCTAATTAGTTGGCCTGTCTAAAAACTAAAAGGTTTGAACGCGTGATTGTATGAAAAGTTACCAAATGAACTTGAGAATTATTCCATGAAAGCGACACTGACTTGCCCCAGCCCCACCCCACCCTCCTTAACCTCTATTCGCCCCCAATTTTCTGAGTTTTAGAGACAGTTTTAATTTCCTTCTATATCCAATAGAATAGTCCACACTTGCTCAAATTACCATCTTTTGTAAAGAAGCTTTGTCACAAAAATTTAAATCGTGTTTTTGATGTACAAAATGGCAGAACTTTAGCGGAAACGCGCGCGGGAACTTACAGTGCGAGAGCAGTGTTAGCCACTGCCTGAAAAAGACACAGGGAGGGGTACCCAGGAGGGGCCTAAGATCTGCTACATGGGACACGAGGAATGAACAAGGAATTGCAGCGGGACTAAACTCACCCTGCGAGCAGAGCCCTTTTTTTTCGCTAATAAACTAAACTGGAGCCGCAGGGAAGTTAAAAGAGGCTCTGCTCGCAGGGTGGACTAAACTGTGTTCTTTGACTTTAATCTTAATAGTGGCAGTTTAGCTTCGCATATTGTATCAGTTACTGTGGTTCGTCACTCCACGCCAAACTAGCGCCAAATGTTTACTCAAACCGAAGTAGTCCCTGTGTAGGATCTGGTCTGAAATATAGTGGGTGAAAACGTTGATTTTGTTCTCAAATATGGAAGGGGTTTTAGAATGCGCGTCGCAAACCCCCAAATTTCCGGAGAGTGTACTATGGAAGTAAAACGCACCGTCCTTGATCAGTGGCATATAATGGTAAGATTAACTTTGTACATGCAACACCTTGGCCAGCTTTTCTCTGCTTTGTTTGTAATCATATACGGTAAGTTGACTAGAAGAGCATCATGGCCTAGTCTCGGGCTGCTGGCGCCTGCATTTGACACTTTCCCGCCACTCTTCAGTCTTCCAGCAACAGAGTACGTGGTATTTTTGTGCATTCTGCTCGGCCCATGCATATGCAAAATCCCTCCAGTTAAAAAATATTCCAACTCATCACGACCAGAGAGTAAGACGCAAGTATGTTCTTTGCCCTCTTTAGACTGTGTGGGGTCGTTTTTGGGACGAGGACGTCGATCTCTCCCCTCCCCTCTGACAATGTCATTTCCGTATTTCCCACTGAGCTTTGCGAGTGTATTTCTGTCCACCATGTCGGATGTTGCACGTGTGGAAGAAATTGTGGAAAATCAAGTTTACTGTACTTTCTAAGGTTTGTTCTTTGTTTTGAAGCTGCTCGATTCGGTTATTTTTATATGAAACATTTGCTAACTTGCTTTGCTTTGTTTGCAGGTCAAAGTCAGAAGGTGGAAAAGAAAGGCGTTTTATCTGTTGACATCTGGGAAGACCTCTTGACGAAGGTAAGCTAACGTTAAAGTTTGATTTATTAAACTAGACTAGGTATGACATGTGCATCCATAAGAATTCCTTCTGCCTCAGCAGAGACACATTACCTGACGAAATCTGTGATGCACATACAGGCCTGCTCAAAGCACTAACCGATCAAATCGAAACTTCATATCCATCCCCCCCCCCCGCCAGGGTGACCCCGGAGCATTTTGACTTTTGCAGTTCCGGTTATTCATATTCCCATCCCTCGGGCGAAGAATAATGTTTTATTTTCTCACATAATGCAGGTCACATTGGCGATCAAATGTGCCCCCCACCCCTGGGTAGCCAATCAAACCAAACCAAATGAAAATTGATTGAGCTCAGTCATACTCCAATCTTATTGTGTGATTGTTTTCAGGACGTAACATGTTGATCAAAGTCGATCATCGAAAACGTAGTCGATAAGTGGATAGTACTCAATATTTGTTGACAATTGTCAATCGACATGTTTAATTTGTCGATAAAGGTCGATAATCACAAGATTTTCAACTGATTATTGATTTTATCAACAAAAAGGCGGACATATTTTTCAATCGGCCACGAAATTCAAGTAAGTGTGCGCGGCAACTGACGTCTTGCCTCCTGCCATATATCGTTTTTTTTCAACTATTTTGCTTGGTACAAGAAAAATGGTAAGAATTGGGAGCATTGGGTTGGCACTCTCTGACCCACATTTTTGTATACTCTGAAGGGACTGTTTTAATTTGTCAAGGGAATACTTTTCGCTGTGGGCGATAAAAACGTCACTGGATAGGAATGTGTCAGCAGTTCTCGATCCCGAAGTGTTATTTTCACGCGTCGCTTGTCATTTAGCCTGTCTAGCCTCTTGCAAACTACAGGGAGGTATTTTTCAAAGATCTGTGCTATTCATCGATTGAATCGCTTAGTTTTACATGCTTAAAAGCTGCTGCGAGTCTTCATTGTCAAGGGATATTGGCCAATGCTATTTTCTATTGTTACAAGTCTATTGTTTGTCGTCTTCATTGAAAGAAGTATATTTAGCTTGTCATGCAATCTTTTGTTTTGACCACAATTCACGGACTTGATCATGACTTAATGCAGCTTCTCAAGACTTCAGCCAGGAAAATGGTAATGTACAATATTGCTTCGAACTTAAATGGAATTTTTAGAAGGATCGGTAAAGCCAATCGTGAAAAATTGACTGCAAAAAGCCATCGGGCTAAAATTAAACTTGCGCTTTGGCGTGAATAATGCAGGATCTCACAGCTTCAAAAATATGCAGAATTTTGAAGCTTTGATACATTAGTAGCTAAATCTTGATATGAGAATTAATCTAAAACAAAACTTCCTTCAAGTGTCTTTCATTTGCCCAGTTTACGTTTGGAATTTTAGGCTTCTGAAGCGTATTGATTTGAAAAGCACATGGTGACATCTGATATGCAGCATGCGGCCGACTTACCATCGCGTTGTTGTTTATTTAATAATTGTGTTCAGTTTACTACCTTTTACATGCAAAGATTTACTACAGTACTTCGGAAAATGCAAACAAGTATTTTTTTTTGTTTTTAGTTATAGTGTTGGATAGCATAAAAAGCAATCTGAGTGTTAATTTTGTGGAAGGAATTCAGTAGTTTTCCGCTATCTCACGGCACCATGATTCGCAAATTATTATCCTCAATTACCGCTTTTCTGTACCAAGATAATACCACTGGTGGTTAAATAAATGTCAGTGACAGCTGTACAGAATGAAAACCTACCTTTCACCAGAGTGTTTTGAACTAGTGTTATATTTTGTAGAAAGAGTTCGTGTGTTTGCGAGTTGTTAAAATGACGCGTGGAGGTGAAGAAATTTTTTTCACCGTCTTCAAGTTTGGTTTGGGATCAATTTATCAAGGTTGATAATTAACATTTCAAATCATGAATTGGTCTTTCAGCGTGTCTAGTTGTAATAAACGTTTACTTCAGAAAGGAATTATTTGTCTGAATTATGTACGCATATGGTATATTTTTCCCACTCGCACATCTGTGTTAAATGCCGTAAAAGAGCCAGGAATTTTTTTGGGGGGGTGAGTGCGTGCTAATAAAAGCCTTCTGGACTGTGAGTCAATTGGTTAATGCATCGCAAATCGCTTTCAATACTAACATTTCCCCAACGCCTACTCCATGCAAAATAGTCGAATCTCGAAGAGATCTTTGATTTGTATTTCCGATCAAAATCGATCAAAATCGAACAAGTTGATAATCACAAGGAATTGCGTGATTGACTTTTATCGATTTCTGATATTTGTCGATTGATTAGTATCGAATTTCATTGACAATAATCAAATTTTATTGACTATCGAAATTATCGACATGTTACGTCCTGTTGTTTTTGATTGGTTTGGCAATCAAACAGGAACTTTTCAGTGAGTTCAATTACTGAATTTCATAGAACTTTATCCAAAGCACAGGAACCTGGTCCTGTATCTCTCTTTGTCTTTCTCACAATTTACCTTTCTCCAATGCTGAGGATGAAAGATCTTGTGGTAGCCTCTGACAACCACTTCTAGAATTGTCAGTTTCGCTTCCGACATCTTTTTCGTATGTATTTGACATTGAACCCTACACCTTAAACTTCTTTGACCGCAACTCGCTGTTTGAACCAAATAAAACTGGTTTGGATTGATAAAGCGCAGACCAAGAATAGAGATCTATCACTTTAGAGTTTGGTTCTGTTTGAATAAAGAAGTGGTTCTGAAGGTTTGATTATTGAGTTGGATTGGCAAAACATTTGGGTGAGTTTGATTACTGAACCCAGTCTAATTGATCAAACCATTGGAGTTTGAGTGAGCTTGATCACTGAATGCTTGATTAGCAATGCTAGGATTCCCCTACCCCATTAAATTATGAGAAAAAATGACCAATAAAATAGTTCTCGCAAATCAAATAAAACTGAAAACATAAATTCACTTTCAAAGAAAGAACACACAGCTTTTGCAGGCCATTCTGTTGCAACCAGGGTGTCACAAAAGAATATGATATAGCTTCCTCCTCTCTGTCCTAATTTCCAAATCAGGAGTCACAAATGTAACGATGAGGAATTATGAACACAACATTGAAGCAATTTGTGTAAATCCCCCCACACTTTCCATATTGTTTTAAATTCTCCACCCCAATAATAACCACAGATGTCAAATCCCTGCCCCCTGGGCACATTGATGAGTCAAGTGCTCAGGGTCATTTCCTTGACAACGTGATCTAGTAGATTTCGGCAACTTCTTCATTAACTTTTAGGTCTGACTACACTAGCCAAAGATCATTTTGTTTATGTTTTAATTTCTTCTTTGTTAACAGGTCAAGGTTCAACACAGCACAAGAAGAGGACATAATCCACTAGCTAAATTTCTAGTTTATTGCAATCCAGGACCCAGGTAAACAACTCGTGTTCTTTTGCAAATGATCAATCAGAACTTAGCCTGGCACTCCTGGGAAAACCCCTGAAGCCCCCCTGCAGGGCACTCCTTGTTCCAGATAAAGGGGGAAAACTAATTAACTTTGTAGTGGATGACAATAAAAAATTTGCACCATTAGTATAAGTTCCCAAAAGTTGGCAAACAGTCTGAGAAATAGAAATAAAGTTCAGGGAATTTTATTTACCTGGATATGAAGAATTCCAAAGAAGAAACTTTTCTCTTCTATGCCTTGATTGTATTCTTCACAAGCACAACAGTACTCGCTGTCAGAATTGTATTATTTGACTGGCTCAAAACCAACAAACCAGGTGCTCAACTGGGTTCACTCAAGACAGCTATGACACAAATTTGATTGATCTAAACTCATCAAAACCTTTACAGTAACATTATGGCATTGGACCAACTGGATCAATTTCAGTGACAAGAGATTTAAAACCATTGACTGACCAACAACTTTTCACTCGACTCTGAAGATATTTATGACATCCACTCAAGTTGTCAAAAATTGATTTCAGTCATCAACAACAAATTTGTTGCTATTACTTAGTGTTACAATGGTCAGTCATAATTAGTTTTGTGATCAGTGTTGGGAAAACGTCAGAGATTTTATAGGTTGGTATCAAGACTGTTCTTGTTTCTCTTTGGGCACCTCAGAATATGACAGAGTAAATGGTCCCTTACCCCAGGTGTGCCCAGGTTAAGGTTGTTTTGAATTGATCATTGCGTTGTATGATGTAAACCAAGTTCTGCTTTAGGTTTTACAATACCACAGACATGCTTACAGTACTTTTGATTATTTTTACATGTAATTGGCTCGTAAGCAAATTGGATTTGAAAATATTATGAAAGTGGATAACATCTTTTCTTTGTTTATGTTCTATGTTACATTTGTTACCGTATTTCCTCTGTTACGCATCCCAGGGACTAATATGACGTTTTTAATTTCCTGTCACCAAGAGAAAACTTATCAGAATTAGGTCTTATTAGAGCATGGAGGGGTGGGGTGGGGGGAGGTGCAGTGTTATATTGATCCCTGAAGGGTTAATAGTAAAGAAAAGATTTGGGCCAAGGGTGTGCAGAAGGGACCTGGAACCAAATCAAAGCTCTGCAATTATATAATCAAACATAACACTGATTGATATTCACCAGTGACAAAACTACCCAACATTCAAAGCAAAAGGAGGGAAAAACAGGTTTAATTTCTTTATCTTATTTTGGTGGGTGGGGGTCATGGATTAGTTTGTCTGAAAGGTGTTCTATGTTTATTTGAATAATCCAACTGACAGTAAAGGTACAAAACAATTTACTGGTGTTTTTGGGAGGGGGTGGGGGAGTCGGGACGTCGAGGGTTACTTGATAGAAGGGCCCAGGCTTAGTGCTGACATAATGTTGAACACAGTTCCTCCCCGCTCCCCCCTCGATGGGAATTCTCTGTAATTCTGTATTCACTATCAACCCAACCCCTACCCTCTATTTCATTGGTGAAGCCCCTCCCCCCTGGAAGGGATTTCTCTGTAATGCTGTTTTGCTATAAACCAAATCCCTATATCCTCTATATCATAGGTGAACCCCACTTCCCCCCCCCCCCCCCCCCCCCCGGAAGGGACTTCTCTTTAATTTTGTATTTACTGTCAACCCAATCCCTACCCTCGATATCATAGGTTACCCCCTTCCCCCCAGAAAGGACTTCTCTGTAATGTTGTATTCACCATCAATCCAATCCTAATCCTCTATATCGCAGATGACTCCCCCCCCTCCTGGAAGGGGCTTTTCTGTAATGCTGTTTCACTATCATCAGCCCAATCCCTAACCTCTTTATCATAGGTGAAAGCATATAAGCATAGGGGTGGGTGGGGTTTGCTTAATAAATGGGAGGTTCTTTAAATTTAGAATTTTCTGATGGAAGTTCTGGAATTCACAACAGTTTTCAAAGAAAACAAAATTGGAGGTTATTTGCATTTATTCTTGATGGGAGTTGGCTGTTAACAAAATCCCCTGCCATTCAGACTGAAATAATTCGCAAAGGGGTCTTTAATTCTTGGTAATACAATTTGGGCAAGGGGTGTTTGGGGCTTAAGAGAGGAAGGCTGCCAAATTGAGGAAATACAGTAATTATTCTGCTCTTAAAAATACTTTTATAAGTAGATAAAATGTTGCTTGTTAAGTCATTCCTATTTTGTACACTTTCCACATTTTATCATTTGAACTTGATATCAGCTTGGCTATGTGCATGTCTGTGGTATTTGTAGTTACTTTACAGTGGCCCATGTGTACAAATATCACTTTTAAATTCCTTATCCCTTCAGTTGAGCTACAAAGTGATTTAATTTTGCCAAAAAGAAAATAAATGGGAAACAAAATAAATATTTCAGCTAACTAGTGTTGGTTAAGTTATCAACAAACAGAAGCATTTTGTTTCCGCCGTTGTCAATAACACAATTTGGAAGTATTAAATTATTGATCAATTCAGAAAAAAGGTGGCAACATAGGTATGTCAAATAGCTCAATCAAAGAGTTCAATTTTAATCTTAGTTTCTACTAAATTCTCCTTACATTAACTGTGTGGATTTATTAAAACAAATTATTAACAAGTGCAAAAATTGAAATTGGAATTTTTTTTTGCAATAACCATTTGTGAGAGGCATGCTTTTAAATTCCAAGATTTCACATTTCTTATACATCATAGAGCTTTAGTTTTGATCTCCACTAAATTCTCCTTTCTTTGCAACACAGCAAATAAATTTGGCAATTCCAGTTTGTTGTTAAATAGTTTTCCATGGGAATTCCAAAGCAATAAAAGTCAAATATTCAGAAAGTGTATCAAAGGGATTTAGTTTGTATTTCCATTGTATTTCTCAATCTACGATTCCAATTTGATGCCTTTGTTAAATTAATTTTTAAATTGTCTGGTTCTCACAAAAAGTCCCAGAAAACTTTATACCTCGTTTCAGTCATATTTTATTAAATTACTTTGTATAAATATGGGCCACTGTACAGTTTATAATTTAGGTACAAGAGAATCACTGCTGAAGTACAATGTCTGTTATGAAACACTCTGAACACAAAGACGCATTCAAGCATGATTTGCTTAAGGGTGTATTCCCTAAATTTGGATACAACCTCGTATCTCATTTGCTGATTTTTTGGAAATGTTAAATTCCTTAAATTCACTGCAATTTTAAATAAAATTCCAACAAACTAAAATTATGCTTTTATTCTCGGGTGAATCTTTTTCATATTCCCGCCTTGTAGTGTGTCTTTGTGTCTATACCTTGTTTTCATTGTTGTGTTTGTAAGGTACAAAATGCTCTTAGTTGCTCAGTTGGGAAGTCGTTTTCTTGGGTGATTATTTTGAGGCAAACTTTGAATGTCAAAACTAATTGATTTTCTCAGATTGAATTTAAATGTTTAATTGAGTGCACAATTTTATTGAGCTAGCATTTTTTGCACACTTGCATCTAATCGCAAAGGTTGTTTATTGTCAAGAAATAACAACTTAAGCAAGACATGCAAACTCTGAAAGTTTTGAAATGCACAGTCAAGTCTTTCCAGCTGTCAGTTTCAAAATTGTTTACATCTTTGTATCAAAAAGTGTATTTTTCAAGATGGTCAGCTATAATTTGGCAATAATATTTTGGTGCAGTCCTGTTGACAATAACAAAGTCTGTTTTAAGTTTACGATGTTGTATGTTTTACGACTATAGGTTTATTGATTTCTGAATTCAGCCAAAATTCTGTACAAGTCTTGTGTCACGCTTATGTATGGGCATTGTGTGACAGTTTAAAACGTGGCAAAGTTTTGATATGGGAAGGGCAAACTTTTTGAACACTTGACTTCTTGAGCAACTTAGTACAGATCGTACCTTGTAAACACTTCAGCGAAAACACGGTAGGGGTCTAGTGAGAGTTTTAGTGCAGACATTGTTTATTTTTGTGGTGGGTATCTTGAAAGCAGAACTTGGTTTGTGGTCCTGTTACACAGTGTGATCTGTTATGCAACTGCTCTCGCAATATTCTCTAAAGCGGCGTGACAAGTGCGTGACGTGAAACATTGCATCATGTGAAACATTGCATACTGTGAGATCGAGAAACTTTGCTATAGCGGTTGAAGAAAGTTGAAACTTCTACTTTCTGCAGCCGTTGAAGCGACTTGTTTTACAAGAGGTTTCACCGTTGCGCAGTGTGTTACACGGCGTTATGTTTCATTTAACTTGTCACGCCGATTTCGAGAAGATTGCGGGGCATGTTGCATGACAGATTACACTGTATAGAAGGACTTTGTCATAGTCATAGTGTTTACCTGGTCAGTAATGGTGGATTGCTGGTAAAAATAACAGAAAACTGCCTCTTTGTCTCTTTGCGTTTTATTGTGTTAAAAAAAATAAAAACCTAGCCGATCTTGCCCCTGCTTGAAGAGTTGTTTTCACTCCGCTCTGAGTGAAAGTGTTTCTTCTGTTCCTCTTTAATATTCCAACTTTAAAATCCTGGTTTGTTTATCTGGTCCGCCATCTTTGATGACGACACTCTACGCACTTTAATGATATGGTCGTTTGCTCCCAAGTGGAGATGACATAATGAGGGGAGGTGAGAGTTTGCTCTCCATGCCTCCTCGGTTTCACTTAACTACGCCATAATACCACACTCATTTGAATTTGGAATATTGATCAGTTTTGAAAGCCGTAATTAATATGCGAAAAAGTTAATGCCAAAATAATAAAATTTGAAGAAGTTTGTTTTGAACTAATGTATCTAGAAATTTCCGTCGGAGGAACAGAAAACCGAAGTGCTAAAATACAGATCATGTTCAGTACATTTCCATGGATGTCAAGAAAAGAATCGAACGCAGAAAACCACTAATCTGACTCCCCGACCAAACCTGCCGACTGTCATCCCACAAACTTCACCAAAAGAACACAAGTCATTTGAAACACTCCCGTCAAAGCTGATACAAGTTTAGGAGTTTTCTTTCGCCTATGGTTAAATTAGAGAAAGAAAATTTGCGGTATTTAAAGCGAATAAAAAGATAAGCTGTTTTGTTGACGAAAATAATTATTGCGAAAGCAAACGTCAGATTTTTGTCCGTCAGCATGACCTAGAATTGCGTATTTGAATCGATGATTACGTTTTACATTAATAAGAAAATAGTTAAGTATAAGAATCGAAGTATATTTCGAAAGAAATCGCAGTTACAAATGTTCTGCGCGCAAATTTCAAGAACAAATTTTGAGAGTAAATCCTTATTAAATATTCAAGATTCGAATGGTCTTACAATGCAAACACGATGGAATTTTGAAGGTTACTTGCGTTTTTGTAATTTACAAAATAAATTTGATTTTGAATAGCATCAAACAACGAAGCATACTCGGAAACTCAGAGCAGTTAATCGGGGAGAGACGAAGTAAACCGAGCGGCAAAATCGGCACGAAGAATATTTCGCGCCGATCTTGCCGCTCGGTTTACTTCGTATCGGTCCGATTAACGACCGCTCGGTTACCGAGGATGACAACGAAGTTTAACAAGCAGTAGAAATAAATAAAGAAAAACGTTTTCTTCAGTTTTGGTTTGGAAGTCAACATTAACAATTCGCCTAAGAAAGTTTTAAAAAAATCGAATAATATTTCGCAATAAAAGTTTTAGAAATATCATTTTTACCGAATAGAAGGTAAGCTATTTTTTGCGAGGTATAATGCTGAAGTAAATAATGTGAAAGGAAACGGGCGATTTCGGTCCGTCTGCCGACCTAGAATTGCGGAAAACTAATTTTGATTTTGATAAGTGAAATGGTGACTTGGATAAAGTGAAGTAAGTAATTTTGATTTTATTTATTTCAAATGTTTTAATAAGAAAATAACTGCGTATGCGAGTCGAAGTATTTTTCCAAAGAAATCGCAGTTGAAATGTTTTGCGCACAGATGTCAATCATACAATTTGAGAGTAAATCTTAATTAAATATTCGAATTTCGAATGGCCTAAAAATGCGACCAAAGATGGAATTTTGAAAATTGACCGTGTTATTGTACTTTGTAAATTTTGTTTTGAATAACATTAAATAACGAAGTGTACTCGGGAACTCACGGCAGTTAATCGGGGCGAGACGAAGTCAACCGAGCGACAAAATTGACGCGAACAATCTTTCGCGCCGATCTTGCCGCTCGGTTTTCATCGTGTCGGGCCGATTAACTGCCGCCCAGTTACCGAGGATTACAACGAAAATGAACGAGTAGTTGGAATAATTGAAGAACAAAGTTTTGTTTGTTTAATTTTATTTTGAAGTCAACATAAATAATTCGCCTATATATTTTTTTCGAAAAATCGAATTATAATTGGTTATAAAACAGACTATAAGAAAAATAATTTTAAGTAGACTGCGAAATTACTAAAGTAGCCTCCTTCGCAGCTGTCACGCTGGATCGTCACGCAACACGCCTGAAAGGAAGCGTTGCGTGACAACTGACATACGAGATGCGCGGGAGACTTCAGATTAACCAAGTTTTAAGTTAATCTGAGAAGGAAAAAAATGTAATTTCAAATTATTTTTTTATCATTTTGCGCTAGAAAAAGATGTTGATCAATTTGGATTGAAAAGTTTAATTAATGCTTAATTCATTTTTATTCGTAGAAATCTGAAAGGAAAATTGGTTTTAATTTTTAAGAAAGAAAATTCCTAAACAGGTATCAGCTCGTTCAGAGGAATCCCTGATGACTATCAGCTCAATCTAGTGTTGCCTGTGAAACTCCAGTCAAGCCAGATTAGCGACATTCCTTGTTCTAAACTAACCCCAACATCCACGAAATGCACCGCCCATGACCTGCACTAAAGCACTACTGTTTTACGTCCTCGACAACGAAAGGTTTCTAGATACATTAATTGAAAACAAACATCTTTGAAAGCCAATTGGAATAAAGGTGTGGAATTCCGACGTAGTTAAGTAAAGCCGAAAAGACATGAAAAGCAAACTCTCACCTCCCCTCACGATGCCTCCTCCACTTGAGAGCAAACGACCAAATCATCAAAGTGTCCAAGTGCCGCCATCAAAAATGAACGGATCAGATAAACTCACCAGGATTTCTTAGTTGGAATATTGCAGAGGAACGTCAGAAACACTAACCTCAGAGCAAGAGTTTCCACAACTCTGCAGGGGCGTTGATCGGCTAGGTGAAAATATGACCATTTGTAATGTGTGTGGGTGTGTGGGCCATCTCAGTTCCTGAAAATAATCTAAAATATTCTAAGTTGAGTGGAAAATAGAAAATCACAAAAAGAAAATAAACAAGCTCATTAGCACAGTAAGTACGGAAAACAAAAATGCCTTCCCCACTTTTGCCCCTAAACTAACATATTAAAGTAGCTCTGTCATTGAAATATAATGATACGATAATAGTATTTAGGCGTACTAAATGATTAAAAGACAGTACTTTCAGGGACACGTACGATAGTAAAACAATAATTTCTCCGTAAGAAACATGTCCTTTGACGCGTACTTAAAAAGGCAATACCTAAGATTTCCTAAGTTGTAACGACCCTTGATTAAAAATACTACATAAAGACCCAAGTAAAAAAAAGAAATATATCTTATGTTCCTTACTAAGTTACTGCAAGCTCAAATGTAAGTCCACTAGATTCAAAGGGACTATTCCAAGCCCGGATTGCTCTGTCTTTTTTTCATGTGAAAATACTGAATTAATTGGAACTTGTTTACTTCTGTGCTAATGAGCTTTTTGTATCACCTTTAAACAAAGGAGGTGAAAAAATGAAGTTAAAAAAGAACCTAAGCTCAGAATTGTCATTTCTAATTGAAGTTTGCACGAGAGTAAACGAATTGACAATTTGCGAAATCCTGGAGATTGATATTGAAATTTAAAATAATTTGTTAATTAGACAATTGAAGTTAATTGTAAAGTTCAATACTTGAAAAACGAAATTTAAGAAAGCCTCCTTTGCTTAAGGTGAAAAGAAATAATATTGTAGTCTCAAGTACCATCATACTATTCATGTAATGTAAAAAATATCCCTTGAAATTTTTATAGTGTAGAAAAATGATGATAAAAATAACAATGTAGCCACGGCGACGCCCAAGAAATGTGTAATCAGCGAGAGGTGAATTAGCCGACAAAGTTCATTTAAAGTATGAAAAGATGAAATAAAGGCCTAGAGCATGATGGACATTGAAACTACAATGTATCTTACCTTGTAAAATAAAGAAACTATTTCCTTATTTTCAAGTTTCCTATTGAGCAGCTAATCTAATTTGGATTATGGTAATGATTTATACATAAAAGCATGAAACGTTTTGCCAAGAAAGCCACGTTACTTGGGTTTTCGGCAACTTATTTTAAATTCCAAATAAACTGAAAACAAGAATACAATTTTGCCCCCTGCACTGAAATTAAAATGCTGTTCGGGCAATGTCTGCTAATATGATATGAGAAACATACTGAATTTAGAGGAAAGTGGTAAGGTAATCAATGTGTTTGTTGTTGTTAAACAAAATCAGCAAAAAATTAATGTTATTTTAACTTAAATTCATTTTAAGAAACCCAGTGGCAGTTGATGGAGGAGGACGAAAGTTAAAATGATGGGAAACATGCAAACAAACGTTTTCAAGAGAAAAGAAATGAGCTTAGCTCTTTCATTTTCTCTATCAAACTTTCATTCACACGTTCTCTTGTTATTTCAACCTTTACTCACTCCCAAGTGTCTCCATGCATGATGTGAATTGAGACAAAATAATAATTGTATCAATGAAAATATAAGAACATAATTTGAAAGTGCTCAATAGGAACCTTGTGAGGAGAAGCAAATAAGTGGCTTCAGCAAGATTAATTTCTCCTGATTTTTACATTATTTTGGATTTGAAGTGAATCTAATAGTCTTCCATATAAAAGGAAGTAAAGTGTTAAAATTTGAGTGCTTATAATTCTTGGACAAAAAAATATGCAAAATACGGGCTTGAAATGAATAATCTATCCGATTTTACCTTAGGCTCTGAAAGTATTTCCAATTAATTTGTATTAGTTTTGGATGTAAGAATGTAATATTTAAATTTGAGTTCTATTTCCAGTAATGTGCACATCAAAATGTCTACACACAAAAAAAATTATGAAACAAAAAATTAATTTCTGTTTTTTCTTATGGAATAGATATATCTTAGCTGAGCACCTCAAAGGGTATTTCCAATCAATTTGAGTTTTCGAATTGTAAATTTGAGTCATTTTCATGTTAAAATTTGATGTTTTTTTTAACAAATAAGTTTCAGTCTTGTGAGGTTAAATAAAAATGTGTCTGTACACAAGAAGAGAAAAGTCAAATGTTTTTTTTTTTAACTGAAACAAATTCTAGAACAGTCTCAATCTGAATTTGGTGATGACTGCTTTTTGCAAAATAACCCCAATGACTGGGATCTATTAATTCTAATAAAAAACTTTTATTAGTCTAATGTTATCGATCAAAGAAATAGTTTTGATTTCAAAATAACAAATAATTTGTGGAAAGTATGTGACCAAGGATACTGATAGGAAGGAATTTGTAAGCAAGCCACTTATTTGCAAATGAATGGCACACACACCACACACCGGCCAGTACAATACTCTGTTTGTATTAGTAGCCACATGTGCATCAAAGCAATATCATTTAAATGAGTTTTATGAATGCCCTTAAGCTCATTTTGGTTGGTTGGTTGGTTGGTCAGTTGGCTGGTTGGTTGGTGAGTTGGTTGGTTGGTTGGTCAGTTGGCTGATTGGTTGGTGAGTTGGTTGGTTGGTTGGTCAGTCAATTGGTTGGTTGTTGGGTTGGGTTGGTTGAATGGATGGTTGTTTGGTTGGTTGGTAGTGGTTGGTTGAATGGTTGGATTGTAATGGTTGGTTGGTCAGTCAGTCGGATGTATTGCTGGTTGGCCGGCTGGTTGATTGGTTGGTCAGTTGGTCAGTTGGCTGCCTGATTGGTTGGTTGGAGCTGGTTGGTTGAATGGATGGTTGTTTGGTTGGTTGGTAGTGGTTGGTTGTTTGGTTGAATGGTAGGATGGTAATGGTTGGTTGGTTGGTCAGTCAGTCGGATGTATTGCTGGTTGGCCGGCTGGTTGATTGGTTGGTCAGTTGGCTGCCTGATTGGTTGGTTGGAGCTGGTTGGTTGATTGGCTGGTTGGTCGATGGTTGGCTGGCTGCAGGATGGTAATGGATGGCTGTTTGGTCAGTTGGTTGGTTGGTGGGTTGGATGGTTGGATGTTTGGTAATGGTTGGTTGATTGGTCAGTCAGTCAGTTAGTTGGTTAGATGGTAATGGTTGGCTGCTCAGTCAGTCAAATGGTTTGATGGATGGTTGGTTGAAAATGATTGGATGGTTGATTGATTGATTGATTGATTGATTGATTGATTGATTGATTGATTGATTGATTGATTGATTGATTGATTGATTGATTGATTGGTCAGTCAGTTGGTTGGATGGATGGTTGGTCAGTTGGTCAGTAAGTCAGTGAGTTGGTTTGATCCAGTTGGTTGGTTGGCTGTATGGATGGATGGTTACGTAATGGTTAGTTGGTCAGTCAGAGGGTTTGCTGGTTGGTTGGTCAGTTGGCTGGATGGATGGTTGGTCAGTTGGTTGGTTTGATTGTTGGTTGGTAATGGTCTGTTGGTTGTTTGCATTATGCAGCTAGTCCCCATTTCCCAATTTGCTTAATGACCCAAATAACAACAGTAAATAAGACTAGACTCTATCACTTTGTGCACATGTAACCAAGTGACAAACAGTCCATATTAGTGCTACATTGTAAAACAAATGTTTACCAGGAGTATTCAAAGAATCTGTGGTCCAATTTGGTACAAAGGAGCATCACTGAGTTATTAATATAGTTGAAATTTCAAAATGATGAAATGCAGAATAACTATTCTAATACTTCAACCATTGGTAAACACTTGTCAATCAACAGTCGCTTGGTATAATATTACCTTAACACATAATACATATAGTTCAGCTTAAGTGCAAGTTCTTGATCATCCAAGGTTTGCTGTCCATCCTCTGTCCTCTATCCTCTGTCTGCTGTCCTTTGTCTGCTATCCACTGTCTGCTGTCCTCTGTCCACTGTCCACTGTCCACTGTCCACTGTCCTCTGCATGTGTCCTGTGTTCCTGTGTTCCTGGTCCTTTGTCCTCTGTGTTGGGTCCAGTCTTTACCAACAAGCCTGGAATACCAATAATTAACAAGGATGGTAAGAATTTTTCCTAGGCCAAACCTTGAAATGCTCTACATATGAATTAAAAAATATCATGGATAGATAGATGGTAGGATGGATGGACTGACCAAAGGACCTATGGACCTGGCCTGACTGACTGACTGACTGACTGACTGACTGACTGACTGACTGACTGACTGACTGAGAGGCAAAAATACTTTGTCAGCGCTTTCAATAAGCACCAACAGCTGACAAAAAGCATCAGCTACTTTGCTCTGCTTTGCTTAGAGGAGTCAGTTACTTTTTACCTTAAATTGAAGAAATGTAAAGAAAGCCTCTATTAAACCAGCTGCACACTTCAAATCTCACTGAAATCCCTTATTGTACTTCTTCACTATGTGACATGAATAATATTGAACCCAGCAGTAAAAAAGCCTAATTTTTAGGAACCTGTAAAGCTAAAATTTGCCAGTTAGACCCCTTTACTGTAAGAACCTCTTTAGCTTAAAATTTGGAAACAGGTTCTTATTTCCTAAAATCAATTAAAAATGTTTTCTTTTAGGGAAAAACATGTACGTATTACTGCCACAAAATAAACCAGAGTGTTCATTTGGGAATGCTTGTAGTAAAAAGAATTTGCTAGACTAAGTTAATATCCAAATCTTGCCAATAGAACTTTGTTAGTATCTTTACCAAGCCAAACTTCTGGAATGCATATCATGATGCAGTTGTCAATTGCACATGTAAAGTTTTAATGAGCAGAAAGCAGTAAATTATATATTTTTACAAGCATAAAGTAGCTAAACCTTAACAATGCAGTTTTGAGCTTTGTTAAGCCTAATGTATCTTTACCATGCCAAACGTCAGGAAGAAGTTTCATATTAGTTTCATATTTCTTTTCTTGTTAAATATTTAATTTTTATATACTTTTTTTAACTTTTTAGTAGATTTAAGAGCACATATTGTAAGTATTTTAGTATTTTTTAACATAGTTTTTAGCAATTTCTTTTTAAATTTGTGATGCGCATTTGATCATTTTTACATGTATAATTTGCACACTATAAATATTAAATTATTGTTAAATTATTTATGATGATAACTTTTAATTTTAAATCATATTACATCAGTGTCATAATGTTATTAATACTACATACAACTATGGCAACATAAAATAAATGAAAAAACTCACCACATCTGTCAAATGCGTGTTCTTAATCCTCTGTTTGGTTAGTGTATGTCCTCCTTTTGTCAGCAATGCAGGTTCTTCAAGAAAATAGTATGCTTGATTGTTAATGAAACCATATTTGTTACTTGTAAGTTGCCTATGGGACTAGTTGTGAAGCAGCTTTTGCAAGGTTGTAATTCTACTGGTGCTCTAGTGTAGCAGTTGCTATTGTTTTGGGGGCTAGGGGCATTATTCCTGTTGTTTGTTCTATTGTTCTCTTTTCTCCAGTAGTGTAGCAGCTCTTGTAAGCTTGTAATTATACTGGTCCTCTAGTGTAGCAGTTGTTTTGGGGGCTGGGAGCATTGTTCCTGTTGTTTGTTCTCTTCAAGGCTAGTGAGCTATACATGCAAGACCTTGTAAGAGCTGCCACCTAAATCTTAATGAGTGGGCCAATAAAATAGCCTCTGGTTTGGCCCTTGTCAGTCTGGGAATATTAGTGCCAGTTGATGACGAAATCCTGCCTCCAACACAGGACTGAGCATGCGGTGTTCATCCCAGATTAGTTTGTGCAATTGCTATCAGAAAACTCTTAAGGGCTTGCACTAGTTTTTGATTGGATGAAATAATTCGGAGACTCTTCTAGTGCTGCAAAGAAGATCAGCACTATTCCCTGACTATTGTGGAATGTCATTGCATGGGCCTGTCATTTTACTTTAGACTCACAGTGCCTCCCCTAGCCAGCTTTGAGTCAGGACCAGTTGGACAGCCTCAGAATTGAGGAGGGGGGATCTGTATTACTAACAAATTTGTATTAAATAAATATTACAATATATGACTAGCTTCTGCAAGGGGCCTGTAAGGTACCATTCAAAAATGGAAACAATCACTCACCATAACTTCAACTCTTCTGCCTGTTATCCACATTCCATCTGGCTCCAGCAACTGCACCTCATTTGGTCACATCTATCCTAAGTGCATTTTGGTTTGTAAATGTCCTGGGACTGTTCTCTTTCAGGTTCTTCAAGATAAAAGAGAAACTATTTAATTTCATGATGTACAACACAACTTCATACATTTATGAACATGGGAGGCAAGAAGGCCTTTACTAAAACCCCAGTTGCAGCAGTCAACTCAATGGTAGTACACTGAACGTGAATAAACTACAGTTACTTTTTATGTGTCATTAATCAAGCATTAAATTTTTGTTGACTGGAATCAAAACAAAAATCCATCTCTAGCAAGAACATGCCAAGGCTTAGGACACACGTTATCCCACCAGGAAATAACATGCTAAATCAGAATATCAATATCCAATTTGTGGAAAAATACAGCCGACACAAAATGATGGCGACAAATAAAAAATTTCAAATGTCCTAAGTATGAAAGAAATACAGACTGATCGCAGCAGTATAAGTGGGCGAACTAGTGTACGAAAAAAGAGTGCGGCCTACACAGTCTGCAGTCTGGCACATTTCATGGGCAGACTTTTGCAGCTAACCAACTTTTGAGCAGTATTGTGGAATCAGGGTCATGTTGTGAGTATGGGGCAAGGTTCTGCTGTTGCCGAAAATTTTTTCAGCCCCCTATTTTCGGATTTTTCTGGATCAGCCCCTGCATTTTGGTGTGACCAAATTTAAGCTCATTTTAATCAGCCAGCATTTTTGAAGACAATTGCTTATCCACACTAATACAGCAATTGTGTAAACATTCAGAAGTGAGCAAAAACATCTGTTCCATATGATACAATGATTTTGTGACCTATTGGGCTATGTCATGAAATATGAAATGGTGAGCAGTGACGGTCCAATGATATTGGTGGTTTTCACTGTCATGCAATAAAAAGATAAAATAGGAACCATTCAACGACAGAAGCTATGAAATTCAGATATTATAGAAGATGAATAGATAAACAATTTTTCCAAATCTCAGGTCTGTGCGGTGCACCGTTTGTGAGTTATTCGCCGAAACTTTCTACGCAAATTTATAAAGCTCAGTATGGAGACGCCATATTTGTGTCCTTCCGAGGGACACAAACATGGCCGCCATGATGTCGGAGAAACCATCTGGAACTTAATTTTGCTATTAATAGCGACTACCTTTGGCTCATGATCTACTATACTTTTACATACACAGCACTTAGTACATTGGGAATGTTCAACCTGCAAAACTGGAAAGGAAAGGCCTTCTTTGAATCAAAACAACTTTGTCACGGCACACAGCTTGATATCACATATGCTCTGTTTTTAAAACAAAGGGCACAACCAAGCTGGAAATTTGCAAAAAGATATATTTTTAGTTTATCTTACACCTAGTGGCATCGAAAGTTTAGCAGGCCTATTGAATTTTGATTTCAGAATTTTATGACGTAACATGAAAACCAAGAATACAAGGTAATATTATGATAGTTGTAACTTGTTACATCACTCAGTGTCGCCTTGCTCCCAGACACCTCTCACCCTTTGCGCTTAAGTCACTAGTCACTTACATTTTTTGTTTGCCTTGTTTATTGCAGCTAAAATGCAAAGGGCTGTCTGGCGAGCAGTCTTCTTAGATCTTACTAGATTTCTAATCTAGGAAGGTCAAAATGCAGCCTGGCATTGGCTAGTCAGCGATATGCACTCAATATGCAATAAAAAAAATTATGGAAGGAAGCCCTTGCAGAATTTTTATTTTCAGCATATTTCTTCATCCCCACTTCACCATAAATAATAACCCGTCCCTTATTCAAAACAACGGCGCACGTGTTCCAATGTAACAGTTTGAATTTCCCGCTGTATAAATTAAGATAAAATTTCACAGTTACAGTCGACTCCCGATAACTCGAACCCTCGCTAACTCGAACCTCGCGCTAACTCGAACCAAAATCGATTTCCCTTGGATTTCCGTCATACATTTACTGTAATTTTACCCTCAATAACTCGAACCCTCGATAACTCGAACCTCCCGCTAACTCAAACAAATTTTCATTTCCCTTCAGGTCATTTTCTATAACTCGAACCATGTCTGTCAATACGTGACAAGTCAAAACAAACAGTGTACTGTAGTCCAAAACATTGAATTTGTTTTGAAGCAGCCGTGTATTAATTCTTTGTCTTTTTGCATTACACAAAACGTGTACAGTCTACTTTTGGTTGATACCGATTCTTTCATATCCAATGTTAGAAAACTTTCAAGGATAATCGATAGTAGAATAGATTAGTTGGGAAGCGTCAGGGCGTATTATGACTACACTGTATTTCTCGAAAAAGTAAATCACATGAGCTCGGTAGCAGTAGCCCAACATTATTCTCTTTGAAACCAGCAATTAAGTTCCCAGTACCTGTACTTCTCCTGCTGTTTTGCTTTGTTTCGTTTCACGTTACGTTACGTTTTGATTTATACAGTAATATCGGGAGTAATGTATTGTTCCATTTTCACTCGACTTTTATACAATTAAATTTAAATGTACATTGTATGAATCCAATACAGTGAACAACGTTCTTTACATATTTCCGGTCGATCATTTGTTCTCAACTCTCGATACCTCGAACTCCCGATAACTCGAACCATTTCCCTTGAAGGTTTTATCGGGAGTCGACTGTATATGCCTCCTTTGACAAAAGCAAGAAAAGAAATATCAGTTGAAATAAAAACTAATTTTCTCATGCAGTAGTTTCTGAACTAAATCTTACCTCCAGTTGCAGTGTTGTATATTTAGAAATTTCCAGGCAGTTGTCTGTGAGCGACATAAAAACGTGGTCTCCATTTCAGTGTTTTTCGACCGCGGTAGCCATTCTCCTTCCACTCAAATGCAACCAAGTGAGGAAATATATGTTCCCAAAGGCAACAGGTACCATAGATGAGGTAGTTATCGTAGCTTTGAGGTCAAAATAAGATTTGAATCCCCTCAAAACCGCAAGCTTCCGCCGCCATGTTGGATTCTCTCTCGTTCCCAGTTTCTTTGGCGTCACGGAACACGAACAACACGTCACGGAGAAGACGGTTTTGACGGGATCACGTTATTTACTATCTCGCGTCAGGTACGTCAGGTACAATGAAATCCTAAGACTAATTATAATACGGAAGTTGATTTGCAAAATCTGGCGTAAAATTGCAGTGTTCGAGTTTCGTTACAGCAAGCCTGCGCTGGAGACGAACTAAACCTAGTGCGTTGCGTGACATCCCAAAAAAACGGCTGCAAAGGATACTATTAACTAAACCCAGGACTAAACCCCAGTATATTGGCTTAGTTTGTCTGCAACGAAGGTTCGTCGGTACAAGGCCTTCTCCCGCCCTGGTTCCAGTTATCTGAAATTTGAGAAGCCAGGATTCTTCTGCATTCATTTCGGTCTGTTCCTTAATCTCCTCACGATAAAGCTTGGAGTATCGGTTCCCCTCTCCTCCCTGCTCGGTGCGTGGGATCAGTCTGATCGGTAAAGTCGTTTCTGTTTTGACATGCAACCTGACTCGTCCCCAGTCGTCTTCATACAGCGCGCAAGGAGAACGCAGGGAGAGATGGGTACCGAGAAAGGGAGCGCAAGGTGAGATGGGTAGGGAGAAAGCGAGTCTTCGCCTCTTCTCCCTTCCCATCATCCCCTGCTCCCCTATCTCGTGCGCAACTCTTCCTTTGCCGCGTGTTATATGAAGACGACTGGGGACGAGTCAGACATGCAAAAGTCTGGTTTGGTGAACGCCTAAATGAAATGATAAAAAACAGATGGCTAATTGTGCACTAGTCACCGCAACGGAAACGCACTTGAATGCGTGACCGAAGGCGGTGAAAAAAGGGGAAAATACATGGCGAGCCAAGAGGGTGGAAGGGGGGGGGGGGGGGGGGGAAGGGTATAGATCACGTTTCACGGAAAATAAAACAGCTCGTTTAAACTTCACGAAAAATATGACTTTGGTATTTCACACTTCACGGAAAATAAAAGAGAACGTTTTGGAAATCACGGTTCACGGCGACTATGAATCTTCTCTCTACACCAACATTCCGCCATAACGAAGGCATTACCGCCTGCCGACATTTCCTCGACACACGCGACCGCAATAGTTCTACTGTTGGTACAGAGACTCTCTGTGACCTCATACGTATGATTCTCACTATGAACAGCTTCACATTCAACGACAAACACTACCTACAGATACACGGTACAGCCATGGGAACCAGAATGGCGCCTTCTTACGCCAATCTGTTCCTCGCCAAATTTGAGACAGACGCTTTATCACGTGCTCCTCACCAGCCACACACATGGTGGCGTTACATAGACGACATCTTCATGATATGGACACATTCTGTAGACGACCTCCATGCCTTCACCTCTTACCTTAACGGCATTCACCCCACCATCAAGTTTACATCCAATTATTCATTCACATCTATACCCTTTCTTGATGTCAACGTTTTTCTCAATAACGGCAATATTACGACTGACCTTTACACTAAAGCCACCGACAAACATCAGTACTTGCTACATTCATCATGTCACCCTACACACACTAAAAGAGCAGTAGTAATATCGGTAGTAGACGAATACCACCTCGGGTCCACATACCTAATTTCACCTCTTTTCTAAGATTTACCCTAAGGATTTCAACTTACCTCGCTCACAAAGCTCGCTCGGTAAGTTGAAATCCTTAGGGTAAATCTTAGAAAAGAGGTGAAATTAGGTATGTGGACCCTCAGAAGTATTCGTCTACTACCGATATTACTACTCGCAAGAGAAGGATGAAAAGGATGCCCATTTAGAGGGATGCAACATAAATGTACAAACAAATGGGACGCGGAAGAAAAGGACTTCTATGCCAAAGCCGGAAAAAAACCAAAATATTTAAAAACGGCCTGACAACGCCGCACGCAATATTTATCGCAGAACCAGAAAACGGAGTAGCAAAAGAGGAGCCAATAAACATATCAGAACAGCTGCTCGCAACAATGAAAAAAATGAGCGCACAGGATCTGAAGAACACGCTAATCGCACAAGAAGAAGTGGAAGAAGTGGATCTAAACGAGCAGGAAGAGTTCGATTTGACAGGACCAGGAGAACCAGTTTATGAAACACCGATTATGACTTCTCAGCTATGTGACAGAATAATGTCGAATGAGTTTAGCGAGGCCCAGGTGGAGTACATATTAAAGAAAAGTTTGGGCTTTTAGAGGAAAAAAAGCTAATTAATAAAAGTTGAAAGCAAATGGCGGAGATAGCCGCAGCAATACAAAATCTGAACTCGGGGCGAAAAAGGTCTTTAATAAAGAAGTTGCAAGTGGAGATAGCGAAAAAGTTGGAAGAGGACATAAAAAAGCATCAAGAAGCGGAGTACATTGAGTTTGAAGGGCATAAAATCAGGAAAACGTTGACCCAGCGTATACCGGGGACGAAGGAAGAGCGGGAAAAATACCAGCGGGATAAAAAGGCCTACGAAAATAAAAAACGAATCAGCTTCATAGAGAAAGTATTCTTCGAAGACGGGGCGCTAAAAGCGGATTTACCAAAGGAGAAAAAAAGTTGCGCAATCAGCCTAAAAGAAATGAACACAAACAGGGATCTGGACAACTTCATAGATAAAGTTTTCTTCGAAGACGGCGCGCTGCAATTAGAGAAACGCAGCATAAGGAAATAAACATGGATACATTAGAACTGATACAAGCACTTCCACAAGAACTTCGAGAAAAAATCTGCAACGAGTATATTGTAATAAAACTCTGGCAGCGTAAAATGCTTGGCTGGGACGATGTCAGAAAAGAGATCAATAAAGGCTTTGTAAAAATGAAGCTCAAACAGCGTAAAACTCTCGGCTGGGATGAAGTTCATGCTGCAATTTATGAAGCACCATTTTGCGATCGCAATAAACAAATTGTAAGGGTCTTGTTCTGTTATAAATGTGACAGAAGCAGATGTTCGCGAAATGGTCTCTGTAATCTGTGCATTAGAAATGGATTCAGACACTATCTCGGCTATCCTATTTTTGATGAAAATGATTATGATGAGTGCTTCAAGAGATCTTTCTCCTCGAAATGGAGAGGAGGCTTTGCGTGATATTTCTGAGAAGAAGAGCGGTCGGCAAACTTACCTCTTAAAAGAAAAATCGTCTACTAAAATTAAACTTACCAATACACGTTTTGTATTAGATAGGCCTCTATCTGAGTGGTCATGTTGAGATAAATAAACCGCAAAATAGTCTCCTGGGTCTATTCTTTTTCTTATATCTAAATGACGGGGCTCTGCATATTGGTATTTTAAACCATTAGCATTACGTATGCTTGTAAATGGGGCGTCACCACGTGAACCGAAAGATAAAGTAAAATTAAAACCTATTCTTTCAAAAGTTCTAGAGGCACCCTTTTGTTCTATAATTAAAGTTGAGATACCGTCGAGTAAGCAAGGAAATGGCGCCATCACACGAATGTCATTACCGAATTTAACAAAAGTTCTATTACCAGTAACATTTTCATCGGATTTCCATTCGCCAGTTATTAATATTCTAGGTCGGAAATTTTTTAACGAATAACCGCTTAGATCTAAATCTTTTTGTAACCTGATAGTATCGTTTTCTATTTTGTACCCTCGATCATATTTTTTCAATGAAAAGCCGTTCATATCCAAATCGGTTTGTAGCGTGATTTCGCCATCATCGATAACGAAAGCCTGATCATAAACAGTTCCGTCTACATCTGTTTGATAACCCTTTACCCCATAAATAATCAAAGCAGCCTTTTCAAGTGGCGAAGAGCCATCATAACCTGAATTTGAAATATCAAAATAGATAGTGTTATCGTTGTTTTTGTATTTATGCGTGTTAATAATGGTGCGTGAATATTTCGGGCTGTGACTGTAGAAGTGCTTGGTATGGTAATTAAGAGTATCAACCGGGTTAGGGGTTGAAGCACTCAAAAACCAATTAGTATCAACTTTCGGGATAAAGAACTCGACACATATAGTGTACTCACCTTCGGGCAGGGGTATTTTATTTAACGCCAAACGTGAGTTGAAAGAATTGACACCAGTTCTTACGAGATTGAAAGTATAAGCTTTTTTATTCACAAAATGAAGGTTTGATGTAAAGTCTTCAAACGTAATAGAAGTAACATTGTTTACAGCTGCAACACCTACTATTTTGGATAAATATGCTAAGGCATTCTTTTTATGTGAGTGTCCTGCTGTAATTGAATTGGTGGACACATATTTTTTCATTGAACCAAGATTTACAGCATCCTGATCACCTGTCGGATTCGCAAGTTGCTTTATCGCATGGTCTTTCATGAGAATATCTCCAGAAATATTAGCGGTTGATACATCCCCACTATCACCCTTTTCACCTTTTGCACCTTTTGGTCCAATAGCGCCTCTCGAACCCGCAGGTCCAGTTGCTCCAGTTGGCCCGGAAGGTCCTGTAGCTCCAGTTGGTCCGGTTGGCCCAGTAGCTCCAGCAGGTCCGGCAGGTCCGGTTCGCCCTTGTGGACCTCTTTCGCCTTTTATTCCTTTTTCTCCAGCATCACCTTTATCTCCTTTAGGACCTTGTGGGCCAGTATCGCCCTTATCCCCTTTTTCACCTTTAGGGCCACGCGCTCCAGTTGCGCCAGTTGGACCAGCAGGACCAGCAGGGCCAGCTTGCCCTCGGATTGAAGGAGACTCTTCATGTGTTTGAGTTGCACCCGTCGCACCGTTAAGAAACCCCATCTCTATATATTTTCGTCAAAATTTTTTAGAGTTTGTTTTTTTGGTTTGTCGTGGTATAAAAAAGAATATTTAGCATCGGTAGCCCTTTCAAGCAGCTCTCTGCCAATTCCCAATTCATCAGCAATACGGTTATTTTCTCTGGGAAGAAAGTTGAAAATGCAAAAGTGGCTACAATTATCTCGGATGTTTTTGGGGACCTTAAAATAGCTTTGAGAAAGATAAATGACGCTGCAATTGCGGTGGCGACCGTTGATAAAATAATCGATAATGTCGTTTTGGTTGCTTTCACAAACCATGTCATCGAAAATTACAATCTTTTGGTTGTCAGTGGACAGCGCCTCCAAAGGGATAACATCGTTGGCGGCTTCAATAACATTATAGCCAGCCACAGGATTGACTCTTGTGTCGAAATCATCAAGCATATATTGGTACTTGTCTTGATGCAGGTTCTTAGCGCAAAGGTAAATTTTGTCGTAGACCAACAGCCTGTAAAGCATATGCATGAGAATATTTGTCTTACCAGAGTTGCTCGGCCCGCAAATAAGCATCCGAAAGGTATCTGCTGGCATACAAGGGTGGCCTTGCTTGTAATTACTTTTTGTAGTCAAACTGGGGTCGTAATTGGGAATTTTCATTTTTTTCTGTTATATATACGGCAAAAATATGTCCATGAAGAAGTGGCAAAAACTTGCTAGCGAAAAGGCTGAAGTTGAGCAGCAGAACGACAAAATCCTCGCGGTGATAAAAAATACCAAAATCAATAAAGGGTTTGGCCAGCTATCAGGTGAGGATTTGTTCAAACCTATCACATCGCGGCTTGACAAACTCCAAGTAGGGGATAGCAACTCAGCTGCTGAACCAAAAGAAGAAATCCCAGACTATGGTATGGATGAGTTTGATTTAAACAACCCCTTTGACGAAGATTTTAGACCGGATGCGGAAACTCCACCACCATCACCATTGCCAACACCACCACCATCACCACCACCACTACCACCATCACCACCCCCATCATACTACACATCATCACCACCACCATCACCGTTACCACCTTTGGTCGAAGAGGAAGAAATGGAAGAAGTGCAACCAAGCGGTGGTGTAAAACCCCAACCAAGTAAATGGGGCCCACCAAAAGAACCAGTTATCAGGGGATCAGAGTCGGTTGACCTGCAGACACTGAGCAGCATGTTAACAAAAAATAAAGACAATCCGAACTATGTTGTAAAAAGCAAAAAATCAAAATTCTACGGCTACACATTGGCAGATATACAAGAGGCAAGAAATGAAATTCTTGCCAGGAGACAAGGGAAGTTTAAGTCCCCCGCCGATTGGATACCCCCTCCACCTGATGAGGATGAAATTGAAAGAGAAATGGAAGGAAGCGGAAGTGTCGATCCAAACGCTTTGGTTGAAAGGCTACACTTAAGCCTGGCGTCTATACAGGCGGGCAACACTTCGCTGAAGCTGAAAAAACAGGTCCAGCAGATGTTGGGGTTGCTGGTAAAGCTAAAGGAAATAACACAAAAAGAAGCCCACAAAATTTTGGGAACAATTATATAAGCAACATGACAACCCATTTTCATTTCAACCTGTTGCTCGACTCGCAGCTGGCTAAACTAAACAACGCCAACAGCAAGTCACATGACTTCACAATTAACTTTGACCCACCAATCGCTTTAGATCCCTCCAAATCATACAAGGCGGCGTTAAATGAGCTGGTATCTATGTCTTATTCGTGGTACAACATCGAGAAACTGTACAACAACAACAAATTCAAATGGCGGAAAAAAACAGAGAACTGGAAAACCGTGACAATTCCGGATGGAATGTATGATTACAACGGTCTCAACACCACCATTCAGTCACAAATCGGAAGAGTGGATCCCAAGGATGAAAAATCCAAGTTTATTTTCCAGCTGTATTTTCACACCACAACGTATCGGGCGGTCATTCTGTTGCAGGACGGCTACGAGCTTGACCTAACCGAAGGTGAATTTGCGCCGTTGCTGGGTTTTTACAAGAAAACAATAGACAGAACGAACAACAGGAGCGACGAAGTACCAAATATAACAAGAGGCGTCGACTGGATCTATATCCATTGCGATCTCATCACAAGGGCAGTGGACAACATCGGGGGTGACGTTATGTTCTCTTTTTCAACCGCTGAACTCACCGTCAGCTACCCCTTTTCAAAAGAGCCCCGCCGCCTCTTGTGGCACCGGGTGAACAAAAATAGAATCAATGCGATAAATATCAAAATCACGGACGGGCGCAACAACATTATAGATCTGAATGACCAAGACGTGGCTTTAAGTATCATCATTGAAGAAGAAACACCTAAGCTCATCTGAATGACCAAGACGTGGCTTTAAGCATCATCATTGAAGAATTTACACATAGCCCATAATTGAAAATAATTTACACATAAGTATAATAATGAATCATCCGAGTGAGTGGGCGAGATATTATGACGCGCCGAGGGGAACCTATAGATACAGACACAAAGGTACGGGGGTTGTAAGAGACACCCTGATGAATATAGGAAAGCGGTTCAAAAAGCAAGTCACCCGTCAGACGTTGGAGAAGGCTGTAAATAAAGCCTCAAAGCAAATGCTTAAAAAAGCTGCAGAAAAAGCAGAAGAAAAAGCGGCTGACAAGATACAAGCGGTTTTGCGGCGGGGTGAACCCCGCACCCCTAAGGCAACACCCCAGGGTAAAAAGACTCCAAGTGTAAAACCAAAGAGTAAAAAGACCCCAAGTGTAAAACCAAAGAGTAAAAAGACCCCATCACAGAAACTTAGTACAGAGTCGAAACAAAAACTGAAGAAGATGCTAAACCCTGGGGTAGCAACTCAGTTAAGCGGGGATTCACGGAAAAAGTTAAACCAGATTTTAAACGCGGGTAGGGCTGCAAGGTTGAAAGTAAACCAATTGATAGCAGAAAATTAAAATAATTTTTTAAAAAGATATATAAGGATTAGAATCACTCTGAGCAGAAATTAAAAAAATATATAAGGATTAGATTCTCACACTGCGAAGGTAGGATGTTCAGAAGCCACAGGCATTTGGAAAAAACAGAGTATGTTCGTATCATGTTAGACAAACCGATCACTATCCCGGGAAACAATCAGCACCAGGTAAAGACAAACTATAAATTCACACTCACCGACCGAGACAACTGGTATGACTGGTATAACGCCTACATCCGGGCTGATTTCACTTTCGAGGCAACCGCAAATGGTGCGCTAGTTGCAGCAGACACCCGAGCGGCGCCCATTAACGGCTCGTTTTCATTGATAAACAAACTTGTGTTGAAATCAGCAGGCAAAAACATTTACAACGTAGACAACATTCACAAGCTCATATTTATCAAAAACTTGTTGGACTTTTCAGATGACTATGCGAGGAGCGCGGCAAAAAATCAGTTTTGGTATTTGGACACAACGAATAGCGATGTAACAGCCGCCGCTGCCACCAACCAAGGAAGCAGAGCAAGGGGCTTGCTTGCCCTCGGCGACCCCCAAAAAACGGTTGAAACCCTCATTCCGCTTAACAGGTACTCATTCTTCGAAGAGCTGAATGACAAGCTTCTCCCCCCCATGCAGATTGAGCTTGAAATTGAGCTACAATCGGATGCAGAGCTGATTTGGCAAGGCGATGGCACCGATCGCAGAATAGTGGTGAGAAACTTCGAGCTGTGGGTTCCATTGCTGCGTTTCACCAGCGAAGGACAAAAGCTCGCAAATGAAAACTTTTTGAAACCTCAGAAATGGACGTACCTGAATGAAATGATCCAACCCAGCAGTAGCCGACGTGATGCTTTTGGACAGTGGCAGATAAATCCCGGTATAAAGGATGCCAAACATGTTTTCATTTTCTTCCAACGGTCGGCGAAGAAGGACGCCTTGACCCAAAACCCCTACTTCTTTGACACCTTTGACATTGATGGAGACAATACAGCCAAGCTGGCGACCTGCCGGCTACAATACGGCTCTTCACAGTACTATCCGGAGCTGGACTATGACGAAAACTTCAAACTGCGCATTCTTAATGACTTGATGAACTACCGGTACCGCAAAAGCGACTACAACACCGGTGTCCAGCTTCAGCCCAACAACTTCGAGACGCTGTACCCAATAGTCTATTTCGACCTACGCGAAAACAAGGATAACATGACCAACGACCCGAAGCAGATGGTTTTTCACTACAGGCTCAACGAGGCGGCCAACGCGCATGACTACACCATTTATGCAGGAATTTTGTACGAGTCCGAATTTGCTATCAGGCAGGTGGGTAATGAGTTGGTTATGGGTTAATGACTCAGAATTTATTTAGCATAACAAAAGTTAATTTTGTATGAAATATAAGAGATGACGAGTGACTTTGTAGCAAATGAAAGTGAAATAATTTTGTATGAAATATAAGAGATGACGACTTACTATCCGCACAAGATTTCACTTTCAGATGGGCAGAAGGTAAACCTCGCGCGAGCTTTCGGGCGAGGAGAAGCAGTTACACTCAGATTTAAAAACGAGGCCATAACCGGTGGCAGCGACACTTTGCACTTAACCACCAGGCAGGTCAAAAAAATAGAGCGCGCTATCAAAAACAAAACGGGCGTGGACATAGACATGAGCAAGACACAAATCAGACGTGTGCGCAACGCTATCAAAAAGAAAACAGGATCAGGCATGCAGGTAAAACCTCCAACAGGTGGAAAGGGAATGCGCATCAACCCTCCGCCATATATGCGCCCGCCGCCATTTATTGGTTCTTGGGGTGATCAAAAAAAAGCCCGCCTTCGTTGATGTCCCCTTAACTGATTATGACTTGCAGCGATGGTGCCAATACTTGAAAATCCCCATCAAAGGTATATTTGCGAGAGATGAGTGGGGTGAACCCCACACCCCAAAGCGGGTGAAAAACCACTCCCCCTGTATAATCAACATGGATGATCTTGGAGGGCCAGGCACCCATTGGGTATGCTGCTGGGGATCCGCCACAAGCTCAATGAGGCAGCCTAAGTTGGAATGGGAATATTTCGACTCTTTTGGTTTACCTCCACCCGCGGAATGGGAAATTGAGTTGATTCTTGAAGGTAAACAGACCTTTCTTCGGAATGACAACCAGCTTCAGGAGGAATCTAGTGTACGCTGCGGCTACTACTGCCTCATGTTTCTGAATGAAAGAAATAAAGGCCGGTCGTTTCGAGATATTTTGAGTATGTTTTCAAAAAATACACACGCCAACGAGGCTGTGGTGAAGGATTATTTTACACAGTGGGGGATTAGCAACTGAGTTGCTGATTCCACACCCCCAGCGAATTTTTGCTAGTTATATAGGATGGATGTTTACTGTGTGAAAGAAAAGCGCTTCACACCCAATGTGGTGGGAAGTGAAAAAATCACTACCACAAAAAACAATAGAAGGTTGCTTAAAGTAAAATGCGCAAGCTGCGGCATTACCAAGACAAGATTCATAAGTGACAAAACGCAAAGTGGTGGTGTTCAAGAAGGAGGTAATTTATTTGATTTCTTGAAGCATTTAAATCCAAAAGAAACATATGATGCAGTCAAGAAGAATAAAGTGCCGTGGATTGTAGACTTCTCTAAAGGATTTTCACTTTTGAAAGATGCATTTAAACCTAATCCAGTTTCTACAAAGACTGCGAAAGAAATGGTAGCTGGATACAAACGTGATTACGCAAAGTATAAACGTAATGGAGGAAGTAAAAGTTATCATAATTGGTTGAAAGACAAAGGACTGATACAAAAACCGACATTTTAATCAGTGGGGTACACCCCAAATTTTTGCTAGTTATATAGGATGGATGTTTACTGTGTGAAAGAAAAACGCTTTACGCCTAATGTGACGGGAAGTGAAAAAATTACAACCGCAAAAAACGGCAGAAGACTGCTTAAAGTAAAATGCGCCAGCTGCGGCATTACCAAGACAAGATTTGTTTCTAATAATAAAACACAAAATGGTGCTGCTCAAGAAGGAGGTAATATTTTCGAACCAATATTTAAGTGGACCAGAAGGGGTTTACCCAAAAAGAAGAGAGAAGAACTTGCACGCGCTGAAAAAAGAATGTTCGGAGGTGGAATTTTTGATACAATAGGAGACACAGCTGCTGAAGCTTTCATTGAGCACGGAATTCCTTATTTAGCAAAGCAAGGTGTGAAACAAGGAAGATACATGGCGAGCGAGTTTTTAAGAGAACCAGAGTATCAGAAGAAGTTAGCCAATAAAGCCAAACCAATCGCGAGAAAAGCTGTTAATTACACAATTGATGCTTTGTCTGGAGATTTGTTAACTAAAGCCTCAAACAGATTAAGACCAAAAGATATGATACCCGGAAATAAGTTGAAAGGTGGGTGTCACAATTTGTAATTATTATATAGAGATGGAGGTATACTGTGTGAAAGAAAAGCGCTTCACACCCAATGTGTCAGGAAGTGAAAAATACGCAACCGCAAAAAACGGTAGAAGGCTGCTTAAAGTAAAATGCGCAAGTTGTGGCATTACCAAAACACGGTTTATAAGTGACAAAACGCAAAGTGGTGCTAAAAATAAAACGCAAAGTGGTGGTAATTATGATATGAGAATTTATGCGGGTAATCGAGTAGATGACCCAACAAACCCTCTTTACCAACGTGGTGGGGCTTTTGACATTCATAAAGCTATTGGTAAGCTGCCTAAGCCAAAAAAGGGGTGGACGCTTCCTGGTCATAACTATACAGGGCCGTACAATCCCCTTGAAAAACAGCTTTCTTTCGACCCTAAGACGGGGAAGATCTTGAAGATTTATCAGCAACCCACAGGCGCCACGGACGCAGTTGCAATGCAGCATGATGTTGATTATGCCGTCTGTGCAGGCAAGAAAAATGAGAAAGGCTGCAAACATGACGCAGACAAAAAAATGGTGAAGGCGCTTGACGCTATTCCCAAAAACAAACGGCAATGGGGTCACGCCGCGGCGCGCAACGCAATCAGCTCGAAACAAAAAGTGGGTTTGGGTGTCGGTGAAACGATCAATAAAAATATCGGTGAAAAAATTCCGGGCTTTCAACCGGCTCAAGATGTGGCTGCTGCAATCATGGCTGTCACAGGTGGTGATAAGGATTTGTTTAAAAAGTATTGGAGTGGTGCCATCGCAAAAGGTGCCTTTAACAAGAAAACCGGTCTGTTCAGCAAAAAGTTTTGGACACACCCTACCAGAGTAACCGAACCGTGTAACCAAATAATTTACGACAAGAAAACCGGAAAATACCGCAACACCTATTGCGACTAACCCACTCCCCAAACTCAAAATATTTTTAACACATATATAAGAAATGGATTCTGCAACAAAATTCAGGCGGGATGAAATAGAAATGATAAAGAAAAATCTTGAAAACCAGTTGGAGCATTACTACCAAACCTCAGCCAAGTTTAAACGGTGGCACACGCGGTGTCAAACAGTATGTGCGTTAACAGGCGGAGTTGCTACCATTCTTACAGGCTCTGGGCTGGCCGCTTCTCTTTCTGTGGTTGGCGTTGTTGTTGGCGCCCCTTTAATCGCAACGGCCACCTTGTTTTCATTGGTGTCAACCTCCTCCATCGTCACCATCAAATTTTTCCTGCGTAAAGCGAAAAAACACGAAAAAATACAAACTTTGGCTGAAGCTACGCTGAGCTCAATAAACTCTCTCATATCAACCGCTCTTGAAGATGGTAAAATCTCAGACAGTGAGTACCAAGATATTATCAAAAAGTACAACAGCTTTACCACTGCAAAGACAAAACTGCGTTTTTCAAACCACACTGACGGCGGGGTAAAGGTTAACAGAACATCAAAGACAACTTCTGTTTAATGGTGGGAACCCTGATACCTGTAATAAATAATTTGTTTTAACATTTCTTCTCGCCACCATTCGTTGAAACTTTTTTCGGCTTTATTTCTGGTTTGCACCATCTTCGGCAATCTTTTCGTGAGTTTTCCCAGTATTGCCTTTTTCGCCGGCCAATCTCTTGATGAGACCTTTTGAAAATAGTTGTATAAAAAACAAACGTAGTTACACGACCCGGGGTAGCAACTCAGTTGCTGATTCCGCTTGAACTGGTGAATGACATTGCCCAAAAAAGTCAACCCCATATTGTCACCGACCTGATCTACAGAAATGCCGACTTTTTTTAGTACCGCAATTAAATACCATAATTTGAGGTGGTGTCTCATCTCTTCACGGGGCTCATCTGGCAGATAGCAACTGAGTTGCTGATCCTGTGGATAAAAGTCGAGCTCGATTTCGGGTTTGATTTCTTTTATTTTCGCTTCCTTCTTTTCCACGAACATTTCGATAAGCTGTTCACGGTTCGCTGGGTGCTTTTCCACCAACATTTTGAAAAGCTGTTCGTAAGGGTTTTCCAAACTCATTTTGTTGACATGTATATATGACCGCGCATAATTATTTAAATGGATAGAAAATTAGAGCGGCATTATTACAGCCCGCAGGGTTACTGGAAAGGCATTTCTGCCATTAAAAAATTAGCGGTCGCTGCAAAGGTACCTGAAGTTGTTGCCAAAGAATGGTTGTTCAAACAAGCGCTCTGGCAGATTTACCTCCCCGCACCGCGTTACATTCCTCGCCTAAAATTCGACGTGCCTACACCCAACAAAGTGCATCAGGCAGATCTTCTTTTTCTGCCACACGATCAGCTGGGTCGTAAAACGTACAAATACGCGCTTACCGTTGTTGATATTGCCAGCAGATTCAAAGAAGCTCAACCTTTAACTTCTAAAAACTCTGATGAGGTTGCCAAAGCTTTTAAGACAATTTATACACGTGGACCTTTGAAATGGCCGCAGATGTTGCAAGTTGATCCTGGGCGTGAATTTATGGGCGCTGTTACGAAAGAAATGGAAAATCACAAAACTTCGATCAGACGTGGGCACCCTGAAATACATAGAGATCAAGCTATCGTCGAACGTTTCAATCGCACCTTGGCTGAGCGTTTGTTTGGCCGCCAGTACGCTGTTGAAATGCGTTCGCCTGAGGGTTTGCGATCTACAGAGTGGGTCAAAAGATTACCCAAAGTTGTTTCTGCCCTGAACAACCAAGTCACTCGATTGATTGGTATGAAACCTGCTGCCGCAATCAAGAAAAAACATGTTTATGCGGAGCCATCAACTAAATATTTGAGACCTGTTGGAGAAAATGAAAAAAAGCTCCCCTCCATAGTTTTGGTTCGGTATTTGTACGAACCTGGTGAGCTTGAAGGTGGGACAAAAAGAGCCACCGATCCTATCTGGTCCTTGGGTGTCTTTAACCTTGAACGTTCTTTTACCAAACCTGATCAGCCCGTTCTCTACTATTTGCGCGGTGGCCCTAAGCGGGGTTTTGTACGTGAAGAACTGCTTGTTGTACCGCCGAATACACAATTACCTCCCACTAACGTCACCTAGGGTGTACCCGCTTATTCATGATACTCTATTGGTTCTGTATGTATTCCGTCAGGCAGTACCCAACGTTTGTCGTAATACGCGCTCAACCCCAGCTTTTCTTGCTCGTATGTTACCATATTCCCGTCTCGCATTCTGAATCCTCTGTTTGTTGCCATATCTTTGTTCCCTTCCAGCGCGGACTTGAAACGGTTCCAGTTTATTTCGTTTTGCCTCTTCGACATCCCTTTTGTACTTAGCTTCTGCTTCACTCCATCTTCTATTTGATGTTCTGTATAGTAACATTTGGAGCACAGCGCGATCATCCGCTCCCCCTCGAATTCTTTTTTGAACAGTCCTGGCGTTCTTCCGCTCCACTTATCCCATGCCAGCCAGTTCTTTTTTTGCTCTTCAAATTCCACTTTCATCTCTGGCTTTACGATGTCTTCTAACTTTTTTCCTGAGATCGCCAGGTAGTTGCTGTCCGTGTCCATCTGGATCAGCTCGAAATCTTTCCTGTCCAAGTACCTGTCCAGGAAGTCGTAATAGAATTGCAACATCCGCAGCTTGGCCAGCTGATATACCGCGATCCCGATTTGAAACGGCCTTCTGATTGTTATCCGCGGCTTCCGGCTTTCTAATTCATACGCCTGCCCTATCTCATCTAGATCTTCGAAATACACGCTTCTCAATGCCCGGTCTACCACTTTCTCATCCTTTGTGTAGATCACATTTGTTTGTCGCTCTAGCGCTTCGATCAGCTTCCCATACCCGCTGTTTCCCAGCAGTTTGAATATGTCCGCCAGCAGCGCTTTGCTTTTGTCCACATCCCCCGTTCGCCGCGCTTTTGTGACTTCTTTCACGAACCATTCGAAGATCTTTTTCGGTTTGTAATCGATTGTCCGGTACACCCTTTTGATTATTGCCCCGTGGTTTATGTACCACTGCAGTAGCGGCTCGTACAGCAATATCTTCTCCGCTGACAATGCCCCCAGCAGCTTTTTGTTGCTCTCCACCGCTTTTCTCCCCGTTGCTTTCAGATATTTTTTCATGTGCTCTGGCACCACATTGGCCGGTACCGCTTTTTTGTAAAAGAATGGACACATCTCTTCGAACTTTTGTTGGAGATGCTCTGGGATTTCTATGTCCACTTCCGCGTATCCGAACCAGCTTTTTTGTTTCAATCTTTGCGTGAAGTCTGCCGCTTCTTGCTCCTCTTCCACCTGTTCTGTCAAATGGTCTGCTCCGCGCGCCCCATTCGTCTGAAGATGATTTGCCTGCTCTCTTGAATGCGCGGTGTAGTGCACCACTTTTTCTTTCCCGCAGGGCATAAAGTTCAGCATGGTTGATAGATACAGCGCGTTGGCGTCGTACCCCTGGATGTTTTCACACAATTTTGCGTGCGCTCCTGTTAAAACTTCTCCATCCCTTGGGACAGGGTATTGATGCGACCTTATCCACGTTTTGCCCGCCTCATGGTATCTTGTGAAAACCAGGCTTGGCCCGCCTACCACCGCCCCTTTTAACATCTCATACGCTTCTTTACGTGGGGCGTAGAGTTCCGCTTTGCGCTCTATTGCCCCTTTTAACAGATAGTGCAAACTCACCCCCGGTATGCTTACCGCGTCTTTCAGGATGTCTATCCCCTTTTCTATGTAGAACGCTTTCATTTTTTCCAGCGCTTCCAGCCCCGGCGCCACATCCAGGTTGTTGTAGTATTCCAGCCAGTCTTTGAACGTTTTCATCCCTTTTTCTTCGAACACCTGTTTGCACCCCTCCCATTCTTCCCGCGTCAGCACATACTCTTTTTTCAACTTTGAGTACCAATGCTCGTATTCCGGCAAGCCCTCGTAATCCAGCTTTTCTTCGCTGTCGAACCATTCGTATGGCAGCCACGATTTTGTTCCCTTGCAGTCGTACGCCTTTATCCATCTTTCGTAGCTCGTTCCTGGGCCTAAGTAGTTTATTATGTCCAGGAATCGCAATCTGTCTGTCAGTAAGAACATTATTTTGCTCCCGTTTTTCGCCACTCTCACTTTTTTGGTTGTTCCTGCCAGCTGTTCCGCGAAGTAGTTCTTTATCAGGTTTAGATCGTATGACCCGGAGTTGAATCCCAGTGTGGGCACCTGGTCGCACCAGTCTTCTATCTTTTTTCTCTGGTCTTTGGGGATCAGGTGCACGTCAGCTGGCATATATTCTGTTCTTACCTGCTTCCTGATGTTTTTCTCCCTTCTCCCCAGCTCTTGCATGAACTTTTGAACTAATACTTTGGGGTTTCTTTCGCAGATGTGGGTAACTTTCGGCACTTTTTCCCCATCTTGTGTAATGACGGTTTCCAGCGTGTCGCCGATGCTCACTGAAACCGGTATATGCTTGCTTTCAATCTTCAGAAATTTTGTTGGCTCTTTTCGCTGATTTGTTGCCCCGTACGCCTCAAAATCATACAGGATCGCGTGTGGATACGCTTTTGTCTCTGGTTTTGGCAGCTTTTCTCCGTGTTTGTCCGCTCCTCCCGGAACTAGCCATTGACATGACCAGCATTCAATCACTTTGTATCCCACCTTTCGCAGATGCGCTGTGCGCCTTTTTGTGGCTAGGTACAGGTCTTCTGCTGTTTTGCATGTGCATCCGCATTGGCATTCATATTTACATTTACATTTTGGCCGGCCGCGTTCTGGATAACATTTTGGACATTCTGGAACCCGCTCGATTAATTGGTTTCGTTCTGGATAACATTTTGGACATCCGTGCCAGCGACAGCCATGATACTGCAAGATCAACTTTTTCTTGTCGTTGTACCCGTCTACCGGCTTTTTCTCTATCCACCGTTCTCCCCCCTGCCCCGACATTGCGTGCGCAATTTTGATTTTCCAGTTCTTCTCCACGTACCTCAGCCACTGGATCGATTCTTTTGAGACTTGTTGCTTTGGATAGAACGCTTTATGGTACGCTGTCTGCGGTGCTTCTACTTTTTCACCGGGACAGTCTATTACTGTTTTGCCTTGGGCGCATCTTTCTGCGTGACGTTGGAGACTGCATGCTTGCGTGAATCTTGCGTGACAGTGGTTGCATTCATACGATTTGGCCAACTTCTTGATGTCTTTTATCGGGAACGCGTGCTCTCCGTATAGCCCTATTGTCATTACGTTTTTGATTTGTGTTGGCGGGTTTCTCATCAGGTGCCACACTATTTTGGGGCACGTTTCTAAACCGAATTCGATTTCGTTTTCATTTATCAACTCCGGGATGTAAACCCTTATTCCCAGCCAATCTCCCAAATCCTTACCCTTGTTCTGGTGCATTTCCACCTTTTCGAGTTCGTCAAGCGAGGTTTTTGGAAGGTCGTTTGGCCTGTTGCGGAGTTTATAAAAACTCTTGGCTAGATCTCTCGCTGCTTCTGTGCTTCGATCTGGCCTTGCTCCCTTGTGCACCGCTATGCAACGCCATAAACACAGGTTGTCGCGATATTGGTCTAGAGCTACCATTGCGTGATTTCCTCTCGCTTGGTTTCGCAGCCAGTCTGGTAATGGGCCTGTTCCCAGCAGTGGTTGACGGTCTAACACCACCTTTACATCGACGTTCAAATAATGGGATTCGACATCCACCGCAATTGTCCACTTTGTATCCGGTCTTTCAATGTTATCCGAGTTTAGACGTTCCTCCTCCATTTCTTTTAGCCATTTCTCCGCGTCCGCGTACGTTTTCATCCAGGGGGAGCCTTTATTTTTGTAAAAAGTGAGCCTGTCCCCGTTTTCGATGTTTACAAGAAGATACGAATAGACGTGCCTCATGTAAAACGCTGTTCCCACGTTCTCCCTTATCTTTTCTATAAACCTTGGTGTGAGGTCTTTATTTAGTCCCTCTACAATGCGCCACCTCTTGTAACGTCTCCCGCTTGTCTCTTCTACGCCCGCATATTCCGTGTTTTCGTACATAGCCTTAATCTCATTCTGATAATCTGTCACCGTTTTCACCCTGTTAGGCCGGATTGGGTCAAATAGGTTCAAAAGGGTTTCTTGCCTTCTGTTTCTGTTTCTTGGTGGTGGTATTGGTATTGGTTTTGATGGTTTTAATGGGGCTTTTAATTTTTTATTTACCCCTTCTGGGATTGGTTCTTCAAGCAGAGTGTTAATTTTTCTTTGAATTGTGGGCGAATATTCTACAACAAATTTTGATAAAAACCGCAAATCCTCGGGATCAAGATTTGCTAGCTCTTCATCCAATGTTCTGAGGTCTATGCTGTCCATCGTATATAATATGGAAAAATATTTTTTAATTTTTATTATTTAGAACTTTGTACATTTATGTTGCATCCCTCTAAATGGGCATCCTTTTCATCCTTCTCTTGCGAGTAGTAATATCGGTAGTAGACGAATACTTCTGAGGGTCCACATACCTAATTTCACCTCTTTTCTAAGATTTACCCTAAGGATTTCAACTTACCGAGCGAGCTTTGTGAGCGAGGTAAGTTGAAATCCTTAGGGTAAATCTTAGAAAAGAGGTGAAATTAGGTATGTGGACCCGAGGTGGTATTCGTCTACTACCGATATTACTACTAGAGCTATTCCATTCAGCCTAGCTCTCCGACTTCGTCGTATCTGTTCCTCTGACGAGACTTTTAAACAACGTACTAATGAACTCAAATCTTATCTTAACAAACGTGGATATAATCTGTCGTTCCTTAATCAAGAAATAGAACGCGTACATAACATCACACGTACTAATGCACTTAACCCCAAAGACACTCCCACTACTAATCAGCCCCAACGGGTACCCTTTGTTATAACATATCATCCAGCCCTTCGTTACGTTTCATCCATTTTCCACAAACACTTCAACATTTTATCTTCATCTCCCCGTTGCAGTAACGTTTTCAAAGCCAAACCTCTTGTTGCTTTCCGACGGTCTAACAACCTCAGCAACTTATTAGTTAGTGCTAAACTTCGTAAACCGGCCACCATTACTAACCAACCCCGCGGTTCTTTCCGTTGCGGAAAAAACTGCCTTACATGCAAATACATAAACGACGGACTTACTAACTATACATTTAATTCTACAGGCGAAACTCGACTTATAAACCATTACATTGACTGCAACTCCAAAAACGTTATTTACATGGTACAATGTAACAACTGTCACAAACAATACATAGGAGAAACCAAACGTAGACTTAAAGACCGCTTCAACGAACATCGCAGACCTGTTGACAAACAAACTAACAGCTCTAAGCCCACCACAGTATCAGAACATTTTTTGTGTAACAATCATAACGCTACTGACATGCAACTAATTCCTCTTGAACTCGTTCAATCTAATCGTGACAGTGTACGTAAGGCAAGAGAAGCATACCTCATTGAAAGAGGTCAAACTCTTGAACCTCAAGGTTTAAATAAGAAAGATGAAACTTAGTACGTTATTTTAGTATCAGCATTCTACCTTTTGTGCCATTTATAGCTTTTTCACAGCATTTCATACTGTAACGTTTCTCCATATTTTTAAATTTCAAATTTTAACGTTTCTTTCTTCCGTTACTTATCTCTTAGCCGCGTCACTTAGATTAGTACGTTATCATTACTTGCTTGTTATATCGTATTTCCTATATTTTAAATTTGTAACGTTTAACTTTTAGAGTCATTCTTTGTAACACCCTGAAGAAGGAAGGCCGTGCCTTCCGAAATATTGAAAATATATATAGTTCCCAACTGTTCAATCAGCCTTGCTTTTCTTCGTTGACTATGGAAACCACGATTCACGAGGAAAAATATAGCCATTTCACATTTCACCGGAAATAAAAAGGGCCGACCACGGGTCACGAAAATCGCCTTACCACCCTCAGCCTTTGGGGAAACACAATGATGATGAGAGTTTGTTTTCCAGAGTTTGGAGATGGCTTTCTGCCAGCCAAGATTGGGCGTTGGCCTGGCCAATTTTATCAGTTTATGTGAAACACATTGGGTGTCGACCTTGGAAGGAGTGAGGGAACGCATGGAGAACGCACTGTCAACGTCCGGAGAAAAGTATACATGCAGGAGAACACACTAGAGAATGCACAATGTAACGGACGAAAAATCCCAGGTGGAACTTACAGGGAATTGAAAGGGAACACGGAGGGAACAAGGAACTCATGGGGAACGCACAGTGTTGGGAGTCAGCAAGGAAACGTGAGATTACGGAACAGGCAACAGTGGCGGATCCAGACCTTCACCTGAGGGGGGAAAAGGGGGCGGGGGGGGGGGGGGGCACTTGACTATGAATGTTGAATTCTGCGAAGATAGGCAGATCAAAAAATAAGGGGGGCGGGGCCCGGCCCCTCCCCTGGATCCGCCACTGGGAAAACGCACTGGGAACTCACAGGAAAGACGTCGAAAAGGCGCAGGATTCCCAAGGGGAATGAAACATGAGTGTGGCTAAAATGGTGAGATACCGTGGGAACTCACAGAGCAGGAGCATTCGGTTAGGCACTGGGAAAACTCGAAAAGAAATACACCTGAATGAAGAATTGTTGACCCATGAGAAGTATAAGATTATTACTAAACTTATCAATGCCGTCTACCCAGAACTGGTCATATCGTTCATGGTTTATGCTTTTCATGTGGTCAGCGTTTCCTCAATTTGGTGTATACCAGGAAAGAGAAAAAGCATCCAGTGAGGCACAAGGACCCCTGAATGCACCGAACGCTACAGACCGATCTTTTTCCCTTTTTAAATGTCCAAGTAATTTCGCGTGCCCCATTTGTTCAATTTGTATCCGTAACTTAAATTGCGGACGGCAGATTAAACTTCATTTCTCGAGGATTTGTGCTTTTACAGTTTCGGTGACGTATTTGGAAACATAACTCAATACCAAGAGAAAGAACTGAAAAGTCAGCATAAATAAAGTTTTTAATTTAATGCGATAAAAGGTCCACTGCAACTTTCTTATAGAACATCACTTCTCGTTAATGATTCAATAGCAAACGAATTCGTACCATGAAGAGTTTCCCGTTGTATTGACCGTGAGAAAATTGGGGAGAGTGCTTTCATTTTCTCTCACCCCAGGTTTCGCGCGGCCAAAATGCGGGAAACTCACAATTCGTACGTGAACTTTAACTACGCGGATTTATGGTTCAGAAGTCCAGTCTCCGCTCATCAAGTTCTTCAATGTACAAATGTTTATTCCTTTTCTTTAACTGATGGTGTCACAACAGCTTTCTATTACAGCGTTTAATTCTTTCACCACTGTCATGTGATCGAATTTCTCCGGGAATATATTAAAGGTTTTCAGGATCTCCTCTCTGCGATCGCTTTCTGAAGCGTAGTACATCTGAACTTGATAGGCCAACCACTGCACATCCAACACGCTCTGTAAACAAGATAACATTATAATCACGCTAAAGCAAAACGCGACACATATACAAAGAGAAAAACATTCTACCAATGGCTAACATATGGCAAAAAAAGAGCAATCTTTCAGGCAACGACGAGCCGCCATTTTGGAAATCGTCGCAGAGAAGATCCTGGGGACGAGGATGTACTTATTGTCGTTAGTTTTCATTATGGTAATGTTAAGTACCACGCATCATGAACAAACACAGCAAGAAATGACAATTAAAATAATTCAAAATGATAATCCTCACCTGATAATGAAGAAGAGATGTAAAGTAGCACTTATGATCTTTAAATCCTGCAAACGTGAATTGACATCCCTGTTCTCTTCGAAGAGAGTAGATGAACTGAAAAAAAAAAAATAGCGAGGCATTTAACAAAGAAATAATGCAAGGAAACCCAGAAAAGGCGTCTTTCATGTCTCCCAGGGGCAGTTAGTTCTCTAATGTAAATTGAAATAAACTGCCGTGTAAGAACATACGAAAGTGACCCTGAAGTTACTGTTCGCTGATTGGGCAAAATAATACAAAGGATTTATTTTGTTCAGTCAGGAGCCAGCATTCGCAGAGCCGCTTGGAAATGGTCTGGAGAGACTCGTTTCCCAAGGGCTCTTATACTTTTATAGAAAACTTTTGCGCTACGATTTCTGCCCGGTTTACTTCGTTTTGGCCCGACTAACTGCCCCTGGGTCTCCGAGGATGATCTAAATGTTGTAATACAATAAAAGTAGAACTGCAAATAGACTTTTTCACGGTTTCTGATGTCATCTTGGTTGTGGGGCAAACGCACCAAAAATAAGAGTAAATGTATGGTGTTCTGTACTAAATAATTACAATACAAGCCCGAGTTTAAACAGTCAACGTGACGCAGGTTATTTGACTATCGCGCCTCGCGGACTATCTGATCGCTCATAAAGGATTGCAGTCCACAACCCATAATTGCATTTCTTTTAAAGTCAAATATGGCAAATAATTTCCCTTTAAAGAGCAACAATCGTACGAACGTGTTATATCAACGAATAGAAAACAGTGGGAGAGCCAATCACATTCGCGGATTTCCAATGCTACACGAGTAAGTTATATTCAAGTGAAGTAAACATCGATAGCTAAAGTAGCCTTCTAAGGGGGTGGGGGAGGAACCCGTGTCGCAGATATCGCATACTTCTGCATGAGAACCGAGGTCGCCTGACCAAGGGCTGTAAATGTTGCTGTCGATTTTCGTAGTGTAGGTAAATGCCGTCAAATCTTCACGTTTTCTCAGTAGGCTTCCACATTCTCTAAACTAACGGAAGGGTGGTTATGACTGTCTTTCTTCTCCATTGTAAGTTCATTTTTACCGCATCTTAGCAGCTTGTGTCAAGGTTTAGTCATCGAGGATGTAATCATCATTGGTGCTTATTCTTTTACAAGAAACTATTTTGTCAAAGGGCCGTACTGAGCAGGAGTTTCATCAGGCTAGGCAAAAATTAACTAACAGCGGCGAACCCGTGCGCCCTTAGGGGGTGGGGGTAGGGGGAGGCACCTGGCGACTCAACCCAGATAGCGTATGATACCTGGAAAATTGAGGGTCTCTGAAATAAGATCCAGTTAGATCTTTCTTCGAGCAACATAACCAAAGATGATACGCTTCTTGTTAAAGCGGGGGTTGCGTGAAACACTTCAAGTATTCCCACCCCTATGCGTCCTAACTAAACCAACAGGAAGTCAAGTTAAATATAAAGTATGAATACATTTAATGCTTCAGCGTTCCCTTAAAGCGAGTTTGGATCAAGTGACTTTATAACAGCGAACATTTGATAGTTGATAAATACTCAAGTCATTTGAAATTACAAAACTTAAAACAAACTCAAAGTTCGGTAAGTTAACTTGACATACATAATTTCATAATTTTAACTACATAATTTCATTTACGTGCTTTCCGAACGGTGCACAGCTTTAAAAGTATTGTAGTATTGTAAAGTATTCAAAGAACCAGACAATTAAGACAGACGAAACGCTCGAGGTGTTTTTCAATCCAGTGATCAAACCAATAGGCAGCTGAACTGGCTGGCTGCTTAAGTTTGATGTTATCTCGAACGCTAGTAAAAGCAATTTTAATTGCTAAAAACTTCAAGTGTTTTCACACAGTATGAGAGGTTTGTTTTCCTTTCAAAAGAAGAGAATGTGAATTCCAAGTAGCTGCCATTTAGATTCACCTATCCCAGTTTTTAATACTATTCATACGTTCGACAGATAAATAACAATTCTTTTTGTTCATTCACTCAGATAAGTATTTGTTTGGGTTCGCGGGAGCTAGTTTCGAAAACCCGCCATTAATGTAAATTTATTCCTCTAGTCTGGAGTGGCGGCACCACACGAGGCCAACTATTAATTAAATTTCATAATCAACAAGTTATGCAATTTCTTTGTTATCTATTGTTATGTTTCAGACTTCAACGTCCCTAACCGAGGTTGAATCCGGAGGGGGGAGTACTCCATTATAAGGACTTAACGGGGACGTGTTTACGGGGCGTACGGCGTATGGTTTAAGGATTTTTTGTCTTGAATGGGGTATCTATTTAACTCCTTTTTGTCTTAAACGGGGTATCTTTACATGAACCAATGTCTTAAAAAAGATAAGCATATATGTTTATTTATACCGGCGACGTTGGCCATAAGCTGCATTTTTACAAGTTTTTGCATTGATACGCTACAATAAATGTCTTAGATGGGGTATCAAAAATCGGCATTCTGTCTTAAACAGGGTAGGTAATCAGAGATTCAGTCATGTATCCCCCCCCCCCCCGGGGGGCCGGGGGTTGAATCATGCCAGTCAATGGGTGTTTCCACAAAGCGAAAATTTGAAAGCTAGTAGCAGTGGCCCGTTAATTTGAATATGCAAAATTACTTAGCGCTTAAAACGAATCCAAAGTTTGGTACCGCTTTCCTGACGTTAGAGAACGTAGCAGTACGACTAGCAACACTTCCAGCATTTTGGTCCCGTAATCTGATCTAAAACGTTAGCTAAAGCTTTGATTTGTACGTCACGCTATATCGTATATATAAGGTATTCTGAAAAGTTTACAATATGTCATAACATGTCAAAAACCACTCAGTGATTGGTCGATATCATCTGGCTAAAAATTTCCATTTTCAGTCAGGTCCACATTCTTGGAGGCGTTCACAACTCCAAACCCTTCGTCGCTTTCCGCCTTTAATCATGGATATACAAACCTTGCTAAACAATCTTCATGAAGAAGTATCCTGTTCAGTGTGCATGAACACATTCACTGATCCAAAACAGCTGCCATGTTTACACAGTTTTTGTCTTCACTGCTTAAACGGGATATTACGAACAAGTGGTCGCAACTATGTGATCTGCTGCCCGGAATGCAGAAGGGAAAGTAGAGTCCCCACAAGTGGAAATCTTAACGACCTGCCAACCAACTTTCGCATCAACAGTTTGCTAGATGTCCTGGCGATTAAAGAGTGCAGTACCACGGGGGTGAAATGCGGAAATTGCGACAAAAGAAGCGCACAGAGTTTGTACTGCTTTCAGTGTTGTGTATTCTGGTGTGACAATTGTATCACTGGCCACAACATGATGCGAGGGAATAAAGAACACCGTGTGTTGGCGCTTAAAGACTTTCAAGACGAAGACTATGAGAATGTTTTAAAGCGACCAGCATTTTGCCAAAAGAAGCACCATGAAAAAGAAGAGCTGAAGTTCTTTTGCAGAACTTGTGAAATTGCCATTTGCAACGCTTGTGCTTCGACAGACCACGAAGGTCACGGCAAGATGCCTTTGGAAGAAGCTGCAAATGAACGCAAGTTACAAGTGAAATCTGTGATGGAATCGCAAAAGCAAAAAGTGCAACAGAACAGAAACAAAATCGCCAAACTCGATAAAACCAGTGCTCAGATTCAAGAAAAACTCGCTACCGTGAAAAGAAAAGCGCAGAAGTTTGCTGACAAGATGATTGGTGTCATCGAAGCGAAGGAACAGGAAATATTTAATAACGCAGAACGTCAGGCAGCAGAGTCACTCGAGCGTCTTGTAATAGAAAAGACCGAGATTGAACACCAAGTGAACACGACCGAGACAGTAATTGAACAAACTGAAACACTTTTAAAACGAAGCACAAGCGCCGAGATTGTTCAATTGAACAACTCGTTAAACACGATCTTTCCTGAAGGAGTCAGTGATGAAACAGAACAAGTCGACTGTGACCTTGAAGTAACTCGTCAATTCATTTTCACAGAAAATGAAACATTAATGGACAAAGCAAACACTGAAGGAATCGGCAAATTAATAACACTCCTCGAGACTTGTGCGCATCAATCAAGTGCCGAAGGAAAAGGAATCACTGAAGCAGTGGTTGGAATTGAATCACAAATTCTCCTAACAACAAGAAATGTCGAGGGTGAACAACATTACGAAGAGCGCGATTGTGTCACAATGCAGATCAGGAATCGTCAAGGCCATGACTGTGCGACAAAAGAGCGAGTCCAAGACAACAAGAATGGAACCTACAACATCAGCTATTTTGCAAAAGAAACTGGAAAATGCGACGCATCAGTGAAGGTAAATGGTGAACATGTGCATGGCAGTCCATTTACTGTTGAAGTCGAACCCAGACAGTTCAGACCCGTGTTATCGTTTGGTCAACGAGGGTCGGGTGCTGGAATGTTTGACGGGCCTTGGGGAGTGGCAGTGAATGAACGTAATAAAATTGCAGTAACGGATAGTTTGAACAATAGGATTCACGTGTTCAGTAGTGATGGAACTGTGTTGAGATCGTTTGGTACAAAGGGTGATAAACAGGGAGAATTTAACATCCCTCGCGGGATTGCCTTTGATAAAAATGGAAATATTATAGTGGCTGACTGTAAAAATCACCGTGTTCAATGCTTCAGTGAGCAGGGTGGGCACCTAAACACATTTAGTAACAAGGGAAGTCTTGATCACCAGCTGAACCATCCTCACGGTTTATCCTTAGACAGCGACGGGAATGTTACTGTCGCTGACGCACAAAATGAACTAATAAAGATATTTCACCCTAATGGTCAGTTTTTACGTAAAATTGGCGTAGAGGGTTCTAGCTCCCCCTTACACTGTATCCAATATGACAAATATCTTATAGTGTCAGACAGTCATGAACATTGTGTTAAGGTTTGTGACAGGGATGGAAATTTTCTGTACAAATTTGGAAAGGAGGGGGAGGGTGACGGGGAGTTCAATACACCTGATTGCTTGTCAGTTAACAAGGCAGGACACCTGATGGTCTGCGATGGATTGAATCACAGAGTTCAGGTGTTTGAACTGAGTGGAAAGTTTGTAACAAAATTTGGAACAGAAGGGACCGGGATAGGAGAGTTTAATCGCCCAGTCTCTGCAGCAGTTCTTAGTGATGGTAGGATAGTTGTAAGTGATTACTGGAACGATCGCATGCAGATTCTTGAGTAGATATGACATCCACCTTCTGTACGTAATATGAATCTTGAAGTTACTTATAGTTAGAAAAAGATTACCAGAAACATTTGTCACCATTTTTAAGGCCTCGAGGGAGACATTAGCCTTAATAGGTTATCTTTAAGAAAGTCTCCATGGAGAAAGTAAAATGACAGCTGAGGGACGTTAGCAGTAAAAAGTTTGAAAATTTGTCAGCTAACCATATACAGACCCCCTCCTAACAGTAGCCTGAGATTATACAAATATTACATTCCGTGTTTTGATTGTATAGTTTAAATTTACTAAGGGCATTTTGAAGTTAGGAAAACTAAGATGGTGTTGAATTTAAGTGCAATAGTTCCTGTTAGCCACTATTACTTAGAAGTAATTTACACTGCATGTCACTTAAATATGTCAACTGAGAAACTTGTAAGCTGAACTGATTGAATGATATCTGTAACTTAACTACTTTAAATAATTTACAATAGTCTCCATATTCAGTTTTACTAAGCAGGCAATGTACTGTTAAATTGGCTGTAAATAAACACTGGTTTATATTTAGTTCTGTGATGTAAGTAAATTTTGGGAGAATTTAGTGGCCAATAACATACAACTTTGTAATGAATGAAAAGAAAATGTAGACTGGAGTGTGAATAAAGTGTTAAGGGGAGCAGGGATGGCGCAGTGGTGAGAGCGCTCGCTTCCCACCAATGTGGCCCGGGTTCGATTCCCGGACCCGGCGTCATATGTGGGTTGAGTTAGTTGTTGGTTCTCGTCCCTGCTCCGAGGGTTTTTCTCCGGGTTCTCCGGTTTTCCTCCCTCCACAAAAACCAACACTTCCAAATCCCAATTCGATCGGGAATTCGAGGGCCACAGGTTTGTCAGTCGCGAGACTGTTATGTGCTACCCTCATTAAACATGGTTGATTTATTTTTTATTTTTTTATTTTTTTTGTTTTTATTTTGTTTTTATTTTATTTTATTTTATTTTATTTTTAACAATTTTTTTAAAACCTTGCTTGATGTGTCAATCAGCTCGATGAGAACTACTTAAATGGTAGGGATGTTTAACTTGTATGTATATATATTATTCAGTGAACATTTTCCCTAATGTAAACGAGGTCAGTGTTGAATTATTTTTCACATCATTATTCCTCACGCTGCTTCTTAAAGTAGAGCATTTCCCATAACAAAACAGAAAAAACATGGAATTAAAAGTTCTGTTAAGATAGCTGGAATTACTTTTCCTTGGTGCTGTAGAATTTTAATTAACCTAGGTTTGAAACAAATTTAACCTGAAAATGAATTTGACCCACACTGCATCATTATACATTTTAAATCGGTTCCAGTGAACTTAATGCTGGGGTTAACCCTGGGATGGATTAGCATCCCATACAGGGAGGGAGGGGTAGAAACATCCCTAGTTGCTTAATGCTATGGAAACCGTACATAATTAATAAGCTCCAGCTTGATGAGCCACTAGGCTCAAATGCAGACTTTACCTTTCATCTCGGGAAAGTCACAACAAGGTTTCAACATTTGTTCTTGAGCAAGTAATATGTGGGATATGGTGAGATAAAACTAGACCAGAATAAAACTATTCATTAAATCAGCAGTGTTTTCATTACTAACCTGTCCAATTTGGTCTGCATTTTTGAACATAATTTTATCCAGATCCATAATGCATGGAGCTCAATGTCTAAAAAATGGAAGAACATTTTCAACCATTACTTGCATTAATGACAGCATAGTGTACAGTCAAACATTGTTTCGAACTGAAATTTGTAAGGCGAGTGGAGACTAGGTCCGAGTGACAACGTCATGACGACACGAGAAAAAAAAAGAACGTGAGCTCGACGTTCGGGTCGAAGCAGATAAGTGTTGTTATAAAATTTTGCGTTATGGAATAAAATCGTTCACTTTCATGGTCCTTCGAGTTGAAGATTGGATTTGGAGAAACAGTATCGACGATTGGTCGAGCAAAAGGAGAGTTGGATCCGTTTTTTACTGCGAAGAAGTTGGTTTTCGCATATCGGCGATTTGGCGCCAAACCACAAGTGTATTGCATCAGCACCTTGAACGAGAGGAACTTCTGTGAATGTGCAGACCTGTGTTGTTGCGATTATATGAGGTCAGTAAAATTTATGGTGTTTCAAAATGTCGAAAGATTTAGAAGCTATCAAGAAAAAGAGAAAATTCCTGAGAAAATCTGTCACAGACACGTTGAAGTTAATCGACGAAGCCCTGTCACAACAAGATAATTATGCACGAGTTCAAGTGTTGAAAGATAATGTCGCAAGTAAATGGAGTGACTTGCAGGAAGTGCAAGCCATGATGTGCACAATGTTAGAGGATGAAGAGATCGAGGCGGAATGTGAGAGCCATAATGAATACGAAGCGCGTGTAATTGAAAGCATGGCCAAAATGACAAGTTATTTGGCAAGTAAACATGTTCCCGAAGTGCAATTGTTAGGAAGCAATCCACCCGTATCTCAGTCGTCCTCTCAAGTACAAGTTAAGCTACCCAAGATTAATCTACCAACCTTTGACGGAAATGTTTTGAGCTGGCAACCCTATTATCAGTCGATAAAAGTTTCAGTGGTTGACAATCCGTCCTTGGCAGATGTCCAAAAATTAGAGTACTTGATGAGATCGCTAAAGGGTTCGGCTGTTGAAGCGGTGAAAGGTTTTGCAGTGGTACAAGCGAATTACAAGCCAGTTTTGGAAATCTTGAAGGAAAGATTCGGGCATGCAAGGTTAATACTTGATGCACATGTAAGATCCTTGATCCATTTGCCACGTTTAAGCTCTAATGATGCAACCTCCATGCGTAAATTCTACGATGAAGTTATAGGTCACGTTCGCTCTGTTGAGTCCTTTGGTGAAAAGTTTAATTCTGAAACTTTGGCTCCAGTTCTTGTGCCTCTAATAGTTGACAAGCTGCCAAAAGAAGTTGTCGAAAAATGGGAATTGGAGCTTAATGAGGAGAAAGCTAAACAGGACTGTGTGGAAGTGAAAACACTGTTTACTTTCTTGGAGCAATTGATAAGAGCTAAAGAGTCTTCACAGCCTCCTTCTCTTGATTCCAAAGCTCCGGCAAAGGAAAATCTTGGAAATCGTGAAAACCGTTTCAAGTTTAACCGGTCACAAAAATTATCCACCTCTGCATTATGTGCGGCAACGCAAGAGGGCAAGTGTGTCATTTGCTACAAAAACCATGGTTTGAAGTCATGTGTCACTTTTCTGTCATTACCTGTGAAAGAAAGATTCAGAAAAGCAACGTCTAAAGGCCTGTGTTTCCGATGCCTTGAACCTGGTCATAGAGCTGAAGTGTGCCAGAAACCTCCATGCAAGCATTGCCAAGGTAGACATCACGGTCTCCTGCATCAGGATTCAGCTCGTCCTCCCTTAGAAGAAGTCAAAGTGGAATCGGCCCCTGAATTACCATCATCTCCGTCAGTTCCTGCTGTGTCGTCCTCAGTTGTGGCAAATTCTGTTGCAGTGGGCTCAGGTGGAAAGGTGATTCTGCAGACCGTACCAGCTATTTTGTGTGGATCAAATGGGTGTTCAAAAGTTGTGAGATGTTTCTTTGATCCTGGTTCTCAAACGTCGTTTGTTCGGAAGAGTGTAATTGATGAGCTTGGTCTTGATGGGAAGAGTGTCAAAATTGCTGTTTCTGGATTTGGTGGAGAGGCCACCAAGAGCACTTTGCGGAAGAGAATTGCGTTTACTGTGGCACCTATTGACAAATCTGGACAACCTCAATGTATTGAGGCACTTACTACACCAGTAATATGCCGGCCAGCTGAAGCTGTGGATATTCATCCAACAAGATGGTCTCACCTTCGAAACATAGCATTTCCTGAAGAATTCCCAAGAGAGGAACAAGAGATTGATGTGCTTATTGGCTTGGATTTCTATTATTCCTTTGTGACAAGAGACATTGTAAGAGGGGGTTCCCGTGAGCCAGTTGCAGTTCGCACAACTTTGGGTTGGGTCTTCTGTGGGCCAACAGGTGGTCATGGCCAAGAATGCACTGTGTCTATGAATGTTCAAATTAGTGTTGAGGAACAATTGAATGAAACACTTCAAAAGTTCTGGGATTTGGCGTCCATTGGTGTCAGACCTGCTGAAAGTTCATTTTCTACTACTCGTGCAGAAGATGTGGTCTTGAAGAAGTTTAAAGAGACACTAACGTACAATGATGGTCGCTACGAAGTATCCTTACCATGGAAGGAAGATCGCGTTTCATTGAAAGATAATTACCGGCAAGCGGAAAGTAGGTTGTACAATCTAGAAAAGAAGCTGCTGCATGAGCCAGTGAAAGCTGCATCGTACAGAGAAGCAATTAACAAGTATGTTGAGAACGGTGTTGCTGAAGAAGTACCTTGTGATGAAATTACACCGGCAGATGGGCGTCCTGTGTTCTATCTCCCTCATCATGCGATCATCAGGGAAGACAAGCAGACAACCAAGACAAGAGTTGTGTTTGATGCATCAGCGAAAGATAGCAATGGTGTCTCTCTGAACAGCTGCTTAGAGCCAGGCCCAGCATTACAGCCAGATTTGGTCGGAATTCTTCTGCGTTTTCGAAAGAATTATGTTGGTATCATGGGTGACATAGAGAAGATGTTCTTGCAGATTCGGTTAAAAGAAGAAGACAGAGATTCACACCGGTATCTGTGGAGAGATTTGGACCCCAAGGCCACACCTAAGATTTACAGAATGACAAGGGTCACATTTGGAGTTGTTTCCAGTCCGTTTCTTGCCATTGGCACTATTCAAGAGCATGTGAAAAGGTGTAAAGAAACATTTCCTGTTGCATCGAGTGAAATCTTGAGGAACACTTATGTTGATGACTTTGCTTCAGGGAGAGACAATGTGCAGGAAACGCTGAAATTACAGCGAAGTGCTACTGAGCTTATGCAGAAAGCTGCCTTTAATTTGACAAAATGGTCAAGCAATTCATCTGAGCTTATGGAGGCCATACCAGAGAGGGACAGAGCAGCAGTTAGTCTTGTCAGCCTGGAAAGTGATCTAGCAGAAGCACATCCAATCACGAAAGCATTAGGATTAAAGTGGAATACACTTACTGACAACCTTGTCTTTACAATTGATGTGGACATTGTTAAGTCGAGATCAAAGACAGTATACACTAAAAGAAAGGTGGCGTCTTTAGCAGCAAAGATATTTGATCCGATTGGTCTAATCGCACCCTTTTCAGTGAGGTCAAAATTTATTCTTCAAAGCTTGTGGACCAAGGGTGTTGGATGGGATGAGGAAATTCCCATGGAAGTCTCATTGAAATGGAATCAGTGGGTTCAAGAGCTTTCTGAACTTGGACACCTTCAAATTTCTAGATGTTACACTGATTTGCCATTAGGTCAGAACCCCAAAGTAGAGCTACATGCATTTGGTGATGCGTCAGAAGTTGCTTATGCCTCTGCAGTTTATCTGAGAGTTGTTTGTGAAGATGGAAAGGTATCTACCAGTCTTGTGATGTCCAAGACCCGAGTGGCTCCTGTAGGGAAGATTACCCTTCCGCGCTTAGAGTTGATGGCTGCTGTAATTACTGCTAGACTTTGCACCTATGTCAAAGGTGCAATAGATTGTCCCATTAGTCGCATTGTTTGTTGGACAGACAATTCTTCAACGTTACACTGGATTAGAGGAGCAGCCTCACAGTGGAAACCATTTGTTGCTAATCGTGTTATTGAAATTCAGTCGTTGTTGGACCCCAGTGTTTGGAGGTATTGTCCAGGACCGCAGAACCCAGCTGATCTACCTACCCGAGGTTTATCTTCAAGTCAGTTACGAGAGAGTCATTTGTGGTGGAAAGGACCCTCTTGGTTGCAAGAGTCCGAAAAAGATTGGCCCGAGGATTTAAGGTCAAAACCCTCCAGTGAAATTGTTGACCCAGAAAGGAAGAGTAAAGGTAGTGTCAGTTGTGTTGTGCAACCCAAAGAGCCATTTATTGACTTCACAAGGTTCAGCAAGTATAGTCGCTTACTAAGAACTGTTGCTTGGATCAGAAGATTCGTTAGCAACTCAAGAGTGAAAGAAGAGGAAAGAATTGACAGCCCTTTAACTGGTTTAGAGATACAAAATGCAGAAGAATGGTTGATATCTCATGTACAAGAAGCAAGTTTTCCTGAAGAAATTGCGTCATGTAAACAGCATGGTCCAGTGAAGGATAGCAACCTGGCCAATTTAAACCCGTTTATGTGTCCGACTAGTCGTTTTCTTCGTGTTGGAGGAAGAATTCACAAGTCACTGTTGCCAGAAGAGGAGAAACATCCTATTATCCTGCCTTCTAACCATCCTGTTGTTAAGTTGTTAATTGATGATATTCACAGCTGTGAACTACATGCTGGAGTTGAACACACTTTGTCAGTTTTGCGACAGAGATTTTGGGTGATCAAGGGACGATCGACCGTCCGTCAGACACTAAGGAACTGTCTAATTTGTCGCCATTACCAAACAAAACCCTTTAGTCAGTAGATGGCACCACTTCCTGAAGACAGAATTAAACCTGCACCACCGTTCACTAACGTGGGTCTAGACTTTGCTGGTCCTTTGTATTTGAAAGACAGTGGTGGAAAAGTCTATATCTGTTTATTTACATGTGCAGTTACCCGTGCAATACACTTGGAGTTGGTATGTGATATGACAACTGAGCGATTTCTCCTTGCTCTTAGACGGATGATTGCAAGAAGAGGAATGTGCAGCATTATTTGGTCAGATAATGCAAAAACTTTTAAGGCTGCTAACAAGGAGCTACAGCGATGTTGGAGAGTATTGGAATCAGACCAGACCCAAAGTGCTTTGTCTGAAAAGAAGATTCAGTGGAAGTTCATTGTGGAAAAAGCCCCATGGTGGGGTGGGTTTTATGAACGTCTTGTAAAGAGTGTCAAGACGCCACTGAAGAAACTATTTGCCAAAGCAATGTTGGATGCTGAGCAGTTAACTACTATTTTAGCTGAAATTGAAGCACAGCTGAACAGTCGTCCTCTTACTTACCTTGGTGCAGACCCTGATGACTACAGTGTGATTACCCCTGCACAGATTTTGATTGGCAGGAATCTTCAAGCGTGTCCAACTAAAGGCACTCATGTTTCAGAACAGACCTCAAGAGCCCTCACCAAACGTTTTCAGTATCACCAGAAGCTTGTAAATGGATTTTGGAAGCGTTGGCATGCAGAGTACCTAAAATCCCTGACACCTCTCAAGAAATGGTACAAGATTGGTCATGAAATCTGCAAAGGTGACTTGGTCCTAGTGAGTGAGGATCGCGTAGCTCGGGGTCAATGGTCACGTGCACGAGTGGAAGACACCCACACAGGCCGCGACGGTCTTGTCCAGTCCGTTACCCTGCGGACCTCATCTGGAAGTCTTATCCGTCGTCCAGTACAGCGGTTACACCTGTTTGAAAGCTGTGATGCTGACTTAGCTGCTGAACTTAATTGAACTTTACGAGACCTTGTTGAACATTTTAGTTGAACTTTATTGAACTTTGTTGACAAGTTACATGTAGTGATGCACTCCCTGCATCGGGCGGGAGGATGTTCCGAACTGAAATTTGTAAGGCGAGTGGAGACTAGGTCCGAGTGACAACGTCATGACGACACGAGAAAAAAAAAGAACGTGAGCTCGACGTTCGGGTCGAAGCAGATAAGTGTTGTTATAAAATTTTGCGTTATGGAATAAAATCGTTCACTTTCAAACATAATGTAAGACTTTGAAAGTCATGACTTTAAACTTGTTACTAAATCAATTAGAAACAAATTTGCAGTGCAAATATTTTGCAGCCAAATGTCATGAAAATTTTATTACCAAAATAATTGAAAAATATATTATCCCAATAACACAATTGCTGAAGAAATGTTTTATATTTTGACTTCTTCAAGTGCCATTTCTGGTAGCCTGTGAACAGCCATCCTGCTCCCCTCAAAAAAATCAGGGTAGGACTTCGAAAAAGCATGTATATCAGGTTAAGGCAAGGCTTTACAGTATTGATAGTGAACATGTTTGAAGGGAGTGAAACCAAAAAATCATATTTTGAAAATGTGTGGTTCCAGGAAATATCCATACCCATGTGGCGTGGTGGCCTAACGGTTAGCACAATGATGAACTTTGGATCAATTATTACAGGTTTGAACCCTGGCCGGGTCACTACATTATGTTCTTGGGCAATACACTTTACTCTGACAGTGCCCCTGGAGGATTATAAAAGGCTACTAGTGAGATTAATCCCAGGAGTAACTCTGTGATGCACTAGCATCCTATCCATGGGGGAGAAGAAATACAATGGACTCCTAGTCAGTTAATAGTGAGAAAACCAAGAAAAGCTCTGGCTTCAGGGCATGGTTGGGGTACATGGGATTTCAAATGATGGGGATTATCAAAGGACTTTGGGGTTTGAAATTTTTGATTCCAGTATATTTTGGGTTACCGTATGAAAATTTGGCAACTAGTTCTGTGAATAAAATACAACGTGCTTTGCTGTTCTTTGATAGATAACAATGGAGTCACTTTACATTGCATGTGGCATTAATAAAACCGGTTTCTGTTTCTCTTAGTGTTAGAAATGTGTGGTTCCAGAAAATGTCCATACTCCCCCCACAGAAGGGATTGGAAATTCTGGGGAGAGGGGGGGGGATCGAAGAGCCAAAAATGTAAAGCAATGTATGGTTAGTCCCTTCCGTGGGGGGGGGGGTATGGATATTTTCTGGAACCACACAATTTGAAGAGTCAGAAATTTGGCATGGGATTTTTGGGGGTCAGATTTTGGTCCAGTGATTTTTTTTTGGGGGGGGGGGGGGGGGTGGGGGGGGGTTCTTGGAAGTCCAAGGGATTTTGGGGGGTCTTAAAATGAATTTTGCCCCCCATTTCACCATCCAAATCACTTGAAATCCCCAATACCCCCTGGGGTTCTGGCCAATGGGCCACTCAAATCCAAGAAATGCCAGTGGGAAAGGGAGCATCAGAAACTGTTAAGGTAAAGTATGGAGTGCATTAAATTTATGTGGTCGAGTTCGAGTTAGAAATTACGAGTTCGAGTTAGAATTAGAATTTCGATTTTGAGTTAAAATTTCGAGTTCTAGTTAAAAGGAAGGGCCTGAAAAGTTACTGATTTCGTGATGGAAGACGAAAAAAAAGAAAAAGAAAGAAAACGAAAACGAAAAGACCACAACATGGCGTGACATTTTCGCAGTTGGTCACGCATAGTGTCGTCCTTATCAACAAATGAAAGCTAACCGCAAGCAAATAGGAGTGGAACTAACTGTAAGCAAACCAGAGTGGAACTAACCGCAAGCAAACCAGATTGGAGCTAACCGCAAGCAACTCGAACTCATGAAATCGACAGACCCTAAAGTATGAGGCTCAACTGGAATTTTCTTTCCTTTCTTTATCATGCAGTAACAAAGGTAAGGTAAAGTATTGTGACAAACATCATAAATTAAAAAAAGAAAAGAAATTAAAAAATCAAAGCAGGAAGAAAGGAAGGAACCACCCTGTGAAAAGACATCCCTCCAACCTCCCTTTCTCTCTTTTTTTGCAGGGCAGAAAGGAATGAATATCACTTTAACAATTAAGCCTCTTCACAATGAAAAAATTATATAATCGCTACCCTGCAAGGGAAATTTAAATAAATACTGTCAAGCAGTCCAGATCAAGCCCTAGCTGGGGCCACTGCATTGTGTTCTTGGACAAGACACTTTACTCTCACAGTGTTTCTCTCCATTCAGGTGTATCAATGGGTACCTGCAAGTTTTTAAATATAACCCTACACATACTTTCCATTTGTACGTACATCCCGTAAAGATGATGGGAATTCAATCCCAGTAACCCAAAGAATCAAAACAGAAATTTATCAAAAATAAATAAATAAATAAATAAATATGTTCTACAAGAAAGAGCTATGGTGAGTTAAATACAGAATGATTGGTGGTTTTGGTATATATCTTCTTATAACATGTCGGTGTGTTTTAAATTAATGGTTTCATTTGTGTGTGTGCAATGGTGCCAAGGACAACAATGCATGGCTGTTTGCATGTTGTTTTGCAGAGGAAAGCTATAAGCAATGTGCAAAATGTATAACACCCATGCATACATTCTGTTCATTAGACCTTTTGCTTGGTGATGTTTGTGTTGCTGTTAAATATACATAAATTAAATAAATCAAATGTTGCTTGTTAAATAAAATGCCAAGCCCTGGTCATGAGTGTCTATCATTGACATGTCTTTTTACCCTGGCTTATCACTTTCATAATCTAGCTGAGCTTGCATTTTGAATGGTAAATAGTTTGGATGTTTAGCAACAGTCAATACTATTCAAGAGATTTAATGAACAGTACAATCATTGTGCACATGTACGTTTCTGTAAATTTCTTTTCCCTCTGCAAACCAACATGCAAACAGCCATCATTTAGTTGCCCTCAGCATGGTCAGCATACTTCCTAACAAGAAAGAAATATCAGTTGAAATAAAAACCAATTTTTACATACAGTAGTTTCTGAACTTTACCTTCAAAAGCGGTGTTGTGTGTTTGGAAATTAAACCGTGGTTTCCATTTTAGTGTTTTGCGGCCACTGTAGCCGTTCTTCCTCCACTCAAATACAACCAAACAAGGGAAAGTATGTTTTCAAAGACAACTGGTACCATAGATGGAGTCTTGATCGTAGCTTTGAGGTCAAAATAAGATTAGAATTCCCTCAAAACCGACAACTTCCGCCGCCATGTTGGATTCTCTCTCGTTCCCAGTATCTTTCGCGTCACGCAACACGAACAACAAGTCACGGAGAACACGGGATCACGTTATTTACCATCGCATCAGCCCGCGAGTTTTCAGTTCTCTTTCTCTTTCAAAGTACGTCATGTACAGTGGAATCCCGATTTCTTAAACTTCCAAGGAAAACGGAAATTGGTTTGAAAAGTCGGTTGTAAAATTGCAGTGTTCGACTTTCATTTCAGCAGGTCGGAAGAAGGCCTTATACCCGGGGGGGGGGGGGGGGTGGGGATGAAATGGACGGGGATGCTCGTCGTCTCGCTTAGGGGTGTAAATTTCGGATTTTGGTCTCGCTTAGGGTGCTCTGGGCACAATGTCATTATTCTTAAGCACAACTTAACAGCTGTCCACGGTTGCAATCCCACTATATCGGTTCTAGTCGTGTTGGTGTCTCACAAAGTTTACTTTTTATGTAGTACGATCAGCCTTGCAGTATTGTTTGTCATTATTTTTAGCCGTTAAGGTCTCGTTTAGGGTTGCACGCGAAGAAATAACAAAAAAGAAAGAATTTTGATTCGTTATATTTACTCTTTTAGAGGTCTGCATAACGTTCGGCCACACTCAGATTGGTCTCTTTTAGGGGTTAAATTCAAAATTTCCGACGAGCATCCCCGTCCATTTCATATGGGAGTCCCCCCCTCCCCACGGGGCCTTAAACCGCCTTGGTTAAAAAATACAGTTTATATTAGTTCTGCGCTTATTAACTTCGAAGTAAACTAAAGTTGTCAAAGACGGAACGTCCATGAATGAACGATCGATGTAACAGAACGGACAAGCAAAAGCATGGGGAACATATGGGAAGCGGAAACCGGAAGGCAAATCCGTGGGAAAACACGGTGATGGGTTTCTCAGAGTTTGAAGTAATCCAATGGCTATCTGTCAGCCAAGACTGGGTGTTGGTAAAAGTCAGGTTAAGAGCCACGTTGGGTGTCGACCTAGGAGGGAACGAGGGAACGCATGGAGAACGCACCGGAGAGACGCATCAGTGTAGGGTAACACACTAGAGAATCGGGATAGAGAATGCACACTGAAAGAAGAAACGGATCGGACGAGTAAACGCATGGCGGAACTTACAGAAAAGTGAACGGGCGCACGGCCAGTGGGTTTCAGAGAGTGTTGAGTGTTGTCAAAGTTGGTCGAAGGACAGTTTTGGGTCTCGATCAGGCTTAGTTTATGGTTAGGCTTAGGAAGAAACGAAGAAATAAATGACAAACGAACTGGGAACGCACAGGCAAGGTGTCAAAAACGGCGCAGGATTATAAAGGGGAATGCAGAACAAATGTGACTGAAATGACGAGATACCATGCGCGTAAACGCACATGGGAACTCACAGAGCGGGGCCACTTGGTTAGCCACTGGGAAAACCCGAAAGAAAGGTTAACGCAAAGGGAACACACGGATCCCAGGATCCCACGGATCCCAGGAGGAATGCCGAAAGGTATTTACACGCCCGCACCGTAGCCTTTTTACTAATTTCTCCCCTTTTCCCAACCTGCGAAATTTAGCAAGCTAAAAGCACGCGGGTCATAAAGCTAACAATGTCACTAAGAAGTAATGGTGAGTAATTTCGCGTGCCCCCTTGTGATCTATACCGAAAGTTGCGGACCGCAGACTGAACAATCATAGCACCAAATTAATTTTCTATATAATAAGTTAATTCATTTCTCGAGTTTAGGTAACGTATTTGGAAACATAACTCAATACCAACAGAGAACTGAAAAGTCAGCATAAATAAAGCTTTTTATTTATTGCGATAAAACGTCCACTGCAAATTTCTCATGGAACATCACTTCTCGTTAACGGCTCAATGAAGAATTCCCGTTTTATTGACTGTGCGAAAATTGAGGCGAGTGATGTTGTTGTCTCTCACCCCAGTTTTCGCGCGGACAAAACGCTGGAAACTCGCATGTGATCGAATTTCTCCGGGAATATATTAAAGGTTTTCAGGATCTCATCTCTGCGATCGCTTTCTGAAGCGTAGTACATCTGAACTTGATAGGCTAACCACTGCGCATCGAACACGCTCTGTTAAGAAGAAAATATTATAATCACTCTAAAGCATTTACAAAGGGAAAGCGTTCAAGAAAAGGCTAACATATGGCGAAAAAGGAGCACTTTTTTCTGGGAACGCACAGGCAAGGCGTCAAAAACGGCGCAGGATTCTGAAGGGAAATGTAGAACAAATGTGACTCAAATGATGAGATACCGTGGGAACTCACAGAGCGGAACCACCTGGTTAGCTACTGGGAAAACCCGAAAGAAAGGGTAACGCAAAGGGAACACACGGGTTAACACACCGGGAAAGAGGAAGTGTCCAAAAGGCACAGGGATGCCAGGAGAAATGCCGAAGGGTATTTACTCTCGCACCGTAGGCTTTCGACCAATTTTCCCTCTTTTTCCAACCCGCGAAATTTAGCAAGCTCAAAGCGCGCGGGTCATAAAGCTTACGATGTCACTAAAAAGTAATGGGTAAGTAATTTCACGTGTCCCCTTGTGATCTATACCGAAAGTTGTGGACTTTCCGCAGATTCAACAATCATAGGGCCAAATTAGTTTTTTATATAATAAGAAGTTAATTCTTTTCTCGAGTTTAGGTGACGTATTTGGAAACATAACTCAATACCAAGAGAGAACTGAATAGTCACGGCATAAATAAAGCTTTTTATTTAATGCGATAAAACGTCCACTGCAAATTTCTCATGGAACATCACTTCTCGTTAACGGTTCAATGAAGAATTTCCGTTTTACTGACCGTGCGAAAATTGAGGCGCGGACAAAATGCGGGAAACTCGCAACTCGTGCGAGAGGGTATGTTAATAATGCAGTTAATGCATGGTTCAAAAGTTCAGTCTCTGCTCATCAAGTTCTGCAATGTACAGATGTTTATTCCTTTTCTTTAACTGATGCTGTCACAACACCGCTTTCTATTTCAGCATTTAATTCTTCCACCACTGTCATGTGATCGAATTTCTCCTGGAATGTATTGAAGGTTTTCAGGATCTCCTCTCTGCGATCGCTTTCTGAAGCGTAGTACATCTGAACTTGATAGGCCAACCACTGCGCATCCAACACGCTCTGTGAAGAAGATAACATTTTATTATTCCACTATTGCGCCATTTCCACGCGCAAAATATGACACGTTATTACACTGTAGAGCAAGGCAAAAAACGGACTGAGAGAGGAGCGACAAAATGGCCTAACCAAACTTTATTTTATAAGTGAAATAATAAATCCCTTATTCGATGGTTTAACATATAATACGTGCGGACATTTGCTCATGGCTCGTATTTTTCCACGCCGCTTCGGGGCTCGGAAAAATACTACGCACTCTCAAAGTATCCGCGCGTATTATATGCAAAACCATCGAATAAGGTGTATATAATCACGCTGAAGCAACAACAAAAAAAAAAGAAAAACATTCTACCAATTGCTAACATATGGCGAAAAAAAGAGCAATTTTTCAGGTGACGACGATGCGCCATTTTGAAAATCGTCGCAGAGAAGACCCTGTTGACGACATTGCTATTGCTGCACCCAAACAAGTCACAGTTTGGAAAATTTGACCAACATTTTTCAAGTTCGTCGTTTCGTCAAAATCCGTCTCAATCTTGTCCAATCTTAACCATCCTTGTTCCTTTTTGGTTTGTTGTTACATCTTCTGTGTTTCTCTTCCTTAATAAATTATTATTTCAAGATTTCTTTCCATTTGATGGCGAAAGAGACGTAATTCACTTACCATTTCATTGGTGTCTACTTTTCTAACCATGAGAACTAATCCTGTGATATGAAAGTGAAGGTGCGGTTATAATTAATACAATAAGCAACTTTATTCTAATGGTTCTTTTATAAATAGTAAATGAACTATTTTTGATCACAAAATAACATTACGTGTACCAACCTTTACTGTCTCTTAGATCTGTAAAATGTTTCATTGCCAGCGACCAGGGAGCATTTTCACCTCGTGTCTGTTGAAATGAAACCAAATCAAAGATGATTGATAATAAATAACATTTCCGTTACCTTTAAAAGACTATTATAAAGAGGTGCTTGTTACTTTTAACACCTTTCATAGAAGAAGGAGGGAAAGGGAAACTTATTTCAAATCATAAATCGGCTTCGCCAAGAAAAGTAATATCAAACTTTATTGCCTGCGATAGAAGCCACCTAGAAATAATAGGACTATAATTAGGGGAGGGGGAGTGGGGGGGGGGGGGGGGGCTTATGGAAATAAAGAGAGAGGGGAGGGGGGGTGGGCATGTGCGCGCGCTAATGACGCGAGAATCACGCGAGAAGTTTTGCGCTGCAAGAATATACAATGCAATTAAAAGGTCACCGCAAAATGAAAATTTCCCGCTCGAACTACATTCTGCATCGTCGGAAAAATTAGCGAATAATAACAACAAGAAAGTTATTTTAGAGACTTTAAGACTTCAAAAGTTTTAATTTGAGAAGAAAATTGCTGACGGGCAAAATGGAGAAAGTTAAAATGGAAAGCACACGCATGATTTAAGACATGCATCATTAAATTAACACGAAAAAAAATAGATACTTTCTGGCATTTTTGAAGGGAGAAGAGCTGGTGGCGATTGGGGTCTCCTTGTTTTGGTTGAGGTAAAGCTTTTCTTTACAAACGTGTTACTTGGCGGGGAAATGCTGTGTTGTTTTCGTTAGCCAACGGAGCCAATCAGAACAGTGGAAAATCACTGCGCGCGCTTACATCCTATTGGCTGATAAATGCACGCGCAGTTCCTCCCTTTGTCATATCACAATGAACAAAAGACCTTTAGCTCAGTTTGAGAACAGAAAAGCTCTTGAACAAACAGCTTTTTAAAGTTCTCAGTGAATTTATTGCAAACAAGTAAAGATTAAAATGGGAATTGCTTGGACCTCTTATTAATCGAAAAGGGAAGAGAAAGCCAAAAAGAAAAGGTATACAATAGTAACATTATTCTGCTTTTTATCTCGCTAAAATTAACAAAATAGTTTGTGCAACTTTTGCTTTCCTTTTCATCGCAGGCTACAGAATGAGAATCGCTTTCATATTCCTGACTCTCAGTGTATTCCTGAGCGATTACCAAAGACGACATTACAAATAAAAGACAAAAATCTACCTCTCAGAGAAAATATCAACCTTCATGAAATTGAGCTCCACACGAACGAGGAATGGAAACTACCGCACAAGAATTTAAGGTACAGGAAGTATTCTATTATACTTTTCCTTAATTTTCCCTCCCAAAGTATTCCGGTAAAGTTTTAAAGTATGAATATGCAGTTGAATAAGCGTCGACTTTCTTTAGTTTTTATACAGATAAATCTACTCCCAGTCTCTCTTCTAAAATGGCCCAAAATAAATTGAAGCAGTACATACAGCGTTGATTTGATTTTTTCACTGATTGAAATCAATACGTGTTTTCTCGGGCTTAGCGTTGGTTACATGTTTTTCCGAGCTTGGCGCTGGTTAAGTGTTTTTCCGCGCTTGGCGCTGGTTACGTGTTTTTCCGCGCTTGGCGCTGGTTACGTGTTTTTCCGCACTTGGCGCTGGCTACGTGTTTTTCCGAGCTTAGCGTTGGTTACATATTTTCCCGCGCTTGGTGCTGATTACAAATTTTCCCGTGCTTGGCGCTGGTAACGTCTTTTTCCGCGCTTGATGCTGGTTACATGTTTTTCCGCGCTTGGTGCTGGTTACATGTTTTTCCGCGCTTGGTGCTGGTTACATGTTTTTCCGCGCTTGGTGCTGGTTACGTGTTTTTCCACACTTGCCGCTGGTAGCGTGTTTTCCCGCGCTTGGCCCTGGTTATACGTTTTTTTTTCGCGCTTGGCGCTGGTTACGTGTTTTCCCGTGCTTGGCGCTTGTTACATGTTTTTTTTTTTCGCGCTTGGCGCTTGTTACGTGTTTTCCCGCGCTTGGCGCTGGTTACGTGTTTTTCCGCGCTTAATGGCGCTGGTTACGTATTTCCCCGCGGTTAGCAAAACTCACACGTTTTCCAAATCTTTACACTAGTTGCATGCTTTCATCTTCGTGAACTAACATCGCGCGACAATAAGAATTTAACCTTTTTCAGTGAGATCGGCCACTGCAATTCGCTAAACAAAAGCGTCTGGTATCATTTTCTAAACAAGCTAAAAATAGTGCGTATGAATTCCCATTTTCTTTCAATTTTCAATTAAGTTATGGTTAATTTATCAACTCTTGGATGATAACACTCCACGAGTCAGCAAAGTTCTGGTAGAACAGTTATCAGTAAAAAAGGCAAACTACCATGTTACAAGCTTTCAAATATTTTCCATGCAATCTAATCTAAAACGTCTGTTCCTCAAAGTACGTGCAGCTATTCTGGTCGTGAAATCATTCGTAGAAATCATAATATCTCATGATCACAAAACGTCTCTAATAACGCTCCGTGATTGGTTAATTCCACAAAAGTTATCCACTGTCGTGATCTTGTTTCAGCCTTTCAATCAATTTGCCAAGAAATCTGCCAACGGATAAGTTATCTGACAGCTTCTTAAAATCTGTAGGTCAAGTTGTATTACTCTTGTTTCTGCAATATTTTACAAGTCAGAACTGACTAATAACGATTCCCCGAGACTACTTGAGGCCTTATTAGTCGCATTCTTCGTTTTCCGCCTTTAATCATGGATATAAAGACCGCAACATTTCGAAAAAAAATGACCCTCGTTACTTTCGGACGTTTGAGATAAAATAATTGAGTTTTTCTTTTTCAGTTAATTGTCTACTTTGTTTAGTCTACTGCCCGTGTGTCTTTCTTTTCAGAATTACTCATGGTGAAATATCTGATGGTTCATCACGTTTGTTTGAATGCCTCACTGAGCCCGTGATCAAAATATTGTTTGAATATGGCGTCCTCATTGAACAGAGCGTAGACTTTGAAACAACAACAATGATAAATTGTTTTTCAATGAGACAAATATTTTTTTGTAAAAATAATACAACCTTAATGAGACTAACAATGCAGACTATGAGCCAGAATTTCTTATCTTCCAGCGAAGACTCAACGAGGCAAAGACGACTTGACTATCGCTTATAAAGGTTACAGTCCAATCCAAGACCGATAATTTTAGTAATTTATTTCCCGCCAAATAAAAGTGTTTATGACTCCTACCCATCCATCTTGTATTATTTACTGAGATGGTAAACAAGAGAGGAATGGCGGTGAGTAAGTTCAACCCAAGGGTGATGGAGTGTATTTTAAACGGATTGAGCAATAATCACAAGACTATCTGGTGACTGACATAACAATAGACATTTCAGTCTGGACGGAAAAATACATAGCCTCGATTTCAGTTAATTACGTTAGAGCCATTAGAAGTGGCTTCTCCTTGTATCCAGACCCAACACATTCTGCGAGTTCAACCCTCCTCCCCCCTTCCTTCCCCGTCTTTATTTTATTTTCCGGTGGGGGACTTTTTTCTCTTCCACTAACCTTTGCTAACGCTTAACGAAAGAAAGAATCGTTGCTAGCTAATTTTATTTGACTATGTAAGATTAAAACGATAAATCAGCCATGTCGCATGGCCAGAATTTATCTCAGTAGTTGGCTGGTCTACATTCTTGACAGCACTATTTGCAGACAATGCTAGACTGTTGACCAAAATATGACCCGGGTGAGCTAGGTAACGAGACAAAAATCTATTTTAAGTCAAAAAACACAAATAATGTTCCCTACAATCGTGGTATTGTGTTCCATCAGGGAATAGAAAACAGTGAGAGAATCAACATCGATAAATTTTAAAAGAACGTACCGCATATGGGTGGATCCTAACAACATTTCAAGCATTTTTGTTCAGTAATCTGGTCTAAAAAATTAGCTGAAGCTTTCATTTGTAGGTCATTCTCGTGATCACAGTTCTAAGAATCCTTGGCGTAGCTTCAAACTATATGTCAAAACATGTCTAATAACACTCTGTGATTGGTCGATATTATCAGACTAAAAGGAACCATCAAATCAGATCAGTTCAACATTGTTGGAGGCGTTCACAACTCCAAACCTTCGTTGTTTTCCGCCTTTAATCATGGATATACAAACCTTGCTAAACAATCTTCATGAAGAAGTATCCTGTTCAGTATGCATGAACACATTCACTGATCCAAAACAGCTGCCATGTTTACACAGTTTTTGTCTTCACTGCTTAAACGGGATATTACGAACAAGTGGCCGCCGCGATGTGATCTGCTGCCCGGAATGCAGAAGGGAAAGTAGAGTCCCCACAAGTGGAAATCTTAACGACCTGCCAACCAACTTTCGCATCGACAGTTTGCTAGATGTCCTGGCGATCAAAGAGTGCAGTACAGCGGGGGTGAAATGTAAAAATTGCGACAAAAGAAGCGCACAGAGTTTGTACTGCTTCCAGTGTTGCGGGTTCTGGTGTGGCGATTGCATCACTGCCCACAACATGATGCGAGCGAATAAAGAACACCGTGTGTTGGCGCTTAAAGACTTTCAAGACGAAGACTATGAGAATGTTTTAAAGCGACCAGCATTTTGCCAAAAGAAGCATCATGAAAAAGAAGAGCTGAAGTTCTTTTGCAAAATTTGTGAAATCGCCATTTGCAACACTTGTGCTTTGACAGACCACGAAGGTCACGCCAAGATGCCTTTGGAAGAAGCTGCAAATGAACGCAAGTTACAAGTGAAACCTGTGATTGAATCGCAAAAGCAAAAAGTGCAACAAAAGAGAAACAAAATCACCAAACTTGATGAAACCAGTATTCAAATTCAAGAAAAACTCGCTACCGTGAAACGAGACGCGCAGAAGTTTGCTGACAAGATGATCGGTGTCATCGAAGCCAAGAAACAGGAAATATTTAATAAAGCAGAATGTCAGGCAGCAGAGTCACTCGAGCGTCTTGTAACACAAAAGAGCGAGATTGAACACCAAGTGAACACGACAGAGACAGTAATTGAACAAACTGAAACACTTTTAAAACGAAGCACAAGCGCCGAGATTGTTCAACTACACGACTCGTTAAACACGATCTTTCCTGAAGGAGTCAGTGATGAAACAGAACAAGTCGACTGTGACCTTGAAGTTACTCGTCAATTCATTTTCGAAGAAAATGAAACATTAATGGACAAAGCAAACACTGAAGGAATCGGCGAATTTAAAACATTCCTCAGCAAGACTTGCACGCATAAATCAAGTGCCGAAGGAAAAGGAATCACTGAAGCAGTGGTTGGAATTGAAGCACAAATTCTCCTAACAACAAGAAATGTCGAGGGGGAACAACATTACGAAGAGCGCGATTGTGTCACAATGCAGATCACGAATCGTCAAGGCCATGACTGTGCCACAATACCGCAAGTCCAAGACAACAAAAATGGAACCTACAACATCAGCTATTTTGCAAAAGAAACTGGAAAATGCGACGCATCAGTGAAGGTAAATGGTGAACATGTGTATGGCAGTCCATTTACTGTTGAAGTCAAACCCAGACAGTTCAGACCCGTGTTATCGTTTGGTAAACCAGGGTCTGGTGCTGGAATGTTTGACGGGCCTTGGGGAGTGGCAGTGAATGAACGTAATGACATTGCAGTGACTGATAGTTGGAACAATAGAATACATGTGTTCAGTAGTGATGGAACTGTGTTGAGATCCTTTGGTAAAAAGGGTGATAAAGAGGGAAAATTTAACATCCCTCGCGGGATAGCCTTTGATAAGAATGGAAATATTATAGTGGCTGACAGTCGTAACCACCGTGTTCAATGCTTCAGTGAGCAGGGTGGGCACCTAAACACATTTAGTAGCAAGGGAAGTCTTGATCACCAGCTGAACTTTCCTCACGGTTTATCCTTAGACAGTCACGGGAATGTTATTGTCGCTGACGCCAACAATAAACTAATAAAGATATTTCACTCTAATGGTCAGTTTTTACGTAAAATTGGCGTAGAGGGTTCTTTTACCTACCCCATTCAATGTATCCAATATGACAAATATCTTATAGTGTCAGACAGTGATGAACATTGTATTAAGGTTTGTGACAGGGATGGAAATTTTCTGTACAAATTTGGAAAGAAGGGGGAGGGTGCCGGGGAGTTTAATGGACCTCGTTGCTTGTCAGTTAACAAGGCAGGACACCTGATGGTCTGTGATGCAGGGAATCACAGAGTTCAGGTGTTTGAACTGAGTGGAAAGTTTATAACAAAGTTTGGAACAAAAGGGAGCGGGATAGGAGAGTTTAATTACCCAGTCTCTACAGCAGTTCTTAGTGATGGTAGGATAGTTGTAAGTGATTTCTGTAACGGTTGCATCCAGATTTTTGAGTAGATATGAAATCCACCTTTTGCACGTAATATGAATCTTGAATATTTGCACACCATTTTTAAGGCCTTGCTATCTTTAAAAAGGTCTCCATGGAGGAAGTAAAATGACAGCTGTCAATTGAAATTTTACAAGGTTTATTTGTTAGTTGTCACAGACAGCAAGGGGCTTTCGATGAATATTAGGTTTTTTTTAGCTTTTTTGATGTTTTATTGTAGATTTAAATTTTTAACCTTGTACTAAATAGCACCATTGGACCTTTGGGAAAGGGTGCTTTAAAAATATTATTATTATTATTATTATTATTATTATTATTATTATTATTATTATTATTATTATTATTTTATTTATTATTTATTAGTTGTCATTATGAAGGCTGACGGATGTTAGCAGTAAAAAATCACCATATACAGACCCCCTCTTAATAGTAGGTTGAAATTATACAAATATTACATTCCGTGTTTTCTATTATATAGTTTAAATTTACTAAAAGCGTTTTGGAGTTAGGAAAGCTAAGATGGTGTTGAATTTAAGTGCAATAGCTCCTGTTAGCCACTATTACATAAAAGCAATTTACACTGCGTCACTGAAATATGTCAAGTGAGAAACTTCTAAGCTGAACTGATTGAAAGATATCTGTAACAAAACTACTTTAAATGATTTACAATAGTCTCCATATTCAGTTTTACTAAGCATACAATGTCCTGTTAAATTGGCTGTAAATAAACACTGCTTTACATTTAGTTATGTGATGTAAATAAATTTTGGAACAATTTAGTGGTCAATAACATACAACTTTGCAATGTATGAAAAGAAAATGTAGACTGGAGTGTGAATAAACTGTTAACAATTTTTTAAACCTTGCTTGATGTGTCAATCAGCTTGATGAGAACTACTTAAATGGTAGGGATGTTTAACTTGTATGTATATTAATCAGTGAACATTTTCCCTAATGTAAACGAGGTCAGTGTTGAATTATTTTTCACATCATTATTCCTCACGCTGCTTCCTAAAGTAGAGCATTTCCCATAACAAAACAGAAAAAACATGAAATTAAAAGTTCTGTTAAGATAGCTGGAATTACTTTTCCTTGGTGCTGTATATTTTTAAACACCCTGCGAGCAGAGCCTCTTTTAACTTCCCTGCAGCTGAGATTTGGGAAGAAAAAAAGGCTTTGCATAAATTGTGTCATTTCTTTGAAGTCGCCGTTGCCCCAAAGTTTGGGCTAGTCAGTCCGGATCAAACCGGTTTTTGCTGCGCGGGCATTAACTTTTTGGAAAAACCAACAGTCAAGAAGGAGCCCACAATACGCTCTCGAAAGCACTAGAGCTGACGATTGCTCTCACCATCTTCTGCCGTTTGTGTGCATGTGCAGTTGTGGACATTTAAGATCTTGCTTTTTTCGCAAACCAAGAAGAAATTTCATGGTTAAAATTGTACAGTTCTACCATAAAGTCACTTACAAGACCTCAAGCGGTGCTTCACATGTTATTACCAATGGAATTCAGACGCTCTTTGAAGAAAAGAATTTGTAAACCAAAACACTTTGTTCACGCATAGTTAACTATGGTTCACGCTGTCGCGTACGATCTGTTACCATTCCGCGCGTGCATACTAAGATGAAGTGATCCTCGCGCAAAACATGCAAGCTTAACGCGCAAGCCTCGCGCATGCTCAACAAAGATTTGACGGAATTCTAGCAGAGCCCTGTCAAGTACATCAGTGGAAAAGAAAGGGCTCTGCTCGCAGGGTGAATTTTAATTAACCTAGGTTTGAAACAATTTTAACCTGAAAACGAATTTGACCCACACTGCATAATTATACATTGTAAATCGCTTCCAGGGAACTTAATGCTAGGGTTAACCCTGGGATGGACTAGCATCCCATACAGGGAGGGAGGGGTAGAAATATCCCTAGTTGCTTAATGCTATGGAAACCGTACATAATTAATAAGCTCTGGCTTTGAAAGTCATGACTTTAAACTTGTTACTAAATCAATTAGAAACAAATTTGCAGTGCAAATATTTTGCAGCCACATGTCATGAAAATTTTATTACCAAAATAATTGAAAAATATATTATCCCAATAACACGATTGCTGAAGAAATGTTTTATATTTTGACTCCTTCAAGTGCCATTTCTGGTAGCCTGTGAACAGCCATCCTGCTCCCCTCAAAAAAATCGGGGAAGGACTTCGAAAAAGCATGTATATCAGGTTAAGGCAAGGCTTTACAGTATTAATCGATAGTGAACATGTTTGAAGGGAGTGAAACCAAAAAATCATATTTTGAAAATGTGTGGTTCCAGGAAATATCCATACCCACATGACGTGGGATCCTAACAGTTAGCACAATGATGAACTTTGGATCAATTATTACAGGTTTGAGCTCTGGCTGGGGGTCACTACATGATGTTCTTGGGAAAGACACTTTACTCTCACAGTACCCCTGGAGGATTTTAAAAGGGTACTGGTGAGATTAATGCCAGGAGTATCTCTGTGATGTACTAGCATCCTATCCAGGGGGGAGAAGAAATAAAATGGACTCCTAGTCAGTTAATAGTGCAAAAGCCAAGATAAGCTCTGGCTCCAGGGGGAGTACACAAGATTTCAAGTGATGGGGATGATCAACGGATTTTGGGGGTTTGAAATTTTTGATTCCAGTATATTTTGGGTTACCGTATGAAAATTTGGCAACTAGTTCTGTGAATAAAATACAACGTGCTTTGCTGTTCTTTGATAGATAACAATGGAGTCGCTTAACATTGCATGTGGCATTAATAAAACCGGTTTCTGTTTCTCTTAGTGTTAGAAATGTGTGGTTCCAGAAAATGTCCATACTCCCCCCACATGGGATTTTTGGGGGGTCAGATTTTGGTCCAGTGAATTATTATTATTATTATTTTTTTTTTTGGGGGGGGGGGGGGTTCTTGGTTGTCCAAGGGATTTTGGGGGGTCTTAATGAATTTTGCCCCCATTTCACCATCCAAATCACTTGAAATCCCCAATACCCCCTGGGGTTCTGGCCAATGGGCCACTAAAATCCAAGAAATGCCAGTGGGAAAGGGAGCATCAGAAACTGTTAAGGTAAAGTATGGAGTGTATTAAATTTATGAGGTCGAGTTCGAGTTAGAAATTTCGAGTTCGAGTTAGAATTAGAATTTCGATTTTGAGTTAAAATTTCGAGTTCTAGTTAAAAGGAAGGGTCTGAAAAGTTACTGATTTCGTGATGGAAGACGAAAAAAAAGAAAAAGAAAGAAAACGAAAACGAAAACGAAAAGCCCACAACATGGCGTGACATTTTCGCAGTTGGTCACGCATAGTATCGTCCTTATCAACAAATGAAAGCTAACCACAAGCAAATAGGAGTGGAACTAACTGTAAGCAAACCAGAGTGGAACTAACCGCAAGCAAACCAGATTGGAGCTAACCGCAAGCAACTTGATATTTTAACTCAAACTCGAAATTCTAACTCGAACTCGAAATTTCTAACTCGAACTCATGAAATCGACAGACCCTAAAGTATGAGGCTCAACTGGAATTTTCTTCCCTTTCTTTATCATGCAGTGACAAAGGTAAGGTAAAGTATTGTGACAAACATCATAAATTAAAAAAAGAAAAGAAATTAATAATCAAAGCAGGAAGAGAGGAAGGAACCACCCTGTGAAAAGACATCCCTTCAACCTCCCTTCCTCTTCCTAACTATTCTTGGAAGACTAAAGTGGATTCTGCTTGCAGGATAGGAAGGAATGAATATCACTTTTAAAATTAAGCCTCTCGACAATATAATGGCTACCCTGCAAGGAAATTCAAAAAAATACTGTCAAGCAGTCCAGATCAAGCCCTAGCTGGGGCCACTGCATTGTGTTCTTGGACAAGACACTTTACTCTCACAGTACCTCTCTCCATTCAGGTGTATAAATGGGTACCTGCAAGTTCTTAAATATAACCCAACACATACTTTCCATTTGTACTTACCCCGGGGTACTTACATCCCGTAAAGATGGTGGGAATTCAATCCCAGTAACCCAAAGAATCAAAACAGAAATTTATCAAAATAAATAAATAAATAAATAAATAAATAAATATGTTCTACAAGAAAGAGCTATGGTGAGTTAAATACAGAATGATTGGTGGTTTTGGTATATATCTTCTTATTATTTATCTGTGTGTTTTAAATTAATGGTTTTGTTTGTGTGTGTGTAATGGTGTTACAATGCATGGCTGTTTGCACGTTGTCTTGCAGAGGAAAGCTATAAGCAATGTGCAAAATGTATAACACCCATGCATGCATTCTGTTCATTAGACCTTTTGCTTGGCGATGTTTGTGTTGCTGTTAAATATACATAAATTAAATAAATCAAATGTTGCTTGTTAAATAAAATGCCAAGTGCTGGTAGTGAGTGTCTATCATTGGCATGTCTTTTTACCCTGGCTTATCACTTTCATAATCTAGCTGAGCTTGTATTTTGAATGGTAAATAGTTTGGATGTTTGGCAACAGTCAACACTATTCAAGAGATTTAATGAACAGTACGATCATTGTGCACATGTACGTTTCTGTAAATTTCTTTTCCCTCTGCAAACCAACATGCAAACAGCCATCATTTAGTTGCCCTCAACATGGTCAGCATACTTCCTAACAAGAAAGAAATATCAGTTGAAATAAAAAACAATTTTTACATACAGTAGTTTCTGAACTTACCTTCAAAAGCGGTGTTGTGTATTTGGAAATTAAACCGTGGTTTCCATTTTAGTGTTTTGCGGCCACTGTAGCCATTCTTCCTCCACTCAAATACAACCAAACAAGGGAAAATATGTTTTCAAAGACAACTGGTACCATAGATGGAGTCTTGATCGTAGCTTTGAGGTCAAAATAAGATTAGAATTCCCTCAAAACCGACAACTTCCTCCGCCATGTTGGATTCTCTCTCGTTCCCAGTATCTTTCCCGTCACGCAACACGAACAACTCGAACAACAAGTCACGGAGAACACGGGATCACGTTAGGGACGGACCATTCTTTTTCTGGAGGGGGGGGGATGAAAAATCTCTCTCTGCAAACTTTTTTTTTTATCTATGCACCTCTGCAAACAATTTTTTTCTAACAACACCTTCCTGCAAACAATTTTTTTTTCGATCTTTTTTAACCACGATCTGACACAAAAAGGAGGTTCGCTTTAATTTGCTGCCATCAATCATTATTTAATTCAATATTTTATGGTGGCGACCAATAAACACCTCTGAACTCATCTTTTTCGTTTTCTGAGACGTACACTACGAAGATTGGCGGCAGTAATTTTTTTTTTAATTTTTAAATTTTTTAACGAAGACTAGTGAGCAGCACAAGGAAAGACTTCTTGTGGTTGTAAACTTGTCGTTTATTTCTGACGCGTTTCGTCTCTAACTGAGACTTCTTCAGGGAATGAATACAACTAGCAAAGAACAGCATATATAGCACATTCGCGTGCCTAGCTACAACTTTCCATGGAAGTGAATAATAACTAAAATATTCTGTAAACGAACGTTACAAAAAACGCCTCAATACATATGTTATCAGGCGCGGATGCAGAGAAAATCGTGACTGATTTCCAGAGGGTTGAAAAACTTTCTATGCTGGAGGCATGGTACGAGCGCCGAAGGCGCGAGCTTCTAGGGGGGTCTGGGGACATGCCCCCCCCGGAAAATTTTTAAGATTTTGACCCCCTAAACTGCCATTTCGGGGGTTTCCGAGTCACTCGGACATGATGTTGGCCAGTTCCATTCTGCCTGCGTCGGATCTAGGAGGTCAGTGAATGCCCGGAATTAAAAATAACTGTTTAGAAACCATTCTTTTGCACTGTCGAGATTTCAACTTGGAAATTTATTTATTTTAATTAATTACCTTATTTTTTATTTATTTATTCATTTATTTTTACCAAAAATCTGACCGATTTCCGTAAATCGTTGTAAACGGGTATGGATCCGCGCCTGGTTATTGCGTGTTGTCATATTTTGGGGGGCATACGATTAGCGCTAATTGTATGACCCCCAAAATATAACAACACGCAATAACATATGTATTAAAGCGTTTTTTGTAACGTCCGTTTACAGCATATTTTAGTTATTATTCACTTCCATGGGAAGTTGTAGCTAGGCACGCGAATGTGCTATATATGCTGTTCTTTGCTAGTTGCCTGAAGAAGTCTCAGTTAGAGACGAAACGCGTCGGAAATAAACAACAAGCTTACAACTACAAGAAGTCTTTCCTTGTGCTGCTAACTAGTCTTCGTTAAAAAATTAAAAAATTCAAAAAAAGTTTCTCTGACTTCTATGCAAACTATTTTTTTAATACATATGATGTTTGCAAACAATTTATTTTGTCTTTTCAGGCCCTGCAAACAAATTTTTCAATATTTTTCATCCCCCCCCCCCCCCTCCAGAAAAATAATGGTCCGTCCCTTATTTACGCGAGTTTTCAGTTCTCTTACTCTTTCAAAGTACGTCATGTACAGTGGAATCCCGATTTCTTAAACTTCCAAGGAAAACGGAAATTGGTTTGAAAAGTCGGTTGTAAAATTGCAGTGTTCGACTTTGATTTCAGCTGGTAGGAAGAAGGCCTTATACCCGGGGGGGGGGGGGGGGAGGGACTCCCATATGAAATGGACGGGGATGCTCGTCGTCTCGCTTAGGGGTGTAAATTTCGGATTTTGGTCTCGCTTAGGGTGCTCTGGGCAAAATGTCATTATTTTTAGCCGTCGTCGTCTCGCTTAGGGGTATAAATTTCGGATTTTGGTCTCGCTTAGGGTGCTCTGGGTAAAATGTCATTATTTTTAGCCGTTAAGGTCTCGTTTAGGGTTGCACGCGAAGAAATAACAAAAAAGAAAGAATTTTGATTCGTTATATTTACTCTTTTAGAGGTCTGCATAACGTTCGGCCACACCCAGATTGGTCTCTTTTAGGGGTTAAATTGAAAATTTCCGACGAGCATCCCCGTCCATTTCATATAGGAGTCCCCCCCCCTCCCCGGGGGGCCTTATACCGCCTTGGTTAAAAATACAGTTTATATTAGTTCTGCGCTTATTAACTTCGAAGTAAACTAAAGTTGTCAAAGACGGAACGTCCATGAATGAACGATCGATGTAACAGAACAGACAAGCAAAAGCATGGGGAATATATGGGGAGCGGGAACCGGAAGGCGAATCCGTGGGGAAACACGGTGATGGGTTTCTCAGAGTTTGGAGTAATCCAAGGGCTATCTGTCAGCCAAGACTGGGTGTTGGTAAAAGTCAGGTTAAGAGCCACGTTGGGTGTCGACCTAGGAAGGGACGAGGGAACGCATGGAGAACGCCCCGGAGAGACGCATCAGTGTAGGGGAACACATTAGAGAATGCACACTGAAAGAAGAAACGGATCGGACGAATAAACGCATGGCGGAACTTACAGAAAAGTGAACGGGCGCACGGCCAGTGGGTGTCAGCGAGTGTTGAGTGTTGTCAAAGTTGGTTGAAGGACAGTTTTGGGTCTCGATCAGGCTTAGTTTAAGGTTAGGCTTAGGATGAAACGAAGAAATACATGACAAACGAACTGGGAACGCACAGGCAAGGCGTCAAAAACGGCGCAGGATTCTGAAGGGGAATGCAGAACAAATGTGACTGAAATGATTAGATACCGTGCGCGTAAACGCGCGTGGGAACTCACAGAGCGAAGAAACTTGGTTAGCCACTGGAAAACTCGAAAGAAAGGGTACGTAAAGGGTAACGCAAAGGGAACACACGGGTTAGCATACCGGGAAGGAGAAAGTGTCCAAAAGGCACAGGGACCCCAGGAGGAATGCCGAAGGGTATTTACTCGCGCACCGTAGGCTTTCGACCGATTTCTCTCCTTTTTCCAACCCGCGAAATTTAGCAAGCTCAAGCGCGCGGATCATAAAGCTTACGATGTCACTAAGAAGTATTGGATAAGTAATTTCGCGTGCCCCCTTGTGATCTATACCGAAAGTTACAGATCGCAGATTGAACAATCATAGCGCCAAATTAGTTTTCTATATAATTAGTTAAGTAGTTAATTCATTTCTCGAGTTTAGGTGACGTATTTGGAAAAATAACTCAATACCAAGAGAGAACTGAAAAGTCAGCAAAAATAAAGCTTTTTATTTAATGCGATAAAACGTCCACTGCAAATTTCTCATGGAACATCACTTCTCGTTAACGGCTCAATTCGCGTTTTATTGACCGTGCGAAAATTGAGGGGAGTGCTTTTGTTGTCTCTCACCCTAGCTTTTGCGCGCACAAAACGCGGGAAACTCGCAATTCGTGCGAGAGGGTACGTTAATAACGCAGTTAATGGTTCAAAACTTTTGTCTCTGCTCATCAAGTTCTGCAATGTACAAATGTTTATTCCTTTTCTTTAACTGATGCTGTCACAACACCGCTTTCTATTTCAGCGTTTAATTCTTTCATCACTGTCATGTGATCGAATTTCTCCGGGAATATATTAAAGGTTTTCAGGATCTCCTCTCTGCGATCGCTTTCTGAAGCGTAGTACATCTGAACTTGATAGGCCAACCACTGCGCATCCAACACGCTCTGTGAACAAGATAACATTTTATTATTCCACTATTGGGCCATTTTACCATATTAGGGCAAAAGAACGGGCAAAATATGACACGTTATTACACTGTAGAGCAAGGCAAAAATACGGACTGAAAGAGGAGCGACAAAATGGCCGAACCAAACTTTATTTTATTAGTGAAATAATAAATCCCTTATTCGATGGTTTAACATATAATACATTTTGCTCATGGCTCGTATTTTTCCACGCCCCTTCGGGGCTCGGAAAATACTACGCACTCGCAAAATATCCGCGCGTATTATAATATGTAAACCATGGATTAAGGCGTATGTAATCACGCTTAAGCAAAAAAGCACACGTAAACAAAAAGAAAAATATTCTACCAACGGCTAACATATGACGAAAAAAGGAATTTTTACGGGAACGACGTGACACCATTTTGAAAATCGTCGCAGAGAAGACCCTGTTGACGACATTGCTATTGCTGCACCCAAACACGTCACAGTTTGGAAAATTTGACCGACCTGTTTTCAAGTTCGCCGCTTCGTCAAAATCCGTCTCAATCTTGTCCAATCTTAACCATCCTTGTTCCTTTTTGGTTTGTTATTACATCTTTGGTATTTCTCTTCCTTAATGAATTATTATTTTCAAGATTTCTGTCCATTTGATGATTATTTTTTGTATCGAAAAAGAGACGTAATTCACTTACCATTTCATTGGTGTCTACTTCTCCAACCATGAGAACTAATCCTGTGATATGAAAGAGAAGGTGCGGTTATACAATAAGAAACTTTATTCTAATGTTTCTTCTATAAATGTAAATGAACTATTTTTTATCGCAAAATGACATTACGTGTACCAACCTTTACTGTCTCTTAGATCTGTAAAATGTTTCATTGCCAGCGACCAGGGGGCATTTTCAACTCGTGGCTGTTGAAATCAAATCAAATCAAAGATGACAGTTAATAAATAAAATTTATATTACCTTTAAAGGACTATTTTACAGTTCTCAGGGGTGCTTGTGTCTTTGTAACGCCTTTCGTAGAGGACGGAGGGAAGGAGAAGCTTATTTCAAATCATAAATCGGCTTGCTATTACAAATGAAATGTCTGCTTTATGTAAATTTAATGTTTAAAAAAAAGATTCCTCGCCAAGGGAAGTAATATCAAACCTTATTGCCTGGGATAGAAGCTACCTCAAAATAATAGGACTATTATGTTTGAATTGGGGGAGGGGGAGTTGGGGCTCATAGAAATAGAAAGAGGAGAGCGCATGTGCGCGCGCTAATGACGCGAGAAGAATGCGCAAGAATGCGCAATGCAATTTAAAGGTCCTCATCGTCGGTAAAAGTATCGAATGATAAGAACAAAATAAATGTTAGCAACAGCAGTTATTTTACAGAATTTAAGACTTCAAAAGTTATAATTTGAGAAGAAAATTACTGACGGGTAAAATAGAGAACGTTAAAACTGGCACACACACGCATGATTCAAATCAAGCGTCACTTAAAAAAACATTACTTTCGGGCATTTTTTGAAGGGGACGGGCTGGTAGCGATTGGGGTCCTCTTCTTTTGGTTAAAGTTAACTTTTCTTTATAAAGATGTTAATTTGAAACCTTAGTAACGCTGTGTTGTTTTGCTAGCCAACGGAGTCAATCAAAACCGTGAAAAACCACTGCGCGCGCTTACATCATATTGGCTGATAAATGCATGCGCCGTTGCTGCCTAGTTTGTTATGTCACAATGAACAAAAAACTTTAGCTCAGTTTGAGAACAGAAACGCTCTTGAACAAACAACTTTTTAAAGTTCTCAGTGAATTTACTGCAAACAAGTAAAGATTAAAATGGGAATTGCTTGGAGCTCTTATAAATCGAAAAGGGAAGAGAAAGCCAAAAAGAAAAGGTATACAATAGTAACATTATTCTGCTTTTTATCTCGCTAAAATTAACAAAATAGTTTGTGCAAATGGTCCTTTCCTTTTCCTCGCAGGCTACAGAATGAGAATCGCTTTCACATTCCTGCCTCTCAGTGCATTCCTGAAGGATCACCAAAGACGACATTACAAATGAAAGACAAAAATCCTCTCAGAGAAAATATCAACCTTGATGAAATCGAGCTCCATACGAACGAAGAATGGAAACTACCGCACAAGAATTTAAGGTACACGAAGTATTCTATTATCGTTTTCCTTAAAGTTTCCCTTCCAAAGTATTCCTATAAAGTTTTAAAATATCAATAAGCAGTTGAATGACCAATGACTTTCTTAAGTTTTTATACAGATAAATCTATTCGCAGACTTTCTTATAGAATCTGAAATGGCGCGAAATAAATTGAAGTAGAGTATACTGTGTTGATCCAGTCACCTATTGAAATTAATCGACCGGATTGACAAATGAGAATCATTTTCATGAAGTGAGCTTCAAATAAACGCCTTGAATAAAACTCGCACTTGTTGACCCGGCGCTACTGATTTCCCTTTCGTAAACGGTCTATGACATTTATAACGGTCGATGCCATCATTAGAAGCCAAGCTTTTCGGGATGTACGATGCCATATCTGCTCTAGTTCAGGCCTGCAGTAGGTCGAAACTGTACATTGATTATTAGCTGAAATTAGGTGTAGTCAAGGGGATTATTAAATCTAAGTTAGATTCACGCTTAGGTTAGGGATAGGGATAGGGTCATCTATTATAGATGTAACAGTACATTGATTATTAGCTGAAATTAGGTCTAGACAAGGACATTATTAAATCTAAGTTAGATTCACGCTTAGGTTAGGGATAGGGATAGGGTCATCTATAATAGATGTTATAGTAAGACAGTCAGTTAAATGATTAAATTTTTCGGGAGTTTGACGGATCAGCGTGGTGATGTAGTGGTGAGAGAATGATGCTAGCATGCCAGAAGTTCCGAGTTCGATTCTGGGTGCTAACATGCAGTCTTCATTTTTCTTTTTAGTAGAAAAAAAATGTCGATGATAGTGAAAAAATTCAAGTATCACTAAACTGGCATCGCTTGCTTACGAAAGAGAAAATTGCCCCGGCGTTTACTTGAGCTCGGTGCCTGTTCTTTGCCCGGAGTGAAATCGAGAAAATACTTTGAACTTAAATAGAATTAAATTTGTATACGTGACAAAGTAGTCACTTTCCTCTGCAGTCACTTTCGTATTTAATGTGATGTGTGCTTGTTTCTTTACAGACCTTTCAAAGATAATCAACGCTTGCAGCAAAACGATGCAACTTTAAACGAGACAAGCTACTCTGAGTTCAAAACCAAACTTGAAGCTTGGCAGTTCTACCAGTTCAAAACACAACATCCGCTGGATAAATGGACAGTTAGTTCACTTCCTAATCTGTATTTCACAGATATGTAATTTGAGCCAGTATGAAGTTGAACATTTCTTCTGGTATTATATGCGTCACTGATTCAGTGTCGCTGGCTCCGAAATGAGAATGTGATTTACGTTCTTTCAAACTATCAAGAGGATTGTGTACATTGCATTTGTTTTGGTGTAAATAGAAGAATCGTTTCTTCATGTAATAAAGTAAGTTATTATGGCAAAACGAAGTGTTTTTTGTATACATTCTCGACATATAGTTGTTAGCACAAATTTGCTCATAGTCAAAACGAGCACAGTGTTAGTTTGTTGTTGAGTGAAACTAGTCACGTGGAAAACTAACACCAATCGTCATTTCATGAATACTTCCCCGCTTGGCACCAGTTCCATATATTCCGGCGCTTGGCGCTGGTTTCATATTTTTCGCGCTTGGCACCAGTTCCATATTTTCCCGCGCTTGGCGCTGGTTCCATGTTTTCACGCCCTTTACACCAGTTACATGTTTTAGTACATGGTACTGGTTCCATATTTTTCCTCGCTTGGCGCTGGTTCCATGTTTTCCCGCCCTTTACACCAGTTACATGTTTTAGTACATGGCACTGGTTCCATATTTTTCCGCGCTTGAAGCTGGTTACGTCTTTTTCATCGGTAGCCGCTGGTTACATGTTTTCCCGCGCTCAGCGCTGGTTACGTGTTTTTCCGTGCTTAGCGCTGGTTACGTGTTTTTCCGCGCTTGGCGCTGGTTACGTGTTTTTCCGCGCTTGGCGCTGGTTACGTGTTTTTCCGCGCTTGGCGCTGGTTGCGTGTTTTCCCGCGGTTAGCAAAAGTAACACGTTTTCCCACCCTTTACACTAGTTGCATGCTTTCATTAGGTACTTGGCACTGGTTACATGTTTTCCCGCGGTTGGCACTCATTGTATGTTTTTGCTTTGAGCTGTGACCAGTTTATTGCATTTTTCCAGACTCGTCCGCAGTGTCTCAGTTGTGCCTAGCAAGAGCGAGAGTCGAGGGAGAATGGGTCGATTTGGGGACGCGGACGGGATGGTAGGAAGGAAGAAGAAGAGCGAGGAAGTCAGAAAGTTTGTTGAACAGTCGAAACGTTAGTACAGACAGTTTTTCTTACAGTTTTTGTGCTAGGTGATTTGGACATAAACATCAAGAAAATAGAACTGAACCAAGTCGATCGTTCTTACTTGATAATGAAGAAGAGATGTGAAGTAGCACTTATGATCTTTAAATTCCGCATACATGAATTCATATCCCTGTTCTCTTGGAAGAGGGTAGATGAACTGAAAAAAAAACCCAGAAGTCAGGCATTTATAATAGAAATAAAACGCAGTTAATTAAACGCTGCTCCTGTTGAAACTAATAGTAAATGCTATAGACGTCTCTCATGTCTACGCAAATAGAGTTTTTCACGGTTTCTGGTATTGTGTTGTCATCTTTGTTGTACGGCAAACGCAGCAAAAATAACAATAGATGTAAATGGGAAAAGTTGGGAGTTCAAATGCCCAATTATTTCAGGAAGATGAACGTCTAAAATGTTTAGCAAACCTTTAGAAAACCTTAACTGCGGAATTCCCAGCGAGATTAAAGCGGTTTTCACTTGAGTGTCAAAAATAAGTCGTGTTTGCTTTGGTTTTGTAGTACTCCCGGGGCAGTTAGTAATTGGTTGAGAAAGTTTGCGCCGGCGCGACTTTTGCTTTGAAATAATTTTAATTGGTTCGATGGATTTTGTCTCTTCTGATTGGCCAGATTGATCAGAAAATTCTTTTACTTGGTGAATTAATTGGTGAATTGTTTGACATTAAATTCTCCCAGGCCACTACTTCGACTCATTTACTGTTAATTTTTACGATGTTTGTCCCTCCAACCAAGAAGGCTTCAAACACCGTGAAAAGGTCTATTCAATCAACAGACAATATAATAACATCTTCTGGGTTTATACCTACCAGAGGGAACTTCAGAAATCGCTCTTCCATTCTGTCATACACGTTACTCTACAAGCCAAACAAAATTCATGATTAATCGTGTCAGTGATGTTAAAAGACCTCTGAAAAAGCACAAATAACTCCTCAAATAACTTCCACTTGATTTCTGAAATACAGTGGAACCCTGCTTTACAACCAACACGTTAAATTACTGATCAGGAAATCAATGGGGCTAAGTTATTTGCCTAACCGAGTCAATTAAACAATGTGAAAGTTAGCTAGAAATACAGAAACTGACTACATTGTTAATATCAACTATACACTGTTACATACTGGGATACCAGCACTGATACAGTCCTTGTCTTTGTGATATTCTCGCCAGATCTGAAAAGCAAAACGAATTGAGCAATCAAGTAACACCGATACAATTTAGTTTCTTAAAGATTTTTGTTGAATTACATAGGCCCAATGGTTATCGTGCTGGACTCAAAATCGAGTGGTCTGTGTTCAAGCTTCATTGGGTCATTGACTTGTGCTGTGTTTTTGGGCAAGACACTGTACTCTTGCAGGTGTAAAAATGGTTACTGGGGAATTGTAAGGAAAGCCTGACAGTCAAGCATCCATCCAGGAAGAGTAGCAATACCCCTAGCTGCTTCATACTTCATACATAAAGAATTTGGAGTTAAATGCCGAGTGCTACACTGTGTGTAGTAGGCTCTACTTTTCTTCCCTCTTAACGATAGAAAATTAAAATTTAAAGGCTCTTTAGGCCGCCTCCTTGCGCAGCTGTGAACTGGTGAAAGCCAACAGCTGTTTTAAAGAAAATTTGCATTTTACAAACTTTTGAGTATTCACCCTAAAACATTGTTCCGCTAGGACTTTATTCATTTAACAAAAATGCGTCACACTGTAGCGTGACTTTCGTAAACTTTGAGATAAACAATGATAAATTGCTTTACAGCTCGTTAGACGACCATTTCAATCTCTGTAAGAAAGATACAAAGTGAAACTTCTCGAATTTACATCAGTTTGCGAAAAAAAAGTAACCGAGAGTTCCGTGCTTAACAATTAGACTACTACTCCCGAGTTCTCTTCTTTTGAGCGACAGTTGCACACAGTCCACAATCGCTTGATCGCGCTATTTCAGCGAAGAGACAACACTAGCAGCCGAGCAAATATGATTCGCGGATTTATAACAGAAACCGACCAGGTTTATAATTGAGTGAAACAGACATCAATAGTTAAAACACGTGCCGGTACGTCCAAAGTTCCAACAATAGCTAACAATTTTGCTCAGTAATCGGTAATTGTGAAGAACAGCTCCCCAAACCGACTGTCGGCCGTCTCTCGGCCAACTGTCGGCCGTTTGTCGGCCGACAGTCAGCCGACAGTCGGCCGACAGACGGCCGACAAACGGCCGACAGATTTTGGCTAATGTGCAGGCCATCTGTCGGCCGTTTGTCGGCCGACAGTTGGCCAACAGTTGGTGACGTGTCGGTAACATGTCGGTAATGTGTCGGTAAGTTGTCGGTGGTTTACCTTCAGGTTTTTTCTAGATTTTCTTCAAATGCGGCTCCCGAGATGTATAATAAATTGAAAAGAAAGTTATATCCTCTTCAGTTTGGGCAGTCACTGCTTAAAGCTGGCGTCAATGTTGCCAAAAACGACCAGAGTATTTACGCGAGTACAGCATTTCATTTTCAGCCGCCATATTGGAAAACATTATTTATACTTACATGACATACCATAAGGGTTCGCATATCAGTAAGTAGATGATGTATTACGATGAAATACAATGTTTATCTAGTCTTTAATATTGCTTTCTATGTCGGTTAACTCCGACTTTTTCTGTTCTGTTTTACAGTAAAATGTCTGTTTTGGGAAACTGTCGGTCATCTGTCGGTGGCCTGTTAGTAGCCTGTCCGCCGACAGACGGCCGACAGTCGGGTGAGGGGAGCTCTTCTTCACAATATAATCTGATCTGAAACGTTCGCTGAAGCTTTGATTTGTATGTCACGCTATATCCTATATCGTGACCACAATTCTAAGAATCCTTGGCTCTTTAAACAGGTTTTCTGAGAAGTATACAAAATGTCATAACATGTCAAAAACCACTATGTGATTGGTCGATATTATCAGGCTAAAATTATCATATTCGATCAGGTCAACATTGTTGGAGGCGTTCAGAACTCCAAACCCTTCGTCGTTTTCCGCCTTTAAAATGGATATACAAACCTTGCTAAACAATCTTCATGAAGAAGTATCCTGTTCAGTGTGCATGAACACATTCACTGATCCAAAACAGCTGCCATGTTTACACAGTTTTTGTCTTCACTGTCTAAACGGGATATTACGAAAAAGTGACCGCCACGATGTGATCTGCTGCCCGGAATGCAGAAGGGAAAGTAGAGTCCCCAGAAGTGGAAATCTTAACGACCTGCCGACCAACTTTCGCATCAACAGTTTGCTAGATGTCCTGGCCATCAAAGAGTGCAGTACAACGGGAGTGAAATGTAAAAATTGCGACAAAAGAAGCGCACAGAGTTTGTACTGCTTTCAGTGTTGCGGGTTCTGGTGTGATGATTGTATCACTGGCCACAACATGATTCGAGAAAATAAAGAACACCGTGTGTTGGCGCTTAAAGACTTTCAAGACGAAGACTATGAGAAGGTTTTAAAGCGACCAGCATTTTGCCAAAAGAAGCACCATGAAAAAGAACAGCTGAAGTTCTTTTGCAAGGACTGTGAAGTCGCCATTTGCAACACTTGTGTTGTGACACTTCACGAGGGCCACGCCAAGATAATTTTGGAAGAAGCTGCAAATGAACGCAAGTTGCAAGTGAAATCTGTAATTGAATCGCAAAGGCAAAAAGTGCAACAGAAGAGAAACGAAATCGCCAAACTCGATAAAGCCAGTGCTCAAATTGAAGAAAGGGTCGATACCTTGAAACAAGACGCGCAGAAGTTTGCTGACAAGATGATCGGTGTCATCGAAGCCAAGAAACAGGAAATATTTAATAAAGCAGAACGTCAGGCAGCAGAGTCACTCGAGCGTCATGTAACGCAAAAGACCGAGATTGAACACCAAGTGAACACGACCCAGACAGTAATTGAACAAACTGAAACACTTTTAAAACGAAGCACAAGCGCCGAGATTGTTCAACTACACGACTCGTTAAACACGATCTTTCCAGGAGGAGTCAGTGATAAAACAGAACAAGTCGACTGTGACCTTGAAGTTACTCGTCAATTCATTTTCGCAGAAAATGAAACATTAATGGACAAAGCAAACACTGAAGGAATCGGCGAATTTAAAACATTCCTCAACAAGACAAGTGCGCATCAATCAAGTGCCGAAGGAAAAGGAATCACTGAAGCAGTGGTTGGAATTGAAGCACACTTTGTCTTAACAACAAGAAATGCCGGGGGAGAGCAACATTACGAAGAACGCGATCGTGTCACAATGCAGATCAGGAATCGTAAAGGCCATGACGGTGCCACAATACCGCAAGTCCAAGACAACAAAAATGGAACCTACAACATCAGCTATTTTGCAAAAGAAACTGGAAAATGTGACGCATCAGGGAAGGTAAATGGTGAACATGTGTATGGCAGTCCATTTACTGTTGAAGTCAAACCCAGACAGTTCAGACCCGTGTTATCGTTTGGTCAACCCGGGTCGGATGCTGGGATGTTTAACGGGCCTTGGGGAGTGGCAGTGAATGAACGTGATGAAATTGCAGTGACTGATAGTTGGAACAATAGAATTCAGGTGTTCAGTAGTGATGGAACATTAGTAAGATCGTTTGGTACAGAGGGTGATAAACAGGGAGAATTTGACTGCCCTCGCGGGATAGCTTTTGATAAGAATGGAAATATTATAGTGGCTGACCGTAATAACCACCGTGTTCAATGCTTCAGTGAGCAGGGTGGGCACCTGAACACATTTAGTAGCAAGGGAAGTCTTGATCACCAGCTGAACGCTCCTCTCGGTTTATCCTTAGACAGTGACGGGAATGTTATTGTCGCTGACGCACACAATGAACTAATAAAGATATTTTACCCTAATGGTCAGTTTTTACGTAAAATTGGCGTGGAGGGCTCTTTCACCTTCCCCTTTCACTGTATCCAATATGACAAATATCTTATAGTGTCAGACACTGCTGAAAATTGTATTAAGGTTTGCAACAGGGATGGACATTTTCTGTACAAATTTGGAAAGAAGGGGGAGGGTGACGGGGAGTTCAATTGTCCTCGTTGCTTGTCAGTTAACAAGGCAGGACATCTGATGGTCTGTGATGCAGGGAATCACAGAGTTCAGGTGTTTGAACTGAGTGGAAAGTTTATAACAAAGTTTGGAACAAAATGGAGCTGGATAGGAGAGTTTAATTTCCCAATGTCTACTGCAGTTCTTAGTGATGGTAGGATAGTTGTAAGTGATTACTGGAACAATCGCATCCAGATTTTTGAGTAGATATGACAAATTCCACCTTCTGTACATAATATGAATCTTGAAATTACTTATAGTTAGAATAAGACCACCAGAAATATTTGTCACCATTTTTAAAGCCTCGCAGGAGACATTAGCCTCAATAGGTTATCTTTAAGAAAGTCTCCATGGAGAAAGTAAAATGACAGCTGTCAGTTAAAATTTTACCCATTTGTTAGTTGTCATTATGAAGGTTGAGGGACATTAGCAGTAGAAACTTTGGAAAATTTGTCAGCTAACCATATACAGGCCCCCTCCTAACAGTAGCCTGAGATTATACAAATATTACATTCCGTGTTTTTATTATGTAGTTTAAATTTATTTCGAGCGTTTTGGAGTTAGAAAAACTAAGATGGTGTTGAATTTAAGTGCGATAGTTCTTGTTAGCCACTATTACTTAAAAGAAATTTACACTGCGTGTCACTGAAATATGTCAACTGAGAAACTTGTAAGCTGAACTGATTGAATGATATCTGTAACAAAACTACTTTAAATAATTTACAATAGTCTCCATATTCAGTTTTACTAAGCAGGCAATGTGCTGTTAAATTGGCTGTAAATAAACACTGGTTTATATTTAGTTCTGCAATGTAAGTAAAATTAATGTTGGGAGAATTTAGTGGCCAATAACATACAACTTTGTAATGAATGAAAAGAAAATGTAGACTGGAGTGTGAATAAATTGTACCAATTTTTCTTAAACCTTGTTTGATATGTGAATGCTTGATGAAAACTACTGAAACAGTAGGGATGTTTATCTCGACTGCATGTATATATTGATTAGTGGTTCTAAATTAAAGTTTCTCATCATTCATCATTATTCTTTACGCTGCTTCCTGAAGTAGAGCATTCTCCTCCCCCCCCCCCCCCCCCCCGCCAAAAAAAAAAAGAAAAAAAAAGAAACTGGAAGACATGAAATCGAAAGTTCTGTTGAGATAGTTGGCTTTTTTTTCCTTGCTGCTGTAGCTTTGAAATTTTGATCAACTTTGATTGGAAACAAATTTAAACCTCAGATAACTAATTTGACCTTCAACATATACAATTTGATACTGGGGTTAACCCTGCAATGGACTAGCATCCCACACAGGGAGGGAGGGGTTGCTTAATGCTATGGAAGCCGTACATAATTAATAAGCCTCAACCTGATGAGTCCCTAGGCTGGAATGCAGACTTTACTTTTTATCTTGGAAAAGTCACAGCAAGTTGCAACATTTGTTGTTGAGCAAGTGATTCTGAACTTATATGTGGGATATGGTGACATAAAACTGGACCAGAATATAATAAAACTATTCATCAAATAAGCAGTGTTTTCATTACTAACCTGTCCAATTTCTTCTGCATTTTTGTCCATAATTTTATCCAGATGCATAATGGAGCTCAGTGTCTAAAAACTGGAAGAACATTTTCACCTGTTACTTAAATTAATAACAGCATAGTGTACAGTCAGGCATAATCTAAGACTGTGAAAATCTTGACAAGTTATAACTTTGTTACAAAATCAGTTGGAAACAAATTTGTCTGGATTTACACAACCTTATGCAGGCTGCAGTCCAAATATATTGCAACCAATAGTCAAGAAACTTTAATCACCAAAATAATTGAAAAATAAAATTGTTTCCCATAACACAAGTGTCGAAGGCACAAGCTTATAGTTGGAGAAAGGGGGGAAGGGGGCGTATCTGGGGGCTTGCTCTCCTAGGAAATGTTTTACATTTTGACTCTTTCAAGTGCAGTTTCTGGGTATTTTGGGTCAATCAGACATGAAATTGAGTGATTAGTGTTACAATAGGTAGTCTAGCATGACATTGTGTGGTGTAGTTTGTCACACGTTCCAGTTGTTAGTTGTATTACCATTATATTACATTACCTAGGTCAATAAAGACTGCTTCTTGTTCACAGACTAATGGCGTCCATATGTTGAAACAATTAGTTTGCACTAATCATTAAGTGACTAGTTAACGGGGATGACAGCTCTAACAAATGCTGTTTGACCAGAACCATGTGTACTAAAAGTCATCCTGAATATCTGGAATATCGTCCCTATTTTTTGGGAGATATTCCCCAAAAATCTTACATCATACATGTTTGTGTTACTCTCCCCTAAGATTTGTGACTTGACAGCTCATTATTTATATTAAAATTTAAATCAAAAACTGAAAACAGTTTCCACACCTTCTGTCCATATGTAGAAGCTTCTCCTCTTCATGATAAAGGATTGTTTTCAAGAAGTGATTTCTGAATCAAAAAAGTATATTTATAAAGATAAGAAAAAGTGAAAGTTTTCCACTGGTATAATAGAGGTATAAAATATTCATTTTGGCACCTGAAGGACCAAATGAAATTTCCAACAAGAATCCTAACACTAATGTCCTCTCACACTGTTACAAGGGCCATCCATTTACATACCAAAGTATATGATATATGGTTGAGGTAAGGCTTTACAGTATTGATAGTGAACATGTTTGTGGGCAGTGACTAGCAAAAAAATAATATTTTGAAAATGTGTGGTTCCAGAAAATGTCCATACCCAAGAGGGGTTGTTGGAAGTCCAGGGGATTTTGGGAGGTCTTAAAATGAATTTTTCCCCCATTTGATCATCCCAATCACATCAAATCCCCAATACCCCCAGGGGTGCTGTCCCAATGGGCCACTCAAATCCAAGCACAGCCTTTTCCCTCCCCTCAAAGGTCATTGGAAATGCCAGCGTGGAAGAGAGCATCAGACACTATTAAGGTTAAGTATGAGGCTCAACTAGAATTTTTTTCCCTTTCTTTATCATGCAGTAACACAGGCAAGGTAAAGTATTGCACCAAACAACATAAATTAAAAGGAAAAAAAACGAAAGAAAAAATCGAAGCAGGAAGAAAGGAAGGAACTACCCTGTGAAGAGACATCCCTTCAACCTACCTTTCTCTTCCTAACTTTTTTGCAGAGCAGAAAGGAATGAACTTTTAAAGTTAAGCCTCTCGACAATACATAATGGCTACCCTGCAAGGGAATTAAAAAATACTATGAAGCAGTCCAGATCAAGCCCTAGCCGGGGCCACTGCATTGTGTTCTTGGACAAGACACTTTACTCTCACAGCGCCTCTCTCCATTCAGATGTATATTAAATGTGTACCAGCAAATTTTTAAATATAACCCTACACATCCCAACCTCTACACATAATTTCCATTTGTGCTTACATCCTGTAAAGATGGTGGGAATTCAATCCCAGTAATCCAAAGAATCAAAACAGGAATTTATTAAAGAAACAATAAATATGTTCTACAAGAAAGAGCTATGATGAGTTAAGTACAGAATGATTGGTACTTTTGGTATATATCTTATTATTATTTATCTGTGTGTTTTAAATTAATGGTTTTGTTTGTTTGTGTGCAATGGTGCTAAGGACAACAATGCATGGCTGTTTGCGTGTTGTTTTGCAGAGGAAAGCTATAAGCAATGTGCAAAATGTATAACACCCATGCATACATTCTGTTCATTAGACCTTTTGCTTGGCGATGTTTGTGTTGCTGTTAAATATACATAAATTAAATAAATCAAATGTTGCTTCTTGAATAAAATGCCAAGTGCTGGAAGTGAGTGTCAATAATTGACATGTCTTTTTACCCTGGCTTATCACTTTCATAATCTAGCTGAGCTTGCATTTTGAATGGTAAATAGTTTGGATGTTTAGCAACAGTCAACACTATTCAAGAGATTTAATGAACAGTACAATCATTGTGCACATGGACGTTTTGGTAAATTTCTTTTCCCTCTGCAAACCAACATGCAAACAGCCATCATTTAGTTGCCCTCAGCATGGTCAGCATACTTCCGAACAAGAAAGAAATATCAGTTGAAATAAAAACCAATTTTTACATACAGTAGTTTCTGAAGTTACCTTCAGAAGCGGTGTTGTGTACACTGTATTTGGAAATTAAACCGTGGTTTCCATTTTAGTGATTTGCAGCCACTGTAGCCATTCTTCCTCCACTCAAATACAACCAAACAAGGGAAGATATATTTTCAAAGACAACTGGTACCATAGATGGAGTCTTGATCGTAGCTTTGAGGTCAAAATAAGATTAGAATTCCCCCAAAACCGACAACTTCCGCCGCCATGTTGGATTCTCTCTCGTTCCCAGGCCCAGTATCTTTCGCGTCACGCAACACGAACAACAAGTCACGGAGAACACGGGATCACGTTATTTACCATCGCAACAGCCCGCGAGTTTTCAGTTCTCTTACTCCTTCAAAGTACGTCATGTACAGTGGAATCCCGATTTCTTAAACTTCTAAGGAAAACGAAAATTGGTTTGGAAAGTCGGTTGTAAAATTGCAGTGTTCGACTTTGATTTCAGCAGGTCGGAAGAAAGCCTTATACCGCCTTGGTTAAAAAATACAGTTTACATTAGTTCTGGGCTTATTAACTTCGAAGTAAACTAAAGTTGTCAAAGACGGAACGTCCATGAATGAACGATCGATGTAAAAGAACGGACAAGCAAAGCATGGGGAATATATGGGGAGCGGAAACCGGAAGGCGAATCCGTGGGAAAACACGGTGATGGGTTTCTCAGAGTTTGGAGTAATCCAAGAGCTATCTGTCAGCCAAGATTGGGTGTTGGTTAAAGTCAGGTTAAGAGCCACGTTGGGGAGAGACGCATCAATGTAGGGGAACACACTAGAGAATGCACACTGAAAACAGAAACAGATCGGACGAGTAAACGCATGGCGGAACTTACAGAAAAGTGAACGGGCGCACGGCCAGTGGGTTTCAGCGAGTATTGAGTGTTGTCAAAGTTGGTTGAAGGACAGTTTTGGGTCTCGATCAGGCTTAGTTTAAGTTTAGGCTTAGGAAGAAGCGAAGAAATACATGACAAACGAACTGGGAACGCACAGGCAAGGCGTCAAAAACGGCGCAGGATTATGAAGGGGAATGCAGAACAAATGTGACTGAAATGATGAGATACCGTGCGCTTAAACGCCCATGGGAACTCATAGAGCGGGGCCACTTGGTTAGCCACTGGGAAAACCCGAAAGAAAGGTTAATGCAAAGGGAACACACGGATCCCAGGAAGATCCCAGGATCCCACGGATCCCAGGAGGATTGCCGAAGGGTATTTACACGCCCGCACCGTAGGCTTTCGACTAATTTCTCCCCTTTTCCCAACCTGCGAAATTTAGCAAGCTAAAAGCACGTGGGTCATAAAGCTAACAATGTCACTAAGAAGTGATGGTGAGTAATTTCGCGTGCCCCCTTGTGATCTATACCGAAAGTTGCGGACCGAAGACTGAACAATCATAGAGCCAAATAATTTTCTATATAATAAGTTAATTCATTTCTCGAGTTCAGGTAACGTATTTGGAAACATAACTCAATACCAACAGAGAACTGAAAAGTCAGCATAAATAAAGCTTTTTATTTATTGCGATAAAACGTCCACTGCAAATTTCTCATCGAACATCACTTCTCGTTAACGGCTCAATGAAGAATTCCCGTTTTATTGACCGTGCGAAAATTGAGGCGAGTGATGTTGTTGTCTCTCACCCGCGTTTTCGCGCGGACAAAACGCTGGAAACTCGCAATTCGTGCGAGAGGGTACGTTAATAACGCAGTTAATGGTTCAAAAGTTCAGTCTCTGCTCATCAAGTTCTGCAATGTACAAATGTTTATTTCTTTTCTTTAACTGATGCTGTCACAACACCGCTTTCAATTTCGGTGTTTAATTCTTTCACCACTGTCATGTGATCGAATTTCTCCGGGAATATATTAAAGGTTTTCAGGATCTCCTCTCTGCGATCGCTTTCTGAAGCGTAGTACATCTGAACTTGATACGCCAACCACTGCGCATCCAACACGCTCTGTGAAGAAGATAGCATTTAATTATTCCACTATTGCGCCATTTCCACGCGCAAAATATTTAACAATTATTCCACGAGCGCGCGTTGGATATGAGATGGTAGATAGGCAACGAGGCGCGTAGCGCCGAGTTGGCTATAACGATCTCATATCCAACAAGCGCGAGTGGAATAATTGTTTTATTAAAATCGCCCAAAAGAATTGCAATATTTGAGCTCCCCAGCTGTTTTCGTTGACGCGTATCGGCTACGATATTTGCGATGAATGGTATATGAGCTCATATACCATTGCCTGTTAACCAATCAAAACGCAGGAATTGCAATATACCATTGCTAGTTTTTAATAAGACACGTTATTACACTGTAGAGCAAGGCAAAAATACGGACTGAAAGAGGAGTGACAAAATGGCCGAACCAAACTTTCTTTTATTAGTGAAATAATAAATCCTTTATTCGATGGTTTAACATATAATACGAGCGGACATTTTGCTCATGGCTCGTATTTTTCCACGCCGCTTCGGGGCTCGGAAAATACTACTCACTCGCAAAATATCCGCGCGTGTTATATGTAAAACCATCGAATAAGATGTATATAATCACGCTAAAGCAAAAAAAACCACACAAACAAAAAGGAAAAACATTCTACCAATGGCTAACATATGGCGAAAAAAAGAGCAATTTTTCAGGTAACGACGAGACGCTATTTTTAAAATCGTCGCAGAGAAGACCCTGTTGACGACATTGCTATTGCTGCACCCAAACACGTCACAGTTTGGAAAATTTGACCGACATTTTTCTAGTTCGTCGTTTCGTCAAAATCAGTCTCAATGTTGTCCAGTCTTAACCATCCTTGTTCCTTTTTGGTTTGTTATTTCATCTTTGGTGTTTCTCTTCCTTACTGAATTATTATTTCGAGATTTGTCCATTTGATGGTTATTTTTTGCATTGAAAAACAGACGTAATTCACTTACCATTTCATTGGTGTCTACTTCTCCAACCATGAGAACTAATCCTGTAATATGAAAGTGAAGGTGCGGTTATAATCAATACAATAAGCAACTTTATTCTAATAGTTCTGCTATAAATAGTAAATGAACTATTTTTGATCACAAAATGACATTACGTGTACCAACCTTTACTGTCTCTTAGATCTGTAAAATGTTTTATTGCCAGCGACCAGGGGGCATTTTCACCTCGTGTCTGTTGAAATCAAATCAAATCAAAGATGACAGTTAATAAATAAAATTTACATTACCTTTAAAGGACTATTTTACAGTTCTCAGGGGTGCTTGTGTCTTTGTAACGTCTTCCGAAGAGGAAGGAGGGAAGGAGAATCTTATTTCAAATCATAAATCAGCTTGCTAGTACAAATGAAATAAATTTAATGTTTAAAAAAAGATTCCTCTCCAAGGAAAGTAATATCAAACCGTATTGCCTGGGATAGAAGCTACCTCAAAATAATAGGACTATTATGTTTGAATTGGGGGAGGGGTAGTTGGGGCTCATAGAAATAGAAAGAGAGGGGCGCGCATGTGCGCGCGCTAATGACGCGAGAATCACGCGAGAAGAATGCACAAGAATGCGCAATGCATTTTAAAGGTCGCCGCAAAACGAAAATTTTCAGCTCGAGCGACATTCCTCATCGTCGGTAAAAGTATCGAATGATAAGAACAAGATAAATGTTTATAACAGCAGTAACTTCACAGACTTTAAGACTTTAAAAAGTTATAATTTGAGAAGACAATTTCTGACGTGTAAAATGGAGAACGTTAAAATGGCACGCACACGCATGATTCAAATCATGCGTCACTTAATTGACACGAAAAACGATTACTTTCGGGCTTTTTTGAAGGGGGAGGGTTGATGGCGATTGGGGTCCTCTTCTTTTGGTTAAAGTATAGCTTTTCTTTACAAAGATGTTAATTCGAAACCTTAGCAACGCTGTGTTGTTTTGCTAGCCAAAGGAGTCAATCAAAACCGTGAAAACCACTGCGCGCGCTTACATCCTACTGGCTGATAAATGCACGCGCAGTTGCTGCCTTTGTTATGTCACAATGAACAAAAAACCTTTAGCTCAGTTTGAGAACAGAAACGCTCTTGAACAAACAGCTTTTTAAAGTTCTCAGTGAATTTACTGCAAACAAGTAAAGATTAAAATGGGAATTGCTTGGAGCTCTTATAAATCGAAAAGAGAAGAAAAAGCCAAAAAGAAAAGGTTACAATAGTAACATTATTCTGCTTTTTATCTCGCTAAAATTAACAAAATAGTTTGTGCAACTTTTGCTTTCCTTTTCCTCGCAGGCTACAGAATGAGAATCGCTTTCAAATTCCTGCCTCTCAGTGCATTCCTGAAGGATCACCAAAGACGACATTACAAATGAAAGACAAAAATCTACCTCTCAGAGAAAATATCAACCTTGATGAAATCGAGCTCCATACGAACGAAGAATGGAAACTACCGCGCAAGAATTTAAGGTACAGGAAGTATTCTATTATCGTTTTCCTTAAAGTTTCCCTTCCAAAGTATTCCTATAAAGTTTTAAAATATCAATAAGCATTTGAATGACCAATGACTTTCTGAAGTTTTTATACAGATAAATCTATTCGCAGACTTTCTTATAGAATCTGAAATGGCGCGAAATAAATTGAAGTAGAGTATACTGTGTTGATCCAGTCACCTATTGAAATTAATCGACCGGATTGACAAATGAGAATCATTTTCATGAAGTGAGGTTCTATGTTAGATTCACGCTCAGGTTAGGGATAGAGATAGGGATAGGGTCATCTATAATAGATGTAACAGTACATTGATTATTAACTGAAATTAGGTCTAGACAAGGCGATTATTAAATCTAAGTTAGATTCGCGCTTAGGTTAGGTATAGGGATACGGTCATCTATAATAGATGTTATAGTAAGACAGTCAGTTAAATGATTAAATTTTTCGGGAGTTTGACGGATCAGCGTGGTGATGTAGTGGTGAGAGAATGATGCTAGCATGCCAGAAGTTCCGAGTTCGATTCTGGGTGATGACATGCAGTTTGCATTTTTCTTTTTCGTAGAAAAAAAATTTCGATGAAAGTGAAAAAGTATCGCTTAACTTGCATCGCTTGCTTACGAAAGGAAAAATTGCTCCGGCGTTTACTTGAGCTCGGCGCCTGTTCTTTGCCCGGAGTTTTTTTTTTTTGTATTTTAGAAACTTTATTAAACACAAGACATAGTTACATGAGTAGAAAAGAAAAAAAAGTATACAAAAAGATGATATTTTTACAAAGGACAAAGGCCTTAACTTACAAGCTAATGACATTAAGCGAAATGTAAATACAAGTAAACAAAAACAAAATAAATAACAGTCAGTAACCGAAATCGAGAAAATACTTTGAAATCGAGAAAATACTTTGAAATCGAGAAAATACTTTGAACTTAAATAGAATTAAATTTGTGTACGTGACAAAGTAGTCACTTTCCTCTGCAGTCACTTTCGTATTCACTGTGATGTGTGCTTGTTTCTTTACAGACCTATCAAAGATAATCAACGCTTGCCGCAAAACGATGCAACTTTAAACGAGACAAGCTTCTCTGAGTTGAAAACCAAACTTGAAGCTTGGAAGTTCTACCAGTTCAAAACACAACATCCGCTGGATAAATGGACTGTTAGTTCACTTCCTAATCTGTATTTCACAGATATGTAATGTGAGCCAGTATGAAGTTGAACATTTCTACTTGTATTATATATATCACTGATTCAGTGCGGTCGCTGGCTTCGAAATGAGAATGTAATTTACGTTTCTTTCAAACTATCAAGAGGATTGTGTAAAGAGAATACAAACATCGTGAAGAAAATACAACAGAAGCAAGTCGAAATTATAATCCTCACTTGATAATGAAGAAGAGATGTGAAGTAGCACTTATGATCTTTAAATTCCGCATACATGAATTCATATCCCTGTTCTCTTGGAAGAGGGTAAATGAACTGAAAAAAAACGAACAAAGAAAAAAGTCAGGCATTTAAAAAAGAAATAATATGCGGTTAGTGATTAATGAAACGTGACGTCTCGTGAGTGAGTGAAATGCACGGAAGCGCTTCCCTTGTTGTAACAAATATTGAATGCTTTGTAGCCCTAAACAGGAATTAGCTTCCGTTTCGTGTCTAGAGTTATCTAAATTTTGAAATACAATAGAAGTAGAACTGAAAATAGATTTTTTCACGGTTTCTGGTGCCATCTTGGTTGGAGAACAAACGCAGCAAAAATGACAGTGATTGTATGGGAAAAGTTGGGAGTTCGAATGCCCAATAGTTTCAGGATTGAGATACAGAGCAGAAGATTCTTATCGATTACATTTCAACATAGTTCATGGAGTCAGCTGTGCCGGGTGGCGCTGAATCATAGGTTTAGTTTTCTACACAAATGTCGCTAAATCTTCCTGGGAACTGCGGCTAGGTTTTACAGACAAATGTACGTAAAAATGAAAATCGTAATTGCAGCATTCCTAGCGAGGCTAGACCGTTTTGACCTGAGTGATGAAAGTAATTCGGGTTAGCTTTGGTTTTGCAATACCCCGCTTAGTGATTGGTTGAAAAACTTCGCGCCACTTTCTCATCCAATGAAATGTAAAACTTGATTGGTTCAATGGATTTAGCCTCTTCTGATTGGCCATATTGATCTTAAATTTTGATTCTGATTGGCCAGATTCTTAAATTTTAAATATTTCAGAATTCGAATTTTCCGTGATTTGTTTGACATTCATTCTCCCACTTTTCCGACAGATTTACCGATAAATTTTATGTTTGTCCCTCCAACCGAGAAGGCTTCAAACACCGCGAAAAGGTCTATGCAATAAACAGACAATATAATACCAACATCTTCTGGGTATGTGCCTACCAGAGGGAACTTCAGAAATCGCTCTTCCATTCTGTCATACACGTTACTCTACAAAACAAAAGAAAATTAACGATTAACCTTGTTTTGATGTTAAAAGACCTCTGGGACAGCACAAATAACTTCTAAAATAACCTCCACTTGATTTGTGAAATACAGTGGAACCCTGCTTTACAACCAACACGTTAAATTACTGATCAGGAAATCAATGGGGCTGAGTTATTTGCCAAACCGAGTAAATTAAACAATGTGAAAATTACTGAGAAATACAGAAACTGACTACATTGTTGATATCAACTATACACTGTTACATACTGGGATAACAGCACTGATACAGTCCTTGTCTTTGTGATATTCTCGCCAGATCTGAAAAACACCAAAACAAGACTAGACTACTAGATTCGTGACTTATGTTTATTTAGTTCGCTTATTTGACTGTTATTTAATTTGTATTTAAATATAAATTTCTTTTTTGTAACTAGTTTCGCGACTTATCTTCTTTTTTTTAGTTCGGTTACTGACTGTTATTTATTTTGTGTTCGTTTACTTGTATTCACATTTCGCTTTATGTTATTAGCTTGTAAGTTATGGCCTTTGTCCTTTGTAAAAATATCATCTTCTGTATACTTTTTTTCTTTTCTACTCATGTAACTATGTCTTGTGTTTAATAAAGTCTTTAAAATACCAAAAAAAAACACCAAAACAAACTGAGCAATCAAGTAACACTGATACAATTTATTGTTTTAGAGCTTTTGTTGAAAGAGGTGACCTAATGGTTATCGTGCTGGACTTCTCTGTAAGAAAGATATAGCCTCAAATTTACCTCAATTTGCGCTACAAGATAAATTTAAATAAAAAACTAGAGGAGTACTACGAACTCGAGTTTGCTTCTTTTAAGCGAAAGTCCACAAGGCGCAGCTGATTTGACTATCGCTCATAAAAGATTGCACTCCAAACCTGTAATTCCAATTTTCCCTTTAAAGAGCAACAATCGTGTTATCGTGCTCCATCAGCGAAAGTTGGAGAGCCAATCAGATTTGCGAATTTCCAGTTACTACGAGTAAGTGAAACGGTTATCGATAGCTTAAGTGGCCTTCCAGGAGGTGGGGGTACCCGTGTTGCAATAGCCAGCCTAGCCAGCGTTCCCGTGCGAGCGAAGTGCTATGTGTTGCGTGTGAGCAAAGATTCTGGTCTCGCGGAAAACTTGTTCGTTAAGCCGAACATTCGACTAATTATTTACAAACTCCAGACAAACTGCAGAATAAGCTTTAGTCATTTCTTTTAGCGAGTTTTATCTGCAAGTGTTCCCTCGCTCCCGTACCCGTACCCTCCCCCTCCTTTTCCTTTTTTGCTCTCGCCCCAATTTTCGCGCGACCAGAATCTTCACTCGCGCGCGACACGTAGTACTTCGCTCGAACGGGAACGCTTGCTACGCAAGCTGGTGTGTTAAATGTCGCATACTCTTGTATGAGGGCCGAATTCGCCTAACCAACGGCTGTAAATGTCGTTGTCGTTTTGCGCAGTGTAGGCAAATGCCGCCAAATCTTCTAGTTTTCCCAGTATGCTTCTACATTCTTTAAATTAACGCAACGATGGTTATGATTGTAAGTTCGTTTTCACCGCATTTTAGCAGCTTATGTAACGGTTTAGTCATGGAAGATGTAATCATCATTGGCATTAACCTCGTTCGGGCATGAGAGAGAGGCCCTGGGAACGAGGTTGCATTGGCATTTTTTCTTTTACAAGAAACTGTTTTCTAAGAGGGCCGCACTGAGTCGAAGTTTCATTAGGCTAGGTAAAAATTAGCTATGAGCGGCGAACCCATTAGCTGTTAGGGGGGGGGGGGGGGGGGGAGAGAGGTACCTCGGGGTTCCACCCGGATGGCGAATGGTACCTAGAAAACTTTGAATCAAGCGACGTTACTGCCACATTTCATGTCTGATATAATGATCAAGTAATGCGGTACCTTGAAACTAAATCATTTCATTTGCAAGTTTTCTGAACGCTGCACAACTTTAAAAGCATATTGCCATCCATTGCAACCCTTCAAAGGAACCAGACAATAAAGAAAGACGAAACGCCCGAGGTGTTTTTCAATCCAGTGATCAAACCAATAGGCAGCTAAACTGGCTGCTTAAGTTTTTTGTTATCTTGAACGACTAGTAAAAACAATTTTAATTGCTAAATACTTCAAGTGTTTTCACACAGCATGAGAGGTTTGTTTTTCTTTCAAAAGAAGAGAATGTGTATTCCAAGTTGCTGCCATTTAGATTCACCTATCCCAGATTTTAATACTATTCATACGTTCGACAGATAAATAACAACTCTTTTTTTCATTCACTCAGATAAGTATTTGTTTAGGGCTCGCGGGAGCTAGTTCCGAAAATTGTCCCAGATATGTAAATTTATTCCTCTAGTCTGGAATGGCGGCACCACACCAGGCAAACTATTAATTAAATTCTTTTAGACATTTCATAATCAACAAGTTATGCAATTCATTTGTTATCCGTAATTATGTTTCAGACTTGAACGTCCCTAACCGAGGTTGAATCTAGGGGGGGAGGGGGTACTCCCTTATAAGGACTTAACGGGGATGTGTTAACGGTGCGTGCGGCCCGACGGGGTATGGTTTTTAGGGTTTTTTGTCCTGAACGGGATATCTATTTTACCCCTTTTCGTCTTAAACGGGGTATCTTTACATGAACCAATGTCTTAAACAGGATTAGCATATATGTTTAATTATACGACCTTGGCCGCAAGCTGAATTTTTACAAGTTCTTCCATAGTGTTGACTTCGGTGGACTTCGGCATTGATATCAAGCTTAATTCACATTTGATTACGCTATAACAAATGTCTTAGATGGGTATCAAAAAACGGCATTCTGTCTTAAACAGGGAAGGTAGTCAGAGATTCGTGTCTTAAACTGGGTCAGGGTGTGGGCGACCGGGCCGCACCTCCTCACCCTAGATTCAGTCATGTACCTCCCCGCCGGGCCCCGGGGGTTGAATCATGCCACTCAATGGGTGTTTCCACAAAGCGCATATTTAATAGCTAGTGGCAGTGAACCGTTACTTTGAAATTGCAAAATTACTGAGTGCTTAAAACGAACCCAAAGTTTGGTACCGCTTTCCCGACGTTACAGAACGTAGCGGTACGACTAGCAACACTTCCAGCATTTTGGTCCCGTAATCTGTTCTAAAACGTTACCTCAAGCTTTGATCTGTACGTCAGCTATATCGTGACCACAATTCTTGGAATACTTGGCGCTTTTTATAGGTATTCTGAAAAGTTTACAATATGTCATAACATGTCAAAAACCACTCAGTGATTGGTCGATCCCATCTGGCTAAAAATTTCCATTTTCAATCAGGTCCACATTCTTGGAGGCGTTCACAACTCCAAACCCTTCGTCGTTTTCCGCCTTTAATCATGGATATACAAACCTTGCTAAACAATCTTCATGAAGAACTATCCTGTCCGGTGTGCATGAACACATTTACTTAACCAAAACAGCTGCCATGTTTACACAGTTTTTGTCTTCACTGCTTAAACGGGATATTACGAACAAGTGACCGCCACCATGGGATCTGCTGCCCGGAATGCAGAAGGGAAAGTAGAGTCCCCAGAAGTGGAAATCTTAACGACCTGCCAACCAACTTTCGCATCAACAGTTTGCTAGATGTACTGGCCGTCAAAGAGTGCAGTACAACGGGGGTGAAATGTAAAAATTGCGACAAAACAAGCGCACAGAGTTTGTACTGCTTCCAGTGTTGTGGGTTCTGGTGTACCGATTGTATCACTGGCCACAACATGATGAGAGCAAATAAAGAACACCGTGTGTTGGCGCTTAAAGACTTTCAAGACGAAGACTATGAGAACGTTTTAAAGCGTCGAGCATTTTGCCCAAAGAAGCACCATGAAAAAGAAGAGCTGAAGTTCTTTTGCAAAATTTGTGAAACTGCCATTTGCAACGCTTGTGCTTTGACAGACCACGAAGGTCACGCCAAGATGCTTTTGGAAGAAGCCGCAAATGAACGCAAGTTGCAAGTGAAATCTGTGATTAAATCGCAAAAGCAAAAAGTGCAACAGAAGAAAAAGAAAATCACCCAACTTGATGAAACCAGTATGCAAATTCAAGAAAAACTCGCTACCGTGAAACGAGAAGCACAGAAGTTTTCTGACGAGATGATCGGCGTCATCGAAGCGAAGAAACAGGAAATATTTAATAAAGCAGAACTTCAGGCAGCAGAGTCACTCGAGCGTCTTGTAACAGAAAAGAGCGAGATTGAACACCAAGTGAACACGACCGAGACAGTAATTGAACAAACTGAAACACTTTTAAAACGAAGCACAAGCGCCGAGATTGTTCAATTGAACAACTCGTTAAACAAGATCTTTCCGGAAGGAGATAGTGATGAAACAGAACAAGTCGACTGTGACTTTGAAGTTATTCAATTCATTTTCGTAGAAAATGAAACGTTAATGGACAAAGGGAACACTGAAGGAATCGGCGAATTTAAAACATTTCTCAGCAAGACTAGTACGCTTCAATCAAGTGCCGAAGGAAAAGGAATCATTGAAGCAGTGGTTGGAATTGAAGCACAAATTCTCCTAACAACAAGAAATGTCGAGGGAGAACAACATTACGACGAGCGAGATTGTGTCACAATCCAGTTCAGGAACCGTCAAGGCCATGACTGTGCAACAGAAGCGCGAGTCCAAAACAACAAAAATGGAACCTACAACATCAGCTATTTTGCAAAAGAAACTGGAAAATGCGACCCATCAGTGAAGGTAAATGATGAACATGTGCATGGCAGTCCATTTACTGTTGAAGTCAAACCCAGAAAGTTCAGACCCGTGTTATCCTTTGGTCAAAAAGGTGCGGCTGCTGGAATGTTTGACGGGCCTTGGGGAGTGGCAGTTAATGAACGTGATGAAATTGCAGTGACTGATGCTGGTAACAATAGGATTCAGATATTCAGTAGTGATGGAACTGTTGTAAGATCGTTTGGTACAAAGGGTGATAAACAAGGAGAATTTGACTTCCCTTGCGGGATAGCCTTTGATAAGAATGGAAATATTATCGTGGCTGACGGTAATAACCACCGTGTTCAATGCTTCAGTGAGCAGGATGAGCACCTGAACACATTTAGTGGCAAGAGAAGCCTTGATCACCAGCTGGAAGACCTTTTCGGTTTATCCTTAGATAGTCACGGGAATGTTATTGTCGCGGACAGAGGCAATCATCTTATAAAGATATTTAACCCTAATGGTCAGTTTTTACGTAAAATTGGCGTACAGGGTTCTTTCACCTTCCCCTTTCACTGCATCCAATATGACAAATATCTTATAGTGTCAGACAGTCATGAACATTGTATTAAGGTTTGTGACAGGGATGGAAATTTTCTGTACAAATTTGGAAAGAAGGGTGAATGTGACGGGGAGTTCAATTTCCCTCGTTGCTTGTCAATTAATAAGGCAGGACACCTGATGGTCTCTGATGCAGGGAATCACAGAGTTCAGGTGTTTGAACTGAGTGGAAAGTTTAGAACAAAGTTTGGAATAATAGGGAGCGCAATAGGAGAGTTTAATAGCCCAATCTCTACAGCAGTTCTTAGTGATGGTAGGATAGTTGTAAGTGATTTCTGTAACGCTCGCATCAAGATTTTTGAGTAAATATGACATCCACCTTTTGTACGTCATGTGAATCTTGAAGATACTTTTTATCTTTAAGAAAGTCTGCATGAAGAAAGTAAAATGACAGCTGTCAGTTGAAATTTTACCCGTTTGTTTGGATTTCATTATGAAGGTTGAGGGACGTTAGCAGTAAAAACTTTGCAAAATTTGTCAGCTAACCATATAGAGACCCCCTCCTAACAGTAGCCTGACATTATACAAATATTACATTCCCTGTTTTTATTATATAGTTAAAATTGACTAAGAGTGTTTTGGAGTTAGGAAAACTAAGATGGTGTTGCATTCAAAAGTGGTAGTTCCTGTATTACTTAAAAGTAACTTACCCTACATTGCGTGACACTGAAATATGTTATCTGAGAAACTTGTAAGCTGAACTGATTGAATGATATTTGTAACAAAATTACTTTAAATAATTTACAATAGTCTCTATATTCAGTTTTACTAAGCAGGCAATGCACTGTTAAATTGGCTGTAAATAAACACTGGTTTATATTTAGTTCTGTGATGTTAGTAAATTTTGGGACAATTTAGTTGCCAATAACATACAACTTTGTAATGAATGAAAAGAAAATGTAGACTGGAGTGTGAATAAATTGTGCTATTTTTTCTTAAATCTTGCTTGATATGTGAATGCGTTACTTAGATGGTGGGATGTTTAGCTCAGTATATATCGATTTAGTGAATATATTCCGTAAAGTAATCAAGGTCAGTGTTGAATTATTTTTCTCATCATTAATCCTCACGCTGCTTCAGAAAATAGAACATTTCCCATAACAAAAATGAAAGCATGAAATCAAAAGTGCTGTTAAGATAGCTGGAATTACTTTACCTTGGGGCTGTACTTTTTTGATTAACCTACTTGTACGTTGAAAACAAATTTAACCTGAAAACCAATTGGCCCACAGTATATACATTGTAAATTGGTTCCAGTGAATTTAATGCTGGGGTTAACCCTGGGATGGACTAGCATCCCATACAGGGAGGGAGGGGTAGAAATATCCCTAGTTGCTTAATGCTATGGAAACCGTACATATTGTTAATAAGCTGTTGCTTGATGAGCCACTAGGGTCGAATGCAGACTTTACCTTTCATCTGCCACTTGAGCTTTTATGTGGGATATGGCAAAATAAAAATAGACCAGAATGTTATAAAATTATTGATCAATTCAGCAGTGTTTTTAATACTAACCTGTCCAATTTCTTCCGCATTTTTGTCCATAATTTTATACAGATGCATCAGCAATGGAGCTTAATGTCTAAAAAATGGAATAAACATTTTTACCCGTTACTTAACTTAATAACAGCATAGTGTACAGTCAAGCAAAATGTAAGACTGTGAAAATCATGACTTTAAACCTGTTACTAAATCAATTAAAAACAAATATGTCCAGATAATATTACACAATATTATGCTGCAGTGAAAATATTTTGAAGCCGAATGTCATGAAAATTTTATTACCAAAATAATTAAAAAATAAAATATTCCAATAACATATGAGTGCTCAAGGCATAACCTTCTAGTTGGAGAAAGGAGGCGAATCTCTCCCAGGAAATATTTTTCATTTTGACTCCTTCAAGTGCCATTTCTGGTAGCCCATGTACAGCTGTCCTGCTCCCTAAAAAGAATTGGGGAAGGGAATCAAAAGAACATGTATATGTTTAAGGCAAAGCTTTACAGTATTGGTAGTGAACATGTTTGTAGGTAGTGACTAGCAAAAAATCATATTTTGAAAATGTGCGGTTCCAGGAAATGTCCATACCCATGAGGCGTGGTGGCCTAACAGTTAGCACAATGTTGAACTTTGGATCAATTATTACAGGTTTGAGCCCTGGCCGGGGGTCACTACATTATGTTCTTGGGCAATACACTTTACTCTCACAGTGCGTCTGGATGAGTATAAAAGGCTACTGGTGAGATTAATACTAGGAGTTAACTCTATGATTTACTAGCATCCTCTCCAGGGTGGAGAAAAAATACAATGTACTCCTAGTCAGTCAACAGTGCGAAAACCAAGAAAAGCTACAGCTCCAGAGGGGGGTACGTGGGATTTCAAATGATGGGAATGATCAAACGATTTTTCGACTTTGAAATTTTCAGTTCCAGTATTTTTTGGGTTATGGTAGGAAAATTTGGCAACTACGGTAGTTCTGCAAATAAAATACAAACAAACATGTTTTGCTGATGTTAAATAGATAACAATGGAGTCACTTTACATTGCATGGGGCACTAATAAAACCGGTTTCTGTTTCTTTAGTGTTATATCATTTAACCCTTTCTGGAAATTTTAAGAGTCAGAAATTTGGCACAGGATTTTTGTTCCAGGGATTTTTTTTTTTTTTTGGGGGGGGGGGGGGGGCATTGTTGGAAGTCTAAGGGATTTGGGGGGTCTTAAAATGAATTTTGCCCCCATTTGATCATCCCAGTCACTTGAAATCCTCAATACCCCCATGGGGTTCTGGCCCAATGCGCCACTCAAATCCAAGAAATGCCAGCGGGGAACGGAGCATCAGAAACTGTTAAGGTAAAGTATGAGGCTCAACTGGAATTTTTTTCCCTTTCTTTATCATGCAGTAACAAAGGTAAGGTAAAGTATTGCGCCAAAGGACATAAATTAAAAAAGTAAATAAATAAAAAAATTGAAGCAGAAAGAAAGGAAGGAACTACCCTGTGAAGAGACATCCATTCAACCTCCCTCCCTCTTCCAAACTTTTTTGCAGGGTAGGAAGGACTGAATATCACTTTTACAATTAAGTCTCTTGACAATATATAATGACTACATACCCCTGCAAGGGAATTAAAAAAATACTGTCAAGCAGTCCAGATCAAGCCCTAGCTGGGGCCACTGCATTGTGTTCTTGGGCAAGATACTTTACTCTCACAGTGCCTCTCTCCATTCAGGTGTATCAATGGGTACCGGCAAATTTTTAAATATAACCCTACACATACCAACCTCTACACATAATTTCCATTTGTGCTTACATCCTGTAAAGATGGTTGGAATTCAATCCAAGTAACTGAAAGAATCAAAACAGGAATTTATTAAAGAAACAATAAATATGTTCTACAAGAAAGAGCTATGATGAGTTAAGTACAGAATGATTGGTACTTTTGGTATATCTTCTTATTATTCATCAGTGTGTTTTAAATTTATTTAATGGTTTCATTTGTTTGTGTACAATGGTGTTAAGGACAACAATGCATGGTTGTTTGCACGTTGTTTTGCAGAGGAAATCTATAAGCAATGTGCAAAATGTTTAACACCCATGCATGCATTCTGTTCATTAGACCTTTTGCTTGGCGATGTTTGTGTTGCTGTTAAATATACATAAATTAAATAAATCAAATGTTGCTTGTTAAATAAAATGCCAAGTGCTAGTAGTGAGTGTCTATCGTTGACACGTCTTTTTACCCTGGCTTATCACTTTCATAATCTAGCTGAGCTTGCATTTTGAAGGTAAGTAGTTTGGATGTTTAGCAACAGTCAACACTATTCAAGAGATTTAATGAACAGTACAATCATTGTGCACATGTACGTTTTTGTAAATTTCTTTTCCCTCTGCAAACCAACATGCAAACAGCCATCATTTACTTGCCCTCAGCATGGTCAGCATACTTCCGAACAAGAAAGAAATATCAGTTGAAATAAAAACCAATTTTTACATACAGTAGTTTCTGAACTTACCTTCAGAAACGGTGTTGTGTATTTGGAAATTAAACCGTGGTTTCCATTTTAGTGTTTTGCGGCCACTGTAGCCATTCTTCCTCCACTCAAATACAACCAAACAAGGGAAAATATGTTTTCAAAGACAACTGGTACCATAGATGGAGTCTTGATCGTTGCTTTGAGGTCAAAATAAGATTAGAATTCCCCCAAAACCGACAACTTCCGCCGCCATGTTGGATTCTCTCTCGTTCCCAGTATCTTTCGCGTCACGCAACACGAACAACAAGTCACGGAGAACACGGGATCACGTTATTTACAATCGCATCAGCGGGTCGCCCACTACCTCTCGGAACGAGTTGTTTCATTGGCTCTCAAAACAATAGATAACAGGTCATAACAATGCCCCTAGCACTGAATAACAATAGAGGTAATGTAAAAAGCGGGCGAATGAAAATAGAGGTTCCAGAGAGGTAGTGTCTTACTGGCATCAACCCGCGAGTTTTCAGTTCTCTTACTCTTTCAAAGTACGTCATATACAGTGGAATCCCGATTTCTTAAACTTCCAAGGAAAACGGAAATTGGTTTGAAAAGTCGGTTGTAAAATTGCAGTGTTCGACTTTGATTTCAGCAGGTCGGAAGAAGGCCTTATACCCCCCCGGGGGGGGGGAACTCCCATATGAAATGGACGGGTGTAAATTTCGGATTTTGGTCTCGCTTAGGGTGCTCTGGGCAAAATGTCATTTAAGGTCTCGTTTAGGGTTGCACGCGAAGAAATAACAAAAAAGAAAGAATTTTGATTCGTTATATTTACTCTTTTAGAGGTCTGCATAACGTTCGGCCAAACCCAGATTGGTCTCTTTTAGGGGTTAAATTGAAAATTTCCGACGAGCATCCCCGTCCATTTCATATGGGAGTCCCCCCCCCCCCCCCCCCCGGGGCATTATACCGCCTTGGTTTAAAAATACAGTTTATATCAGTTCTGCGCTTATTAACTTCGAAGTAAACTAAAGTTGTCAAAGACGGAACGTCCATGAATGAACGATCGATGTAACAGAACAGACAAGCACAAGCATGGAGAATATATGGGGAGCGGAAACCGGAAGGCAAATCCGTGGGAAAACACGGTGATGGGTTTCTCAGAGTTTGGAGTAATCCAAGGGCTATCTGTCAGCCAAGACTGGGTGTTGGTAAAAGTCAGGTTAAGAGCCACGTTGGGTGTCGACCTAGGAAGGGACGAGGGAACGCATGGAAAACGCACCGGAGAGACGCATCAATGTAGGGGGGAACACTAGAGAATGCACACTGAAAGAAGAAACAGATCGGACGAGTAAACGCATGGCGGAACTTACAGGAAAGTGAACGGGCGCACGACCAGTGCGTGTCAGCGAGTGTTGAGTGTTGTCAAAGTTGGTTGAAGGACAGTTTTGGGTCTCGATCAGGCTTAGTTTAAGGTTAGGTTCAGGAAGAAACGAAGAAATACATGACAAACGAACTGGGAACCCACAGGCAAGGCGTCAAAAAAACGGCCCAGGATTCTGAAGGGGAATAGAGAACAAATGTGACTGAAATGATGATACCGTGCGCGTAAACGCGCGTTGGAACTCACAGAGCGGGGCCCCTTGGTTAGCCACTGGGAAAACCCGAAAGAAAGGTTAACGCAAAGGGAACACACAGATCCCAGGATCCAACGGATCCCAGGGTGAATGCCGAAGGGTATTTACACGCCCGCACCGTAGGCTTTCGACAAAATTTCTCCCCTTTTCCCAACCTGCGAAATTTAGCAAGCTCAAAGCGCGCGGGTCATAAAGCTAACAATGTCACTAAGAAGTAATGGTGAGTAATTTCGCGTGCCCCCTTGTGATCTATACCGAAAGTTACGGACCGAAGACTGAACAATCATAGCGCCAAATTAATTTTCTATATAATAAGTTAATTCATTTCTCGAGTTTAGGTAACGTATTTGGAAACATAACTCAATACCAAGAGAGAACTGAAAAGTCAGCATAAATAAAGCTTTTTATTTATTGCGATAAAACGTCCACTGCAAAATTTCTCATGGAACATCACTTCTCGTTAACGGTTCAATAAAGAATTCCCGTTTTATTGACCGTGAGAAAATTGAGGCGAGTGCTGTTGTTGTTGTCTCTCACCCCAGTTTTCGCGCGGACAAAACGCTGGAAACTCGCAATTCGTGCGAGAGGGTACGTTAATAACGCAGTTAATGGTTCAAAAGTTCAGTCTCTGCTCGTCAAGTTCTGCAATGTACAAATGTTTATTCCTTTTCTTTAACTGATGCTGTCACAACACCGCTTTCTATTTCAGCGTTTAATTCTTTCACAACTGTCATGTGATCGAAGTTCTCCGGGAATATATTAAAGGTTTTCAGGATGTCCTCTCTGCGATCGCTTTCTGAAACGTAGTACATCTGAACTTGATAGGCCAACCACTGCGCATCCAACACGCTCTGTGAAGAAGATAACATTTTACTATTCCACTATTGCGCCATTTTACCATATTAAGGCAAAAGAACGTGCAAAATATGCCACGTTATTACACTGTAGCGCAAGGCAAAAATACGGACTAAAAGAGGAGCGACAAAATGACCGAACCAAACTTTATTTTATTAGTGAAAGAATAAATCCCTTATTCGATGGTTTAACATATAATACGAGCGGACATTTTGCTCATGGCTTGTATTTTTCCACGCCCCTTCGGGGCTCGGAAAAAACACTACGCACTCGCAAAATATCCCCGCGTATTATATGTTAAACCATCGAATAAGCTGTATATAATCACGCTAAAGCAAAAAAACACACATAAACAACAAGAAAAACATTTTACCAATGGCTAACATATGGCGAAAAAAAGAGCAATTTTTCAGGTAACGATACGCCATTTTGAAAATCGTCGCAGAGAAGACCCTGTTGACGACAGTGCTATTGCTTCACCCAAACACGTTACGGTTTGGAAAATTTGACCGACATTTTTCAAGTTCGTCGTTTCGTCAAAATCCGTCTCAATCTTGTCCAATCTTAACCATCCTTGTTCCTTTTTGGTTTATTATTACATCTTTGGTGTTTCTCTTCCTTAATGAATTATTATTTCGAGATTTCTGTCCATTTGATGATTATTTTTTGCATTGAAAAAGAGACGTAATTCACCTACCATTTCATTGGTGTCTACTTCTCCAACCACGAGAACTAATCCTGTGATATGAAAGTGAAGGTGCGGTTATAATTAATACAATAAGCAACTTTATTCTAATAGTTCTTCTATAAATAGTAAATGAACTATTTTTGATCACAAAATGACATTACGTGTACCAACCTTTACTGTCTCTGAGATCTGTAAAATGTTTCATTGCCAGCGACCAGGGGGCATTTTCACCTCGTGTCTGTTGAAATGAAACCAAATCAAAGATGATTGACACTAAATAACATTTCTATTATTAAGAAACAGATCGGACGAGTAAACGCATGGCGGAACTTACAGGAAAGTGAACGGGCGCACGACCAGTGCGTGTCAGCGAGTGTTGAGTGTTGTCAAAGTTGGTTGAAGGACAGTTTTGGGTCTCGATCAGGCTTAGTTTAAGGTTAGGTTCAGGAAGAAACGAAGAAATACATGACAAACGAACTGGGAACCCACAGGCAAGGCGTCAAAAAAACGGCCCAGGATTCTGAAGGGGAATAGAGAACAAATGTGACTGAAATGATGATACCGTGCGCGTAAACGCGCGTTGGAACTCACAGAGCGGGGCCCCTTGGTTAGCCACTGGGAAAACCCGAAAGAAAGGTTAACGCAAAGGGAACACACAGATCCCAGGATCCAACGGATCCCAGGGTGAATGCCGAAGGGTATTTACACGCCCGCACCGTAGGCTTTCGACTAATTTCTCCCCTTTTCCCAACCTGCGAAATTTAGCAAGCTCAAAGCGCGCGGGTCATAAAGCTAACAATGTCACTAAGAAGTAATGGTGAGTAATTTCGCGTGCCCCCTTGTGATCTATACCGAAAGTTACGGACCGAAGACTGAACAATCATAGCGCCAAATTAATTTTCTATATAATAAGTTAATTCATTTCTCGAGTTTAGGTAACGTATTTGGAAACATAACTCAATACCAAGAGAGAACTGAAAAGTCAGCATAAATAAAGCTTTTTATTTATTGCGATAAAACGTCCACTGCAAAATTTCTCATGGAACATCACTTCTCGTTAACGGTTCAATAAAGAATTCCCGTTTTATTGACCGTGAGAAAATTGAGGCGAGTGCTGTTGTTGTTGTCTCTCACCCCAGTTTTCGCGCGGACAAAACGCTGGAAACTCGCAATTCGTGCGAGAGGGTACGTTAATAACGCAGTTAATGGTTCAAAAGTTCAGTCTCTGCTCGTCAAGTTCTGCAATGTACAAATGTTTATTCCTTTTCTTTAACTGATGCTGTCACAACACCGCTTTCTATTTCAGCGTTTAATTCTTTCACAACTGTCATGTGATCGAAGTTCTCCGGGAATATATTAAAGGTTTTCAGGATGTCCTCTCTGCGATCGCTTTCTGAAACGTAGTACATCTGAACTTGATAGGCCAACCACTGCGCATCCAACACGCTCTGTGAAGAAGATAACATTTTACTATTCCACTATTGCGCCATTTTACCATATTAAGGCAAAAGAACGTGCAAAATATGCCACGTTATTACACTGTAGCGCAAGGCAAAAATACGGACTAAAAGAGGAGCGACAAAATGACCGAACCAAACTTTATTTTATTAGTGAAAGAATAAATCCCTTATTCGATGGTTTAACATATAATACGAGCGGACATTTTGCTCATGGCTTGTATTTTTCCACGCCCCTTCGGGGCTCGGAAAAAACACTACGCACTCGCAAAATATCCCCGCGTATTATATGTTAAACCATCGAATAAGCTGTATATAATCACGCTAAAGCAAAAAAACACACATAAACAACAAGAAAAACATTTTACCAATGGCTAACATATGGCGAAAAAAAGAGCAATTTTTCAGGTAACGATACGCCATTTTGAAAATCGTCGCAGAGAAGACCCTGTTGACGACAGTGCTATTGCTTCACCCAAACACGTTACGGTTTGGAAAATTTGACCGACATTTTTCAAGTTCGTCGTTTCGTCAAAATCCGTCTCAATCTTGTCCAATCTTAACCATCCTTGTTCCTTTTTGGTTTATTATTACATCTTTGGTGTTTCTCTTCCTTAATGAATTATTATTTCGAGATTTCTGTCCATTTGATGATTATTTTTTGCATTGAAAAAGAGACGTAATTCACCTACCATTTCATTGGTGTCTACTTCTCCAACCACGAGAACTAATCCTGTGATATGAAAGTGAAGGTGCGGTTATAATTAATACAATAAGCAACTTTATTCTAATAGTTCTTCTATAAATAGTAAATGAACTATTTTTGATCACAAAATGACATTACGTGTACCAACCTTTACTGTCTCTGAGATCTGTAAAATGTTTCATTGCCAGCGACCAGGGGGCATTTTCACCTCGTGTCTGTTGAAATGAAACCAAATCAAAGATGATTGACACTAAATAACATTTCTATTACCTTTAAAAGACTATTTTAAAGTTCTCGGGGGCGCTTGTTTTTTTTTCAACGCCTTTGGAAGAGGAAGGAGGGAAAGAGAAGATTATTTCAAATCATAAATCGGCTTGCTAGTACAAATGAAATGTCTGCTTAATGTAAATTTAATGTTTAAAAAAGATTCCTCGCCAAGGAAAGTAATCTCACACCTTATTGCCTGAGATAGAAGCTACCTCAAAATAATAGGACTAGTATGTTTGAATTGGGGGAGGGGTAGTTGGGGCTCATAGAAATAGAAAGAGAGGAGCGCGCATGTGCGCGCGCTAATGACGCGAGAATCACTCGAGAAGAATGCGCAAGAATGCGCAATGCAATTTAAAGGTCGCCGCAAAACGAAAATTGTCAGCTCGAACGACATTCCTCATCGTCGGTAAAAGTATCGAATGATAAGAACAAGATAAATGTTTGTAACAGCAGTAACCTCACAAACTTTAAGATTTTAAACAGTTATAATTCGAGAAGACAATTTCTGACGTGTAAAATGGAGAACGTTAAAATGGCACGCACACGCATGATTCAAATCGTGCGTCACTAAATTGACACGAAAAACGATTACTTTCGGGCTTTTTTGAAGGGGGAGGGCTGGTGGCGATTGGGGTCCTCTTCTTTTGGTTAAAGTATAGCTTTTCTTTACAAAGATGTTAATTCGAAACCTTAGCAACGCTGTGTTATTTTGCTAGCCAACGGAGTCAATCAAAACCGTGAAAAACCACTGCGCCCGCTTACATCCTATTGGCTGATCAATGCACGCGCAGTTGCTGCCTTTGTTATGTCACAATGAACAAAAAACCTTTCGCTCAGTTTGAGAATAGAAACGCTCTTGAACAAACAGCTTTTTAAAATTCGCAGTAAATTTACTGCAAACAAGTAAAGATTAAAATGGGAATTGCTTGGAGCTCTTATTAATCGAAAAGGGAAGAGAAAGCCAAAAAGAAAAGGTATACAATAGCAACATTATTCTGCTTTTTAACTTGCAAAATTAACAAAACAGTTTGTGCAACTTTTTTTTCCTTTTTCTCGCAGGCTACAGAATGAGAATCGCTTTCACATTCCTGGCTCTCAGTGTATTCCTGAGGGATCACCAAAGATGACATTGCAAATGAAAGACAAAAATCTACCTCTTAGAGAAGATATCAACGTTGATGAAATCGAGCTTCACACGAACGAAGAATGGAAACTACCGCACAAGAATTTAAGGTACAGGAAGTATTCTATTATCCTTATCCTAAAGTTTCCCTTCCGGTAAAGTTTTAAAGCATGAATGTGCAGTTGAATAAGCAGATTAATCTATACTCGAGTCTCTCTTTAGGATCTGAAATGGCGCGAAATAAATTAGAGTAGTTCATACTGTGTTAATTCATTTACCTGTTGAAATCAAGACACCCAATTGACAGATGAGAATCTCTTACATGAAGCGAGGTTCAAATAAACGCCTCGAATAAAACCCGGCCTTTTGGACCCGACGTTTCTTTGAACTCGGCGTTTGTTCGGCGCCGGAAATGAAATTGAGGAAATAAAAACTGAAATCAAAATTAAATTTTTATACGACTCGGTAGTCATCATTCTCTGCAGTCACTTTCGTATTTGCTGTGATGTGTACTTGTCTTTTTACAGACCTATCAAAGATAGTCAATGCTTGCAGCACAACGATGCAACTTTGAATGAGACAAGCTTCTCTGAGTTGAAAACCAAACTTGAAGCTTGGCAGTTCTACCAGTTCAAAACACAACATCCGCTGGATAAATGGACTGTTAGGTCACTTCCTAATCTGCATTTCACAAATATGTAATTTGAGCCAGCTGAGCGCTGGTTACGTGTTTTTCCGCGCTTGGTGCTGGTTACGTGTCTTTTCGCGCTTGGCGCTGGCAACGTGCTTTTCCGCGCTTAGCGCTGGTAACGTGTTTTATCTCGCTTGGCACTGGTTACGCGTTTTTCCGCGCTTGGTGCTGGTTACATGTTTTTCCGCGCTTGGTGCTGGTTACGTGCTTTCCTGCGCTTGGCGCTGGTTACGTGTTTCTCCGCGCTTGGCGCTGGTAACGTCTTTTACCTCGCTTGGCGCTGGTTACGTGTTTTCCTGCGCTTGGTGCTGGTTACATGTTTTTCCGCGATTGGTGCTGGTTACGTGTTTTCCTGCGTTTGGCGCTGGTTACATGTTTTTCCGCACTTGGTGCTGGTTACGTGTTTTCCCGCGTTTGGCGCTGGTTACGTGTTTTTCCGCGATTGGCGCTGGTTACGTGTTTTTCCGCGCTTGGTGCTGGTTACGTGTTTTCCCGCGTTTGGCGCTGGTTACGTGTTTTCCCGCGCTTGGAGCTGGTTACATGTTTTTCCGCACTTGGTGCTAGTTTCGTGTTTTTTCGCGCTTGGCGCTGGTTACGCGTTTTCCGCGGTCAACAAAACTCACACGTTTTCCCACCCTTTACACTTGTTGCATGCTTTCATCTTCGTGAACTAACATCGCGCGACAAAATGGATCAATAAGAATTTAACCTTTTTGAGATGGGTAATTCGCAGTTCGGTAAACAAAAGCGTCTGGTATCATTTTCTAAACAAGCTAAAAATAGTGCGTATGAATTCCAATTTTCTTTCAATTTTCAATTAAGTTATTGTAAATTTATAAACTCTTGGACGATAACACTCCAAGAGTCAGCAAAGTTCTAGTAGAACAGACATCAGTAAAAAAAGAAAATTACCATGTTACAAGCTTTCAAATATTTTCCATGCAATCTGATCTAAAACGTCTGTTGCTCAAAGTACGTGCAGCTATTCTGGTCACAATTCTAAGAAATCGTGAAATCATTCGTAGAAACCATAATATCTCATGATCACAAAACGTCTCTAATAATGCTCCGTGATTGGTTAATTCCACAAAAGTTATCAACTGTCGTGATCTTGTTTCAGCCTTTCAATCAATTTGCCAAAAAATCTGCCAACGGATAAGTTATCTGACAGCTTCTTAAAATTTGTAGGTCAAGTTGTCTTGCTCTTGTTTCTGAAATATTTTAAGTGAGAACTCGCTAATAGCGTTTCCCCGAGACTGCTTGAGGTTTTTTTAGTCGCACTCTTCGTTTTCCGCCTTGAATATATAGACCGTTTCGGACATTTGAGTAAAAATAACTCAGGTTTTTTTTTCACGATAATTAACTGTCTACTTTGTTTAGTCTACTGCCCGTGTGTCTTTCTTTTCAGAATTACTCATGGTAAAATATCTGATGGTTCATCGTGAAACGCCTCACTGAGCCCGTGATCAAAAGATTGCTTGAATGGCGTCCTCACTGAGCGGATAGTAGACTTTGAAACAACAACAATGACAAAATGCTTTTTAATAAGACAAACATTTCACTGTATACAACCTTAACGAGACAAACTATGAGCCCGAATTTGTGAACTTCGACCGAAGACTCAACGTTGCGAAACCGACTTGACTATCGCTCATAAAGGTTACAATCCAGTCCAAAACCTATAATTTAAGTGATTTATTTGCCGCCAAATAAAAGTGTTTATGACTCCTACCCACCCATATTGACTTAATTTTTAAATGTCTTATTAACTGCGAGGGTAAACAAGAGAGGAATGGCGGTGAGTAGGGTCAACCGAAGGGTGATGGAGAGTATTTTAAACGGATTGAGCAATAATCACAAGACTATCTGGTGACTTAAAAAAATAACAATAGAAAGTTCATTGGGCAATAGTCTCGAGTATGTTTTTGCTTATATTGTTTTGTCGGGGGCCCTTGTCTCTCTGCCCTTAGCTAACTAATTTTATTTGACTATGTAAGATTAAATCAATAAATCAGCCATGTCGCATGGCCAAATTTTATCCCAATACTTGGCTGGTCTACATATTTTACAGGATCTTTGCAAAGAAAGCTCCACTGTTGACCAAAATTTGACCCGGGTTAACGGGGCAACGAGACAAATCTATTCTAAGTCAAACTCGCAAATAACTTCCACTTTTAAGAGTAACAATCGTGTTCTGGTGTTCACTATAGTGAAACAAACATCGATAAATTAAAGAACGTACCACATACCGGTGGATCCTAACAACATTTCAAGCATTTTTGACCAGTTATCTGATCTGAAAAGTTTGTAGGTCACGTTCGTGATCACAGTTCTAAGAATCATTGGCGTAGCTTCATACAATATGTCAAAACATGTCTAATACCACTCTGTGATTGGTCGATATTATCAGGCTAAAAGGAACCATCCGATCCGATCAGTTCAACATTGTTGAAGGCGTTCACAACTACAAACCCTTCGTCGTTTTCCGCCTTTAATCATGGATATACAAAACTTGCTAAACAATCTTCATGAAGAAGTATCCTGTTCAGTGTGCATGAACACATTCACTGATCCAAAACAGCTGCCATGTTTACACAGTTTTTGTCTTCACTGCTTAAACGGGATATTACGAACAAGTGGCCGTCGCGATGTGATCTGCTGCCCGGAATGCAGAAGGGAAAGTAGAGTCCCCACAAGTGGAAATCTTAACGACCTGCCAACCAACTTTCGAATCAACAGTTTGCTAGATGTCCTGGCCATCAAAGAGTGCAGTACAGCGGGGGTGACATGTAAAAATTGCGACAAAAGAAGCGCACAGAGTTTGTACTGCTTCCAGTGTTGTGGGTTCTGGTGTGGCGATTGCATCATTGGCCACAACATGATGCGAGAGAATAAAGAACACCGTGTGTTGGCGCTTAAAGACTTTCAAGACGAAGACTATGAGAATGTTTTAAAGCGACCAGCATTTTGCCAAAACAAGCACCATGAAAAAGAAGAGCTGAAGTTCTTTTGCAAAATTTGTGAAATTGCAATTTGCAGCACTTGCGCTTTGACAGACCACGAAGGTCACGCCAAGATGCCTTTGGAAGAAGCTGCAAATGAACGCAAGTTACAAGTGAAATCTGTGATTGAATCGCAAAAGCAAAAAGTGCAACAAAAGAGAAACAAAATCACCAAACTTGATGAAACCAGTGCTCAAATTCAAGAAAAACTCGCTACCGTGAAACAAAAAGCGCAGAAGTTTGCTGACGAGATGATCGGTGTCATCGAAGCCAAGAAACAGGAAATATTTAATAAAGCAGAACGTCAGGCAGGAGAGTCACTAGAGCGTCTTGTAATACAAAAGAGCGAGATTGAACACCAAGTGAACACGACCGAGACAGTAATTGAACAAACTGAAACACTTTTAAAACAAAGCACAAGCGCCGAGATTGTTCAACTACACGACTCGTTAAACACGATCTTTCCTGAAGGAGTCAGTGATGAAACAGAACAAGTCGACTGTGACCTTGAAGTTACTCGTCAATTCATTTTCGCAGAAAATGAAACATTAATGGCCAAAGCAAACACTGAAGGAATCGGCGAATTTAAAACATTCCTCAACAAGACTTGCGCGCATCAATCAAGTGCCGAAGGAAAAGGAATCACTGAAGCAGTGGTTGGAATTGGAGCGCACTTTGTCTTAACAACAAGAAATGTCGAGGGAGAACAACATTACGAAGAACGCGATCGTGTCACAATGCAGATCACAAATCGTCAAGGCCATGACTGTGTGACAATACCACAAGTCCAAGACAACAAAAATGGAACGTACAACATCAGTTATTTTGCAAAAGAAACTGGAAAATGCGACGCATCAGTGAAGGTAAATGGTGAACATGTGCATGGCAGTCCATTTACTGTTGAAGTCAAACCCAGACAGTTCAGACCCGTGTTTTCGTTTGGTAAACGAGGGTCGGCTGCTGGAATGATTGACGGGCCTTTGGGAGTGGCAGTGAATGAACGTAATGAAATTGCAGTGACTGAGGTTGTTAACAATAGAATTCAGGTATTCAGTAGTGATGGAACTGTGTTGAGATCGTTTGGTACAAAGGGTGATAAACAGGGAGAATTTAACTTCCCTTGCGGGATAGCCTTTGATAAGAATGGAAATATTATAGTGACTGACAGTAATAACCACCGTGTTCAATGCTTCAGTGAGCAGGGTGGGCACTTAAATACATTTAGTAGCAAGGGAAGTCTTGATCACCAGCTGAACGCTCCTCGCGGTTTATCCTTAGACAGTGACGGGAATGTTATTGTCGCTGACAAATACATTAAACTAATAAAGATATTTTACCCTAATGGTCAGTTTTTACGTAAAATTGGCGTAAAGGGTTCTTTCACCTTCCCCTTTCACTGTATCCAATATGACAAATATCTTATAGTGTCAGACAGTGATGAACATTGTATTAAGGTTTGTGACAGGGATGGAAATTTTCTGTACAAATTTGGAAAGAAGGGGGAGGGTGACGGGGAGTTCAATGAACCTCGTTGCTTGTCAGTTAACAAGGCAGGACACCTGATGGTCTGTGATGCAGGGAATCACAGAGTTCAGGTGTTTGAACTGAGTGGAAAGTTTATAACAAAGTTTGGAACAAAAGGGAGCGGGATAGGAAAGTTTAATCGCCCAATCTCTACAGCAGTTCTTAGTGATGGTAGGATAGTTGTAAGTGATTTTAATAATCATCGCATCCAGATTTTTGAGTAGATATGACATCCACCATTTGTACGTAATATATGAATCTTGAAGTTACTTATAGTTGGAAAAAAGATTACCAGAAATATTTTTCACCATTTTAAGGCCTCGCAGGAGACATTAGCCTTAATAGGTTATCTTTAAGAAAGTCTCCATGGAGAAAGTAAAATGACAGCTGTCAGTTGAAATTTTACCCATTTGTCAGTTATCATTATGAAGGTTGAGGGACGTTAGCAGTAAAAACTTTGGAAAATTTGTCAGCTAACCATATACAGACCCCATCCCAACAGTAGCCGGAGAATATACAAATATTACATTCCGTGTTTTATTATATAGTTTAAATTGACTAAGACCGTTTTGTAGTTAGGAAAACTAAGACGGTCTTAAATTTAAGTGTGATAGTTCCTGTTAGCCACTATTACTTAAAAGTAATTTACTCTGTGTGTCACTGAAATATGTCAACTGAGAAACTTGTAAGCTGAACTGATTGAATGATTTCTGTAACAAAACTACTTTAAATAATTTACAATAGTCTCCATATTCAGTTTTACTAAGGAAGCAATGTACTGTTAAATTGGCTGTAAATAAACACTGGTTTATATTTAGTTCTGCGATGTAAGTAAATTTTGGGACAATTTAGTGGCCAATAACATACAACTTTGTAATAAATGAAAATAACAGATAGACTAGAGTGTGAATAAACTATAACAATTTTTCTTAAACCTTGTTTGATTTGCAACAATGCTTGATGACAAATACTTTAACAGCAGGGATGTTTAACTCGATTGCATAATTAATTGATTAGTAAACATTTTCCCAAATGCAAACAAGGTCAGTGCTGAATTATTTTTCTCATCATTATTCCTTATGCTCCTTCTTAAAGAAGGCCAGTTCCCATAAAGAAGATTGCTGGAATTACATTTCCTTTGTGCTGTAAAATTTTGATTAACCTAGGTCATATTAAATTGGTTCCAGCAAAATTTATGCTGGGTTTAACCCTGGGGTGGACTAGCATCCCACACAGGGAGGGAGGGGAAGAAATACTCCCACTAATGCTTTGGAAACCAAACACAATTAATAAGCTCCGACTTGATGAGCCGGTAGGCTTGAATGCAGACTTTTTCATCTTGGGAAAGTCCAGCAAGTTTCAATGTTTTGTTTGGTGATTCTGAGCTTATATGTGGGATATGGTGAAATAAAACTGGACCAGAATATAATAAAACTATTCATCAAATCAGCAGTGTTTTCATTACTAACCTGTCCAATTTCTTCTGCATTTTTGTCCACAATGGAGCTCAGTGTCTGCAAATTGAAAGAACATTTTCACAGGTTATTTTTAACAAATAACAGTATAATGTACAGTCAGGCATAATCTAAGACTATGGAAATCATGACTTAAGCCTTTTACTAAATCAATTAGAAACAAATTTTTCCAGATTTACACATACTTAAGCTGCAAAATAATTGAAAAATAAAATTATTGTTCCCCATAACATGAGCTAGTGCCGAAGGCACAAGCTTATAGCTGGGGAAAGGGGGCAAATCTGGGGTCATGCTCTCCTGGGAAATGTTTTACATTAATTTTTTGACTCCTTCAAGTGCCATTTCTGGGTATTTTGGGTTAATCAGAAAGAAATTGATTGATTAGTTTACAGTAATCATATGTGTAACTCTCCTCTAACATTTGTGATTTTACTAAATAAATCTAATATATCAACAGCAGCTCATTATTTATATTGTAATTTAAATCAAAACTTGAAAACATTTTGCTCACCTTCGGTCAATATATTAAAGAGGCTTCTCCCCTTGATGATAAAAGATCGTTTCCGAGAAGTGATTTCTGAATTAAAAAAGCATATTTATAACGATAAGAAAAAGCAAAAGTTTTCTACTGGTATTACAGAAGTACAGGAATATATTAATTTTGGCACCTGAAGGACCGAATGAAATTTCCAACAACAACAATCTTTAACACTACTAACAGGTCCCATCACACTGTTACAAGGTCCAACCATTTGCATAACAAGGCTTTACAGTAATGGTAGTGAACATGTTTGAAGGCAGTGACTAGCAAATAATCATATTTTGAAAATGTGTGGTTCCAGAAAATGTCCATACCCACAAGGCATGGTGGCTTGATGGTTAGCACAATTATGAACTTTGGATCAAGTATTACAGATTTAAGGCCTGGCCGGGTCACTACATTATGTTCTTGGGCAATACACTTTACTCTGACAGTGCCCCCTGGAGGATTATAAAAGGCTACTGGTGAGATTAATACTGGGAGTTAACTCTATGATGGCCTAGCATTCTATCCAGGAGGGATAAGAAATACACAAATGCACTCCTAGTCACTTAACAGTGTGAAAACCAAGAAGAGCTTTGGCTCCTGGGGGTACATGGGATTTCAAGTGATGGGGTTGATCAAAGGATTTTTTGGGTTTGAAATTTTCAATTCCAGTATTTTTTGGGTTATGGTAAGAAAATTTGGCAACTAGTATTGATTTTGCCTTTGCCCACCTATCCACGGGACGAAATCTTGAACGACCATTGTTTAATTGTGTCCAATTGGAAAGAGGCTAGGGAATAGCAAATTCCCTTCGGCACAACTGTTTGTCGCTACGCATTCGGACGGCTTAAAATTTTTGGTTACCCGTTTTTGTTTGAAGGCTAGCTCTGGGCCGTTTGGATGAATTTTCGATCGAACAATACGAGAAGATTCCTCAAACCTTCCTCTTACATGTTGCTCAGTTTGAAAGCTGTGCGATAGGATTTTCTGGTCGAAAATCGCCTTGGCGCTGGAGGTGTTCGAATTTGGAGCTGTTGGAGTTTCCACCCTTTCGTTATAATTATATATGTAGAAAGCAGCAAACGCGAAATCCTTCAAACCGCTCAAATTCGCAATTTCAAGCCAAAAGAACTACATCACAAAACTGGTAAGATAAACTTATGTTTATTTAGCATGTAATTTGTTCATATTTTACGTTATTACACGCAATTCTGCGAGCCGTTCAGTAAATCCTATACATTTGCTATAAAAATGCTAATATACACAAAAATGCTAATGTGCAAACAAACAGTTTGTCCGGGCTCCCTGTGGTTAAATAAAATGCCAAGTGCTGGTAGTGAGTGTCTATCATTGACATGTCTTTTTACCCTGGCTTATCACTTTCATAATCTAGCTGAGCTTGCATTGTGAATGGTAAATAGTTTGGATGTTTAGCAACAGTCAACACTATTCAAGAGATTTAATGAACACACAGGCAGACCAAGCGATGGCCTTGTTAATGATATGCAACGGTCGTTCTCGGTTTGACTCAAACGATCGTAATGCCCCATAAATCGCTGAATTTGAGATCTTTTGTTCCTAAATTACAATAAACTGTAAGCCAGATAAATAAACATCACTTGCCTAATGTTGATTGTCTCTTTTTGCGAGCTTTAGTGTGCTTTTGGGACAATTAATTCCTCACTTGCCACTGACGCCCCCAACTAATACCAAAGAAAGAGACAAGGCATGCAGCTTCCAACGCCGCCAAATCCCAACACAGCCCCGAATTTTTCCAATTTCTCATATTTTCACGCGTCGCTTCGCCATCCAGCCTCGGGCAAATATAGTTTGATAAATTACCAAGCTTTGGGCGGAAAATCGTTGCAATCGCTCGGTTCTAACGACCTAAACAGCCGCCGCGAATTTTCACATTCGACAAGAATATGCCATCGTCAGAGGATGTGGCGCAAGGTCGGCGATCATAAGGCCATTATCAAATTCAAAGTTATCAAACACCGCGGTCAGATAGACTGCATGCAGTCTGTTTTTCTCTCGAAATTCACAAAGGGAATGCTGTAAACTAGGGTTTAAGACGCGAGACGGGGAGATTGCGGCGAGACAACAGCGTGCGAGGAAAAATAGACTGCGGACTCTTATGCATTTTTTGAGGATATCCGTCAGCCCAGCAATGGAGAAGCTGATTGGCCAATGTGCACAATCTTAAGTTGCGCGCGCGCAATGGCGTTACGGATCTTATGTGTTTGCGTCAACACGTCAACGCAGTGTTTTGTTTCACGAAGTTCCTTTAAATGAGCTTGAAAATTCATCCAATACAACCAAGCGCCTCTTAACGTCTTGTTATTAGTCTTGTTATGGAGCGGAATTTTCTTAATGTCTTGAAGCAAAGTTTATAACGAGCTAAGGCAGCGCGCGTGCAAATAAAAAAGCAGTTAATCGCGAGATCCTTGACGCCATTCCGCGCACACAATTTAAATTGGCCAATCAGCTTCTCCGTTGCTGGGCTGACGGGCATATCCTCAAAAATTACAAAAGAGTCCGTAGTCGGTTTTTTCTCGTCTCGTCCCAAGCCCTTCCCGTCCATACCGCCTGGTGGTTCGCCCAGTTCCCGATATAAAAGCGCTCTCCGACCCTAAGAGAAAAGACCGACTACAAGTAGTCTAGCGGTCAGATTACGCGTGCAAGCGACAAATAAACATTCTACCCCTCCCCACAGCGTGAGGTGTGTGCGACGAAAAGACCTTCCCATTCTTTTAATTTTTAAAACTTGCCACGGTGAAAACGGAAGAATAGCTTACCATAAACGTGCCATAAGGTTGTCATTCAACTTTTGAGGTCTTTTCGTCGAACATGCCTTGAATTTGATAATGGCCTTATGATCGCCGACCTTTAGGCGCCACATCCTCTGACGATGGCGTATTCTTGTCGAATGTGAAAATTCGCGGCAGCTGTTTAGGTCGTTAGAACCGAGCGATTGCAACGATTTTCGGCCCAAAGCTTGGTAATTTATCGAACTATATTTGCCCAATTTTTACATTCAGTAGTTTCTGAACTTACCTTCAGAAGCGGTGTTGTGTATTTGGAAATTAAACCGTGGTTTCCAGTTTAGTGTTTTGCGGCCACTGTAGCCATTCTTCCTCCACTCAAATACAACCAAACAAGGGAAAATATGTTTTCAAAGACAACTGGTACCATAGATGGAGTCTTGATCGTTGCTTTGAGGTCAAAATAAGATTAGAATTCCCTCAAAACCGACAACTTCCGCCGCCATGTTGGATTCTCTCTCGTTCCCAGTATCTTTCGCGTCACGCAACACGAACAACAAGTCACGGAGAACACGGGATCACGTTATTTACCATCGCATCAGGCCGCGAGTTTTCAGTTCTCTTACTCTTTCAAAGTACGTCATGTACAGTGGAATCCCGATTTCTTAAACTTCCAAGGAAAACGGAAATTGGTTTGAAAAGTCGGTTGTAAAATTGCAGTGTTCGCCTTTGATTTCAGCAGGTCGGAAGAAGGCCTCATACCCGGGGGGGGGGGGGGGGGGGGGACTCCCATAGTTCTGCGCTCATTAACTTCGAAGTAAGCTAAAGTTGTCAAAGACGGAACGACCATGAATGAACGATCGATGTAACAGAGGAATAGGGGAATATATGGCAAGCGGAAACCGGAAGGAAAATCCGTGGGGAAACAAGGTGATAGGTTTCTCAGAGTTTGGAGTAATCCAAGGGCTATCTGTCAGCCAAGATTGGGTGTTGGTAAAAGTCAGGTTAAGAGCCACGTTGGGTGTCACCTTGGAAGGGACGCGGGAACGCATGGAGAACGCACCGGAGAGACGCATCAATGTAGGGGAACACACTAGAGAAATCGCACTGAAAGCAGAAACGGATCGGACGAGTAAGCGCATGGCGGAACTTACAGGAAAGTGAACGGGCGCACGGCCAGTGGGTGTCAGTGTCGAGTGTTGTCAAGGATGGTTGAAGGACAGTTTTGGGTCTCGATCAGGCTTAGTTTAAGGTTAGGCTTAGGAAGAAACGAAGAAATACATGAGAAACGAACTGGGAACGCACAGGCAAGGCATCAAAAACGGCGCAGGATTCTGAAGGGGAATGCAGAACAAATGTGACTGAAATGATGAGATACCGTGCGCGCAAACGCGCGTGGGAAAACAGAGAGCGGAGCCACTTGGTTAGCCACTGGGAAAACCCGAAAGAAAGGGTAACGCAAAGGGAACACACGGGTTAACATACCGGGAAAGAGGAAGTGTCCAAAAGGCAGAGGGGTCCCAGGAGGAATGCCGAAGGATATTTACTCGGGCACCGTAGGCTTTCGACCAATTTCCAACCTGAGAAGTTTAGCAAGCTCAAAGCGCGCGGCTCATAAAGCTAACGATGTCACTAAGAAGTAATGGATAAGTAATTTCGCGTGCCCCCTTGTGATCTATACCGAAACTCGGACCGCATATTGAACAATCATAGCGCCAAATTAGTTTTCTATATAATAAGTTCAGGTGACGTTTTCGGAAACATAACTCAATACCAAGAGAGAACTGAATAGTCAGCATAAATAAAGCTTTTTATTTTATGCGATAAAACGTCCACTGCAAATTTCTCATGGAACATCACTTCTCGTTAACGGCTCAATGAAGAATTCCCGTTTTACTGACCGTGCGAAAATTGAGGTGAGTACTGTTGTTGTCTCTCACCCCAGTTTTCGCGCGGACAAAATGCGGGAAACTCGCAATTCGTGCGAGAGGGTACGTTAATAACGCAGTTAATGGTTCAAAACTTTTGTCTCTGCTCATCAAGTTTTTCAATGTACAAATGTTTATTCCTTTTCTTTAACTGACGCTGTCACAATACCGCTTTCTATTTCAGCGTTTAATTCTGTCACCACTGTCATGTGATCGAATTTCTCCGGGAATATATTAAAGGTTTTCAGGATCTCCTCTCTGCGATCGCTTTCTGAAGCGTAGTACATCTGAATATGATAGGCCAACCACTGCGCATCCAACACGCTCTGTAAAGAAGATAACATTTTATTATTCCACTGTTCAGTGACTGTTGCGCCATCTTGGGGGCAAAAGAAAGCTCAAAATAGCCCGCGTTATTACTCTGTAGATCAAGGCAAAAATACTGACTGAAAGAGGAGCGACAAAATGGCCGAACCAAACTTTATTTTATAAGTGAAATAATAAATCCCTTATTCGAGGGTTTAACATATAATACGAGCGGACATTTTGCTCATGGCTTGTATTTTTCCACGCCCCTTCGGGGCTCGGAACAATACTACGCACTCTCAAAATATCCGCGCGTATTATATGTAAAAGCATCGAATAAGGTGTATATAATCACGCTAAAGTAAAAACACGCGTAAACAAAAAGAAAAACATTCTACCAATGGTTAGCATATGGTGAAAAAAAAGAGAGTAATTTTTCAGGTAACGACGACCCGCCGTTTTGAAAATCGTCGAAGAGAAGACGCTGGTGACGACATTACTATTACTGCACCAAAACATGTCACAGTTTTGAAAATTTGACCGACATTTTTCAAGATCGCTGTTTCGTCAAAATCCGTCTCAATCTTGTCCAATCTTATTCATCCTTGTTCCTTTTTGGTTTGTTATTACATCTTTGGTATTTCTCTTCCTTAATGAATTATTATTTCAAGATTTCTTTCCATTTGATGGCGAAAGAGACGTAATTCACTTACCATTTCATTGGTGTCTACTTCTCCAACCATAAGAACTAATCCTGTGATATGAAAGTGAAGGTGCGGTTATAATTAATACAATAAGCAACTTTATTTTAATAGTTCTTCTATAAATATTACATGAACTATTTTTGATCACAAAATGACATTACGTGTACCAACCTTTACTGTCTCTTAGATCTGTAAAATGTTTTATTGCCAGCGACCAGGCGGCATTTTCACCTCGTGTCTGTTGAAATGAAACCAAATCAAAGATGACTTAAAATAAAGTTTTCAGGGATGCTTGTTTCTTTGTAACGCCTTTCATAGAGGAAGAAGGGAAGGAGAAGCTTATTTCAAATCATAAATCAGCTTGCTAGTACAAATGAAATAAATTTAATGTTTAAAAAAAGATTCCTCTCCAAGGAAAGTAATATCAAACCGTATTGCCTGGGATAGAAGCTACCTCAAAATAATAGGACTATTATGTTTGAATTGGGGGAGGGCAGTTGGGGCTCATAGAAAAAGAAAGAGAGGAGCGCGCATGTGCGGGCGCTAATGACGCGAGAATCACTCGAGAAGAATGCGCAAGAATGCGCAATGCAATTTAAAGGTCGCCGCAAAACGAAAATGTCAGCTCGAACGACATTCCTCATCGTCGGTAAAAGTGTCGAATGATAAGAACAAGATAAATGTTTGTAACAGCAGTAACTTCACAGACTTTAAGACTTTAAAAAGTTATAATTTGAGAAGACAATTTCTGACGTGTAAAATGGAGAACGTTAAAATGGCACGCACACGCATGATTCAAATCATTGACACGAAAAACGATTACTTTCGGGCTTTTTTGAAGGGGGAGGGCTGGTGGCGATTGGGGTCCTCTTCTTTTGGTTAAAGTATAGCTTTTATTTACAAAGATGTTAAGACGGAATCCACCAGGAAGTCGAGTAATATTTATTTACGTTAGACAAAAATCGAGTACCAGAATAATTTAAATCCTATTGCGTTATTTTCTACCCTAAATAAAAGGTAAAGATGTAAGTAATTATCATTGATAACACCAACAACAATTTCGTATCAGAGTCTTAGAAAATGAATTTCAAAGTTCACAAGCTATAGGGAAATTCTCACGTGCAGCCATTTTGTAAAATCGTCTTTAAGCGATTCAGTGGAATTCAGTGAAATTTCAAAATTTGTTTTCTGTGTTTGGTGTTGTTAGAAAAGATTTCTTTTGATAAGATATTTGAAGCAGTAACACAAAAGTTTGCAATAAGGTGTAAATAATTTTGGTACAACAATTTCTTATCAGAGCCTGAGAAAATGAAATTTAATGTTCACAACCTACAGGCACTCGCGTCTTTTAAGCGATTTAGTTGAATTCAGCGGAACTTCGAGATTGGTTTTCGATGTTTGGTGTTGTTAGAAAAGATTTCTTTTGATAAGATATTTGAAGCAGTAACACAAAAGCTTGCAATAAGGTGTAAATAATTTTGGTACATAATTTTGTCCAACAACTACTCGAAGTCCTGGCGGATTCCGTCTTAATTCGAAACCTTAGCAACGCTGTGTTGTTTTGCTAGCCAAAGGAGTCAATCAAAACCGTGAAAACCACTGCGCGCGCTTACATCCTATTGGCTGATAAATGCACGCGAAGTTGCTGCCTTTGTTATGTCACAATGAAGAAAAAACCTTTAGCTCAGTTTGAGAACAGAAACGCTCTTGAACAAACAGCTTTTTAAAGTTCTCAGTGAATTTACTGCAAACAAGTAAAGATAAAAATGGGAATTGCTTGGAGCTCTTAGAAATCGAAAAGGGAAGAGAAAGCAAAAAAGAAAAGGTATACAATAGTAACATTATTCTGCTTTTTATCTCGCTAAAATTAACAAAAGAGTTTCTGCAACATTTGCTTTCCTTTTCCCCGCAGGCTACAGAATGAGAATCGCTTTCACATTCCTGACTCTCAGTGTATTCCTGAAGGATCACCAAAGACGACATTACAAATGAAAGACAAAAATCTACCTCTCAGAGAAAATATCAACCTTGATGAAATCGAGCTCCATACGAACGAAGAATGGAAACTACCGCACAAGAATTTAAGGTACACGAAGTATTCTATTATCGTTTTCCTTAAAGTTTTCCTTCCAAAGTATTCCTATAAAGTTTTAAAATATCAATAAGCAGTTGAATGACCAATGACTTTCTTAAGTTTTTATACAGATAAATCTATTCGCAGACTTTCTTATAGAATCTGAAATGGCGCGAAATAAATTGAAGTAGAGTATACTGTGTTGATCCAGTCACCTATTGAAATTAATCGACCGGATTGACAAATGAGAATCATTTTCATGAAGTGAGGTTCTATGTTAGATTCACGCTCAGGTTAGGGATAGAGATAGGGATAGGGTCATCTATAATAGATGTAACAGTACATTGATTATTAACTGAAATTAGGTCTAGACAAGGCGATTATTAAATCTAAGTTAGATTCGCGCTTAGGTTAGGTATAGGGATACGGTCATCTATAATAGATGTTATAGTAAGACAGTCAGTTAAATGATTAAATTTTTCGGGAGTTTGACGGATCAGCGTGGTGATGTAGTGGTGAGAGAATGATGCTAGCATGCCAGAAGTTCCGAGTTCGATTCTGGGTGATGACATGCAGTTTGCATTTTTCTTTTTCGTAGAAAAAAAATTTCGATGAAAGTGAAAAAGTATCGCTTAACTTGCATCGCTTGCTTACGAAAGGAAAAATTGCTCCGGCGTTTACTTGAGCTCGGCGCCTGTTCTTTGCCCGGAGTTTTTTTTTTTTTTGTATTTTAGAAACTTGATTAAACACAAGACATAGTTACATGAGTAGAAAAGAAAAAAAAGTATACAAAAAGATGATATTTTTACAAAGGACAAAGGCCTTAACTTACAAGCTAATGACATTAAGCGAAATGTAAATACAAGTAAACAAAAACAAAATAAATAACAGTCAGTAACCGAAATCGAGAAAATACTTTGAAATCGAGAAAATACTTTGAAATCGAGAAAATACTTTGAACTTAAATAGAATTAAATTTGTGTACGTGACAAAGTAGTCACTTTCCTCTGCAGTCACTTTCGTATTCACTGTGATGTGTGCTTGTTTCTTTACAGACCTATCAAAGATAATCAACGCTTGCCGCAAAACGATGCAACTTTAAACGAGACAAGCTTCTCTGAGTTGAAAACCAAACTTGAAGCTTGGAAGTTCTACCAGTTCAAAACACAACATCCGCTGGATAAATGGACTGTTAGTTCACTTCCTAATCTGTATTTCACAGATATGTAATTTGAGCCAGTATGAAGTTGAACATTTCTACTTGTATTATATATATCACTGATTCAGTGTCGCTGGCTTCGAAATGAGAATGTAATTTACGTTTCTTTCAAACTATCAAGAGGATTGTGTAAAGAGAATACAAACATCGTGAAGAAAATACAACAGAAGCAAGTCGAAATTATAATCCTCACTTGATAATGAAGAAGAGATGTGAAGTAGCACTTATGATCTTTAAATTCCGCATACATGAATTCATATCCCTGTTCTCTTGGAAGAGGGTAAATGAACTGAAAAAAAACGAACAAAGAAAAAAGTCAGGCATTTAAAAAAGAAATAATATGCGGTTAGTGATTAATGAAACGTGACGTCTCGTGAGTGAGTGAAATGCACGGAAGCGCTTCCCTTGTTGTAACAAATATTGAATGCTTTGTAGCCCTAAACAGGAATTAGCTTCCGTTTCATGTCTAGAGTTATCTAAATTTTGAAATACAATAGAATTAGAACTGAAAATAGATTTTTTCACGGTTTCTGGTGCCATCTTGGTTGGAGAACAAACGCAGCAAAAATAACAGTTAATGTATGGGAAAAGTTGGGAGTTCGAATGCCCAATAGTTTCAGGATTGAGATACAGAGCAGAAGATTCTTATCGATTACATTTGAACATAGTTCAAGGAGTCAGCTGTGCTGGGTGGCGCTGAATCACAGGTTTAGTTTTCTACACAAATGTCGCTAAATCTTCCTGGGAACTCCGGCTAGGTTTTACAGACAAATGTACGGAAGAATGAAAATCGTAATTGCAGCATTCCTAGCGAGGCTAGACCGTTTTGACCTGAGTGATGAAAGTAATTCGGGTTAGCTTTGGTTTTGCAATACCCCGCTTAGTGATTGGTTGAAAAATTTCGCGCCACTTTCTCATCCAATGAGATGTAAAACTTGATTGGTTCAATGGATTTAGCCTCTTCTGATTGGCCATATTGATCTTAAATTTTGATTCTGATTGGCCAGATTCTTTAATTTTAAATATTTCAGAATTCGAATTTTCCGTGATTTGTTTGACATTCATTCTCACACTTTTCCGACAGATTTACCGATAAATTTTATGGTGTTTGTCCCTCCAACCGAGAAGGCTTCAAACACCATGAAAAGGTCTATGCAATAAACAGACAATATAATACCAACATATTCTGGGTATATGCCTACCAGAGGGAACTTCAGAAATCGCTCTTCCATTCTGTCATACACGTTACTCTACAAAACAAAAGAAAATTAACGATTAACCTTGTTTTGATGTTAAAAGACCTCTGGAACAGCACAAATAACTTCTCAAATAACTTCCACTTGATTTGTGAAATACAGTGGAACCCTGCTTTACAACCAACACGTTAAATTACTGATCAGGAAATCAATGGGGCTAAGTTATTTGCCAAACCGAGTAAATTAAACAATGTGAAAATTACTGAGAAATACAGAAACTGACTACATTGTTGATATCAACTATACACTGTTACATACTGGGATAACAGCACTGATACAGTCCTTGTCTTTGTGATATTCTCGCCAGATCTGAAAAACACCAAAACAAGACTAGACTACTAGATTCGTAACTTATGTTTATTTAGTTCGCTTATTTGACTGTTATTTAATTTGTATTTAAATATAAATTTCTTTTTTGTAACTAGTTTTGCGACTTATCTTCTTTTTTTTAGTTCGGTTACTGACTGTTATTTATTTTGTGTTCGTTTACTTGTATTCACATTTCGCTTTATGTTATTAGCTTGTAAGTTATGGCCTTTGTCCTTTGTAAAAATATCATCTTCTGTATACTTTTTTTTCTTTTCTACTCATGTAACTATGTCTTGTGTTTAATAAAGTCTTTAAAATACCAAAAAAAAAACACCAAAACAAACTGAGCAATCAAGTAACACTGATACAATTTATTGTTTTAGAGCTTTTGTTGAAAGAGGTGACCTAATGGTTATCGTGCTGGACTTCTCTGTAAGAAAGATATAGCCTCAAATTTACCTCAATTTGCGCTACAAGATAAATTTAAATAAAAAACTAGAGGAGTACTACGAACTCGAGTTTGCTTCTTTTAAGCGAAAGTCCACAAGGCGCAGCTGATTTGACTATCGCTCATAAAAGATTGCACTCCAAACCTGTAATTCCAATTTTCCCTTTAAAGAGCAACAATCGTGTTATCGTGCTCCATCAGCGAAAGTTGGAGAGCCAATCAGATTTGCGAATTTCCAGTTACTACGAGTAAGTGAAACGGTTATCGATAGCTTAAGTGGCCTTCCAGGAGGTGGGGGTACCCGTGTTGCAATAGCCAGCCTAGCCAGCGTTCCCGTGCGAGCGAAGTGCTATGTGTTGCGTGTGAGCAAAGATTCTGGTCTCGCGGAAAAGTTGTTCGTTAAGCCGAACATTCGACTAATTATTTACAAACTCCAGACAAACTGCAGAATAAGCTTTAGTCATTTCTTTTAGCGAGTTTTATCTGCAAGTGTTCCCTCGCTCCCGTACCCGTACCCTCCCCCTCCTTTTCCTTTTTTGCTCTCGCCCCAATTTTCGCGCGACCAGAATCTTCACTCGCGCGCGACACGTAGTACTTCGCTCGAACGGGAACGCTTGCTACGCAAGCTGGTGTGTTAAATGTCGCATACTCTTGTATGAGGGCCGAATTCGCCTAACCAACGGCTGTAAATGTCGTTGTCGTTTTGCGCAGTGTAGGCAAATGCCGCCAAATCTTCTAGTTTTCCCAGTATGCTTCTACATTCTTTAAATTAACGCAACGATGGTTATGATTGTAAGTTCGTTTTCACCGCATTTTAGCAGCTTATGTAACGGTTTAGTCATGGAAGATGTAATCATCATTGGCATTAACCTCGTTCGGGCATGAGAGAGAGGCCCTGGGAACGAGGTTGCATTGGCATTTTTTCTTTTACAAGAAACTGTTTTCTAAGAGGGCCGCACTGAGTCGAAGTTTCATTAGGCTAGGTAAAAATTAGCTATGAGCGGCGAACCCATTAGCTGTTAGGGGGGGGGGGGGGGGGGGGAGAGGTACCTCGGGGTTCCACCCGGATGGCGAATGGTACCTAGAAAACTTTGAATCAAGCGACGTTACTGCCACATTTCATGTCTGATATAATGATCAAGTAATTCGGTACCTTGAAACTAAATCATTTCATTTGCAAGTTTTCTGAACGCTGCACAACTTTAAAAGCATATTGCCATCCATTGCAACCCTTCAAAGGAACCAGACAATAAAGAAAGACGAAACGCCCGAGGTGTTTTTCAATCCAGTGATCAAACCAATAGGCAGCTAAACTGGCTGCTTAAGTTTTATGTTATCTTGAACGACTAGTAAAAACAATTTTAATTGCTAAACACTTCAAGTGTTTTCACACAGCATGAGAGGTTTGTTTTTCTTTCAAAAGAAGAGAATGTGTATTCCAAGTTGCTGCCATTTAGATTCACCTATCCCAGATTTTAATACTATTCATACGTTCGACAGATAAATAACAACTCTTTTTTTCATTCACTCAGATAAGTATTTGTTTAGGGCTCGCGGGAGCTAGTTCCGAAAATTGTCCCAGATATGTAAATTTATTCCTCTAGTCTGGAATGGCGGCACCACACCAGGCCAACTATTAATTAAATTCTTTTAGACATTTCATAATCAACAAGTTATACAATTCATTTGTTATCCGTAATTATGTTTCAGACTTGAACGTCCCTAACCGAGGTTGAATCTAGGGGGGGAGGGGGTACTCCCTTATAAGGACTTAACGGGGATGTGTTAACGGCGCGTGCGGCCCGACGGGGTATGGTTTTTAGGGTTTTTTGTCCTGAACGGGATATCTATTTTACCCCTTTTCGTCTTAAACGGGGTATCTTTACATGAACCAATGTCTTAAACAGGATTAGCATATATGTTTAATTATACGACCTTGGCCGCAAGCTGAATTTTTACAAGTTCTTCCATAGTGTTGACTTCGGTGGACTTCGGCATTGATATCAAGCTTAATTCACATTTGATTACGCTATAACAAATGTCTTAGATGGGTATCAAAAAACGGCATTCTGTCTTAAACAGGGAAGGTAGTCAGAGATTCGTGTCTTAAACTGGGTCAGGGTGTGGGCGACCGGGCCGCACCTCCTCACCCTAGATTCAGTCATGTACCTCCCCGCCGGGCCCCGGGGATTGAATCATGCCACTCAATGGGTGTTTCCAGAAAGCGCATATTTAATACCTAGTAGCAGTGGCCCGTTAATTTGAAATTTCAAAATTACTGAGCGCTTAAAACGAACCCAAAGTTTGGTAACGCTTTCCTAACGTTACAGAACTTAGCGGTACGACCTAGCAACACTGGTCCAGTAATCTGATCTAAAACGTTACCTAAAGCTTTGCTGTACGTCACGCTATATCGTGACCACAATTCTTGGAATACTTGGCGCTTTATCTGGGTATTCTGAGAAGTTTACAATATTTCACAACATGTCAAAAACCACTTCGTGATTGGTCGATATTATCTGGCTAAAAATTTCCATTTTCAATCAGGTCCACATTCTTGGAGGCATTCACAACTCCAAACCCTTCGTCGTTTTCCCCCTTTAATCATGGATATACAAACCTTGCTAAACAATCTTCATGAAGAAGTATCCTGTTCAGTGTGCAAGAGCACATTCACTGATCCAAAACAGCTGCCATGTTTACACAGTTTTTGTCTTCACTGCTTAAACGGGATATTACAAACAAGTGGCCACCACGATGTGATCTGCTGCCCGGAATGCAGAAGGGAAAGTAGAGTCCCCACAAGTGGAAATGTTAACGACCTACCGACCAACTTTCGCATCAACAGTTTGCTAGATGTCCTTGCCATCAAAGAGTGCAGTACAACGGGAGTGAAATGTAAAAATTGCGACAAAAGAAGTACACAGAGTTTGTACTGCTTCCAGTGTTGCGGGTTCTGGTGTTACGATTGTATTACTGCCCACAACATGATTCGAGAAAATAAAGAACACCGTGTGTTGGCGCTTAAAGACTTTCAAGACGAAGACTATGAGAATGTTTTAAAGCGACCAGCATTTTGCCAAAAGAAGCACCATGAAAAAGAACAGCTGGAGTTCTTTTGCAAGGACTGTGAAGTCGCCATTTGCAACACTTGTGTTGTGACACTTCACGAGGGCCACGCCAAGATAATTTTGGAAGAAGCTGCAAATGAACGCAAGTTACAAGTGAAATCTGTAATTGAAACGCAAAAGCAAAAAGTGCAACAGAAGAGAAACGAAATCGCCAAACTCGATAAAGCCAGTGCTCAAATTGAAGAAAGGGTCGATACCTTGAAACAAGACGCGCAGAAGTTTGCTGACAAGATGATCGGTGTCATCGAAGCGAAGAAACAGGAAATATTTAATAAAGCAGAACGTCAGGCAGCACAGTCACTCGAGCATCTTGTAATACAAAAGAGCGAGATTGAACACCAAGTGAACACGACCGAGACAGTAATTGAACAAACTGAAACACTTTTAAAACGAAGCACAAGCGCCGAGATTGTTCAACTACACGACTCGTTAAACACGATCTTTCTTGAAGGAGTCAGTGACGAAACAGAACAAGTCGACTGTGACCTTGAAGTTACTCGTCAATTCATTTTCGCAGAAAATGAAACATTAATGGACAAAGCAAACACTGAAGGAATCGGCTCATTGAAAACATTGGTCAAAAAGACCAGTGCGCATCAATCAAGTGCCGAAGGAAAAGGAATCACTGAAGCAGTGGTTGGAATTGAAGCACAAATTCTCCTAACAACAAGAAATGTCGAGGGAGAACAACATTACGAAGAGCGAGATTGTGTCACAATGCAGATCAGGAATCGTCAAGGCCATGACTGTGCGGCAATACCGCGAGTCCAAGACAACAAAAATGGAACCTACAACATCAGCTATTTTGCAAAAGAAACTGGAAAATGCAACGCATCAGTGAAGGTAAATGGTGAACATGTGTATGGCAGTCCATTTACTGTTGAAGTCAAACCCAGACAGTTCAGACCCGTGTTATCGTTTGGTAAACCAGGGTCGGGTGCTGGAATGTTTGACGGGCCTTGGGGAGTGGCAGTGAATGAACGCAATGAAATTGCGGTGACTGATATTCGTAACAATAGAATTCAGATATTCAGTAGCGATGGAACTGTTGTAAGATCGTTTGGTACAAAGGGTAATAAAGAGGGAGAATTTAATTGCCCTCGCGGGATAGCCTTTGATAAGAATGGAAATATTATAGTGGCTGACAGTCGTAACCACCGTGTTCAATGCTTCAGTGAGCAGGGTGGGCACCTAAACACATTTAGTAGCAAGGGAAGTCTTGATCACCAGCTGAACACTCCTCACGGTTTATCCTTAGACAGTGACAGGAATGTTATTGTCGCTGATGCACTCAATGAACTAATAAAGATATTTAACGCTAATGGTCAGTTTTTACGTAAAATGGGTGTAGAGGGGTCTTTGACCTACCCCATCCACTGCATCCAATATGACAAATATCTTATAGTGTCAGACAGTCATGAACATTGTATTAAGGTTTGTGACAGGGATGGAAATTTTCTGTACAAATTTGGAAAGAAGGGGAAGGGTGACGGGGAGTTTGATGATCCTCGTTGCTTGTCAGTTAACAAGGCAGGACACCTGATGGTCTCTGATGCAGGGAATCACAGAGTTCAGGTGTTTGAACTGAGTGGAAAGTTTATAACAAAGTTTGGAACAAAAGGGAGCGGAATAGGGGAGTTTAATCGGCCAGTCTCTACAGCAGTTCTTAGTGATGGTAGAATAGTTGTAAGTGATTACCTTAACTGTCGCATCCAGATTTTTGAGTAGATATTGCAGCCACCTTCTGTACATAATATGAATCTTGAAGTTACTTATAGTTAGAAGCAGATTACCAGAAATATTTGTCACCATTTTTAAGGCCTCGCAGGAGACATTAGCCTTAATAGATTATCTTTAAGAAAGTCTCCATGGGGACAGTAAAATGACAGCTGTCAGTTGAAATTTTACCCGTTTGTTAGTTGTCATTTTGAAGGTTGAGGGACGTTAGCAGTAAAAACTTTGGAAAATTTGTCAGCTAACCATATACAGGCCCCCTCCTAACAGCAGCCTGAGATTATACAAATATTACATTCCGTGTTTTTTATTACACTGTATATAGTTTAATTTGCTAAGAGCGTAAACTTTGGAGTTAGGAAAACTTATATGCTCGTGAATTTTAGTCCGACAGTTCCTGCTTAGGCACTATTACTTAAAAGTAATTTACATTGCGTGACACTGAAATATGTTGACTGAGAAACTTGTAAGCTGAACTGATTGAATGATATCTGTAACAAAACTATTTTAAATAATTTACAATAGTCTCCATATTCAGTTTTACTATGCAGGTAAAATAAACACTGGTTTATATTTAGTTCTGTGATGTAAGTAAATTTTGCGACAATTTAATGGCCAATAACATACCTCTTTGTAATGAATGAAAAGAAAATGTAGACTGGAGTGTGAATAAATTGTAACAATTTTTCTTAGACCTTGCTTGATATGTGTATGCTTGATGACAACTGCTTAGATGGTAGGGATGTATAACTCGATTGTATATATCGATTAGTGAACATTTTCTTTAATGTAAGCGAGGTCACTGCTGAATTTTTTTCTCATCATTTATTTAGTCCTTCCTAATATAAGACATTTCCCATAATAAAGCAAAAACACATGAAATCAAAAGCGGTGTACATTTTAAAGTGCACCTAACCCCCAATTTTTTTTCGCTGAAATAAAATCTCATAGTTACCCAAAGTATTTGAGCGAAACCATTTTTGGATTTGGTTGAATCCTCTATTTTTTATAGCCTCTCAAAGTCGACATTGAGATGTCGCACAACCATGTTTTAGAGAGTCTGGGTCGAGAGAGCTGCTGATGTATACCCAGGAATCAAATAAAATAGCGCCTCACTCATTTCTTTGAACAAAATTCCCAGCTTTCTTAAAACCCGGCCGAGAAACAAAATGGTGTTATTTTTAGGGCCATTTTTGTGTTTTCAATGGGACGTAGAAAATCAAGGATTTAACCAAATCCAAATTTTCTGTTGCCAAACTAATTCGAAAAATCAAGTACATTCATTGTAGCAAAAAAAAAAAATAATAAACTGGTGTTAGGTGCACTTTAAATAGCTGGAATTACTTTATTCCTGGGGCTGTATTAGTATGGGCAATCAATGGTGAGAGAGGAGTATACCATTTGATTACCTTTTTAATTAATGCTAAAATTTTGCACCAAAAATTAAGGAGTAATTTGTCACCCATGATATTCTTTTGATTAACCTGCTTGTATGTTGAAACAAATTTCAACCTGAAAACCAATTTGACCTACAGCATATACATTGTAAATTGGTAGCAGCAAATTCAATGCTGGTATCCCATACAGGGATTGGGGAGGGGGTGGGTTGAAATACTCCTAGTGGCTTAATGCTTTGGAAACCGCACATAATTAATAAGCCTCAGCCAGATGCGCCACTAGGCTGGAATGGAGACTTTTACCTTTCATCTTAGAAAAGTCACTGAAAGTTGCAACATTTGTTCTTGAGCAAGTAATTCTGAGTTTATGTGTGGGATATGGTAAGATAAAACTGGACCAGAATATAATAAAACTATTCATCAAATCAGGAGTGTTTTCATTACTAACCTGTCAAATTTCTTCTGCAGTTTTGTCCATAATTTTATCAAGATGTATGATGGAGCTCAGTGTCTAAAAAATGGAAGAAATTATCAGCGGTTACTTTTATCAACAACAGTCAGGCACAATCAGTAAGACAGTAGAAGTCATGATATTAAACTCATTACTAAATTAACTGGAAACAAATTTGTTGAGATTTACACAAATTTATGCTGCAGTTACTATGAAAAAAAAATTAAATTGCCCAAGCCCCAGGCATGGATCCAGGAAAAATGGTGACTATTTTCCAATGACATGAGTCCTGTAGGCACAAGCCTCCAGAGTTAAGGGGGGAGGGGGGGGGGGGGTATTGTTCTGTTAGGATGGTGTCCCAGGACATATTTTTAGATTTTGACTCCTTTCAGTACCATTTCTGTGTATTTTGCATTCTCGTCTCCATGGCCCTTTTTGCTTCTCTTAAGCCCAGCAGGGCCTTGGCACCAGAAACGAAGGGCTCTGCGGACATGGGATTTTTGAACTAACTCGAATTTTTTTATCAGCCATTCGAAACAAAGAAATCTTAAGCAGAAGTAAAAGGCGCCATGACTGTCCCATACAGTATATAGAAACATCACAACTGCATATCTAGGACTGGGAAACCTTTGTCTCGAGAGCCCTTCCTTTCTCGTGCCAAGGCCCTGTCGGCAAAGAGAAGCAAAAAGGGCTATGGAGATGAGAATGGTTATTTTGAGAGACTCAGACAGGTAGTTGATTAATTTGACTGATTTCTGTAAAGCAGTGGAAACCATACCTGAGTCCTGGTCATTTACTCAGATACAACATAATCAGATGTAATGAGCAAGCCTTACTATTAGTGAAGCTGCTAATACTTTTTATAAATATAAATTTATAAATACCGGTATTAAAATACTGTTTCTAAGGTTAATATTTTTCAAAATGGTCCTGTAACCAGGTGGTTGATTCATGATTGAAAATAAAATCAAACGTTACTCTGGTTTAAGAATATAAAAATGTTCGTAAAATTTGTAAAAGTCCCAACATTTCGGCTGAAACTTCAGCTTTCATCAGGGGAAAGTGAAAAGGAATTCGTTAAAAAGCACGTTCTTATACTATGCAAATCAGCAACTCGGAGCTAATTATGTTCTGTCCCTTAAGGCTAAATTTAAAAACTCGTGCGGCAAAAGGCTGAAAGAACATCAAAAAGCGGTTGAAAAGAAACACTCGCACAAGTCAGCTTTAGCGGAACATTGTTTACATTCTGGCCACACCATCTCCTGGGAATCTGCAAAGATCCTACGTACAAGCACAAATTGGCGCAACAGACGCATTTTAGAAGCATGGGAAATCAACACTTGCAGGAATCCGCTGAACCGTGATGATGGCATGCATTTGCCGCACGAGGTTTTAAATTTAGCCTTAAGGGACAGAACATAATTAGCTCCGAGTTGCTGATTTGCATAGTAGAAGAACGTGCTTTTTAACGAATTCCTTTTCACTTTCCCCTGATGAAGGCTGAAGTTTCAGCCGAAACGTTGGGACTTTTACAAATTTTACGAACATTTTTATATTCTTAAACCAGAGTAACGTTTTATTTTATTTTCAATCATGAATCAACCACCTGGTTACAGGACCATTTTCAAAACCATCTCAGAAAAGTACGATAACGACACTTTACAGAAAGCACGTACATTCAACAAAATCATGCTGAAGACTGCAAGGCATCGCCGACACCTACAATTTAGCCATCGATGCAAAGATCTTCAAGTTCTTCCACCGAGCTTGAGAATTAAACCACCGCTTCGGACCCCCAAAGGGTGGAAATTGTCGAAGAACGTGGGATTCCAGTTTTTGAAATTGCGGATCGAAGATACACACAAGAAGATTCGCACACTGACTCGAGAAAAGGAACTTGCTTTGGTTTTCTTAAGGTCACGTTTAACCACCTCTGACCTTCAACACCTCGAGACCTTAGTTTATGAACAGCAGGATGAGGAGTACAGCAGGATTAGATCTGTGCATTCGAAGAAACTTCAAGTCCTCACCTCGAAGTCAAATATCTCATTGCCCGATGATACAGTTAATTGCGACAAGTGGGTGCTAAACATCTCTAGCAAGCCGTTGAACAACACCGAAACGACTGCACTTCAGAAGGGCACGAACTTCGCCTTAGCACCAAAGAAAATACCAACAGCGGAAATTGTAGCTGGTATTGAAGACAGTATTTCTGGACTACCGGAAGACGACAAACTTGTGCTAAGATCCCAAGTTTCACAGGTTTTACAAAGAGCCACCGTACCACCTCCAAACTTGCCACAAGCCGAGCTCAGAGCTTTGCACAATCTCCGCAAAGACCAAGATCGACTCGTTATCCCTGCAGATAAGGGTAACTGTACTGTTGTCATGGATCGCAAGGACTACGACGACAAGGTACAGCAAATGCTCAATGATCAAAGAACCTACAAGGTGTTAGGTAAAGACCCTACACAGCGAACGGAGAGGAAGCTCAATGAAAAATTGGCCAATCTTAAACGAGAGAACAAGATCAGTGACAGCCTTTACAAAAGACTTCGCAGTTCTGATGGACTGCCTCCTCGTTTTTATGGTTTACCAAAGATTCATAAACCTGGTTTCCCCTTAAGACCTATTGTTTCGTTCATAGACTCTCCAACTTACATGTTATCGAAACATTTGGTGCAGATCCTGAGTCCTATGATGGGCAACACAGATTTCACAGTCACGAACAGTGTGGAATTTTGTGAACAGATGAAAAATGTCTCTCTCAAAGAAGATGAAGAGCTGGTGTCTTTTGACGTTGTCTCTTTGTTCACGTCTATTCCTGTGAAACTCGCCATTCAAGTTGCTAAAGATTTGCTTTCCAATGATGACACCTTACAGGATAGAACCACCATTCCTGTTGATGACATTGTTGACCTGTTGGATTTCTGTTTGTCTACAACAAATTTTAAGTATAACAACAATCACTACCAACAGATCTTCGGTACCGCCATGGGCTCTCCAGTGTCAGCTGTTATGGCAAACCTGGTCATGGAAGACCTTGAAAAACGAGCTCTATCCACCTCCCTTTCCCAACCCTGGTTTTGGAAACGATATGTAGATGATGTGTGTGCCACTGTTAAGTCCAACCTGGTGCTAACCTTACAGAATCATTTGAACAATATCGAGCCGTCGATCCAATTTACGGTTGAAAGAGAAACAGAACGGAAAATATCCTTTCTTGACGTCACTGTCTGTCGCCAAGACGATGGCCAACTCTCCACTAAAGTCTATCGCAAACCGACGCACACAGAAAGATATCTCTCATTTGATTCTCACCATCCGGGTGCTCACAAAAGGGCTGTGATCAAGTCTCTGACTGATCGTGCAAAAACGATTCCGTCTTCCGTTGACCAACAATCAAAGGAAATGAAACATGTGATCGCGGATTGCCCTTTTTTTGGAGGAGGGAGGGTCTGAGAAATATTCCCTTGGAACGTGTCACCAGAGATGCCAATCTAAAATAATTGAAATCCAGAGCACTGCCGATTTACCCACAAAAATGTGTCAAATATTTCAAAATTGCCTCCCAAAATTGGCCAAAATTAGCATGAAACCTTAAATTTTAAGAACATTCCTTTGAATCCGGGAGATTTGGTGACCCATACAGGAGAATGGGAGACTCCCAGGCAATCTGGAGGAATTGGCATGTATGCCTTACACTAACCATACTAATACAGACTGAAATTGTCTAAACTCATATTCAAAAGAGGGGAAAAATGGCTCTGGTCCACATGATACCCTGATTTTTTTTGTCCTATTGGGCTAAGGCTCTGAAATGACAAGTAACGTGACAATCCAGTGATGTACAGGGTTACCACAATACTATGAAAGTCATCTCTTGTTACATCACCCAGTGTTGCCTTGTTCCTAGACTCCTCTTTTGCTTTGCACTTGTCACCAATTGCTCCCTTTTATTTATTGTGGAAAAAATGTGAAGAGCCTGATGAAAGGCAGTCGCCCAGTGTACCATGTGGCATCAGTTAGTCAGCTTTATGCACCCAAATAAAAAATATACTCTATATGGACAAGTAAGAATTAGGTTGGACAGGGAGGGGAACCATTAAAAGAGAGGGGTGGGGACAACTGGCCAATTTCAGCACTTATGTCGAGAAATTGACCCAGTTACGAAATTTACAAATTTTACAATTTTTTGTTACGCCCATGTGAAAATTGCAGAATTTACAATTTTGATGATTTTTTGTTACTGCTCTTTGCGAATTTTACAATTTTTTTGCCCTTTGTTATGTTAGTAAAAACAAATCAGCAACACTACAGGGTGCTGCGGATTTTGCAAAGTTTGCGAAAATTGCGGATTTTACAAATTTAACAAATGTAACGATTTTTCGCTACTGCGCTTTGCGAATTTTACTATGTTTTCTCCCTTTGTCATGTTAATTACAACACATCGGCAAAGAGGTGCTGCGGTTTTTACAAAATTTGCAAAAATTGCGAATTTCGCAAATTTAACAATTTTTCGCTACCATGCTCATGCAACATGAATATACCTCGTTCTTTAAAGGAACAAATGCGCAACACATTAATATACCTCGTTCTTTATACCATCGGCCAAAACAAGCATGCTACACATGAATATAGCTTGTTGTTTAATCCATCAGCAAAAACTAATGTGCAACACATCAATATAGTGAAGCTATCAAAATACAACACTGCGTCAAAAGTGGCCCTGCATTCTGTAATTGCTACGAAAATCGATTAACTTTGCAAACCTGCAAAGGGCATTTCAGTTGTGTTAGCCCAAAATTGCTGTTTTGCACTGAAAGCGTATTGTGTTTAACAAAAAATTATACCAAACCACAAATAAATTATTAAAAAAGTGCAGATACAAGTATGACACAATACCGCTTTAGGCGCGGTGTAGAATTTCGGCTAAACTTTGCAAACCCTGCGTGGCCAACAAACACGTGTGCAATTTGCAGTTTTTCCACTGAAGGCCCTCCTTCAACCTCACTTATATTCCTATATCGATTTTTGCAAACTTTCGCGATTTTCGCAATTTTCGTTCATTTCTGGACTAATATCTTGGGTGACAAATTACTCCTTTGCTAATTTATAATTTCACATGTGAAATTACAAAATTGCCATGGCAATGTTTCCCATGTCTCAGCATGCAGGATTTTAAAAGATGATCTTATAGCTTAAACTTTGCACATTTTCACTTGAATTTCACCTTGGCCAGTTTGTTTGGTTGTCTTATAAACTTTTACCGATAACATGAATAGCATTGAGCGGATTTTTGTGCATTTTACACGGGCGTCATTTCCAGCAGATTCATTCATGAGGATACAATACAAGAATGTAAGTGTTTAATGTAGTATTGCAAAAAAAAAAAAAAAATCAAAAAAAAATCAAAAAAAACTATGATTGTAAGCGTAATTTGTCACCCATGATATTAACAGGTAACCAAATGGTATACTCGTGAAATAAGGAAATAATTTCACAGGACGTAACAAATCGATTGAAATCAATCATCGGAAAGCTACTCGATTAATCGATACTACTCGAAAGTGATCGATACTTGTCGATTGATTAGTTAATTTAATTAATCGAAATCAATAATCACAAAAATTCCGACCTATTCGATTGACCCATTGATGCCTGAAGGGTGAAATGGCGTGAAACCCCTAAAATTGCGCTTACAAAACTACAGATTCCTGCTACTAAATGAACACTAGCAATGCTTTCTACGCTTTCCTTTACTTTTAATATTATAAACATATTCCTTTGTATTTTCTGAAGCATTGTAGGAATTTTCTAAATCGATAAACACAACTCAAAACAAAGCGGCCAAGAAAACAACGAAGCAAAATCTCCGCAAGATGCGTATGAGATAACAATACGTGCATGTCAAATCTGTTCGCCTAAAATTCCGAACCAAAGATAATGAAAAATGAAAGAAACTTGAAAGAAACTTTGTCTCGAATTAAATTTCATTTAAAATGAAGCCAAGAAATATATTCAAAAGCGTCGAAATATCGAAAACTCAAAGCGAAGAATTAATTATTCACATGTTCACGCTAAAAGCGAAAGTTTTGATTCTATTTGACGGCTTTAGCACAATCGTCTCAATGGCTTTACCGATCATTCAAAAAATTCCATCCATATTCAAAACAATACTGTACATTACCATTTTTGTTTTCAAAAGTCTTGAGAAGCCGCATATTTACTAATAAATCTGTGTGTAGGTCTGTGATTTATATTCAAAACTCATTTGGAAGACACCATATCTTCGCGGCCGTGCAAGGAAAGATGAATCCGTCCTCAGCAATCGATAGTTTTCAAATAATAATAATAATAATAATTAACATTTATATCGCGCAAATTTCATGTGAATATGATCAAATGCGCGTTACAAAGAAATATGCAAACAAATTAACATCTTAAGAATCCCAACTGGCAGGAGGCTGACCAGTTGGCTATTTACAAAGCGTGGTGGAGTTGAGTTCTGGGCTACAGAAAACAAATCCAACTAGTGGCAGGGAGAAGGATTTGAACCCGGGACCTCCGGGTTGCAAGTCCAGCGCCCTAACCACTAGGCCACGCCGCCTCCACAGATAGAAATTGATCATTTTCGATTGAAATCGATTAAAATTGATAATCACAAAAATATTGACGATCGATTTCGATCGATTTCCGATATTACTCGATTGATTAGTATCGATAACGATCGATTACAATCGATTTTTATCGAGTATGGAAATTATCGATTTGTTACGTCCTGATAATAAATGGCCGGTCCCTATTCAAAACAGCGGCGCACGAGTTCAATGTACCAGTTTGAATTTCCCGCTGTAAAAATTATAAATAAAAGCGCAAAATTTAATAAATTATCTTCCTACTTTGCCAATATCAAGAAATTAAATATCAGTTGACACATACAGTGGAATCTGAACTTACCTCCAGTCGCAGTGTTTTTAGAAATTTCCAGACTGCAAACTTCGTGGTTTTGCAGCCGCCGTAACATTTCTCCTTCCACCCAAATGCAGCCAAACGAGGAAAACTATGTTTCCAAAGACAACTAGTACCATAGATGGAGTCTTGATCGTAGATTTGAGGTCAAAATAAGATTAGAATTCCTTCAAAACCGAGAGCTTCCGCCTCCGCCGCCATGTTGGATTCTCTTTCGTTCCCAGTTTCTTCGCGTCACAGAACACAGACAACACGTCACGAACGATTGTCACGGACTAGAAGACCACCGATTTTGACGGGATCACGTTATCTCGCGTCAAGTAAAGTGGAATTCCGATTTCTAATAGCATCCAAGGTGAATAAAAATTGGTTTGAAAAATCGGAGTAAAATTGCAGTGTTCGACTCTGGTTGGAGCAGGTCGGGAGCTTGGAGTATCGGTTCCCCATTCCTCCCTACTCGTTGCGTGGAATCACTTTTGTCACTGAAGTCGTTTCTGATTTTACATGCGACAGTCCAATTGGGCGAGCGCCTCTGATAAAATGATGACAAAAAATAAAGTTATTTAGCTTAAGTTCTGCACTAATTAACTTCCACGTAAACACGATAATGAATTAGGCGCGTGAAAAAGAAAAGGCAAGGGAAACACACTTGAACTCATTAGGGAACATAGTCAGGAGACGACCAGGATTTCAGGAAATAATGAACAAGCAAAAGCATGGGGGAACTCACAGGGAATAAAAGGGGATCGGAAACACGGAAAGAAAGAAGGGAGAAACGGCGAGTCTGTTGGGAAACACAGTGATGGGGGACTTCCCAGAGTTTGGAATCGACCCAGGGCTATGTGTCAGCCAAGACTGGGTGTTGGACAAAGTTGCGCGAAGGACCACCGTTTAGAACCGACGTAGGAAGGGACAAGGGAACGCATGGGAAACGAACCAGCAACGCCTGGAGAGACGCATCATTGCAGGGGAACGCACCAGAGAACGCACAATGTAACGGATCGGACGAGGAAACGCCTGGCGGAACTTACAGGGAATTGAAGGGGGACACCTGAGGGAACAAGGAACTAATGGGGAACGCACGGCCAGTGGGTGACAGCAAATGTTGAGTGTTATCAAAGTTGGGTGTAGCTGAGTCGTGATCAGGCCTAGTTTTAGGTTAGGTTAGGAAGAAACGACGAAATTCATGACAAACGCACTGGAACGCACAAGAAAGGTGATATTGATACCGCGCGGGAACTCGCAGAAAGGAAGCATTTGGTAAGCCACTGAGAAAACCCGAAAAACGGCAACACACAGAAAACTCACGGGCTAATATAGCAGGAAAGAGGAAAAAGCACCCAATGAGGAACAGAGATCCCAGGGGGATGCCGAAGGGAATTCACCGGAATGTACCGACAGACCGACCGATGGTCCGTACCGAAAGTAAGTTGTGGACCGCAGTTGAACAATCATAGCGCGCAAAACTAAGTTAATTTGATTTCTCGAGGAGTTTTGCTTAAAACAGTTTAGGCGACGTAACTGGAAACACAATTCGATATCGACAAAGAACTGAAAAGTCAGCATAAAAAAAATCTTTCAGTTTAATGCAATAAAACGTTATCTGCAAGTGTCTAATGGAACATCACTTCTCGTTAACGATTCAATAAGAAACGAACTCGTACGATGAACAATTTACCATTCTATTGATCGTGCGAAAATAAGGGCGAATGCTGTTATTTGCTCACAACCTACTTTTCGCGCGGCCAAAATGCTCTCAATTCATACGTAAACGTTCGCTACGCGAGTAAATGGTTCAAAAGTTCAGTCTCTGCTCATCAAGTTCTGCAATGTACAAATGTTTATTTCTTTTCTTTAACTGATGCTGTCACAACACCGCTTTCAATTTCGGTGTTTAATTCTTTCACCACTGTCATGTGATCGAATTTCTCCGGGAATATATTAAAGGATTTCAGGATCTCCTCTCTGCGATCGCTTTCTGAAGCGTAGTACATCTGAACTTGATAGGCCAACCACTGCGCATCCAACACGCTCTGTAAAGAAGATAACATTTTATTATTCCACTATTGCGCCATTTCACCATATTAGGGCAAACGAACGCGAAAATATGACACGTTATTACACTGTAGAGCAAGGCAAAAAAACGGACTGAGAGAGGAGCGACAAAATGGCCGAACCAAACTTTATTTTATTAGTGAAATAATAAATCCCTTATTCGATGGTTTAACATATAATACATTTTGCTCATGGCTCGTATTTTTCCACGCCCCTTCGGGGCTCGGAAAATACTACGCACTCGCAAAATATCCGCGCGTATTATATGTAAACCATCGATAAAGGTGTATGTAATCACACTTAAGCAAAAAAACACACGTAAACAAAAAGAAAAATATTCTACCAATGGCTAACATATGACGAAAAAAGGAATTTTTAAGGTAACGACGTGACGCCATTTTGAAAATCGTCGCAGAGAAGACCCTGTTGACGACATTGCTATTGCTGCACCCAAACACGTCACAGTTTGGAAAATTTGACCGACATGTTTTCAAGTTCGTCGTTTCGTCAAAATCCGTCTCAATCTTGTCCAATCTTAACCATCCTTGTTCCCTTATGGTTTGTTATTACATCTTTGGTATTTCTCTTCCTTAATGAATTATTATTTCAAGATTTCTGTCCATTCGATGATTATTTTTTGCATTGAAAAAGAGACGTAATTCACTTACCATTTCATTGGTGTCTACTTCTCCAACCATGAGAACTAATCCTGTGATATGAAAGTGAAGGTGCGGTTATAATTAATACAATAAGCAACTTTATTCCAATAGTTCTTCTATAAATAGTAAATGAACTATTTTTGATCACAAAATGACATTACGTGTACCAACCTTTACTGTCTCTTAGATCTGTAAATTGTTTCATTGCCAGCGACCAGGGAGCATTTTCACCTCGTGTCTGTTGAAATGAAACCAAATGAAAGATGACTGATAATAAATAACATTTCTATTACCTTTAAAAGACTTTTTTAAAGAGGTGCTTAGTATTTTTTAACGCCTTTCATAGAAGAAGGAGGGAAAGGGAAACTTATTTCAAATCATAAATTGGCTTGCTAGTACAAATGAAATACTAAGAAGAGATTCCTCGCCAAGAAAAGTAATATCAAACTTTATTGCCTGCGATAGAAGCCACCTCGAAATAATAGGACTATAATTAGGGGAGGGGGAGTGGGGGGCTTATAGAAATAAAGAGAGAGAGGGGGGTGCGCATGTGCGCGCGCTAATGACGCGAGAATCACGCGAGAAGTTATGCGCTGCAAGAATATACAATGCAATTAAAAGGTCGCCGCAAAATGAAAATTTGCAGCTCGAACTACATTCTGCATCGTCGGAAAAATTATCGAATAATAAGAACAAGATTAATGTTTGCAACGAAAGTTATTTTAGAGACTTTACGATTTCAAAAGGTTTAATTTGAGAAGAAAATTGCTGACGGGCAAAATGGAGAAAGTTAAAATGGAAAGCACACGCATGATTTAAAACATGCATCATAAATTAACACGAAAAAAACAGATTTTTCTGGCTTTTTTGAAGGGGGAAGGGCTGATGGCGATTGAGGTCTCCTTCTTTTGGTTAAGGTAAAGCCTTTATTTACAAACGTATTAATTGGAAACCTAACAAATGCTGTGTTGTTTTCGTTAGCCAAAGGATAGACTACTTGAAGTCGGTCTTTTCTCTAAGGGTCGGAGGAGCGCTTTTATATCGGGAACTGGGCGAACCACCAGGCGGTATGGACGGGAGGGGCTTGGGACGAGACGAGAAAAAACCTTCCTCGCACGCTCTTGTCTCGCCTCAGTCCCCCCTCACGCATCTTAAACCCTAGTTTACAGCATTCCCTTTCTGAATGTCGAGAGAAAAACAGACTGCATGCAGTCTAGCCAGTGGAGCAAATCAGAACAGTGAAAAACCAGTGCGCGCGCTTACATCCTATTGGCTGATAAATGCACGCGATGAACTGAAAACCTTTAGCTCAGTCTGAGAACAGAAACGCTCTTAAAAAAACAGCTTTTTAAAGTTCTCAGTGAATTTACTGCAAACAAGTAAAGATTAAAATGGGAATTACTTGGAGCTCTTTAAATCGAAAAGGGAAGAGATCGAAGCCAAAAAGAAAAGGTATACAATAGTAACATTATTCTGCTTTTTATCTCGCTAAAATAACAAAATAGTTTGTGCAACTTTTGCTTTCCTTTTCCTCGCAGGCTACAGAATGAGAATCGCTTTCACATTCCTGACTCTCAGTGTATTCCTGAGCGATTACCAAAGACGACATTACAAATGAAAGACAAAAATCTACCTCTCAGAGAAAATATCAACCTTGATGAAATTGAGCTCCACACGAACGAAGAATGGAAACTACCGCACAAGAATTCAAGGTACAGGAAGTATTCTGTTATTTAACTGCTGCGGTAAAGCAAATTCCGATAACTTAGAGAAGCTACACAGAAGGGCTGCGCGACTGATCCTTAGACATCACAGCAGTGATGAGGCATTGCAATTTCTTGCGTATGAGACAATGGGCGAAAAAAAAACATGTGTATAATTTAGTTCTTAAATGTATTAGTGGAAAGGTGCCTCAGATTTTAAAAACTATTTTATTTTTAATCAAGATGTAACGCGTAGACAGACAAGACAAAGTAGCCTTCTGCATTTGCCAAGAGTGCGCACTGAGACGGCAAAGAAGTCTTTTTATTACTCTGGAGCTCAAATTTTTAATTATTTTTATAACATGTAAATTTTAAATTTTCTTTTTTAAATTATATGAACAATTTTATCTCTTGACGTTGATTTTTATATTTAATCTTTTTAATCTAATTTTTATCAAATGTTTTTAAAGTATTGTAGGGTTTAGGATTTTTAATGTACTTTTCCCTTTAGTATTAGTTTTAGCAGGGCCTCTGTTAATATCAGTTTTAATTTTAAAGCTGAAAGAGTTACCCTGATGAAATAAAGGCTTACTTACCTACTTATTATGTTTTTCCTTTATTTTCCCTCCCAAAGTATTCTGGTAAAGTTTTAAAGAATGAAGATGCAGTTGAATAAGCGTCGACTTTCTTTAGTTTTTATACAGATAAATCTACTCCCAGTCTCTCTTCAGGATCTAAAATGGCGCAAAATAAATTGAAGTAGTACATACAGCGTTGATTTGATTTTTTCACCGATTGAAATCAATACACCCGATTGACAGATGAAAGTCACTTACATGAAGTAAGCTTCAAATGCCTCGAAATAGCTCGACCTTGCGGAACACGACTAGGTGGTCACTTTCCTCTGCAGTCACTTTCATATTTACTGTGATGTGTGCTTGTCTCTTTACAGACCTTTCAAAGATAATCAATGCTTGCAGCACAACGTGTCAATAGATGAATCGTGTCGGTTCAAAGTCAAAACGAGCAAAGTGTTAGTTTGCTGTTGAGTGAAACTAGTCACGTGGAAAACTAACACCAATCATCATTTCATGAATTCTTCCCCGCTTGGCACCAGTTACATATTTTCCCGCGCTTGGCGCTAGTTCCACATTTTCCCGCGCTAGGTGCTGGATCCATGTTTTCGTTAGTTACTGGCACTGGTTACATATTCTCCCGCGTTTGGCGCTGGTTACGTGTTTTCTCGCGCTTAGCGCTGGTTACGTGTTTTCCCGAGCTTGGCGCTGGTTACGTGTTTTTCCAAGCTTGGCGCTGGCTACGTGTTTTTCCGCGGTTAGCAAAACTCACACGTTTTCCAACCCTTTACACTAGTTACATGCTTTCATTTTCGTAAACTGACTAACATCGCGCGACAAAATGGATCAATAAGAATTTAACCTTTTTGAGATCGGGCATTCGCAATTCGGTAAACAAAAGCGTCTGGTATCATTTTCTAAACAAACTAAAAATAGTGTGTATGAATTCCAAATTTAGTTATGGTAAATTTATAAACTCTTGGACAATAACACTCCACGAGTCAGTAAAGTGCTAGTAGAACAGACATCAGTAAAAAAATTAAAAGCAAATTCCCATGTTACAAGCTTTCAAATATTTTCCATGCAATCTGATCTAAAACGTCTGTTGCTCAAAGTACGTGCAGCTATTCTGGTCACAATTCTAAGAAATCGTGAAATCATTCGTAGAAATCATAATCTCTCATGATCACAAAACGTCTCTAATAACGCTCCGTGATTGGTTAATTCCACAAAAGTTATCAACTGTCTTGATCTTGGTTCAGCTTTTCAATCAATTTGCCAAGAAATCTGCCAACGGATAAGTTATCTGATAACTTCTTTAAATTTGTAGCTCAAGTTGTATTACTCTTGTTTCTTCAATATTTTACAAGTCAGAACTGACTAATAACGCTTCCCCGAGACTGCTTGAGGCCTTTTCCGTATCACTCTTTGTTTTTGCCTTTAATCATGGATATATAGACCGTAAAATTTCGAAAAGGGACCCCCGTTACTTTCGGACGTTTGAGCTCAAATAACTGATTTTTTTTTCAGTTATTTGTCTACTTTGTTTAGTCTACTGCCCGTGTGTCTTTCTTTTCAGAATTACTCATGGTGAAATATCTGATGGTTCATCGCGTTTGCCTTTGAATGCCTCACTGAGCCCGTGATCAAAAGATTGTTTGAATGGCGTCCTCACTGAGCAGAGCGTAGACTTTGAAACAACAACAATGATGAAATGCTTTTCAATTAGATAAACATTCCTCGGTAAGAAAAATAAAACCTTAATGAAACTAACTAAGGACCAGAATTTCTTATCTTCCAGCGAAGACTCAGCGAGGCGAAGCCGACTTGACTATCGCTCATAAAGGTTACAGTCCAGTCCAAAACCTATAATTTTAGTAATTTATTTCCCGCCAAATAAAAGTGTTTATGACTCCTACCCAGCCATATTGACTTAATTTTTAAATGTATTATTAACTGAGAGGGTAACTATGAGAGGAATGGCGGTGAGTAGGGTCAACCGAAGGGTGATGGAGAGTAGTTTAAAAGGATTGAGCAATAATCACAAGACTATCTGGTGACTTAAATAACAACAGAAAGTTTATTGGGCAATAGTCACGAGTTTGCCATGGACGGAAAAATACATAGCCTCGATTTCAGTTTATTATGTTATAGCCATAAGAGGTGGCGTCTCTTTGTCTCCAGACCTGACTCGTTCTGCGAGTTCAACCCTCCTCCCCCTTCCTTCCCAGCTTTAATTTATTTTTCGGGGGGGGGGGGGAACTTTTTCTCCTGCTCTCACCATTGCTATAGCTTAACGAACTAATCAGTTTATTTGATTAAATCGATAAATCGGCCAGAATTTATCCAAATACTTGGCTGCCCTATATTTTTACAGGCTATTTGGAAACAAAGCTCGACTGTTGATCAAAAATTGACCTGGGTCAACTGGGTAACGAGACAAATCTATTTTAAGTCAAATATCACAAATAATTTTCCATTTTAAGAGCAACAATCGTGTTCTGGTGTTCTCTCAGCGAATAGAAAACAGTGGGGGAACCAATCAGAATCGCGCATTGACAAAAAAACACGAATAAGTTTCCACTATAGTGAAACAAACATCGATAAATTAAAGAACGTACCACATACCGGTGGATCCTAACAACATTTCAAGCATTTTTGTCCAGTAATCTGATCTAAAAAGTTAGCTAAAGCTTTTATTTGTAGGTCATGCTCGTGATCACAGTTCTAAGAATCCTTGGCGTAGCTTCAAACAATATGTCAAAACATGTCTAATACCACTCTGTGATTGGTCGATATTATCAGGCTAAAAGGAACCATCCCATCCGATCAGTTCAACATTGTTGGAGGCGTTCACGACTACAAACCCTTCGTCGTTTTCCGCCTTTAATCATGGATATACAAACCTTGCTAAACAATCTTCATGAAGAAGTATCCTGTTCAGTGTGCATGAACACATTCACTGATCCAAAACAGCTGCCATGTTTACACAGTTTTTGTCTTCACTGCTTAAACGGGATATTACGAACCACAGGCGGCCCAGGCTCCTGATAAGATTACTCGAGAACGTTACAACGGTTTGAATTTATAAAGGTTTGTATGGGAGAAAACGGTTTCGAAATTATTCGCAAATATATGTACATTTTGAATTCTTTCTTGTTGTCATCTCGCTTCTCAAACCGATCTGACGCCTTTTTGGCGAGTTTTAGCTTTTTTGGTTTTCCACCGCTAAGAAGAAGTAAAGGCTGCACACTCGATTTCCGACCGACCGCCGCTCGAAGCGAAAAAAAATCATTGAAATCACGCTAACCGACCCAATTCCTACGCAGAATTATAGAAGAGGCTTAAGCGCTTCTTCTCGCCGATTTCCAACTCAAATCCATCCTCACAACGCACGTTACGAAGCGCTGAATCCCAGTCAACGAACCTTCTCCATCTTCGAATAATCCTCCCAGGAGCAGCCATGGACACATCGGAAGCCCGCATAGCATGCCGGGCCAATAAAATAACCCCAACTGGGGGAGGGGACCGCGCAATTGTCAACACGCAACCTGCTTTGCTCCAGCGTCCGCTGGGGAGACTTTTGTAGAGGCCACCGAAGGAGCATTGTTTACAACTGTGAGATATTTTAATCGATCTCCGAGGAAAGCCCTTTTACCGTGTTTGCCCCCCAACCAAGATGGCGTCAGAAACCGTGGAAGGGTCTATTGACTAGCAACTCATTCTTTGTTCGATTAAGACTTGTAATGTAAAACTATAGCGGAGAAATAAATTGTCTTATTTAAGTAGGGTGAATATTTTGTGCGTACTTACATCTTCACTGATCCACACTTTCATTGATCCATTCATTGACCGAGTTTTTCGAGATTTAACAAAGAATTTGATTTAGAAGATACGGTAGACTCTATACGGACTACAATCGAGACGGCGAAAAGGGCTGTAGCATTAGAACCAGGCAATAGAACAAGATTATGTGCAGAACTAATGCGGGTCATATAGCAGGAATTATTGATAGATTATTGATCGAAAACAATCTGCTTGACAGCAAAAGAAAGCCAATGATAATCGATGGCAATCAATGACATTTGAGGATTGATCATGCTGGGTCCATTTTCAGGATCAACCATCTGAAGTGCAGTATGAAAGTACCCTGAGTGTGACAAAGTGTGATCCCTCCTTTAGAAAATCCTAGCTGCGCCCTTGAATGGAGGAGCGGACAGACTCTGGGTTCAAAACTGGGCCTGGGGAGGGGGGTCCTTGCAGAAAGTTTAATTTTTCGATATATATTTTCCTCTCCATGCTTGTCCAGAAATGTTGACCAGCCCCTTATTCAAGACAACGGCATATGTCCCGGGGTACCTAAACAAAAATCCAATCGAACTCAATCAAACGATTGGTGTTCGATTGGGTTCGGCAATCAAACAAAATCAAACATCTTTTTTGCTGTGAGTTCGACTTTCGAACCAATCGAACCAATCAAACAAAATTGAACTAATCCGATGCAATTTTGTTCGGATGGTATCTCTTGACGCCGGAAACTAGTAAAACACGTAGGGTATAGTAACTATCAGCCTTTATTGAATGGGAATAAAGAGAAATAGCTTCATACTGAATGTCAATGTTCAAACAAAACAAACATTCTTGGTAGCCTTTTACACTACACAAAATCTCGATACGTGCAGTGTCCTCCATATCGCTTCCTGACGTTTTCGACATGTTTACTGAAAGCCGAGTGAAAAGGGAAGGGGAAAGCTAGCAGTGATTTGACGTTAAGACTGAATTTCCACAGGTCACGTGCCTATCTAGTCTGAAATGTCAGCTGTCTTCCGTTACCTCCCAGAGGAGGGGCGCGGGCGGGGGGGATAAGGAAGAGAAGATGGCTGACATTTCAGACAAGTGCCTATCATGCGATATGAAAATTGTCCTATCGAACAAGAGTTCGGTAATCAAACATTCAATTGAGTTCGATTACCGATCATTCGGGAATTGAACGTTCGATTGGCAAAATTTTAATGTGAGTTCGATTATGTTCGATTGAGTTCTGCAATCGAACGATTGGTGTTCGATTGGGTTCGATTCCCGAACTGTTCGAATTTACCGCTGTATAAATTATAAACCCGCAAAATTTAACAGTTATCTTCCTACTAAGTAATAGTCGATCACATGAAAAAAATATCAGTTAAAATAAAAACCAATTTTCACATACAGTAGTTTCTGAACTTACCATCTGAAGTGGTGAATTGCATATTTAGAAATTTCCAGGCTCTTTTCAGTGAGCGATATTAAACGCGGTCTCTATTGTTTTGCAACCACTGTACCCAATCTCTTCCTACCAAATACAACCAACCGAGGTAAATATGTTTCCAAGGGCAAGTGATACCATAGATGTGATCCTAATCGTACCTTTGAGGTCAAAATTACTTCGTAATTCCCACAAAAACGAGACCTTCCACCTGTAGGCGTTAATTACAGGAATGGCTCCGACCTCCGAGTGCACTGGGAACAAGTATAGTTATAGCTATAATAGCACTCCGGTTAGCCTACTTTTCACTCCGGTTAGCCTACTTTTCACTCCGGTTAGCCTACTGTGCACTTCGGTTAGCCTACTATGCATTTCGAGCGTACTATGCACTTCGCTTAGCCTGTTTACGGTTAGCTCTTCATATTTGTAAGGGTAGCATGTTATATTCTTAAAATTATCGGTTCCTGGAGCCAGCTGCCTGGTGGCATAGTGGTCATGAGGCACGCTTACTAGTGGGATGACCCGGGTTCCACTCTACCTCGGCGCACTTTATATTGAATATTTTCTTTTTTCACTTTAATAAAAAAAATCTAAGTGTCGGGAGCCATTCCTGCATTTAAGGCCATGTCCTTCCACCGCCATCCGCCATGTTGAAATTTTTTTCGTCCCCAGTTCCTTTTGCGTCACGCAACACGAATAACACGTCACGGAAAATTTCTCGAGTAACACGTTTTTGACGGGATCAGGTTATCTCGCGTCAGCCCGTGTTTTAATTTCTCTTTCCAGGTGCGTGAGGTACAGTGGAATTCTGATTTCTAAAACCTCCACGGTAAACGAAAATTGATTGGAAACCGGGAAACCGGATCGAGTTATCGCGAACTTCGAGAAATCGAGATTCTTCTGCATTCATTTCAGTTTGTTCCGTAATCTCCTCACGATAAAGCTTGGAGTATCGGTTCCTCTCTCCTCCCTACTCGTTGCGTGGGATCAGTCTGATCGGTAAAGTCGTGATTTGATGAGCGCCTCTGATAAAATGATAATAAAAGATGCTGTTAATTAGTTCTGCGTGGGGGGAGCAAATGCAAGGGAAACGCACTTGAACACATCGGGGGAGCATAGTGAGGGATCGCAAGCAAAAGCATGGGGCAATTCAGAATAAACGGAGATTGGAGGCGGGGAAGAAAGGAGGGAGCCTAGATAGAAACGCCTATGGAGAAACATGGTGATGGGTGACTTCCCAGAGTTTGCACAGCGCTATGTTTCAGCCAAGATTGGGTGTTGGCCAAAGTTGGGTGAAGGACAACGATGGGTTACTGGTAAGGGACGAGGGAACGCACTAGAGAATGCAGAATGCAATGGACGAGAAAACGACTGGCGGAACTTACAGGGAATTGAAGGGAGACACCTGAGGGAACAGGGAACTCATGGGGAACGCACGGCCAGTGGGTGATAGCAAGTGTTGAGTGTTGTCAAAGTTGGGTGCAGTATAATATTGGGTATCACTGTAGGCTTAGGTTAATGTTAGGCTGACAAGAAACAAAAAAGGATCAGCAATCCCAGACATAATTATTTGGGACACTTCCTTTTGACGTGACATTTCGCTACGAATTCTCAGAAATGGAGAACTTCCTTCCCTCAAAGGCAATGTTGGAAAATAGACGGCAACAGAAGGCATTGTTTTGTCCAAGCACACAACATTGTAACGAGGCAGGGGTTAATTGCTAATTATTTTACCTTTTCGAACTGTCAATTGCAGGAAGCGTCCCAAGAATTGTGTCTTGGATTCAGGATTTTCAAGATAGTGAGATAACGTGCGGGAACTCATAAAACGGAAGCATTTGGTTAACCATTGGAAAAACAAGAGAGAAGGGGTAACGCACAGGGAACACACGGACTAATATACCAAGTAAGTGGAAAAGCGTACAAAGGGCCACAGTAATCCCAGGGAAAGCCGAAGGGAATTCACCAAAATGTACCGCACGCCACAAACCATAGTTAATCGAGGGGACTATGCACAAACCGACCTTTTCCCTTTGTAAATGCCCGAGTTATTTCGCGTGTCCCATTTGTATAATTTGTGGTCGGCAACTTAAATTGTGGACCGCAGATTGAATAATCATAGCGCGAAAAAATTAACATTTCTCGAGGATTTTTGCTCAATGCAGTTTGGGCGACGTAACTGGAAACATAATCCAACATCGAGAGAGAACGGAAAAGTCAGTATAATAAAAGCTTTTAATTTAATGCGCTAAAACGTCCTCTGCAAGTGTCTTATGGAACAAACGAGCTCGTACGATGAATAATTTCCCATTTTATTGACCGTGCGAAAATTCGGGCGAGTGCTGTCTTGTTCTCACCACAGTTTTCGCGCGATCAAAATGCGAACTCAGAATTCGTGCGCGAGCGATTACTACGCGGGTTAATGGTTCAAAAGTTCAGTTTCTGCTCACTCCGCTCACTCACCCCGCCGCCGCCGCCCGCGCTTTGCCCTCGAAAAAAATTTATGCAAATTAGGCTAAGGGTAGATTGAATCTACCCATGGCTTATTATTAACTGTAATAGAAGAACGTATTTCGCAAGATTAGCACCATCTACGTGTTGGCGGTAACACCTTTTCGAACTTGATCAAAAATATTTCCAGACGCTTTCTGGCAGTTTATAATATTAACGGTTTCCCTGGAGAGAAAGAAAAACAAAAACAGATATTAGCTGGAGCACGAGATTGATTTTGGTGACTAACTAGCTAAGAAAAATTAACAACAAACATCGAAGCGTGAGATTCATGTTTTACAACAGTTTAGCTGGCAGCTCATAAAAAGGTCTTGCGTTAAAAACATTAGCGCGAGGTTATTATTCTGCTCACAGAAAACAACAGTTCAATAAAGAACTGACTACCCACGTAAGACAGAATAATTTAGCGCGGGGTTAATATTCTGCCTACAGATAACAACAGTTCAATAAAGAACTGACTACCCAAGTAGGACAGAATAATTTAGTGCGGGGTTAATGTTCTGCCTACGGATAACAACAGCTCAATAAAGAACTGACTACCCAAGTAGGACAGAATAGTTAAGCGTTAATGTTCTGCCTACAGATAACAACAGCTCAATAAAGAACTGACTACCCAAGTAGTACAAAATAGTTAAGCGCGAGGTTAATACTCTGCCCACAGATAACAACAGTTCAATCCAAGAAAAGCAAAATTTAAGTGTATAAGTAAGACAGAATAATTTAGCGCGAGGTTAATATTCTGCCTCCAGATAACAACAGTTCAATAAAGAACTGACTACCCAAGTAGGACAGAATAATTTAGTACGGGGTTAATGTTCTGCCTACAGATAACAACAGCTCAATAAAGAACTGACTATCCAAGTAGGACAGAATAGTTAAGCGCGAGGTTAATACTCTGCCCACAGATAACAACAGTTCAATCCAAGAAAAGCAAAATTTAAGTGTATAACTTCTAAATATTGTTAATACAACTTACCGATGTGGTTTTTGTCTAGCTTCCATAACATGGTTTGCAACCTTGTACGTATTTACATACATACTTTATTTGATGAGTAGGTTGAGTAAAAGGCAGCCAAAGGGCTGATGTGGACCTACTATCCTAAAAATTAAGAATTACATTTTTAAAAGTTACATTTATAAATTTCGAACTGGTATATACAAATAAGTCAGAATTAACTAATACTAACTAAGAAAAGAAATTTACATACATCATCAAATAATAAATTTAAAATTTAAAAATATATAAAATCATCCTTTTTGTTAGCGACTACTGTTGCCCCCTTGCCAAATGAGAAATTGTCTATAATTTTAACATGTTTACGTAAAATTTGTTTAAAAGAATAAGAATTATCTGGTACTTTAACTAATCTATTTACAAAATTCCAGATTACAGGACCTCTGTATTGTAGGGTGTTTCTGCCAGTCTCTGATTTAAATCTACTGATGTTAAATTGGTTAGGAGCACGAGAAGATCTAGAAGTTACTCTTTTAGAAAACAGTTCACATATTGATTGGGTCGTTGTTTCATAATATACTTTGTGCATAAGTAACAGTACGGATTTTTTATAGAAGTAGGAGATGGGCAGCCAATCGGATTTCATGAGACATGTGTCATCTGTCATCGTTGAATTAAGGTTATTCACAATACGAGCTGCTCTTGCATGAATATGTTGTAGAGAGTTCAGTGCAGAAGGAGAACAATTTCCCCATACTGAGATTCCAAACATTACACTGGGAAGGACTGTTTTAAAGTATATTTCCTCGAGAACCTTCTTGGGGAGGATTCTCATTCTCTTCAACGCTCCAACCTTCTGCGTGAAGTGTTTCTTTATTGAGTCAATGTGCACAGTCCATGTCAGCTTATTGTCGATTTTAACTCCAAGGCAAGTGGTATAGTTAACCAGGTCAATATGGCCAGTGTTGAAGTAGAGGGGAGGTATAGGCCCAACAAAAGAGGTTTTTCGTATTATCATTGCCTCAGTTTTAATTGGGTGGATAGTTAGCTGATTTCTAACACTCCACGTGAGGACTTGCTCCATTGTTTTGTTTAGTGATGACATAACCAGGTCAACATTTGGACCTGCCAGAATTAATTTATTCGCGGTAACAATGATCGAAAGACGAAAATGCCGAATCTTTTATATTCATTAGACAAAACGCTTGCATATACCTGGCCGTCGACTTCTGTGTTAGCAATCGTCTACACTTGCATGCAACATAGCGAGAACTATGTTACAAAGAAAATGCAACGAAGATGCGTTAAGATGCTCCTCAATTCAAGCAGATTAGTCAAGAAATAAATTAGAATGGAGTCCTTAAAAGCGCCACGGCCACTTCTCGTGCTATTCGTGCATTCTTCTTATTACCGCTTGTCGAAAATACTTTTGATCCAGCTATTACTGATGTCAATTTTCCTCGGCTTGCATATACATGTACAGATGCAACTTACCAAAGACGATTTATACGCGCGGCTTTGTTGTGGATAATCAATGATGTGTTTCCAGTCTCGGTCAATCTCGTGTAGTACCGATGACAAGTCTTGTACAAGATTAAACGACCTCCTGGACAGAATTTTTTTTGAGGGCAAAGCTCGTCATTAAATGTCACAACACCGCTTTCTATTTCAGCGTTTACAGTAATTCTTTCACCACTGTCATGTGATCGAATTTTTCCGGGAATATATTAAAGGTTTTCAGGATCTCCTCTCTGCGATCACTTTCTGAAGCGTAGTACATCTGAACTTGATAGGCCAACCACTGCGCATCCAAAAAGCTCTGTAAAGAAGATAACATTATAATCACGCTAAGGCAAAAAACGACACATACACAAAGAGATAAACATTCTACCAATGGCTAACATATGGCGAAAAAATAAGAGCAATTTTTCAGGTAACGACGAGCCGCCATTTTGAAAATCGTCACAGAGAAGACCCCGGGGACAGTTTGACCGAAATGTTAAATCGAACAATCCTTATTCCTTTTTGGTTTATTATTACATCTTATTTTCACACTTCAGTAAACATTTTGAGACTGTTGTATATAGTTTTATATAGCGTTTCGTTTGAAGAATAGCTTTTGAATCTTCGTCGGCGGTGGGTCGCTCGAGGAGCGAAGCCTGTGTACGAATTTCGTTTGTTGTGCGCAGTTGCATTTCCAAACGTTGTGAAACAGCATGTTGGGTTTTTAAAATGCATGCATTACGAAAGCTAAACTATCGGCTTGTAACAACATGGTCTGGAAGGGGGGTCTGGATCTCGACTCACTGGTCAAATTTCCGTACATTCACGAATCACGTATTTTTTTTTTTAAGATTTCACGAATCACATGGTTAGGCAATGAATTGATCAAGTCTATAATTAGCTCTTATTAACCGAGCAGGAGGTCTGTATGGGAGAATCTTGAGCAACGTGGTGAGTACAGACCGTACGCAGTGAGGTCTGTACTCATGACCGAGGTCAAGATTCTCCCATACAGATCGACTAAGCTCGGTTAATAAGATGTTTATTATATGGCCAAACTAGAAAATCTTTCAGCTTAAAAATTCGCTTCAGTTCGCCGTACTCGCTGACATTTTGCTAGTGCACGGCGATCGCGGAAAAATTAGAACAAGAGAAGGTCGATATCATCGGCAGGTATGTTTTCAACTTCGCTAGCCTCTTTAATCGACTGATAGAGTATTCTTACGTGTATTTTAGTCGCTTTTAATCGTGTTTAGTGCCTTTAACTTCTGACCTTGCAATTACCTCGCAAATTCGTTTTAAGCTGGTGTTTTGATTTCGTGCCTGTGAACTGAACGAAAATTTGCCAAAGTTTTCTCGTTCTTGTTACCTTTTTTCACGTCAAGCTTTTGGTTCTTCCATTTATTAATTTTTTTAGCAGAAACAAGTCAATTACGTTTTTGCATTTTTGTTTGTAAATTTCTCAACGTAAGTGAAACCGGTCTAGATGGGCCGGAAAATCTAGACCGCGGTCAATATCGATTTTAGCCAATCAAATTCGCGAATTTGGTAGTTCCCAGTCCTTGTGAGACACGGCCATATAATAAATGATTATACGGTTTCTTTGTGGATGTTTGACAACTGTAGGCAAGAGTTGGTCGTAAATGACCCCATGGTGAGAAGGAAACAAAAAGTTTGGTAATCAAACTGATGATTCTTTGCTTTTTGTTTGAAGGCGAAGAGTATTATAAAAACAATGAAGTTCATTGCTCTAAAATCGATTGTTTTTGATAAGAAGTTCACAGGAGTGACTGGCATCTCAAAGTGTTCCACTCCACTCTCTTCCTCTTGGTCCTCCGCTAGCTGGTGCATGGTCCTCCTCGTCATATTTTGTGATAGTCTGTATGATTGTCAGCTGCAGCACAGCCTTTCCATGCTCGTGGGCCCATTCCCTCATCATACGTTGGTTACTTTTAGACATCGTTTTCACAGGTAACTGTTTCATTTAGACAATGGTCGGTTACGTTACATAACAATGACAGAAGACCTATTTTAAACCGTCTTGACAGACAATTTACATGTATTCGTGTAGGGTTATTTGATGTTCACGACATTACATCGGAAAAAATCTCGATTCACGCGGACTACAACGTTAGAGGATCACGCGTCACAGTGAAATTCACGAATCACAGCTGTATTACATGAGTTTTCCCGATTCACGCTCTGCTTTTCGGTCAATTCACGGATCACGCGAAACCCCTCCCAGACCCTGTAACAAGACTTGTTGAGCACTGTCGAAGAGAAATCTATTAATGTACTGTTGTGTTGTTGTCTTATTAAGGCGGGTGTACACCTGAAGCCTATTTTTCCACCGCTAAACTTGGTTTAATGGGAATATCTCGTCAGCGCTTCAAGTAATCCAGAAACTCTATGCTCATTTCACATTTTGAGGATGTTTGGGAAGAGATAGTTTTTCTCAAAGGATTAGTAAAATTTGGAGAAATAAGAAATATTAAAGATTTAATGTGATTTTATAGTACATGGACACCCAAACAGTCCCCTGACAACCTGGGGTGCCCTTGCGTGGGGTCAACTGTCTGTTGGTGTTTCAAAAATAATTTTTTTTCTTCTATCCCTTCCTTAAACCTCTTAAAATTTCACTCAAAATTGGGTGTACCCCCACCTTAAAGTGTAAGAGCCGAAAGGTTCCAGCGAATGACTTGAAACTAAATACTTTGTAATTGAAAGACAATAAACTGCAAAGCTGACACTACGTAGAAATGAAAAGCCTTAACGGGACAACGACATGATAGAGTCCAAACTGAAAGTCAAAAATGCAAACTCTGGACAGCTGTTTCGACCTGATTGGGTCTCGTCAACAGAGTGTATGCCGCACAGAATAGAACAACTAGCGTGAAGTGAAGACAGTTGTCTATAAAGTGCTCGCCGGTAATGACGATCCGAGAGGGCTCAAATTCGAAAGCCCGCCCATTGACAACAGCCGCGTGACTATTTAACAATTAGACCCGTAGCCCGCAAGGGCTACGGGTCAATAGCCCATGAGGCGAAGCCGAATGGGCTATTGACCTGTGGCCCTTGAGGGCGAAGGGTCTAATTGTTTTAGTATCACCCAACTAGTCGGACAGAAAAAGCAATAATAAAGTTAGCAAATGAAAGTTGAAGAAAGATTTATTTGAGAATAAAACGAAAGAAAGCGTCACGAATTTCGCTACTCGATGACTATCCCTAATAGTCCTCTAGTAGCGTAGCCAATCAAAATGCAGGATTTGCATTAGTCCACTAGTTGGGTGATACTAATACTCAATAGACCGTAGATCTTTTCAGATCCGATATGCTGTACATTTTCACTGTTTTCACATGGTTTTGTCCATGTTTGCAGTGTTGTTTTCACATGGTTTTGTCCATGATTTCAGTGTACGGATAGTTCTGGCTATCCTCACTTTCCTTATCGCGACAACGACATGATATTTCGAATTCTTGACCTATTGAGTAATAGTCACGCGGCTGTTGTCAATGGGCGGGCTTTCGAATTTGAGCCCTCTCGGATCGTCATTACCAGCGAGCACTTTACAGACAACTGTCTTCACGCTAGTTGTTCTATTCTGTGCGGCATACACTCTGCTGACGAGACCCAACCAGGTCGAAACAGCTGTCCAGAGTTTGCATTTTTGACTTTCAGTTTGGACTCTATCATGTCGTTGTCCCGTTAAGACTTTTCATTTCTACGTAGTGTCAGCCTTGCAGTTTATTGTCTTTGTATTTTATTTTTGGCTGATTAGAGCTGTCAGTAGCTCCTACGTACACCAGCAGCATTTTCGTCCGCGGTCCCTTGCTTTCATTTGTCATTTGTAATTGAAAATCTTTTAACTTTAATTAGTTGGCCTGTCTCAAAATTAAAAGGTTTGAACGCGTGATTGTATGAAAAGTTACCAAATGAACTTGAGAATTATTCCATGAAAGCGAAACTGACTCGCCCCAATCCCACCCCACCCTCCTTAACCTCTATTCGCCCCAAACCTTTGCAATTTTCTGAGTTTTAGAGACAGTTTTAATAGCCTTCTATATCCAATAGAATAGTCCACACTTGCTGAAAAAACCATCTTTTGTAAAGAAGCTTTCTCACGAAAATTTAAATCGTGTTTTTGATGTACAAAATAACAGAACTTCAGCGGAAACGAGCGCGGGAACTTACAGTTCGAGAGCAGTGTTAGCCACTGTGAAGTGCCAAAAACAGATACAGGGAGGGGTACCCAGGAGGGGCCTAACATCAGCTACATGGGACACGAGGAATAAACAAGGGATTGCAGCGGGAATAAACTGTGTTCTTTGACTTTAATCGTAATAGTGGCAGTTTAGCTTCGGATATTGTATCAGTTACTGCGGTCCGTCACTCTACCCCAAACTAAAGCCAAATGTTTACTCAAACTGAGGTATTCCCTGTGTAGGGTCTGGTCTGAAATATGGTGGGTAAAAACGTTGATTTTGTTCTCAAATATGGAAGGGGTATTAGAATGCGCGCCGCAAACCCCTAACATGTCTTACCCAAAGTGTACTATGGAAGTAAACGCACCGTCCTTGATCAGTGGCATATAATGGTAAGATTAACTTTGTACATCCAACACCTTGGCCAGCTTTTCTCTGCTTTCTTTGGGGTCGTATCCGGTAAGTTGACAAGAGGAGCATGATGGCCTTGTCTCGGGCTGCTGGCGCCTGCATGTGATGCTTTCCCGCCACTCTTCTTCCAGCAACAGAGTACGTGGTATTTTTGGGCATTTCTCTCGGCCCATGTATATGCAAAATCCCTCCAGTTCAAAAACATTCCAACTCATCATGACCAGAGAGTAAGACGCAATTATATTCTTTGCTCTCTTTAGACTTTGTGGGGTCGTTTTTGGGACGAGGACGTCGATCCCTCCCCTCCCCTCTGACAATGTCATTTCCGTATTTCCCACTGATCTTTGCGAGTGTATTTCTGTCCACCATGTCGGATGTTGCACGTGTGGAAGAAATTGTGGGAAATCAAGTTTACTGTACTTTCAAAGGTTTGTTATTTGTTTTCAAGCTGCTCGATTCGGTTATTTTTATATGAAACATTTGCTAACGTGCTTTGCTTTGTTTGCAGGTCAAAGTCAGAAGGTGGAAAAGAAAGGCGTTTTATCTGTTGACATCTGGGAAGACCTCTTGACGAAGGTAAGCTAACGTTTAAAGTTTGATTTATTAAAGTAGACTAGGTATGACATGTGCATCCATAAGAATTCCTTCTGCCTCAGCAGAGACACATTACCTGACGAAATCTGTGATGCACATACAGGCCTGCTCAAAGAACTAACCGATCAAATCGAAACTTCATATCCATCGCCCCCTCCCCCCCCCCCCCCCCCCCGCCCCGGGTGACCCTGGAGCATTTTGACTTTTGCAGTTTTGGTTATTCATATTCTCATCCCCCGGGCAAAGAATAATGTTTTATTTTCTCACATAATGCTGGTCATATTGACGATCAAATGCTCCCCCACCCCTGGGTAGCCAATCAAATCAAACCAAATGAAAATCGATTTAGCTCAGTCACACTCCAATCTTATTGTGTGATCGTTTTCAGGACGTAACATGTTGATCAAAGTCGATCATCGAAAACGTAGTCGATAATTCGATAGTACTCGATATTTGTTGATAATTGTCAATCGACAAGTTTAATTTCTCGATAAAAGTCGACAATCACAAGATTTTCAACTGATTATTGATTTTATCGACAAAAAGGCAGACACGTTTTTCAATTGGCCACGAAATTCAAGTAAGCGTGCACGGCAATTGATGTCTTGCCTCCTGCCATATATCGTTTTTTGTATTTCCGATCAAAATCGATCAAAATCAAAGAAGTTGATAATCACAAGGAATTGCATGATCAACTTTTTTCGATTTCTGATATTTGTCGATTGATTAGTATCAAATTCAATCGACAATAATCAAATTTTATCATCTGTTGAAATTATCGACATGTTACATCCTGTTGTTTTTGATTGGTTTGGCAATCAAACAGGAACTTTTCCGTGAGTTCAATTACTGAATTTCATTGAACTTTATCCAAAGCACAGGAACCTGGTCCTGCATCTCCCTTTGTCTTTCTCACAATTTACCTTTCTCCAATGCTGAGGATGAAAGAGCTCTTGTGGTAGCCTCTGACAACCACTTGTAGAATTGTCAGTTTAGCTTCCAACATCTTTCTCGTATGTATTTGACATTGAACCCCCTACACCTAACTTATTTGACTGCAACTCGCTGTTTAAACCAAATAAAACTGGTTTGGATTGATAAAGCGCAGACCAAGAATAGAGATCTATCAGTTTAGAGTTTGTTTCTGTTTGAATAAAGAAGTGTCTCTGAAGGTTTGATTATTTAGTTGGATTGGCAAAACATTTGCGTGAGTTTGATAACTAAACCCAATCTAATCAATCAAACCATTGGAGTTTGAGTGAGCTCGATCACTGAATGCTTGATTAGCAATGCTAGGATTCCTCTACCCCATTAATGGGAAAAAAATGACCAATAAAATAGTTCTCAGTGCAAATCAGATAAAACTGAAAAGATACATTCACCTTCAAAGGCGGAACACACAGCTTTTGCAGGCCATTCTATTGCAGCCACAGTGTCACAAAACAACATGATATAGCTTCCTCATTTCTGTCTTAATTTCCAAATCAGGAGTCACAAATGTAACCATGAGGAATTATGAACACAACATTGAAGTAATTTGTTTAAATCCCCCCACACTTTCCATATTGTTTCAAATTCCCCACCCCAATAATAACCACAGATGTCAAATCCCTGCCCCCTGGGCACATTGATGAGTCTAATGCTCAGGGTCAGTTTCTTGACCACTTGATTTAGTAGATTTCGGAAACTTAGGTCTGACTACACTAGCCAAAGATCATTTCGTTTAAATGTTTTAATTTTTTCTTTGTTATCAGGTCAAGCTTCACCACAACACAAGAAGAGGACATAATCCATTAGCTTATTCTAGGTTGATGATTTTACTGCAATCCAGGACCCAGGTAAACAACTCGTGTTCTTTTGCAAATGATCAATCAAAACTTAGCCTGGCACACCTGGGAAACCCCCTAAAGCCTTCCCCCTGCAGGGTACCCCTTGCTCCAGATAAAGGGAAAAAAACAGTCAAATTTGTGGTAGATGAAAATTAAAGCACCATTAGCTTAGTCCCCAAAAGTCAGGAAACAGTCTGGGAAAAAGAAAGTAAGTTCAGCGAAAGTTCATGGAATTTTATTTACCTGGAAATGAAGAATTCCAAAGAAGAAACATTTCTCTTCTGTGCCTTTATTGTATTCTTCACAAGCACAACAGTACTCGCTGTCAGAATTGTAATATTTGTGCCTCAAGATCAACAAACCAGGTACACAATCTGGTTCACTTTAGACAGCTCTGACACAAATTTGATTGATCTAAACTCATCAAAACCTTTACAGTGGTATTGAACCATACCATTCCACAACATTATGGCATTGGACTAACTGGGTCAATTTCAGTGACCAGAGATTTAAAACCATTGACTGACCAACAACTTTTCACTTGACTCTGAAGATATTTATGACATCCACTCAAGTTGTCAAAAATTGATTTCAGTCACCAACAACAAATTTCTTGCTATTACTTAGTGTTACAATGGTCAGTCATAATTAGTTTTGTGATCAGTGTTGGGAAAACGTCAGGGATTTTATAGGTGGTATCAAGGCTGTTCTTGTTTCTCTTTGGGCACCTCAGAATATGACAGAGTAACTGGTCCCTTACCCCAGGTGTGCCCAGGTTAAGGATGTTTTGAATTGATCATTGCATTGTATGATGTAAACCAAGTTCTGCTTTAGGTTTTAAAATACCACAGACATGCTTACAGTACATTGCGATTATTTTTACATATAATTGGCTCGTAAGCAAATTGGATTTGAAAGTATTATGAAAGTGGATAACATCTTTTCTTTGTTTATGTTCTATGTTACATTTGTTACTGTATTTCCTCTGTTACGCATCCCAGGAGCTAATATGACGTTTTTAATTTCCTGTCACCAAGGGAAAACTTATCAGAATTAGGTCTTATAAGAGCATGGAGGGGTGGGGTGGGGGGAGGTGCAGTGTTATTTACCCTGGAACCAAATCAAAGCTCTGCAATTATATAATCAAACATACCACTGATTGATATTCACCAGCGACAAAACTACTCGGCATTCAAAGCAAAAGGAGGAAAAAACAGGTTTCGTTATCTTATTTTGGTGGGTGGGGGTCATGGATTAGTTTGTCTGAAAGGTGTTCTATGTTTATTTGAATAATATAACTGACAGTAAAGGTACGAAACAATTTACTAGTGTTTTTTTGGAGGGGGGGGGGGGGGGGGGGGAGTCGGGGCGAGGTGGGTTACTTGATAGAAGGGTCCAGGCTTAGTTCTGACATAATGTTGAACACAGTTCCTCCCCACACCCCCTGGATGGGACTTGTCTGTAATTTTGTATTGACTATCAACCCAATTCTTACCCTCTATATCGTAGGTGAACCCCCCTCTCCTGGAAGGGACTTCTCTGTAATGTTTTATTCACTATCAACCCAGTTCTTACCCTCTATATCATAGGTGAACCCCCCTTCCCTGGAAGGGACTTCTGTAATTTTGTATTCACTATCAACCCAATCCCTACCCTCAATATCATAGGTGAACCTCCCCCCCCCCCCACCCTGGAAGGGACTTCTCTGTAATTTTGTATTTACTATCAACCCAACCCCTACCCTCTATTTCATAGGTGAACCCCCCCCCCCCCCACCCTGGAAGGGACTTCTCTCTAATGTTATTTTACTATCAACCAAATCCTTATCCTCTATATCATAGGTGAACCCTCCCCCCCCCCCCCCTGGAAGGGACTTATCTTCAATTTTGTATTTACTATCAACCCAATCCCTACCCTCGATATCATAGGTTAACCCCCCCTCCCCCCAGAAAGGACTTCTCTGTAATTTTGTATTTGCTATCAACCAAATCCCTATCCTCTATATCATAGGTGAACTTTCCCCCCCCCCCCCCCACCCTGGAAGGGACTTCTCTGTAATGTTCTATTCACCATCAACCCAATCCCAATCCTCTATATCACAGATGACTTCCCCCCCCCCCCCCTGGAAGGGGCTTTTCTGTAATGCTGTTTTGCTATCATCAGCCCAATCCCTAACCTCTTTATCATAGGTGAAAGCATATAAGCATGGGGGCTGGGTGGGGTTTGCTTAATAAATGGGAGGTTCTTTAATTTAGAATTTTCTGATGGAAGTTCTGGAATTCACAACAGTTTTCAAAGAAAACAAAATGGAGGTAATTTGCATTTATTCTTGATGGGTGTTGGCTGTTAACAAAATCCCCTGCCATTCAGACTGAAATAATTCCCAAAGGGGTCTGTAATTCTGGGTAATACAATTTTGGCAGGGGGTGTTGGGGGCTTAAGAGAGGAAGGCTGCCAAATTGAGGAAATACAGTAATTATTCTGCTCTTAAAAATACTTTTATAAGTAGATAACATGTTGCTTGTTAAGTCATTCCTATTTTATACACTTTCCACGTTGATAATTTTTTTTATTTTGAACTTGATATCAGCTTGGCTATGTGCATGTCTGTGGTATTTGTAGTTACTTTACAGTGGCCCATGTGTACAAATATCACTTTTAAATTCCTTATCCCTTCAGTTGAGCTACAAAGTGATTTAATTTTGCCAAAAAGAAAATAAATGGGAAACAAAATAAATATTTGAGCTAACTAGTGTTGGTTAAGTTGTCAACAAACACAAAGCATTTTGTTTCCACCCTTGTCAATAACACAATTTGGAAGTATTAAATTATTGATCAATTCAGAAAAAAGGTGGGGACATAGGTCTGTCAAATAGCTCAATCAAAGAGTTCAATTTTAATCCTAGTTTCTACTAAATTCTTCCCACATTAACTGTGTGGATTTAATAAAACAGATTATTAACAAGTGCAAAAACTGAAATTGGAATTTTTTTTGCAATAACCATCGTAGAGCTTTAGTTTTGATGTCCACTAAATTCTGCTTTCTTTGCAACACAGCAAATAAGTTTGGCAATTCCAGTTTGTTGTTACATGTAAATAGTTTTGTGTGGGAATTCCAAAGCAATGAAAGTCAAATACTGAGAAAGTGCATCAAAGGGATTTAGTTTGTATTTCCACTAAATTCTTGTTATTATGATTTAGATGAATTATTTATGCATGCACAAATTTAAAAAAAAAGAAATGATTCAACTGTGTTATTCAATAGTTTTATAGTGGCACGTCCAATAGCTAGAAGGAAATAAATTTCTTCACTGTTTGTAGGACTTTTGCTAAAGAGATGAGTATCAAAAGAACTCAATCTACAATTCCAATTTGATGCCTTTGTTAAATTAATTTTTGAATTGTCTGGTTCTCACAAAAAAACCCAGAAAACTTTATACCTTGTTTCAGTCATATTTTATTAAATTACTTTGTATAAATATGGGCCACTGTACAGTTTATGATATAGGTACAAGAGAATCACTGCTGAAGTACAATGTCTGTTATGAAACACTCTGAACACAAAGACGCATTCAAGGATGATTTGCTTAAGGGTGTATTCCCTAAATTTGGATACAACCTCGTATCTCATTTGCTGATTTTTTGGAGATTTTAAATTCCTTAAATTCACTGCAAATTTAAATAAACTTCCAACAAACTAAAATTACGCTTTTATTCTCGGGTGAATCTTTTTCATATTCCCGCCTTGTAGTGCGTCTTTGTGTCTATACCTTGTTTTCATTGTTGTGTTTATAAGGTACAAAATGCTCGAAGTTGTTTTCTTGGGTGATTATTTTGAGGCAAACTTTGAATGTCAAAACTAATTGATTTTCTCAGATTGAATTTAAATGTTTAATTGAGTGCACAATTTTATTGAGCTAGCATTTTTTTGCACACTTGCATCTAATCGCAAAGGTTGTTTATTGTCAAGAAATAGCAACTTAAGCAAGACTTGCAAACTCTGAAAGTTTTCAAATGCACAGTCAAGTCTTTCCAGCTGTCAGTTTCAAAATTGTTAAAATCTTTGTATCAAGAAGTAAGTGTATTTTTCAAGATGGTCAGCTATAATTTGGCAATAATATTTTGGTGCAGTCCTGTTGACAATAACAAAGTCTGTTTTAAGTTTACGATGTTGTATGTTTTACGACTATAGGTTTATTGATTTCTGAATTCAGCCAAAATTCTGTACAATTCTTGTGTCACGCTTATGTATGGGCGTTGCGTGACAGTTTAAAACGTGGCAAAATTTCAATATGGGAAGGGCAAACTTTTTGAACTCTTGACTTCTTGAGCAACTTAGTACAGGTCGTACCTTGTAAACACTTCAGCAAAAACGCGGTAGGGGTCTAGTGAGAGTTTTAGTGCAGACATTGTTTATTTTTGTGGTGGGTATCTTGAAAGCAGAACTTGGTTTGTGGTCCTGTTATACAGTGTGATCTGTTATGCAATTGCTCTCGCAATATTCCCGAAAGCGGCGTGACATGAAACATTGCGTCATGTAGCATACTGTGAGATGGAGAAACTTTGCTACAGCGGTTGAAGAAAGTTGAAACTTCTACTTTCTGCAGCCGTTGAAGCGACTTGTTTTGCAAGAGGTTTCACCGTTGCGCAGTGTGTTACACGGCGTTATGTTTCATTTAACTTGTCACGTCGATTTCGAGAAGATTGCGGGACACATTACACTGTATAGCAGGACTTTGTCATAGACACGAGTGTTTACCTGGTCAGTAATGGTGGATTGCTGGTAAAAATAACAACAGAGAACTGCCTCTTTGTCTCTTTATTTGCGTTTTATTGTGTTAAAAAAATAAAAATCTAGCCGATTTTGCCCCTGCTTGAAGAGTTGTTTTCACTCCGCTCTGAGTTAAAGCGTTTCTTCTGTTCCTCTTTAATATTCCAACTTTAAAATTCTGGTTTATTTATCTGGTCCGCCATCTTTGATGACGACACTTGACGCACTTTAATGATATGGTCGTATGCTCCCAAGTGGAGATGACATAATGAGGGGAGGTGAGAGTTTGCTCTCCATGCCTCCTCGGTTTCACTTAACTACGTCATAACACCACACTCATTTGAATTTGGAATATTGATCAGTTTTGAGAGCCGTAATTAATATGCGAAAAATTAATGCTAAAATACAAAGATTTTAAGAAGTTTGTTTTAAACTAATATATCTAGAAATTTCCGTCGGAGGAACAGGAAAACAGAAGTGCTAAAATACAGATCATGTTCAGTACATTTCCATGGATGTCAAGAAAAGAATCGAACGCAGAAAACCACTAATCTGACTCCCCGACCAAACCTCCTGCCGACCGTCATCAACACAAACTGCACCAAAAGAACACAAGTCATTTGAAACACTCCCGTCAAAGCTGATACAAGTTTAGGAGTTTTCTTTCCCCTATGGTTAAATTAGAGAAAGAAAATTTGCGGTATTTAAAGCGAATAAAAAGATAAGCTGTTTTGATGACGAAAATAATTATTGCGAAAGAAAACGTCTGATTTTTGTCCGTCTGCATGACTTAGAATTGCGTATTTTTGAATCGATGATTAAGTTTTATATTAATAAGAAAATAGTTAAGTATAAGTATCGAAGTATATTTCGAAAGAAATCGCAGTTTACAAATGTTCCGCGCGCAAATTTCAAGAACAAATTTTGAGAGTAAATCCTTATTAAATATTCAAGATTCGAATGGTCTTAAAATGCAAACACGATGGAATTTTGAAGGTTACTTACGTTATTGTAATTTGTAAATTTGATTTTGAATAGCATTAAACAACGTAGCATACTCGGAAACTAAGGGCAGTTAATCGGGGAGAGACGAAGTAAACCGAACGGCAAAATCGGCACGAAGAATATTTCGCGCCGATCTTGCCGCTCGGTTTACTTCGTGTCGCTCCGATTAACTACCGCTCGGTTACCGAGGATGACAACGAAGTTTAGCAAGCAGTAGAAATAAATAAAGAAAAACGTTTTCTTCAGTTTTGGTTTGGAAGTCAACATTAACAATTCGCCTAAGAAAGTTTAAAAAAATCGAATAATATTTCGCAATAAAAGTTTTACAAATATCATTTTTACCGAATAGAAGGTAAGCTATTTTTTTTTCGAGGTTCAATTCCAAGGTATAATGCTGAAGTAAATAATGCGAAAGGAAACGGGCGATTTTGTCCGTCTACATGACATAGAATTGCGGAAAACTAATTTTGATACTAGTTATTTTGAATAATTTTAATTAGAAAATAACTGCGTATGCGAATCGAATTATTTTTCCAAACAAATCGCAGTTCAAATGTTTTGCGCACAGATGTCAAGCATAAAATTTGAGAATTAATCTTAATTAAATATTCGAATTTCGAATGGCCTAAAAATGCAACCACGATGGAATTTTGAAAACAACTCGTGTTAATTTGCAAATTTGGTTTTGAATAGCATTAAACAACGAAGGGTACTCGTGAACTCACGGCAGTTAATCGGGGCGAGACGAAGTAAACCGTGCGGCAAAATTGGCGCGAACAATCTTTCGCGCCGATCTTGCCGCTCAGTTTTCATCGTCTCGCGCCGATTAACTGCCGCCCAGTTACCGAGGATTACAACGAAGATTAACGAGGAGTTGGAATAAATGAAGAACAAAGTTTTGTTCGTTTAATTTTGTTTTGCGGTCAACATAAATAATTCGCCTATAAGTTTTTCGAAAAATCGAATTATATTTGGTTATAAAACAGAGTAAAAGAAAAATAATTATAAGTAGACTGCGAAATTGAAATATATATTTGGTTAACAAAGTTTTCGAGAATTTGTCTTCGTTTGAAAGTCAACAATTGGCCTGGGAAATAAAAGGTCGAATAATGTTTTCGAGGTTAAATTTATAGGTTTGGAAGACGGCAAGAACAATTGGCCTACTAAACGAAATTTGAATTAAAATGTTGGTTACAAAGAAAAGTTCTCGAAGTCTAGTTTTAAGTCGGGGTAAACAATTCGCCTATTGTTCAAAATTTAATTATGAAAAGGAAGTAGATAAAGCCTAAATTTCCGAAAACGTTCTTACTAAAGTAGCCTCCTTCGCAGCTGTCACGCTGGATCGTCACGCAACACGCCTGGGGAGAAGCGTTGCGTGACAACTCACATACGAGATGCACGGGAGACTTCAGATTAACCAAGTTTAAGTTAATCTGAGAAGGAAAAAATTGTGTTTTCAAATAATTGTCAAATTTTTTCTTGCGCTATAAAAGGATGTTGATCAATTTGGCTTGAAAAGTTTAATTTATGCTTTAATTCACTTTTAGTCGTAGAAATCTGAAAGGAAAATTGGTTTTAATTTTTAAGAAAGAAAATCCCTTAACAGGTATCAGCTCGTTCAGAAGAATCCCAGATGACTATCAGCTCAATCTAGTGTCGCTTGTGAAACTCCAGTCAAGCCAGATTAGCGACATTCCTTGTTCTAAACTAACCCCAACATCCAGGAAATGCACCGCCCATGACCTGCACTAAAGCACTACTGTTTTACGTCCTCGACAACGAAGGGTTTCTAGATACATTGATTGAAAACAAACATCTTTGAAAGCCAATTGGAATAAAGGCGTGGTATTCTGACGTAGTTAAGCAAAGCCAAGAAGACATGAAAAGCAAACTCTCACCTCCCCTCACGATGCCTCCTCCACTTGAGAGCAAACGACCAAATCATCAATTAAGTGTCCAAGTGCCTCCATCAAAAATGAACGGATCAGATAAACTCACCAGGATTTCTTAGTTGGAATATTGCAGAGGAACGTCAGAAACACTAACCTCAGAGCAAGAGTTTCCACAACTCTGCAGGGGCGTTGATCGGCTAGAGGAAAATCTGACCATTTGTAATGTGTGCGGGTGTGTGGGCCATCTCAGTTCCTGAAATTAATCTAGAATATTCTAAGTTGAGTAGAAAATAGAAAATCCACAAAAAGAAAATAAACAAGCTCATTAGCACAGGAAGTACGGAAAACGAAAATCCCTTCCACACTTAGGCCCCTTAACTAGCTCACTGAAGTAATTATTAAAGTAACTCTGTCATTGTAATATAATGATACGATAATAGTACTTAGGCCTACTTAAGTACATGTATGATAAAGACACTTTCGGGGAACACGTACGATTGCAAAACAATAATTTCTCCATAAGAAACATGTCCTTTGACACGTACTTAAAAAGGCAATACCTAAGATTTCCTAAGTTGTAACGACCCTTGATTAAAAATACTACATAAAGACCCAAGTAAAAAAAGAAATATATCTTATGTTTCTTACAATACTAAGTTACTGCGAGCTCGTATGTAAGATGAACTTGGCAAACCCACTAGATTCAAAGGGACTATTCCATGCCCGGACTGCTCTGTCCTTTCCTAATTAACTGTGAAGTATTTTTTCATGTGAAAATACTGAATTAATTGGAAATTGTTTACTTCTGTGCTAATGAGCTTTTTGTGAAACCTTTAAACAAAGGAGGCGAAATATGCAGATAAAAAAGAACCTAAGCTCAGAATTTGTCATTTCTAATTGATTGTGTAAAAAACGTTAAGTTTGCATGAGTAAATAAACTGAAAATTTGCGAAATCCTGGAAATTGATATTGGATTTTAAAATATTTTGTTAATTAGACAACTGAATTTAATTGGAAGTTTAATAGCTGAAAAACCAGTGTAAGAAGGCCTCCTTTGTCAAAGGTGAAAAGAAATAATATTGTAGTCTCACGTACCATCATACTATTTATGTAATGTGAAGATATCCCTTGAAATTTTTATAGTGTAAAAAATGATAATAAAACTAACAATGTAGCCCCACCCAATAAAGTTGTACTTAGCGAGAGGTGAATTAGCCAACAAAGTTCATTTAAAGTATGGAAAGATGAAATAAAGGTCTAGAGCATGATGGACATTGAAACTACAATTTATCTTACCTTGTAAAATAAAGAAACTATTTCCTTATTTTAAAGTTTCCTATTGAGCAGCTAAGCTAATTTGGATTATAGCAATTATTTAGATATAAAAGCATGAAACGTTTTGCCAAGAAAGCCTTGGGATTTCGGCAACCTATTTTAGATCCCAAATGAACAGAAAAGACGAATACGATTTTGCTCCCCTGCACTGAAATTAAAATGCTATTTGGGCGATGTTTGCTAATATGATGAGAAACGTACTGAATTTAGAGGAAAGTGGCGAGGTAATCAATGTGTTTGTTGTTGTTAAATAAAATCAGCAAAACATTAATGTTGTTTTAGCTTAGATTCATTTTAAGAAACCCAGTGGCAGTTGATGGAGGAGGACGAAAGTTAAAATGATAGGAAACATGCAAACAAAAGTTTGCAAGAGAAAAGAAATGAGCTTAGCTCTTTCATTTTCTCTTTTAAACTTTCATTTACACCTTCTCCCATCAGTTTAACCTTCGCTCAACCCCATTATCTGCCAAGTGTCTCCAAGCACGATGCAAATTCAGACAAAATAATCATTGTATCAATGTAAATGCAAGAATACAATTTGAAACTGCTCATTAGGAACCTTGTGAAGAGAATGAAATTTTGAACTGAGCTTTCATAAGCGAATAAGTGGCTTCAGTAAGATTAATTTCTCCTGATTTTTATATTATTTTGGATTTGAAATAAATCTAATAGTCTTCCATATAAAACGAAGTTAAGTATTAAAATTGGAGTGCTTATAATTCTTGGACAAGAAAAATATGCAAAATAGGGCTTGAAATGAATAATCTATCGGATTTTACCTTGGGCTCTCTGAAAGTATTTCCAATTAATTTGTATTAGTTTTGGATGTAAGAATGTAATATTTAAATTTGAGTTCTATTTCCAGTAATGTGCACATCAAAATGTCTATACACATAAAAAAATTATGAAACAAAAATTAAATTAATTTGTTTTTTCTTATGGAATAGATCTTAGCTGAGCACCTCAAAGGGTATTTCCAATCAATTTGAGTTTTCGAATTGTAAATTTGAGTCATTTTCATGTTAAAATTTGATGTCCTTTTAACAAAGTTAAAGTTTCAGTCTTGTGAGGGTTAAAATGTGTCTGTACACAAGAAGAGAAAATCGAATGTTCTTTTTAACTGAAATAAATTCTAGAACAGTCTCAATTCTAATTTGGTGATGATTGCTTTTTGCAAAATAACCCCAATGACTGGGATCCATTAATTCTACTGAAAAAACTTTAGTCTAATATTGTGGATCAAAGAAATAATCTTGGTATCAAAATTATAGATAAAAATTAATTTGTGGAAAATATGAGACAAAAGATACTGATAGGAAGGAATTTGCAAATGAACGGCCCACACACCACGCACTGGCCAGTACAATACTCTGTTCATAGTACATAGTAGCCACATGTGCATCAAAGCAAATGCAATATCATTGTAATGAGTTTCTTTAATGCCATTAAGCCTGTTTTAGTACACTGATTGGCTAGTCAGTTGGTTGGTTGGTCAGTTGGCTGGTTGGTGGGTTTGTTGGTTGGTTGGTCAGTCAATTGGTTGGTTGTTGGGTGGGTTGAATGGATGGTTGTTTGGTAGTGGTTGGTTGTTTGGTGAATGGTTGGATGGTCATGGTTGGTTGGTTGGTCGGTGAGTCGGATGTATTGCTGATTGATTGGTTGGTCAGTTGGCTGCCTGATTAGTTGGTTGGAGCTGGTTGGTTGATGGTTGGCTGGCTGCAGGATGGTAATGGATGGCTGGTCGGTCAGTCAGTCAGTTGGTTGGTGGGTTGGATGGTTGGATGTTTGGTAATGGTTGGTTGATTGGTCAGTCAGTTGGTTAGATGGTAATGGTTGGCTGCTCAGTCAGTCGAATGGTTTGATGGATGGTTGGTTGAAAATGATTGGATGGTTGATTGATTGATTGATTGATTGATTGGTCAGTCAGTTGGTTTGATCCAGGTGGTTGGTTGGCTGTATGGATGGATGTTAATGGTTAGTTGGTCACTCAGAGGGTTTGCTGGTTGGTTGGTCAGTTGGTTGGTTTGATGGTTGTTTGGTAATGGTCTGTTGGTTGTTTGCATTATGCAGCGAGTCCCCATTTCCCAATTTACTTAATGACCCAAATCACAACAGTAAATATGACTAGACTCTATCACTTTGTGCACATGTACCCAAGTAACAAACAGTCCATATTAGTGCTACATTGTAAAACAAATGTTTACCAGGAGTATTCAAAGAATCTGTGGTCCAATTTGGTACAAAGGAGCATCACTGAGTTATTAATATTGTAATTTTGTTGAAATCTGAAAATGATGAAATGCAGAATAAGTATTCTAATACTTCAATCAATGGTAAACACTTGTCAATCAACAGTCGCTTGGTATAATATTACCTTAACATATAATACATATAGTTCAGCTTAAGTGCAAGTTCTTGATCATCCAAGGTTTGCTGTCCATCCTCTGTCCTCTGCCCTCTCTCTGCTGTCCTCTGTCAGATTTTTCAAGGTTGAGGCAAGAAATCCTTACAATGTTAGGAACAGTGAATTAAATATTAATTTACCATTACCGAAAACTGATTTTATGAAAAGGAGTTTTCTTTACGCTGGTCCTAAATTGTGGAATTCCTTGCCTAATTCAATTAAGTCGGCTAAAACTCCTGCAGCCTTTAAAAGAGGACTGGAAGATAATAATATTCTTGACTTTGATATGTTATTATCTTGTTATTGATAGTTTGTCCCACTTTTAATCTCTGTATAAATTTTTAATCTTACTCGGCTTTCATGAAAACCAATATTTAAGAATTGATGGAATTCCGAGTTTAAATAAAGTGTCACTCACTCACTCTGTCCTGTCTGCTTTCCTCTGTCTGCTGTCCTCTGTCCTCTATCCTCTATCTGCTGTCCTTTGTCTGCTGTCCTCTGTCCTCTGTCCTCTATCTGCTTTCCTCTGTCTGCTGTCCTCTGTCCTCTGTCTGCTTTGCTCTGTCTGCTGTCCTCTGTCCTCTGTCCTCTATCCTCTATCTGCTGTCCTTTGTCTGCTGTCCTCTGTCCTCTGTCCTCTATCCTCTATCTGCTGTCCTCTGTCCACTGTCCACTGTCCTCTGCATGTGTCCTGTGTTCCTGGTCCTTTGTCCTCTGTGTTAGGTCCAGTCTTTACCAACAAGCCTGGAATACCAATAATTAACAAGGATGGTAAGAATTTTTCCTAGGCCAAACCTTGAAATGCTGTACATATGAATTAAAAATATCACGGATAGATAGATGGTAGGATGGATAGACTGACCAAAGGACCTATGGACCTGGCCTGACTGACTGACTGAGAGGCAAAAATACTTTGTCAGCACTTTCAATAAGCACCAACAGCCAATTAAAAGCATCAGCTACTTTGCTCTGCTTTGCTTAGAGGAGTCAGTTACTTTTTACCCTAAATTGAAGAAATGTAAAGAAAGCCTCTATTAAACCAGCTGCACACTTCAAATCTCACTGAAATCCCTTATTGTACTTCTTCACTATGTGGCATGAATAATATTGAACCCAGCAACAAAGGAAACCAATCAGTAAAAAAGCCTAATCTTTAGGAACCTGTAAAGCTAAAATTTGCCAGTTAGACCCCCTCTACTGTAAGAGCCTCTTTAGCCTAAAATTTGGAAACAGGTTCTTATTTTCTAAAATCAATTAAAAATGTTTACTTTTAAGGAAAAACATGTACGTATTACTGCCACAAAATAAACCAGAGTGTTCATTTGGGAATGCTTGTAGTAAAAAGAATTTGCTAGACTAAGTTAATATCCAAATCTTGCCAATAGAACTTTGTTAGTATCTTTACCAAGCCAAACTTCTGGAATGCATATCATGATGCAGTTGTCAATTGCACATGTAAATTTTTTACGAGCAGAAAGCAGTAAATTATATATTTTTACAAGCATAAAGTAGCTAAACCTTAACAATGCAGTTTTGAGCTTTGTTAAGCCTAATGTATCTTTACCATGCCAAACGTCTGGAAGAAGTTTCATATTAGTTTCATATTTCTTTTCTTGTTAAATATTTAATTTTTATGTACTTTTTTAACTTTTGAGTAGATTTAAGAGCACATATTGTAAGTATTTTAGTATTTTTTAACATAGTTTTTATCAATTTCTTTTTAAATTTGTGATGCGCATTTAATCATTTTTTACCTGTATAATTTGCACACTATAAATATTAAATTATTATTAAATTATTTATGATGATAACTTTTAATTTTGAATCATATTACATCAGTGTCATTGTTATTAATACTACATACAACTATGGCAACATAAAATAAATGAAAAAACTCACCACATCTGTCAAATATGTGTTCTTAATCCTCTGTTTGGTTAGTGTATGTCCTCCTTTTGTCAGGAATGCAGGTTCTTCAAGAAAATAGTATGCTTGATTGTTAATGAAACCATATTTGTTACTTGTAAGTTGCCTATGGGACTAGTTGTGAAGCAGCTTTTGCAAGGTTGTAATTCTACTGGTGCTCTAGTGTAGCAGTTGCTATTGTTTTGGGGGCTAGGGGCATTATTCCTGTTGTTTGTTCTATTGTTCTCTTTTCTCCAGTAGTGTAGCAGCTCTTGTAAGCTTGTAATTATACTGGTCCTCTAGTGTAGCAGTTGTTTTGGGGGCTGGGAGCATTGTTCCTGTTGTTTGTTCTCTTCAAGGCTAGTGAGCTATACATGCAAGACCTTGTAAGAGCTGCCACCTAAATCTTAATGAGTGGGCCAATAAAATAGCCTCTGGTTTGGCCCTTGTCAGTCTGGGAATATTAGTGCCAGTTGATGACGAAATCCTGCCTCCAACACAGGACTGAGCATGCGGTGTTCATCCCAGATTAGTTTGTGCAATTGCTATCAGAAAACTCTTAAGGGCTTGCACTAGTTTTTGATTGGATGAAATAATTCGGAGACTCTTCTAGTGCTGCAAAGAAGATCAGCACTATTCCCTGACTATTGTGGAATGTCATTGCATGGGCCTGTCATTTTACTTTAGACTCACAGTGCCTCCCCTAGCCAGCTTTGAGTCAGGACCAGTTGGACAGCCTCAGAATTGAGGAGGGGGGATCTGTATTACTAACAAATTTGTATTAAATAAATATTACAATATATGACTAGCTTCTGCAAGGGGCCTGTAAGGTACCATTCAAAAATGGAAACAATCACTCACCATAACTTCAACTCTTCTGCCTGTTATCCACATTCCATCTGGCTCCAGCAACTGCACCTCATTTGGTCACATCTATCCTAATTGCATTTTGGTTTGTAAATGTCCTGGGACTGTTCTCTTTCAGGTTCTTCAAGATAAAAGAGAAACTATTTAATTTCATGATGTACAACACAACTTCATACATTTATGAACATGGGAGGCAAGGCCTTTACTAAAACCCCAGTTGCAGCAGTCAACTCAATGGTAGTACACTGAACGTGAATAAACTACAGTTACTTTTTATGTGTCATTAATCAAGCATTAAATTTTTGTTGACTGGAATCAAAACAAAAATCCATCTCTAGCAAGAACATGCCAAGGCTTAGGACACACGTTATCCCACCAGGAAATAACATGCTAAATCAGAATATCAATATCCAATTTGTGGAAAAATACAGCCGACACAAAATGATGGCGACAAATAAAAAATTTCAAATGTCCTAAGTATGAAAGAAATACAGACTGATCGCAGCAGTATAAGTGGGCGAACTAGTGTACGAAAAAAGTGTGCGGCCTACACAGTCTGCAGTCTGGCACATTTCATGGGCAGACTTTTGCAGCTAACCAACTTTTGAGCAGTATTGTGGAATCAGGGTCGTGTTGTGAGTATGGGGCAAGGTTCTGCTGTTGCCGAAAATTTTTTCAGCCCCCTATTTTCGGATTTTTCTGGATCAGCCCCTGCATTTTGGTGTGACCAAATTTAAGCTCATTTTAATCAGCCAGCATTTTTGAAGACAATTGCTTATCCACACTAATACAGCAATTGTGTAAACATTCAGAAGTGAGCAAAAACATCTGTTCCATATGATACAATGATTTTGTGACCTATTGGGCTATGTCATGAAATATGAAATGGTGAGCAGTGACGGTCCAATGATATTGGTGGTTTTCACTGTCATGCAATAAAAAGATAAAATAGGAACCATTCAACGACAGAAGCTATGAAATTCAGATATTATAGAAGATGAATAGATAAACAATTTTTCCAAATCTCAGGTCTGTGCGGTGCACCGTTTGTGAGTTATTCGCCGAAACTTTCTACGCAAATTTATAAAGCTCAGTATGGAGACGCCATATTTGTGTCCTTCCGAGGGACACAAACATGGCCGCCATGATGTCAGAGAAACCATCTGGAACTTAATTTTGCTATTAATAGTGACTACCTTTGGCTCATGATCTACTATACTTTTACATACACAGCACTTAGTACATTGGGAATGTTCAACCTGCAAAACTGGAAAGGAAAGGCCTTCTTTGAATCAAAACAACTTTGTCACGGCACACAGCTTGATATCACATATGCTCTGTTTTTAAAACAAAGGGCACAACCAAGCTGGAAATTTGCAAAAAGATATATTTTTAGTTTATCTTACACCTAGTGGCATCGAAAGTTTAGCAGGCCTATTGAATTTTGATTTCAGAATTTTATGACGTAACATGAAAACCAAGAATACAAGGTAATATTATGATAGTTGTAACTTGTTACATCACTCAGTGTCGCCTTGCTCCCAGACACCTCTCACCCTTTGCGCTTAAGTCACTAGTCACTTACATTTTTTGTTTGCCTTGTTTATTGCAGCTAAAATGCAAAGGGCTGTCTGGCGAGCAGTCTTCTTAGATCTTACTAGATTTCTAATCTAGGAAGGTCAAAATGCAGCCTGGCATTGGCTAGTCAGCGATATGCACTCAATATGCAATAAAAAAAATTATGGAAGGAAGCCCTTGCAGAATTTTTATTTTCAGCATATTTCTTCATCCCCACTTCACCATAAATAATAACCCGTCCCTTATTCAAAACAACGGCGCACGTGTTCCAATGTAACAGTTTGAATTTCCCGCTGTATAAATTAAGATAAAATTTCACAGTTACAGTCGACTCCCGATAACTCGAACCCTCGCTAACTCGAACCTCGCGCTAACTCGAACCAAAATCGATTTCCCTTGGATTTCCGTCATACATTTACTGTAATTTTACCCTCAATAACTCGAACCCTCGATAACTCGAACCTCCCGCTAACTCAAACAAATTTTCATTTCCCTTCAGGTCATTTTCTATAACTCGAACCATGTCTGTCAATACGTGACAAGTCAAAACAAACAGTGTACTGTAGTCCAAAACATCGAATTTGTTTTGAAGCAGCCGTGTATTAATTCTTTGTCTTTTTGCATTACACAAAACGTGTACAGTCTACTTTTGGTTGATACCGATTCTTTCATATCCAATGTTAGAAAACTTTCAAGGATAATCGATAGTAGAATAGATTAGTTGGGAAGCGTCAGGGCGTATTATGACTACACTGTATTTCTCGAAAAAGTAAATCACATGAGCTCGGTAGCAGTAGCCCAACATTATTCTCTTTGAAACCAGCAAAGTTCCCAGTACCTGTACTTCTCCTGCTGTTTTGCTTTGTTTCGTTTCACGTTACGTTACGTTTTGATTTATACAGTAATCTCGGGAGTAATGTATTGTTCCATTTTCACTCGACTTTTATACAATTAAATTTAAATGTACATTGTTTGAATCCAATACAGTGAACAACGTTCTTTACATATTTCCGGTCGATCATTTGTTCTCAACTCTCGATACCTCGAACTCCCGATAACTCGAACCATTTTCAATTTCCCTTGAAGGTTTTATCGGGAGTCGACTGTATATGCCTCCTTTGACCAAAGCAAGAAAAGAAATATCAGTTGAAATAAAAACTAATTTTCTCATGCAGTAGTTTCTGAACTAAATCTTACCTCCAGTTGCAGTGTTGTATATTTAGAAATTTCCAGGCAGTTGTCTGTGAGCGACATAAAAACGTGGTCTCCATTTCAGTGTTTTTCGACCGCTGTAGCCATTCTCCTTCTACTCATATGCAACCAAGTGAGGAAATATATGTTCCCAAAGGCAACAGGTACCATAGATGAGGTAGTTATCGTAGCTTTGAGGTCAAAATAAGATTTGAATCCCCTCAAAACCGCAAGCTTCCGCCGCCATGTTGGATTCTCTCTCGTTCCCAGTTTCTTTGGCGTCACGGAACACGAACAACACGTCACGGAGAAGACGGTTTTGACGGGATCACGTTATTTACTATCTCGCGTCAGGTACGTCAGGTACAATGAAATCCTAAGACTAATTATAATACGGAAGTTGATTTGCAAAATCTGGCGTAAAATTGCAGTGTTCGAGTTTCGTTACAGCAAGCCTGCGCTGGAGACGAACTAAACCTAGTGCGTTGCGTGACATCCCAAAAAAACGGCTGCAAAGGATACTATTAACTAAACCCAGGACTAAACCGCAGTATATTGGCTTAGTTTGTCTGCAACGAAGGTTCGTCGGTACAAGGCCTTCTCCCGCCCTGGTTCCAGTTATCTGAAATTTGAGAAGCCAGGATTCTTCTGCATTCATTTCGGTCTGTTCCTTAATCTCCTCACGATAAAGCTTGGAGTATCGGTTCCCCTCTCCTCCCTGCTCGGTGCGTGGGATCAGTCTGATCGGTAAAGTCGTTTCTGTTTTGACATGCAACCTGACTCGTCCCCAGTCGTCTTCATACAGCGCGCAAGGAGAACGCAGGGAGAGATGGGTACTGAGAAAGGGAGCGCAAGGTGAGATGGGTAGGGAGAAAGCGAGTCTTCGCCTCTTCTCCCTTCCCATCATCCCCTGCTCCCCTATCTCGTGCGCAACTCTTCCTTTGCCGCGTGTTATATGAAGACGACTGGGGACGAGTCAGACATGCAAAAGTCTGGTTTGGTGAACGCCTAAATGAAATGATAAAAAACAGATGGCTAATTGTGCACTAGTCACCGCAACGGAAACGCACTTGAATGCGTGACCGAAGGCGGTGAAAAAAGGGGAAAATACATGGCGAGCCAAGAGGGTGGAAGGGGGGGGGGGGGGGGGGGGGAAGGGTATAGATCACGTTTCACGGAAAATAAAACAGCTCGTTTAAACTTCACGAAAAATATGACTTTGGTATTTCACACTTCACGGAAAATAAAAGAGAACGTTTTGGAAATCACGGTTCACGGCGACTATGAATCTTCTCTCTACACCAACATTCCGCCATAACGAAGGCATTACCGCCTGCCGACATTTCCTCGACACACGCGACCGCAATAGTTCTACTGTTGGTACAGAGACTCTCTGTGACCTCATACGTATGATTCTCACTATGAACAGCTTCACATTCAACGACAAACACTACCTACAGATACACGGTACAGCCATGGGAACCAGAATGGCGCCTTCTTACGCCAATCTGTTCCTCGCCAAATTTGAGACAGACGCTTTATCACGTGCTCCTCACCAGCCACACACATGGTGGCGTTACATAGACGACATCTTCATGATATGGACACATTCTGTAGACGACCTCCATGCCTTCACCTCTTACCTTAACGGCATTCACCCCACCATCAAGTTTACATCCAATTATTCATTCACATCTATACCCTTTCTTGATGTCAACGTTTTTCTCAATAACGGCAATATTACGACTGACCTTTACACTAAAGCCACCGACAAACATCAGTACTTGCTACATTCATCATGTCACCCTACACACACTAAAAGAGCTATTCCATTCAGCCTAGCTCTCCGACTTCGTCGTATCTGTTTCTCTGACGAGACTTTTAAACAACGTACTAATGAACTCAAATCTTATCTTAACAAACGTGGATATAATCTGTCGTTCCTTAATCAAGAAATAGAACGCGTACATAACATCACACGTACTAATGCACTTAACCCCAAAGACACTCCCACTACTAATCAGCCCCAACGGGTACCCTTTGTTATAACATATCATCCAGCCCTTCGTATTTATTACGTTTCATCCATTTTCCACAAACACTTCAACATTTTATCTTCATCTCCCCGTTGCAGTAACGTTTTCAAAGCCAAACCTCTTGTTGCTTTCCGACGGTCTAACAACCTCAGCAACTTATTAGTTAGTGCTAAACTTCGTAAACCGGCCACCATTACTAACCAACCCCGCGGTTCTTTCCGTTGCGGAAAAAACTGCCTTACATGCAAATACATAAACGACGGACTTACTAACTATACATTTAATTCTACAGGCGAAACTCGACTTATAAACCATTACATTGACTGCAACTCCAAAAACGTTATTTACATGGTACAATGTAACAACTGTCACAAACAATACATAGGAGAAACCAAACGTAGACTTAAAGACCGCTTCAACGAACATCGCAGACCTGTTGACAAACAAACTAACAGCTCTAAGCCCACCACAGTATCAGAACATTTTTTGTGTAACAATCATAACGCTACTGACATGCAACTAATTCCTCTTGAACTCGTTCAATCTAATCGTGACAGTGTACGTAAGGCAAGAGAAGCATACCTCATTGAAAGAGGTCAAACTCTTGAACCTCAAGGTTTAAATAAGAAAGATGAAACTTAGTACGTTATTTTAGTATCAGCATTCTACCTTTTGTGCCATTTATAGCTTTTTCACAGCATTTCATACTGTAACGTTTCTCCATATTTTTAAATTTCAAATTTTAACGTTTCTTTCTTCCGTTACTTATCTCTTAGCCGCGTCACTTAGATTAGTACGTTATCATTACTTGCTTGTTATATCGTATTTCCTATATTTTAAATTTGTAACGTTTAACTTTTAGAGTCATTCTTTGTAACACCCTGAAGAAGGAAGGCCGTGCCTTCCGAAATATTGAAAATATATATAGTTCCCAACTGTTCAATCAGCCTTGCTTTTCTTCGTTGACTATGGAAACCACGATTCACGAGGAAAAATATAGCCATTTCACATTTCACCGGAAATAAAAAGGGCCGACCACGGGTCACGAAAATCGCCTTACCACCCTCAGCCTTTGGGGAAACACAATGATGATGAGAGTTTGTTTTCCAGAGTTTGGAGATGGCTTTCTGCCAGCCAAGATTGGGCGTTGGCCTGGCCAATTTTATCAGTTTATGTGAAACACATTGGGTGTCGACCTTGGAAGGAGTGAGGGAACGCATGGAGAACGCACTGTCAACGTCCGGAGAAAAGTATACATGCAGGAGAACACACTAGAGAATGCACAATGTAACGGACGAAAAATCCCAGGTGGAACTTACAGGGAATTGAAAGGGAACACGGAGGGAACAAGGAACTCATGGGGAACGCACAGTGTTGGGAGTCAGCAAGGAAACGTGAGATTACGGAACAGGCAACAGTGGCGGATCCAGACCTTCACCTGAGGGGGGAAAAGGGGGCGGGGGGGGGGGGGGCACTTGACTATGAATGTTGAATTCTGCGAAGATAGGCAGATCAAAAAATAAGGGGGGCGGGGCCCGGCCCCTCCCCTGGATCCGCCACTGGGAAAACGCACTGGGAACTCACAGGAAAGACGTCGAAAAGGCGCAGGATTCCCAAGGGGAATGAAACACGAGTGTGGCTAAAATGGTGAGATACCGTGGGAACTCACAGAGCAGGAGCATTCGGTTAGGCACTGGGAAAACTCGAAAAGAAATACACCTGAATGAAGAATTGTTGACCCATGAGAAGTATAAGATTATTACTAAACTTATCAATGCCGTCTACCCAGAACTGGTCATATCGTTCATGGTTTATGCTTTTCATGTGGTCAGCGTTTCCTCAATTTGGTGTATACCAGGAAAGAGAAAAAGCATCCAGTGAGGCACAAGGACCCCTGAATGCACCGAACGCTACAGACCGATCTTTTTCCCTTTTTAAATGTCCAAGTAATTTCGCGTGCCCCATTTGTTCAATTTGTATCCGTAACTTAAATTGCGGACGGCAGATTAAACTTCATTTCTCGAGGATTTGTGCTTTTACAGTTTCGGTGACGTATTTGAAAACATAACTCAATACCAAGAGAAAGAACTGAAAAGTCAGCATAAATAAAGTTTTTAATTTAATGCGATAAAAGGTCCACTGCAACTTTCTTATAGAACATCACTTCTCGTTAATGATTCAATAGCAAACGAATTCGTACCATGAAGAGTTTCCCGTTGTATTGACCGTGAGAAAATTGGGGAGAGTGCTTTTATTTTCTCTCACCCCAGTTTTCGCGCGGCCAAAATGCGGGAAACTCACAATTCGTACGTGAACTTTAACTACGCGGATTTATGGTTCAGAAGTCCAGTCTCCGCTCATCAAGTTCTTCAATGTACAAATGTTTATTCCTTTTCTTTAACTGATGGTGTCACAACAGCTTTCTATTACAGCGTTTAATTCTTTCACCACTGTCATGTGATCGAATTTCTCCGGGAATATATTAAAGGTTTTCAGGATCTCCTCACTGCGATCGCTTTCTGAAGCGTAGTACATCTGAACTTGATAGGCCAACCACTGCACATCCAACACGCTCTGTAAACAAGATAACATTATAATCACGCTAAAGCAAAACGCGACACATATACAAAGAGAAAAACATTCTACCAATGGCTAACATATGGCAAAAAAAGAGCAATTTTTCAGGCAACGACGAGCCGCCATTTTGGAAATCGTCGCAGAGAAGATCCTGGGGACGAGGATGTACTTATTGTCGTTAGTTTTCATTATGGTAATGTTAAGTACCACGCATCATGAACAAACACAGCAAGAAATGACAATTAAAATAATTCAAAATGATAATCCTCACCTGATAATGAAGAAGAGATGTAAAGTAGCACTTATGATCTTTAAATCCTGCAAACGTGAATTGACATCCCTGTTCTCTTCGAAGAGAGTAGATGAACTGAAAAAAAAAAATAGCGAGGCATTTAACAAAGAAATAATGCAAGGAAACCCAGAAAAGGCGTCTTTCATGTCTCCCAGGGGCAGTTAGTTCTCTAATGTAAATTGAAATAAACTGCCGTGTAAGAACATACGAAAGTGACCCTGAAGTTACTGTTCGCTGATTGGGCAAAATAATACAAAGGATTTATTTTGTTCAGTCAGGAGCCAGCATTCGCAGAGCCGCTTGGAAATGGTCTGGAGAGACTCGTTTCCCAAGGGCTCTTATACTTTTATAGAAAACTTTTGCGCTACGATTTCTGCCCGGTTGACTTCGTTTTGGCCCGACTAACTGCCCCTGGGTCTCCGAGGATGATCTAAATTTTGTTATACAATAAAAGTAGAACTGCAAATAGACTTTTTCACGGTTTCTGGTGTCATCTTGGTTGTGGGGCAAACGCACCAAAAATAACAGTAAATGTATGGTGTTCTGTACTAAATAATTACAATACAAGCCCGAGTTTAAACAGTCAACGTGACGCAGGTTATTTGACTATCGCGCCTCGCTGACTATCTGATCGCTGATAAAGGATTGCAGTCCACAACCCATAATTGCATTTTTTTAAGTCAAATATTGCAAATAATTTCCCTTTAAAGAGCAATAATCGTACGAACGTGTTCTATCAACGATTAGAATATAGCCGCTGTATACACGCAATGGAATTCTAGCGGGCATTATTTTTTTATAGAACATAGCTAAAAACTATAGAAGCCCGGTACCCCGGATGCAACTTTTGCTGCGTTACGAATTCAAAAACATGGCGGCAACAATCTCTTAAAGTTGTCATTTTATTTCCTTAATTATGGTCGCTAAAAACAGTTCACCTGAATTACGTTTCGGTGACTGGGAAGATGAAGACGTGGACGAGTTGTTGAGCAGTGAGTGCCAGGAAGGCGGCTGCTTTGCGAACTTGGAAGACACAGATTTAACCAAATTGTACGGAATCGTACTCTAAGAGCACAAAAGCAAACACAAAACGGGCTGCAAAGGTTTTTCTAGGTAAGTACAGCGATATAGAAATTCACCTTCGACTGCAAAACAGCATTAAAATGGATTTGATTGCTGCCGTCAGGTTTCTTGGCGTAGTGTTTGTTCATTCAGGTCAGTACGCGCGCGCAAGTGTGTTTTTTTTAATTATTTGCATTTCTATGCTATATTCTAAACCCACTAGAAGATGGTTTTCCTATGTCCTATAAGAAAATAATGCACTTTTGAGGTCTAGAAAAGCAGCTGAATGCCCTCGCCTAACGGCTCGGGCATCCACTAGCAGCTTTTCTAGACCTAAAGCGTGCATTATTTTCTTATAGAACATGGAAAACCATCTTCTAGTAGGTAAATAGAAAACAGTGGGAGAGCCAATCAGATTCGCGGATTTCCAATGCTACACGAGTAAGTTATATTCAAGTGAAGCAGACATCGATAGCTAAAGTAGCCTTCTAAGGGGGTGGGGGAGGAACCCGTGTTGCAGATGACGCATACTTCTGCATTGAGAACCGAGGTCGCCTGACCAACGGCTGTAAATGTTGCTGTCGTTTCTCGCAGTGTAGACAAATGCCACTGAATCTTCAAGTTTTCCCAGGATGCTTCTACATTCTCTTAACTAACGGAAGGATGGTTATGATTGTCTTTCTTTTCCACTGTAAGTTCATTTTTACCGCATCTTAGTAGCTTGTGTCATGGTTTAGTCATCGAGGATGTTATCATCATTGGTGCTTATTCTTTTGCAAGAAACTTTTTTGTCAAAGACCGTACTGAGCAGGGGTTTCATCAGGCTAGGCAAAAATTAACTAACAGCGGCGGCGAGCCCGTGCACTGTTAGGGGGTGGGGGTAGGGGAAGGCACCTGGCGACTCAACCCGGATAGCGTATGATACCTAGAAAATTGAGGGTCTCTGAAATAAGATCCAGTTAGATCTTTCTTCGAGCAACATAGCCAAAGATGATACGCTTCTTGTTAAAGCGGGGGTTGCGTGAAAGATTTCAAGTATTCCCACCCCTCTGAGTCATAACTAAACCAACAGGAAGACAATATATTTATGAATACATTTAATGCTTCAGTGTTCCCTTAAAGCGAGTTTGGATCAAGTGACTTAACTGCGACATTTGATAGCTCATAAATGACTTATTTTAATCGATGCTCGAGTAATTTGAAATTGCAAAACTGAGAACAAACCCAAAGTTCGGTAACTTGAAACTACATCATTTTGTTTGTGAGTTTTCTGAACGGTGTACAGCTATTGTGATCCATCGCAACCCATCAAAGGAACCAGACAATTAACAAAGACGAATCGCCCGAGGTGTTTTTCAATCCTATGATCAAACCAACGACTATTAAAAGCAATTTTAATTGCTAAATACTTCAAGTGCTTTCACACAGTATGAGAGGTTTGTATTTCTTTTAAAAGAAGAGAATGTGTATTCCGAGTTGCTGCCATTTAGATTCACCTATCCCAGTTTTTAATACTATTCATACGTTCGACAGATAACTAAAAATTCTTTTTGTTCATTCACTCAGATAAGTATTTGTTTGGGCTCGCGGGAGCTAGTTTCGAAAATTGTCCCATATATGTAAATTTATTCCTCTAGTCTGGAGTGGCGGCACCACACCATGCTACCTATTAATTAAATTCTTTTAGACATTTCATAATCAACAAGTTATGGAAATTCTTTGTTATCTATTGTTATGTTTCAGACTTCAACGTCCCTAACCGAGGTTGACTCTGGGTGGGGGGGTACTCCCTTATAAGGACTTAACGGGGACGTGTTAACGGGGCGTGCGGCCCGACGGGGTATGGTTTTAGGATTTTTTTGTCTTGAACGGGGTACCTATTTTACCCCTTTTCATCTTAAACGGGGTATCTTTACATGAACCAGTGAAGAGGATAAGCATATATGTTTATTTATACGACCTTGGCCACAAGCTGAATTTTTACAAATTCTTCCAAAGTTGACTTCCGTTGACTTCGGTATTGATATCAAGCTTAATTCACATTTGATTATGCTACAACAGTCTCAGATGGGGTATCAAAAACCGGGATTCTGTCTTAAACAAGGAAGGCAATCAGTGATTCGTGTCTTAAACAGGGTCAGGGTGTGGGCGACCGGGCCGCACCTCCTCATCCTAGATTCAGTCATGTACCTTCCCCCCGGTCACCGGAGGTTGAATCATGCCACTCAATGGTTGTTTCCACAAAGCGCATATTTAATAGCTAGTGGAAGTGAACCGTTACTTTGAAATTGTAAAATTACTGAGTGCTTAAAACGAACCCAAAGTTTGGTACCGCTTTCCTGACGTTACAGAACGTAGCGGTACGACTAGCAACACTTCTAGCATTTTGGTCCAGTAATCTGATCTAAAACGTTACCTAAAAATTTGATCCGTACTTCACGCTATCTCGTGACCACAATTCTTGGAATACTTGGCGCTTTATATAGGTATTCCGAGAAGTTTATAATACGTCATAACATGTCAAAAACCACTTCGTGATTGGCCGATATTTTCTGGCTAAAAATTTCCATTTTCAATCAGGTGAAAATTCTTGGAGGCGTTCACAACTCCAAACCCTTCGTCGTTTTCCGCCTTTAATCATGGATATACAAACCTTGCTAAACAATCTTCATGAAGAAGTATCCTGTTCAGTGTGCATGAACACATTCACTGATCCAAAACAGCTGCCATGTTTACACAGTTTTTGTCTTCACTGTTTAAACGGGATATTAAGAACAAGTGGACGCCACGATGTGATCTGCTGCCCGGAATGCAGAAGGGAAAGTAAAGTCCCCAGAAGTGGAAGTCTTAACGACCTGCCAACCAACTTTCGCATCAACAGTTTGCTAGATGTCCTCGCGATCAAAGAGTGCAGTACAACGGGGGTGAAATGTAAAAATTGCGACAAAAGAAGCGCACAGAGTTTGTACTGCTTCCAGTGTTGTGGGTTCTGGTGTGACGATTGTATTACTGCCCACAACATGATGCGAGCGAATAAAGAACACCGTGTGTTGGCGCTTAAAGACTTTCAAGATGAAGACTATGAGAATGTTTTAAAGCGACCAGCATTTTGCCAAAAGAAGCACCATGAAAAAGAAGAGTTGAAGTTGTTTTGCAAAATATGTGAAATTGCCATTTGCAACACTTGTGCTTTTACAGACCACGAAGGTCACGCCAAGATGCCTTTGGAAGAAGCTGCAAATGAACGCAAGTTACAAGTGAAATCTGTGATTGAATCGCAAAAGCAAAAAGTGCAACAGAAGAGAAACAAAATCACCAAACTTGATGAAAACAGTGCTCAGATTCAAGAAAGGGTCGCTACCGTGAAACGAAAAGCACAGAAGTTTGCTGACAAGATGATCGGTGTCATCGAAGCGAAGAAACAGGAAATATTTAATAAAGCAGAACGTCAGGCAGCACAGTCACTCGAGCGTCTTGTAATACAAAAGAGCGAGATTGAACACCAAGTGAACACGACAGAGACAGTAATTGAACAAACTGAAACACTCTTAAAACGAAGCACAAGCGCCGAGATTGTTCAAATAAACAACTCGTTAAACACGATCTTTCCAGAAGGAGTCAGTGATGAAACAGAACTAGTCGACTGTGACCTCGAAGTTACTCGTCAATTCATTTTCGCAGAAAATGAAACATTAATGGGCAAAGCAAAAACTGAAGGAATCGGCGAATTTAAACCATTCCTCAGCAAGACTAGCGCGAATAAATCAAGTGCTGAAGGAAAAGGAATCATTGAAGCAGTGGTTGGAATTGAAGCACAAATTCTCCTAACAACAAGAAATGCCGAGGGAGAACAACATTACGAAGAGCGAGATTGTGTCACAATGCAGATCAGGAATCGTCAAGGCCATGACAGTGCGGCAATACCGCAAGTCCAAGACAACAAAAATGGAACCTACAACATGAGCTATTTTGCCAAAGAAACTGGAAAATGCGATGCATCAGTGAAGGTAAATGGTGAACATGTGCACGGCAGTCCATTTACTGTTGAAGTCAAACCCAGACAGTTCAGACCCGTGTTATCGTTTGGTCAACCAGGGTCGGCTGCTGGAATGTTTACCAGGCCTTGGGGGGTGGCAGTGAATGAACGTAATGACTGAGACTGGCAACAACAGGATACAGGTATTCAGTAGTGATGGAACTGTTTTAAGATCGTTTGGTACAAAGGGTGATAAACAGGGAGAATTTGACTACCCTTGCGGGATAGCCTTTGATAAGAATGGAAATATTATAGTGACTGACGGTAGTAACCACCGTGTTCAATGCTTCAGTGAGCAGGGTGGGCACCTAAACACATTTAGTAGCGAGGGAAGTCTTGATCACCAACTGAACTGTCCTCACGGTTTATCCTTAGACAGTGACGGGAATGTTATTGTCGCTGACAGATTCAATAAACTAATAAAGATATTTCACCCTAATGGTCAGTTTTTACGTAAAATTGGCGTAGAGGGTTTTTTCACCTTACCCGTTCACTGCATCCAATATGACAAATATCTTATACTGTCAGACTGTCATGAACATTGTATAAAGATCTGTGACAGGGATGGAAATTTTCTGTACAAATTTGGAAAGAAGGGGGTGGGTGACGGGGAGTTCAATCAACCTCGTTGCTTGTCAGTTAACAAGGCAGGACACCTGATGGTCTGTGATGGATTGAATCACAGAGTTCAGGTGTTTGAACTGAGTGGAAAGTTTCTAACAAAGTTTGGAACAAAAGGGCGCGGGACAGGAGAGTTTAATGTCCCAATGTCTACAGCAGTTCTTAGTGATGGTAGGATAGTTGTAAGTGATCACCTTAACGATCGCATCCAGATTTTTGAGTAGCTATGACATCCACCTTCTGTACATAATATGAATCTTGAAGTTACTTATAGTTAGAAAAAGATTAACAGAAAATATTTGTCACCATTTTTAAGGCCTCACAGGAGACATTAGCCTCAATAGGTTATCTTTAAGAAAGTCTCAATGGAGAAAGTAAAATGACAGCTGTCAGTTGAAATTTTACCCGTTTGTTAGTTGTCATTATGAAGGTTAAGGGACGTTAGCAGTAAAAACTTTGAAAAATTTGTCAGCTAACCATATACAGACCCCCTCCTAACAGCAGCCTGAGATTATGTAAATATTATATTCCCTGTTTTTTATTATGTAGTTTCCTTTGCTAAGAGCGTTTTCAGGATGTTTAGGAAAACTAATATGCTCGTGAATTTTAGTCCAACAGTTCCTGCTTAGCCACTATTACGTAAATGTAATTTACACTGCGTGTCAGTGAAATATGTCAACTGAGAAACTTGTAAGCTGAACTGATTGAATGATATCTGTAACAAAACTACTTTAAATAATTTACAATAGTCTCCATATTCAGTTTTACTAAGCAGGCAATGTACTGTTAAATTGGCTGTAAATAAACACTGGTTTATATTTAGTTTTGTGGCATAAGTAAATTTTGGGACAATTTAGTGACCAACTACATACAACTTTGTAATGAATGAAACGAAAATGTAGCCAGGTGTGTGAATAAACTGTTAACAATTTTTTTAAACCTTGCTTGATGTGTCAATGCTTGATGAGAACTACCTACTTAAATGGCAGGGATGTTTAACTTAATTGTATTTTTGATGAACATAGGTTTGAATTAAATTTAACCTGGAAATGAATTTGACCCACACTGCATATATGTTGTAAATCGGTTCCAGCAAATTTAATGCTGGGTTTAACCCTGGGATGGACTAGCATCCCATACAGAGAGGGAGGGGTAGAAATATCACTAGTTGCTTAATGCTATGGAAACCGTACATAATTAATAAGCCCCAGCTTGATGAGCTGCTAGGCTCGAATGTAGACTTCACCATTTCTCCTTGGGAAAGTCACAGCAAGTTGCAACATTTGTTGTTGAGCAAGTGATTCTGAGCTTATATGTGGGATATGGTGACATAAAACTGGACCAGAATATAATAAAACTATTCATTACTAACCTGTCCAATTTCTTCTGCATTTTTGTCAATAATGTTATCCAGATGCGTAATGGAGCTCCGTGTCTAAAAAATGATAGAACATTATCACTGGTTACTTTAATCAATAACATAGTGTGCAGTCAGGCATAATCTAAAACTGTGGAAATCATGACTTTAACCTTGTTACGAAATCAGTTGGAAACAAATTTGTCCGAATTTACACCACCTTATGCTGCAGTACAGTCCAAATATTTTGCTAACGGTTGTCAAGAAACTTTGATCACCAAAAGAATTGAAAATAGAATTGCTTCCCATAACTTCTCAAACTCATTAATAATTCATTAAGTTAACTTCCAATCACGAGATGTATACCACATGACATGCATGCATTTAGACACCCAATGAAAAACAGTATACCAATCTCCAGTGAGAGTGGTATATAAAACTAAAAGTATGCACATCAACAACTTGCACAAAATCAATGAACGTTTATTAGTCCGTAGTATCCTTGAAATATTTTAACAATACAACTCATGAAATCGGAAATAGTGCTAAATAGTGCTAACAACAATTCCTACTAAACACTATTACATAAATTCTTTTTGGTGGATATAACTCTTCGTTCTTTTTGCTCTACATCAATAACAAATTTGCTTTGCCAACAATTCAGGAGAGCCGAACGCTTCGAAACCTTATGCAAATTGTAATCTCTTAAAGGGCCTTCTCAAAGAATGGAAATTTTTCTCCACCCGAGTTCTTCGCCATTGTTTTAAAACATTAACACGTATTTGATTTTATACCTTGTTGACGGGGAATACGGCTTTCTTGACTAAATTCTCTTCCTTGTAAACCATTTTCAGTTCCTAAACCACGCCACTCCTTCCTTGCTCATGGCTGGGACGCTAATGAATCATGCATGCAATCGCGTTCTTACAGAAAAGGGCAAAAATTTGATACTGCATAATTTCTTATTGTTTCATTTGACAAAACATGTCACTGCATAATTTTACTATTGTTGCATTTGAGAAGCATCTAGTGAAAAGTTATTTCCAAAACTCGAGCTCCAAACACCTTGCAACAATAAAAGCACTCGGCCTATGGCCTCCTGCTTTCATTTGTTTCTCCGTGTTTGGATACCCCGATGAAACACTTGCTCTCGTTTTGGAAATAGTACACGAGTGTCGAAAGCACAAGCTTATAGTTGGGGAAAGGGGGCGAATCCAGGGGCATGTTCTCTGGGAAATAATTAACATTTTAACTCCTTCAAGTGCCATTTCCAGGTATTTTGGGTTAATCAGACAAGGAAAACAATTGAGTGATTAGTTTACAGTAATCATATGTGTAACTCTCCCCTAAGATTTGTGACTTACAATATCTAAATAAATCCAATATAACCATTTAAATCAAAAATTGAAAACAGTTTCCACACCTTCTGTCCATATGTTGAAGATTCTCCATGGCATGATAAAGGATTGCTTCAAAGAAGTGATCAAAAAAGTATACTCTGATTTATAAAGATAAGAAAAAGTGAAAGTTTTCTACAGGTATTATAGAGGTAGAAAAATATTCATTTTGGCACCTGAAGGACCAAATGAAATTTCCAACAACAATCCTAACGCTAATAATAGGTCCTCTCACATCGTTACAAGGGCCATGCATTTACATACCAAAGTATATGATATATGGTTAAAGGTCAAATGAACCAAAGTTTCGACATTCTTTCTTTAGCGTTTTTAACGCAACTACACGCTAGAAGAATTCATTATTAAGTAAACTTAAGGCGAAATTTTGCTTTCTGAGCCTTAAAGCGCGAACTATAGCAAAAACTACGAAGATTTCCGAAGACTTCACGAAAACGTTTCCAAAATGACCGCGCACTGAAATGGAAGGAATGGATCGAGCTTTGAATTTTGTGACGTAATAGTTTTATTTTACGGCTTTGCGATCGAAGAGACAACCGTCGTTTAAAGAGCGAGTAATGTAAAGTTTGAGAGTTTCAGTCAGTCTGAGTAATTCAAATAATTCTGAAAGGATCTAAGCTTTTTTGAAACATTGTTCACCCAAATGCCATGAACCTTTTATCACCAAAATAATTAAAAAATAAAAATATTGTTTCCCATAACATGAGCTAGTGCTGAAGGCACAAGCTTATAGCTGGGGAAAGGGGGCAAATCTGGGGTCATGCTCTCCCGGGAAATGTTATACATTATTTTTTTGACTCCTTCAAGTGCCATTTCTGGGTATTTTGGGTTAATCAGACACGAAATTGAGTGATTAGTTTGCACTAATCATATGTGTAACTCTCCCCTAACATTTGTGACTTAACTAAATAAATCTAATATATCAACAGCAGCTCATTATTTATATTACAATTTAAATCAAAAATTGAAAACAGTTTCCACACCTTCTGTCAATATATAGAAGCTTCTCCACTTGATGATAAAGGATTGTTTCTGAGAAGTGATTTCTGAATCAAAATAGTGTATTTATAAAGATAAGAAAAAGCAAAAGTTTTCTACTGGTATTACAGAAGTAGAGGAATATTTATTTTGGCACCTGTAGGAGCGAATGAAATTTCCATAATAACAACAATCCTAACACTAACAACAGGTCCTCTCACACTGTTACAAGGGCCATGCATTTGAATAACAAAGCATGTATATGTTTAAGGCAAGACTTTACAGTATTGATAGTGAAGATGTAAAAGGGTACTGGTGAGATTAATACTGGGAGTTAACTCAAGATGAACTAGCATCCTATCCAGGGGGGAGAAGAAATTTATGAATGCACTCTTAGTCAGGTAACAGTGCAAAAACCAAGAAAAGCTTCGGCTCCGGGGGGGGGGGGGGGGGGGGGGGTACATGTGATTTCAAGTGATGGAGGTGGTCAAAGAATTTTTTGGGTTTGAAATTTTCAATTCCAGTATTTTTTGGATTATGGTAGGAAAATTTGGCAACTAGTTTGGTGAATAAACTACAAACAAACATGTTTTGCTGATGTTTAATAGATAACAATGGAGTGGCTTTACATTGCATGTGGCATTAAAAAATCTGTTTTCTGTTTCTCTTTGTGTTATATCATTTAACCCTTTCTGGAAATTTTGTCATGGGATTTTTTTGGTTTAGATTTTGGTCCATGGAATCTTTTTTTGGTGGGGGGGAGGGGGGGTGTTTGCTGGAAGTCCTGGCAATTTTGAAGGGTCTTGAAATGAACTTTGCCCCCATTTGATCATCCCAATCACTTGAAATCCCCAATACCCCCATGGGGTTCTTGCCCAATGGCCACTCAAATCCAAGAAATGCCAGCGGGGAAGGGAGCATCAGAAACTGTTAAGGTAAAGTATGAGGCTCAACTGAATTTTCTTCCCTTTCTTTGTTATGCAGTAACAAAGGTAAGGTAAAGTATTGCGCCAAACGACATATATTAAAAAAAAAAGAAATAAAAATCAAAGCAGGAAGAAAAGAAGGAACTACCATGTGAAGAGACATCCCTTCAACCTCCCTTTCTCTTCCGAACTTTTTTGCAGGGCAGAAAGGAATGAATATTACTTTTACAATTAAGCCTCTTGACAATATATAATGACTACATACATACCCCTGCAAGGGAATTAAAAAAATACTGTCAAGCAGTCCAGATCAAGCCCTAGCTGGGGCCACTGCATTGTGTTCTTGCACAAGACACTTTACTCTGGCAGTGCCTCTCTCCATTCAGGTGTACAAATGGGTACCAGCGAATTTTTAAATATAACCCTACACATCCCAACCTCTACACATAATTTCCATTTGTGCTTACATCCTGTAAAGATAGTGGGAATTCAATCCCAGTAATCCAAAGAATCAAAACAGGAATTTATTAAAGAAACAATAAATATGTTCTACAAGAAAAAGCTATGATGAGTTAAGTACAGAATGATTGGTACTTTTGGTATATATCTTCTTATTATTTATCTGTGTGTTTTAAATTAATGGTTTTGTTTGTTTGTGTGCAATGGTGCTAAGGACAACAATGCATGGCTGTTTGCGTGTTGTTTTGCAGAGGAAAGCTATAAGCAACATGCAAAATGTATAACACCCATGCATACATTCTGTTCATTAGACCTTTTGCTTGGCGATGTTTGTGTTGCTGTTAAATATACATAAATTAAATAAATCAAATGTTGCTTGTTGAATAAAATGCCAAGTGCTGGAAGTGAGTGTCAATAATTGACATGTCTTTTTACCCTGGCATATCACTTTCATAATCTAGCTGAGCTTGCATTTTGAATGATAAATAGTTTGGATGTTTAGCAACAGTCAACACTATTCAAGAGATTTAACGAACAGTACAATCATTGTGCACATGTACGTTTTTGTAAATTTCTTTTCCCTCTGCAAACCAACATGCAAACAGCCATCATTTAGTTGCCCTCAGCATGGTCAGCATACTTCCGAACAAGAAAGAAATATCAGTTGAAATAAAAACCAATTTTTACATACAGTAGTTTCTGAACTTACCTTCAGAAGCGGTGTTGTGTATTTGGAAATTAAACCGTGGTTTCAATTTTAGTGTTTTGCGGCCACTGTAGCCATTCTTCCTCCACTCAGATACAACCAAACAAGGGAAAATATGTTTTCAAAGACAACTGGTACCATAGATGGAGTCTTGATCGTTGCTTTGAGGTCAAAATAAGATTAGAATTCCCTCAAAACCGACAACTTCCCCCGCCATGTTGGATTCTCTCTCGTTCCCAGTATCTTTCGCGTCATGCAACACGAACAACAAGTCACGGAGAACACGGGATCACGTTATTTACCATCGCATCAGCCAGCAAATTTTCAGTTCTCTTACTCTTTAAAAGTACGTCATGTACAGTGGAATCCCGATTTCTTAAACTTCCAAGGAAAACGGAAATTGGTTTGAAAAGTCGGTTGTACAATTGCAGTGTTCGACTTTGATTTCAGCAGGTCGGAAGAAGGCCTTATACCGGGGGGGGGGGGGGGGGGGGACCCCCATATGAAATGGACGGGGATGCTCGTCGTCTCGCTTAGGGGTGTAAATTTCGGATTTTGGTCTCGCTTAGGGTGCTCTGGGCAAAATGTCATTATTTTTAGCCGTTAAGGTCTCGTTTAGGGTTGCACGCGAAGAAATAACAAAAAAGAAAGAATTTTGATTCGTTATATTTACTCTTTTAGAGATCTGCATAACGTTCGGCCACACCCAGATTGGTCTCTTTTAGGGGTTAAATTCAAAATTTCCGACGAGCATCCCCGTCCATTTCATATAAGAGTCCCCCCCCCGGGGGGGCCTTATACCGCCTTGGTTAAAAATACAGTTTATATTAGTTCTGCGCTTATTAACTTCGAAGTAAACTAAAGTTGTCAAAGACGGAACGCCCATGAATGAACGATCGATGTAACAAAACAGACAAGCAAAAGCATGGGGAATATATGGGGAGCGGAAACCGGAAGGCAAATCCGTGGGGAAACACGGTGATAGGTTTCTCAGAGTTTGGAGTAATCCAAGGGCTATCTGTCAGCCAAGATTGGGTGTTGGTAAAAGTCAGGATAAGAGCCACGTTGGGTGTCGACCTTGAAAGGGACGAGGGAACGCATGGAGAACGCACCGGAGAGACGCATCAATGTAGGGGAACACACTAGAGAATGCGCACTGAAAGCAGAAACAGATCGGACGAGTAAGCGCATGGCGGAACTTACAGGAAAGTGAACGGGCGCACGGCCAGTGGGTGTCAGCGAGTGTTGAGTGTTGTCAAAATTGGTTGAAGGACAGTTTTGGGTCTCGATCAGGCTTAGTTTGAGGTTAGGCTTAGGAAGAAGCGAAGAAATACATGACAAACGAACTGGGAACGCACAGGCAAGGCGTCAAAAACGGCGCAGGATTGTGAAGGGGAATGCAGAACAAATGTGACTGAAATGATGAGATACCGTGCGCGTAAACGCCCATGGGAACTCACAGAACGGGGCCACTTGGTTAGCCACTGGGAAAACCCGAAAGAAAGGTTAACGCAAAGGGAACACACGGATCCCAGGAAGATCCCAGGATCCCACGGATCCCAGGAGGAATGCCGAAGGGTATTTACACGCCCGCACCGTAGGCTTTCGACTAATTTCTCCCCTTTTCCCAACCTGCGAACTTTAGCAAGCTAAAAGCACGCGGGTCATAAAGCTAACAATGCCACTAAGAAGTGATGGTGAGTAATTTCGCGTGCCTCCTTGTGATCTATACCGAAAGTTGCAGACCGCAGACTGAACAATCATAGCGCCAAATTAATTTTCTATATAATAAATTAATTCATTTCTCGAGTTTAGGTAACGTATTTGGAAACATAACTCAATACCAACAGAGAACTGAAAAGTCAGCATAAATAAAGCTTTTTATTTATTGCGATAAAACGTCCACTGCAAATTTTTCATGGAAAATCACTTCTCGTTAACGGCTCAATGAAGAATTCCCGTTTTATTGACCGTGCGAAAATTGAGGCGAATGATGTTGTTGTCTCTCACCCCAGTTTTCGCGCGGACAAAACGCTGGAAACTCGCAATTCGTGCGAGAGGGTACGTTAATAACGCAGTTAATGGTTCAAAAGTTCAGTCTCTGCTCATCAAGTTCTGCAATGTACAAATGTTTATTTCTTTTCTTTAACTGATGCTGTCACAACACCGCTTTCAATTTCGGTGTTTAATTCTTTCACCACTGTCATGTGATCGAATTTCTCCGGGAATATATTTAAGGTTTTCAGGATCTCCTCTCTGCGATCGCTTTCTGAAGCGTAGTACATCTGAACTTGATAGGCCAACCACTGCGCATCCAACACGCTCTGTGAAGAAGATAACATTTAATTATTCCACTATTGCGCCATTTCCACGCGCAAAATATTTAACAATTATTCCACGAGCGCGCGTTGGATATGAGATGGTAGATAGGCAACGAGGTGCGTAGCGCCGAGTTGGCTATAACGATCTCATATCCAACAAGCGCGAGTGGAATAATTGTTTTATTAAAATCGCCCAAAAGAATTGCAATATTTGAGCTCCCCAGCTGTTTTCGTTGACGCGTATCGGCTACGATATTTGCGATGAATGGTATATGAGCTCATATACCATTGCCTGTTAACCAATCAAAACGCAGGAATTGCAATATACCATTGCTAGTTTTTAATAAGACACGTTATTACACTGTAGAGCAAGGCAAAAATACGGACTGAAAGAGGAGTGACAAAATGGCCGAACCAAACTTTCTTTTATTAGTGAAATAATAAATCCTTTATTCGATGGTTTAACATATAATACGAGCGGACATTTTGCTCATGGCTCGTATTTTTCCACGCCGCTTCGGGGCTCGGAAAATACTACTCACTCGCAAAATATCTGCGCGTATTATATGTAAACCATCGATTAAGGTGTATGTAATCACGCTAAAGCAAAAAAACACACGTAAACAAAAAGAAAAATATTCTACCAATGGCTAACATATGACGAAAAAAGGAATTTTTAAGGTAACGACGTGACGCCATTTTGAAAATCGTCGCAGAGAAGACCCTGTTGACGACATTGCTATTGCTGCACCCAAACGTGGCACAGTTTGGAAAATTTGACCGACATATTTCAAGTTCGTCGTTTCGTCAAAATCCGTCTCAATCTTGTCCAATCTTAACCATCCTTGTTCGCTTTTGGTTTATTATTACATCTTTGGTGTTTCTCTTCCTTAATGAATTATTATTTTCAAGATTTCTGTCCATTTGATGGTTATTTTTTGCATTGAAAAAAGACGTAATTCACTTACCATTTCATTGGTGTCTACTTCTCCAACCATGAGAACTAATCCTGTGATATGAAAGTGAAGGTGCGGTTATAATTAATACAATAAGCAACTTTATTCTAATAGTTCTTCTATAAATAGTATATGAACTTTTTTTGATCACAAAATGACATTACGTCAGTGTACCAACCTTTACTGTCTCTTAGATCTGTAAAATGTTTCATTGCCAGCGACCAGGGAGCATTTTCACCTCGTGTCTGTTGAAATGAAACCATATCAAAGATGATTGATAATAAATAATATTTCTATTACCTTTAAAGGACCATTTTAAAGTTCTCAGTGGTGCTTGTTTCTTTGTAACGCCTTCCGAAGAGGAAGGAGGGAAGGAGAAGCTTATTTCAAATCATAAATCGGCTTGCTGGTACAAATGAAATGTCTGCTTAATGTAAATTTAATGTTTAAAAAAGATTCCTCTCCAAGGAAAGTAATATCAAACCGTATTGCCTGGGATAGAGGCTACCTCAAAATAATAGGACTATTATGTTTGAATTGGGGGAGGGGAGTTGGGGCTCATAGAAATAGAAAGAGAGGAGCGCGCATGTGCGCACGCTAATGACGCGAGAATCACTCGAGAAGAATGCGCAAGAATGCGCAATGCAATTTAAAGGTCGCCGCAAAACGAAAATTGTCAGCTCGAACGACATTCCTCATCGTCGGTAAAAGTATCGAATGATAAGAACAAGATAAATGTTTGTAACAGCAGTAACTTCACAGACTTTAAGACTTTAAAAAAGTTATAATTTGAGAAGACAATTTCCGACGTGTAAAATGGAGAACGTTAAAATGGCACGCACACGCATGATTCAAATCATGCGTCACTTAATTGACACGAAAAACGATTACTTTCGGGCTTTTTTGAAGGGGGGGGGGGGGGGGGGGCTGGTGGCGATTGGGGTCCTCTTCTTTTGTTTAAAGTATAGCATTTTGTCTCCACTCCACAACAAACAATAACGCTCGCTTTGAACCAAATAAGTTTATTTTGGGAGGGCCTGGCGAGAACCAACCCGAACCCCATACATTCACCTACACTATTTTACAATCTTTGCTTACAGGTAAAACACATTCAAAACTCTTGCTACAGAACACATCTATAGTCAATTTTCCTTATCCATATTAAACTTGATTAAATGACTGACATTACATATAGTCGCTACGACATCAACTAGACCAGGCGATAGGGCGCCAGTTAGGCGGAATTTAAATAATGCAAACCCACGCCTTGACCTACATTTCCCATTAAGCTCTCAGGCTTAGTGCCAGCTAGGCTGCCAGTTAGGCTAGGGAGCAACTCTTAATCACAGGCTTAGTGCCACTTAGGCTGGAGAACCACAACTCCGATAAGGCAAGAATCCAGGATCTGTCTCAAATCTCATATGTTCTAACGACGTGGACGAAAACGCGACGTAAAGGCCACTTAGGCGGAATGAACAAACAGGAAAAAATAGTTCAAACTGAAGCTACTGATAATAGATTACTGAAAAGCATACCGTTAAAACATTGAAAATGAAAACGAACGAAAAAGCCCTAAAGCGAACAGAGCTGAGCAACCGCTTACAAAACAAATACAGTTAGACGGAGGCCTGAAAAAACCTGTCACAAAAAACCCCAGTGGGGAAAAAATGCACAGGAAATCTGGGTAGGAACCATGGCTCAAGCTCCAAGCCAATCCTACTTGGCTTTACAAAATAAAATAAAAATAAACATAAACTGAAGACCAAGAACGCGGTTGGTTCTGAGGCCTAGATGACAACCACGTGCTATACCCTTCCTTATATAGCCCTACGTCATTACCCATGACCCCACAACCTGGAGCCCAGGCCTAGTTGTATCTCGTGCCGACAAAATAGTTATTTCGGCCTCCTTCGCGAGCTCATTCGTCAGAAATAACATTTTTCTTTACAAAGATGTTAATTCGAAACCTTAGCAACGCTGTGTTGTTTTGCTAGCCAAAGGAGTCAATCAAAACCGTGAAAACCACTGCGCGCGCTTACATCCTATTGGCTGATAAATGCACGCGCAGTTGCTGCCTTTGTTATGTCAATGAACAAAAAACCTTTAGCTCAGTTTGAGAACAGAAACGCTCTTGAACAAACAGCTTTTTAAAGTTCTCAGTGAATTTACTGCAAACAAGTAAAGATTAAAATGGGAATTGCTTGGAGCTCTTACAAATCGAAAAGGGAAGAGAAAGCCAAAAAGAAAAGGTATACAATAGTAACATTATTCTGCTTTTTATCTCGCTAAAATTAACAAAATAGTTTGTGCAAATGGTCCTTTCCTTTTCCTCGCAGGCTACAGAATGAGAATCGCTTTCACATTCCTGACTCTCAGTGTATTCCTGACCGATTACCAAAGACGACATAACAAATAAAAGACAAAAATCTACCTCTCAGAGAAAATATCAACCTTGATGAAATTGACATACATCCCAGCCATTTTCCCGAAAAATATATAGGAAAAATAGGAGCACAGGAGCAAAAATATAGGAGTTTTATAGGATTTTTAGACAAAATATAGGAGTTTTATAGGAGGGTTTTCAGACCTCACAGAGACGTTATGCTAGTTGAAAAACAATTTAATGAGAGTTTTGCATCATTTCTAAGATTGTGCTAATTAATAAGACGATTTACAAATGTTAACAGCCATTCAAATAATCACTTACAGCCTCCAAAAACCTGTTAGCATGATATGGCCAATAATAATTATTTGGAATGAGTAACAAAATCAACAACAACAACAGTAAGATGGCTTCAACAGTCGTTAACTGTATTAAGACGGCTTCCCAACTTGAGGAGTCTAAAACGTTAAAACATCTTAAAAACTGAAGGCCAAATTCTTCCAGTAACCTCAAACAAAAGTTGAGAAGGGAACACCAAATCAATGTGCTTGTGTCTGTTTGGATTTTGCAAGGTAATGTATCAAGTGACATTTTAGACTCTACCGCTAAATGTGAGAAAACATAAAATGCTGAGGCTCAAATGTCAAGACAACGGTAGTAGTACTTACATCTGATTATTAGTTATTAGTAACCACGAAAATAGGTTGAAACGGTCTTACAGTAGCATAAAAAACTGCCCCCAGTCTGATTCAAATGTCCAGGAATAACATCAAACCACAAGTGACAACATAATAAAGTCTGTACACTCAATACAAACTCAGTTTGAACTGCTGGAACTCCTTGCTTTAATTATTTTTGTATTTATCTCTTAAGCAGTACATTGTATTTATTCTTGGTTTTCATGTTACGTCATAAAATTCTGAAATCAAAATTTAATAGGCCTGCTAAACTTTTGATATCACTAGGTGTAAGATAAACTAAAAATATATCTTTTCGCAAATTTCCAGCTTGGTTGTGCCCTTCGTTTTAAAAACAAAGCATTTTGAACATTCGAGTTCTCCGCCGTATGTGATATCATGCTGAGTACCGTGACAAAGTTGTTTTGATTCAAAAAAGGCCTTTCCTTTCCATTTTTGCAGATCGAACATTCCCAATGTACTAAGTGCTGTTTATGTGAAAGTGTAATAGATCATGAGCCAAAAGTAGTCGCTATTACTAGGAAAATTAAGTTTCAGATGGTTTCTCTGACTCACGGCGGCCATGTTTGTGCCCCTCGGAAGGACACAAATATGGCGTCTCCATACTGAGCTTTATAAATTTGCGTGGAAAGTTTCGGCAAATAACTCGCAAACGGTGCACCGCACAGAACTGAGATTTGGACAAATCGTTTATCTATTTATCTTCTATAATATCTGAAATTCATAGCTTCTGTCGTTGAATGGTTTCGATTTTATTTTTTTATTGCGTGACAGTGAAAACCACCAATAGGAAATATAGGAGTTTTTGGCCAATTATAGGAGTTTTATAGGATCCTATAAAATAAATAGGAAAAATAGGAAATATAGGAGGGCTGGGATGTATGAATTGAGCTCCATACGAACGAAGAATGGAAACTACTGCAAAAGAATTTAAGGTACAGGAAGTATTCTATTAAGTATTTCCTTAATTTTCCCTCCCAAAGTATTCCGGTAAAGTTTTAAAGTATGAATATGCAGTTGAATAAGCGTCGACTTTCTTTAGTTTTTATAGAGATAAATCTACTCCCAGTCTCTCTTCAGGATCTAAAATGGCGCAAAATAAATTGAAGTAGTACATACAGCGTTGACTGATTTTTTCACCGATTGAAATCAATACACCCGATTGACAGATGAAAATCACTTACATGAAGTGAGCTTCAAATGGCTCGAAATAACTCGACCTTGCGAAACACGACTAGGTGGTCACCTTTCTCTGCAGTCGCTTTCATATTTACTGTGATGTGTGCTTGTCTCTCTACAGACCTATCAAAGATAATCAATGCTTGCAGCACAACGTGTAAATAGAAGAATCGTGTTTGCTCAAAGTCAAAACGGGCAAAGTGTTAGTTTGCTGTTGAGTGAAACTAGTCACGTTGAAAACTTACACCAATCGTCATTTCATAAATACTTCCCCGCTTGGCACCAGTTACATATTTTCCCGCGCTTGGCGCTGGTTACATGTTTTCCCGCGCTTGGCGCTGGTTACGTGATTTCCCGCGCTTGGCGCTGGTTACGAGTTTTTCGAGCTTAGCCGTACTGGTTACGTGTTTTTGCCCGGTTAGCAAAACTCGCAGGTTTTCCCGCCCTTGTAATGTATTTCCGAGCTTGGCGCTGGCTACGTGTTTTTCCGCGGTCAGCAAAACTCAGACGTTCTCCAAACCTTTACACTAGTTACATGCTTTCATTTTCGTAAACTGACTAACATCGCGCGACAAAATGGATCAATAAGAATTTAACCTTTTTGAGATCGGCCATTCGCAATTCGGTAAACAAAAGCGTCTGGTATCATTTTCTAAACAAGCTAAAAATAGTGTGTATGAATTCCAAATTTAGTTATGGTAAATTTATAAACTCTTGGACAATAACACTCCACGAGTCAGTAAAGCGCTAGTAGAACAGACATCAGTAAAGAAATAGCAAATTCCAATGTTACAAGCTTTCAAATAGTTTCCATGCAATTTGATCTAAAACGTCTGTTGCTCAAAGTACTCGCAGCTATTCTGGTCACAATTCTAAGAAATCGTGAAATCATTCGTAGAAATCATAATCTCTCATGATCACAAAACGTCTCTAATAACGCTCCGTGATTGGTTAATTCCACATAAGTTATCAATTGTCGTGATCTTGTTTCAGCCTTTCAATCAATTTGCCAAGAAATCTGCCAACGGATAAGTTATCTGACAGCTTCTTAAAATTTGAAGGTCAAGTTGTATTCCTCTTGTTTCTGCAACATTTTACAAGTCAGAACTGACTAATAACGATTCCCCGAGACTGCTTGAGGCCTTTTCAGTAGCACTCTTCGAAAAAACGGACCCTCGTTACTTTCGGACATTTGATCTAAAATAACTGATTTTTTTTCAGTTAATAGTCTACTTTGTTTAGTCTACTGCCCGTGTGTCTTCCTTTTCATAATTACTCATAAAGGTTACAGTCCAGTCCAAAATTTTAGTAATTTATTTCCCGCCAAATAAAAATGTTTATGACTCCTACCCAGCCATATTGACTTAATTTTTAAATGCATAATAAACTGACATGGAGTGAGTAGGGTCAACCGAACGGTGATGGAGAGAATTTTAAAAGGATTAAGCAATAATCACAAGACTGTCTGGTGACTTAATATCAATAGAAAGTTCATTGGGCAGAAGGCCCAATTATTTTTGCGGGGCCGTTAAATTATTTCTCGCCTTCAACTTTGCTAGAACTGAACGAAAGAAAGTATCGTTCCTACCTAATTATGAAAGATTAAATCAATAAATCGAGCATATCGCATGCGGTCAGAATTTAACCCAATACTTGGCTGCTTTACATTCCTGACAGGTCTGTCTGCAAACAAAGCTCAACTGTTGACCAAAACTTCACCAGGTTTATTCAGTAAGTCGTATTTAATTGCAACTGGATAAAGAGAGCAACAATTGTGTTCTGACAAAAGATAAAAAGATTGTTTGAATTATTTGAATGGCGACCTCCCTGAGCAGAGCATAGACTATATATCAGCGAATAGAAAACAGTGGAAGAACCAATCAGAGTCGCAGATTGCCAACAAAACTAGTTTCCACTATAGTGAAACAAACACGTGCCACATACCAGTGGATCCTAACAACATTTCAAGCATTTTTGTCCAGTAATCTGATCTGAAAAATTAGCTGAAGCTTTCATTTGCAGGTCATGCTCGTGATCACAGTTCTAAGAATCCTTGGCGTAGCTTCAAACAATATGTCAAAACATGTCTAATACCACTCTGTGATTGGTCGATATTATCAGACTAAAAGGAACCATCCGATCCGATCAGTTCAACATTGTTGGAGGCGTTCACAACTCCAAACCCTTCGTCGTTTTCCGCCTTTAATCATGGATATACAAACCTTGCTAAACAATCTTCATGAAGAAGTATCCTGTTCAGTGTGCATGAACACATTCACTGATCCAAAACAGCTGCCATGTTTACACAGTTTTTGTCTTCACTGCTTAAACGGGATATTACGAACAAGTGGCCGTCGCGATCGCGATGTGATCTGCTGTCCGGAATGCAGAAGGGAAAGTAGAGTCCCCAGAAGTGGAAATCTTAACGACCTGCCAACCAACTTTCGCATCAACAGTTTGCTAGATGTCCTGGCGATCAAAGAGTGCAGTACAGCGGGAGTGAAATGTAAAAATTGCGACAAAAGAAGCGCACAGAGTTTGTACTGCTTCCAGTGTTGCGGGTTCTGGTGTGACGATTGTATTACTGCCCACAACATGATGCGAGCGAATAAAGAACACCGTGTGTTGGCGCTTAAAGACTTTCAAGACGAAGACTACGAGAATGTTTTAAAGCGACCAGCATTTTGCCAAAAGAAGCACCATGAAAAAGAAGAGCTGAGATTCTTTTCTAAAACTTGTGAAATGGCCATTTGCAACACTTGTGCTTTGACAGACCACGAAGGTCACGCCAAGATGCCTTTGGAAGAAGCTGCAAATGAACGCAAGTTACAAGTGAAATCTGTGATTGAATCGCAAAAGCAAAAAGTGCAACAAAAGAGAAACAAAATCACCAAACTTGATGAAACCAGTATTCAAATTCAAGAAAAACTCGCTACCGTGAAACGAGACGCGCAGAAGTTTGCTGACAAGATGATCGGTGTCATCGAAGCGAAGAAAAAGGAAGTATTTAATAAAGCAGAACATCAGGCAGCAGAGTCACTCGAGCGTCTTGTAATACAAAAGAGCGAGATTGAACACCAAGTGAACACGACCGAGACAGTAATTGAACAAACTGAAACACTTTTAAAACGAAGCACAAGCGCCGAGATTGTTCAACTACACGACTCGTTAAACACGATCTTTCCTGAAGGAGTCAGTGATAAAACAGAACAAGTCGACTGTGACCTTGAAGTTACTCGTCAATTCATTTTCGCAGAAAATGAAACATTAATGGACAAAGCAAACACTGAAGGAATCGGCGAATTTAAAACATTCCTCAACAAGACAAGTGCGCATCAATCAAGTGCCGAAGGAAAAGGAATCACTGAAGCAGTGGTTGGAATTGAAGCGCACTTTGTATTAACAACAAGAAATGTCGAGGGAGAACAACATTACGAAGAACGCGATCGTGTCACAATGCAGATCACAAATCGTCAAGGCCATGACTGTGCCATAATATCGCGAGTCCAAGACAACAAAAATGGAATCTACAACATGAGCTATTTTGCAAAAGAAACTGGAAAATGCGACGCATCAGTGAAGGTAAATGGTGAACATGTGCATGGCAGTCCATTTACTGTTGAAGTCAAACCCAGACAGTTCATACCCGTGTTATCGTTTGGTAAACCAGGGTCTGGTGCTGGGATGTTTAACGGGCCTTTGGGAGTGGCAGTGAATGAACGTAATGACATTGCAGTGACTGAGGCTGGTAACAATAGAATTCAGGTGTTCAGTAGTGATGGAACTGTGTTAAGAAAATTTGGTACAGAGGGTGATAAACAGGGAGAATTTGACTTGCCTCGCGGGATAGCCTTTGATAAGAATGGAAATATTATAGTGGCTGACAGTCTTAACCACCGTGTTCAATGCTTCAGTCAGCAGGGTGAGCACCTGAACACATTTAGTAGCGAGGGAAGTCTTGATCACCAGCTGTGGGGTCCTCGCGGTTTATCCTTAGACAGTGACGGCAATGTTATTGTCGCTGATGCACTCAATAACCTAATAAAAATATTTAACCCTAACGGTCAGTTTTTACGTAAAATTGGCGTAGAGGGTTCTTTCACCTTCCCCTTTCACTGTATCCAATATGACAAATATCTTATAGTGTCAGACATTGATGAACATTGTATTAAGGTTTATGACAGGGATGGAAATTTTCTGTACAAATTTGGAAAGAAGGGGGAGGGTGACGGGGAGTTCAATACACCTGGTTGCTTGTCAGTTAACAAGGCAGGACACCTGATGGTCTGTGATGGAAGGAATCACAGAGTTCAGGTGTTTGAACTGAGTGGAAAGTTTATAACAACGTTTGGAACAAAAGGGAGCGGGATAGGAAAGTTTGATGTCCCAGTCTCTACAGCAGTTCTTAGTGATGGTAGGATAGTTGTAAGTGATTTCTGTAACCATCGCATCCAGATTTTTGAGTAGATATGACATCCATCTTCTGTACGTAATATGAAACTTGAAATTACTTATAGTTAGAAAAAGATTACCAGAAATATTTGTTACTATTTTAAAGGCCCCACAGGATATATTAGCTTTAATAGAGAAAGTAAAATGACAGTTGTCAGTTGAAATTTTACCCATTTGTTAGTTGTCATTATGAAGGTTGAGGGACGTTAGCAGTAAAAACTTTGGAAAATTTGTCAGCTGACCATATACAGACCCCCTCCTAACAGTAGCCGGAGATTATACAAATGTTACATTCCGGGTTTTTGGGGTTTTTTTATTATATAGTTTAAATTTACTAAGAGTGTTTTGGAGTTAGGAAAACTAAGATGGTGTTGAATTTAAGTGCGATAGTTCTTGTTAGCCACTATAACTTAAATGTAATTTACATTGTATGCCACTGAAATATGTCAACTGAGAAACTTGTAAGCTGAACTGATTGAATGATATCTGTAACAAAACTACTTTAAATAATTTACAATAGTCTCCATATTCAGTTTTACTAAGCAGGCAATGTACTGTTAAATTGGCTGTAAATAAACACTGGTTTATATTTAGTTCGGTGATGTAAGTAAATTTTGGGACAATTTAGTTGCCAATAACATACAACTTTGTAATGAATGAAAAGAAAATGTAGACTGGAGTGTGAATAAATTGTACCAATTTTTCTTAAACCTTGTTTGATATGTGAATGCTTGATGAAAACTACTTAAACAGTAGGGATGTTTATCTCGACTGCATGTATATATTGATTAGTGGTTCTAAATTAAAGTTTCTCATCATTCATCATTATTCTTTACGCTGCTTCCTGAAGTAGAGCATTCCCCTCCCCCCCCCGCCAAAAAAAAAAAGAAAAAAAAAGAAACTGGAAGACGTGAAATCGAAAGTTCTGTTGAGATAGTTGGCTTTTTTTTCCTTGCTGCTGTAGCTTTGAAATTTTGATCAACTTTGATTGGAAACAAATTTAAACCTCAGATAACTAATTTGACCTTCAACATATACAATTTGATACTGGGGTTAACCCTGCAATGGACTAGCATCCCACACAGGGAGGGAGGGGTTGCTTAATGCTATGGAAGCCGTACATAATTAATAAGCCTCAACCTGATGAGTCACTAGGCTGGAATGCAGACTTTACTTTTTATCTTGGAAAAGTCACAGCAAGTTGCAACATTTGTTGTTGAGCAAGTGATTCTGAACTTATATGTGGGATATGGTGACATAAAACTGGACCAGAATATAATAAAACTATTCATCAAATAAGCAGTGTTTTCATTACTTACCTGTCCAATTTCTTCTGCATTTTTGTCCATAATTTTATCCAGATGCATAATGGAGCTCAGTGTCTAAAAACTGGAAGAACATTTTCACCTGTTACTTAAATTAATAACAGCATAGTGTACAGTCAGGCATAATCTAAGACTGTGAAAATCTTGACAAGTTATAACTTTGTTACAAAATCAGTTGGAAACAAATTTGTCTGGATTTACACAACCTTATGCAGGCTGCAGTCCAAATATATTGCAACCAATAGTCAAGAAACTTTAATCACCAAAATAATTGAAAAATAAAATTGTTTCCCATAACACAAGTGTTGAAGGCACAAGCTTATAGTTGGAGAAAGGGGGGAAGGGGGCGTATCTGGGGGCTTGCTCTCCTAGGAAATGTTTTACATTTTGACTCTTTCAAGTGCAGTTTCTGGGTATTTTGGGTCAATCAGACATGAAATTGAGTGATTAGTGTTACAATAGGTAGTCTAGCATGACATTGTGTGGTGTAGTTTGTCACACGTTCCAGTTGTTAGTTGTATTACCATTATATTACATTACCTAGGTCAATAAAGACTGCTTCTTGTTCACAGACTAATGGCGTCCATATGTTGAAACAATTAGTTTGCACTAATCATTAAGTGACTAGTTAACGGGGATGACAGCTCTAACAAATGCTGTTTGACCAGAACCATGTGTACTAAAAGTCATCCTGAATATCTGGAATATCGTCCCTATTTTTTGGGAGATATTCCCCAAAAATCTTACATCATACATGTTTGTGTTACTCTCCCCTAAGATTTGTGACTTGACAGCTCATTATTTATATTAAAATTTAAATCAAAAACTGAAAACAGTTTCCACACCTTCTGTCCATATGTAGAAGCTTCTCCTCTTCATGATAAAGGATTGTTTTCAAGAAGTGATTTCTGAATCAAAAAAGTATATTTATAAAGATAAGAAAAAGTGAAAGTTTTCCACTGGTATAATAGAGGTATAAAATATTCATTTTGGCACCTGAAGGACCAAATGAAATTTCCAACAAGAATCCTAACACTAATGTCCTCTCACACTGTTACAAGGGCCATCCATTTACATACCAAAGTATATGATATATGGTTGAGGTAAGGCTTTACAGTATTGATAGTGAACATGTTTGTGGGCAGTGACTAGCAAAAAAATAATATTTTGAAAATGTGTGGTTCCAGAAAATGTCCATACCCAAGAGGCAGGGTGGCCTAACGGATAGTACAATTATGAACTTTGGATCAGGTTTAAGCCCTGGCCGGGTCACTTCATTATATTCTTGGGCAATACACTTTACTCTGACAGTGCCCCTGGAGGATTATAAAAGGATACTGGTGAGATTAATTCTGGGAGATAACTCTATGATGGACTAACATTCTATCCAGGGGGGATAAGAAATACAATGTACTCCTAGTCAGTTAACAGTGCAAAAACCAAGAAAAGCTCTGGCTCCAGGGGGAGGGGAGGGGGGTACATGGGATTTCAAGTGACGGGGATGATCAAATAATTTTTTGGGTTGGAAATTTTTGATTCCAGTATATTTTGGGTTATGGTAGGAAAACTTAACAACTAGTTCTGCGAATAAAATACAAACAAACATGTTTTGCTGATGTTTAATAGATAACAATGGAGTCGCTTTTCATTGCATGTGGCATAAAATAATCTGGTCTCTGTTTCTCTTTGTGTTATATCATTTAACCTTTCTGGAAATTTCAAGAGTCAGAAATTCGGCATGGGATTTTTTGGGGGTTAGATTTTGGTTCAGGATTTTTTTTTTTTTGGGGGGGGGGGGGGGGGAAAGGGGTGGGGTGGGGTTGTTGGAAGTCCAGGGGATTTTGGGAGGTCTTAAGGTGGCTTACTACAGTTTTGAGGGATAAAATTGCCCAACTTTGAACTTTTTTGTTAAATGCTCAAAAATGTTTTTCCCTGTCTCTAATTACTGTTTGTTACAGTATACAACCATCATAGGCGACATTCCAACCATATAGGTGCTGAAGATAGCCAAAATAAGCAACCGAGTGCTTAAGAGGGGACTGGGGACTAGCAGTTTCCATAGCGTTTTACTCAAAATCTACCCGTATGACCCTACCTCAAAATTTCATAAATTAAAAATTATCTTTGATTGAACACTCATGCAAAAATAAACAAAAATCTGTAAGATAGATTTTTCGAAAAATAGGAAAATGTCGTATTTTCGCTATTTTAAAAATAGCTCGAAATCGGTCTTACAGAATTTTCTTAAATTTTGGCCGCGGACATGTTTCAACCCTATGAATAATTTGTGAAAATTTCATTATGGGTCGTACGGTAGGCTTTTGAGTAATTTGATGTCAAAAAAAAAGTTTGCACAACCTCCGACAGGATCCGAATTGCGTATGCCTTTTCATTTAGCGCGCGCTCGTGTGACGCAATGCATCGCGTGCGATAAAGAAAGACAAAATTAGAACTCCTCTACCGGGCTATTTATCAACCTTCCTGGTCTTAACTCTTTTCAGTCCTAGGTAATAAAACATTTCTGAAAGTATATGGAAATTTCAATTTGGTTTAACGCGATTTAAGTGCTGAAATTTGTGTGTGCTTTTTTAGAGTTGCTCGCGCAATTTTTATCCGCGCGAGCAATATTGACGACAGGCAGAAAATCGTAGCGCGCGCTCTTGAGTCTCTTAAATACTGTAGTAAGCCACCTTAAAATGAATTTTTCCCCCATTTGATCATCCCAATCACATCAAATCCCCAATACCCCCAGGGGTGCTGTCCCAATGGGCCACTCAAATCCAAGCACAGCCTTTTCCCTCCCCTCAAAGGTCATTGGAAATGCCAGCGTGGAAGAGAGCATCAGACACTATTAAGGTTAAGTATGAGGCTCAACTAGAATTTTTTTCCCTTTCTTTATCATGCAGTAACACAGGCAAGGTAAAGTATTGCACCAAACAACATAAATTGAAAGGAAAAAAAACGAAAGAAAAAATCGAAGCGGGAAGAAAGGAAGGAACTACCCTGTGAAGAGACATCCCTTCAACCTACCTTTCTCTTCCTAACTTTTTTGCAGAGCAGAAAGGAATGAACTTTTAAAGTTAAGCCTCTCGACATGTCATAATGGCTACCCTGCAAGGGAATTAAAAAATACTATGAAGCAGTCCAGATCAAACCCTAGCCAGGGCCACTGCATTGTGTTCTTGGACAAGACACTTTACTCTCACAGCGCCTCTCTCCATTCAGGTGTATATTAAATGTGTACCAGCAAATTTTTAAATATAACCCTACACATCCCAACCTCTACACATAATTTCCATTTGTGCTTACATCCTGTAAAGATGGTGGGAATTCAATCCCAGTAATCCAAAGAATCAAAACAGGAATTTATTAAAGAAACAATAAATATGTTCTACAAGAAAGAGCTATGATGAGTTAAGTACAGAATGATTGGTACTTTTGGTATATATCTTCTTATTATTTATCTGTGTGTTTTAAATTAATGGTTTTGTTTGTTTGTGTGCAATGGTGCTAAGGACAACAATGCATGGCTGTTTGCGTGTTGTTTTGCAGAGGAAAGCTATAAGCAACGTGCAAAATGTATAACACCCATGCATACATTCTGTTCATTAGACCTTTTGCTTGGCGATGTTTGTGTTGCTGTTAAATATACATAAATTAAATAAATCAAAATGTTGCTTGTTAAATAAAATGCCAAGTGCTGGAAGTGAGTGTCTATCACTGACATGTCTTTTTACCCTGGCTTATCACTTTCATAATCTAGCTGAGCTTGCATTTTGAATGGTAAATAGTTTGGATGTTTAGCAACAGTCAACACTATTCAAGAGATTTAATGAACAGTACAATCGTTGTGCACATGTACGTTTTTGTAAATTTCTTTTCCCTCAGTCTGCAAACCAACATGCAAACAGCCATCATTTAGTTGCCCTCAGCATGGTCAGCATACTTCCTAACAAGAAAGAAATATCAGTTGAAATAAAAACCAATTTTTACATACAGTAGTTTCTGAACTTACCTTCAGAAGCGGTGTTGTGCATTTGGAAATTAAAACCGTGGTTTCCATTTTAGTGTTTTGCGGCCACTGTAGCCATTCTTCCTCCACTCAAATACAACCAAACAAGGGAAAATATGTTTTCAAAGACAACTGGTACCATAGATGGAGTCTTGATCGTAGCTTTGAGGTCAAAATAAGATTAGAATTCCCTCAAAACCGACAACTTCCGCCGCCATGTTGGATTCTCTCTCGTTCCCAGTATCTTTTGCGTCACGCAACACGAACAACAAGTCACGGAGAACACAGGATCACGTTATTTACCATCGCATCAGCCCGCAAGTTTTCAGTTCTCTTACTCTTTCAAAGTGCGTCATGTACAGTGGAATCCCGATTTCTTAAACTTCCAAGGAAAACGGAAATTGGTTTGAAAAGTCGGTTGTAAAATTGTAGTGTTCGACTTTGATTTCAGCAGGTCGGAAGAAGGCCTTATACCCGGGGGGGGGGGGGGGGGGGGACTCCCACATGAAATGGACGGGGATGCTCGTCGTCTCGCTTAGGGGTGTAAATTTCGGATTTTGGTCTCGCTTAGGGTGCTCTGGGCAAAATGTCATTATTTTTAGCCGTCGTCGTCTCGCTTAGCGGTGTAAATTTCGGATTTTGGTCTCGCAAACTAAAGTTGTCAAAGACGGAACGTCCATGAATGAACGATCGATGTAACAGAACGGACAAGCAAAACCATGGGGAATATATGGGGAGCGGAAACCGGAAGGCGAATCCGTGGGGAAACACGGTGATGGGTTCCTCAGAGATTGGAGTGATCCAAGGGCTATCTGTCAGCCAAGACTGGGTGTTGGTAAAAGTCACGTTGGGTGTCGACCTTGGAAGGGACGAGGGAACGCATGGAAAACGCACCGGAGAGAGGCATCAATGTAGGGGAACACACTAGAGAATGTACACTGAAAGCAGAAACGGATCGGACGAGTTAACGCATGGCGGAACTTACAGGTAAGTGAACTGGCGCACGGCCAGTGGGTGTGAGCGGGTGTTGAGTGTTGTCAAAGTTGGTTGAAGGACAGTTTTCGGTCTCGATCAGGCTTAGTTTAAGGTAGCTCTTTAGGCTTAGGAAGAAACGAAGAAATACATGAAAAACGAACTGGGAATGCACAGACAAGACGTCAAAAACGGCGTCGGATTGTGAAGGGGAATGCAGAACAAATGTGACTGAAATGATGAGATACCGTGCGCGTAAACGCGCGTGGGAACTCGCAGAGCGGAGTCACTTGGTTAGCCACTGGGAAAACCCGAAAGAAAGGGTAACACAAAGGAAACACACGGGTTAACATACCGGGAAAGAGGAAGTGTCCAAAACCCACAGGGCTCCCAGGAGGAATGCCAAAGGGTATTTACTTGCGCACCGTAGGCTTTCCACCAATTTCTCCCCTTTTTCCAACCCGCGAAATTTAGCAAGCTCAAAGCGCGCGGGTCATAAAGCTCACGATGTCACTAAGAAGTAATGGATAAGTTATTTCACTTGCCCCCTTGTGATCTATACCGAAAGTTGCGGACCGCAGATTGAACAATCATAGCGCGAAATTAGTTTTCTATATAATAAGAAGTTAATTCTTTTCTCGAGTTTAGGTGACGTATTTGGAAACATAACTCAATACCAAGAGAGAACTGAAAAGTCAGCATAAATAAAGCTTTTTGTTTAATGCGATAAAACGTCCACTGCAAATTTCTCATGGAACATCACTTCTCGTTAACGCTTCAATGAAGAATTTCCGTTTTATTGACCATAGGAAAATTGAGGCGAGTGCTGTTGTTGTCTCTCACCCCAGTTTTCACGCGGGCAAAATGCGGGAAACTCGCAATTGGTTTGAGAGGGTACGTTAATAACGCAGTTAATGGTTCAAAAGTTCAGTCTCTGCTCGTCAAGTTCTGCAATGTACAAATGTTTAGTCCTTTTCTTTAACTGATGCTGTCACAACACCGCTTTCTATTTCAGCGTTTAATTCTGTCACCACTGTCATGTGATCGAATTTCTCCGGGAATATATTAAAGGTTTTCAGGATCTCCTCTCTGCGATCGCTTTCTGAAGCGTAGTACATCTGAACTTGATAGGCCAACCACTGCGCATCCAACACGCTCTGTGAAGAAGATAACATTTTATTATTCCACTATTGCGCCATCTTGCCAAATAGGGGCAAAAGAAAGCTCAAAATAGCCCGCGTTATTACTCTGTAGAGCAAGGCAAAAATACTGACTGACAGAGGAGCGACAAAATGGCCGAACCAAACTTTATTTTATAAGTGAAATAATAAATCCCTTATTCGATGGTTTCACAATACGAGCGGACATTTTGTTCATGGCTTGTATTTTTCCACGCCGCTTCGGGACTCGGAAAATACTAAGCACTCGCAAAATATCCGCGCGTATTATATGTAAAACCATCGAATCAAAATCATCAATAATCAAAATCCGTCTCAATCTTGTCCAATCTTAACCATCCTTGTTCCTTTTTGGTTTGTTATTACATCTTTTGTATTTCTCTTCCTTAATGAATTATTATTTCAAGATTTCTTTCCATTTGATGGCGAAAGAGACGTAATTCACTTACCATTTCATTGGTGTCTACTTCTCTAACCATGAGAACTAATCCTGTGATATGAAAGTGAAGGTACGGTTATATTTAATACAATAAGCAACTTTATTCTAATAGTTCTTCTATAAATAGTAAATGAACTATTTTTTATCACAAAATGACATTACGTGTACCAACCTTTACTGTCTCTTAGATCTGTAAAATGTTTCATTGCCAGCGACCAGGGGGCATTTTCACCTCGTGTCTGTTGAAATGAAACCAAATCAAAGATGACTTAAAATAAAGTTCTCAGGGACGCTTGTTTCTTTGTAACGCCTTTCATAGAGGAAGAAGGGAAGGAGAAGCTTATTTCAAATCATAAATCAGCTTGCTAGTACAAATGAAATAAATTCAATGTTTAAAAAAAGATGCCTCTCCAAGGAAAGTAATATCAAACCTTATTGCCTGGGATAGAAGCTACCTCGAAATAATAGGACTATTATGTTTGAATTGGGGGAGGGGGAGTTGGGGCTCATAGAAATAGAAAGAGAGGGGCGCGCATGTGCGGGCGCTAATGACGCGAGAATCACTCGAGAAGAATGCGCAAGAATGCGCAATGCAATTTATAGGTCGCCGCAAAACGAAAATTGTCAGCTCGAACGATATTCCTCATCGTCGGTAGAATGATAAGAACAAGATAAATGTTTGCAACAACAGTTATTTTACAGAATTAAAGACTTCAAATTTGAGAAGAAAAATGCTGACGGGTAAAATGAAGAACGTTAAAATGGCACGCACACGTATGATTCAAATCATGCGTCACTTAATTGACACGAAAAAAAGGATTACTTTCGAGCTTTTTTGAAAGGGGAGGGGCTGGTGGCGATTGAGGTCTTCTTCTTTTGGTTAAAGTAAAGCTTTTCTTTACAAAGATGTTAATTCGAAACCTAAGCAACGCTGTGTTGTTTTGCTAGCCAACGGAGTCAATCAAAACCGTGAAAAACCACTGCGCGCGCTTACATCCTATTGGCTGATAAATGCACGCGCAGTTGCTCCCTTTGTTATGTCACAATGAACAAAAACCTTTAGCTCAGTTTGAGAACAGAACAACGCTTTGAACAAACAGCTTTTTAAAGTTCTCAGTGAATTTACTGCAAACAAGTAAAGATTAAAATGGGAATTGCTTGGAGCTCTTATAAATCGAAAAGGGAAGAGATCGAAGCCAAAAAGAAAATGTATACAATAGAAACACTATTCTGCTTTTTATCTCGCTAAAATTAACAAAATAGTGCAAATGGTCCTTTCCTTTTCCTCGCAGGCTACAGAATGAGAATCGCTTTCACATTCCTGACTCTCAGTGTATTCCTGAGCGATTACCAACGACGACATTACAAATGAAAGACAAAAATCTACCTCTCAGAGAAAATATCAACCTTGATGAAATCGAGCTCCATACGAACGAAGAATGGAAACTACCGCACAAGAATTTAAGGTACAGGAAGTATTCTATTATCGTTTTCCTTAAAGTTTCCCTTCCAAAGTATTCCTATAAAGTTTTAAAATATCAATAAGCAGTTGAATGACCATTCACTTTCTTAAATTTTTATACAGATAAATCTATTCGCAGACTTTCTTATAGGATCTGAAATGGCGCGAAATAAATTGAAGTACATGTAGAGTATACTGTGTTGATTCACCTATTGAAATTAATACATCAGATTGACAAATGAGGATCATTTGCATGAAGTGAGGTTCAAATAAACGCCTTGAATAAAACTCGCACTTGTTGACCCGGCGTTACTGATTTCCCTTTCGTAAACGGTCTATGACATTTATAACGGTCGATGCCATCATTAGAAGCCGAGCGTTTCGGGATGGACGATGCCATATCTGCTCTAGTTTTGGCCTGCAGTAGGTCGAAACTGTATATTGATTATTAGCTGAAATTAGGTCTAGACAAGGCGATTATTAAATCTAAGTTAGATTCGCGCTTAGGTTAGGGATAGGGATAGGGTCATCTATAATAGATGTTATAGTAAGACAGTCAGTTAATGATTAAATTTTTCGGGAGTTTGACGGATCAGCGTGGTGATGTAGTGGTGAGAGAATGATGCTAGCATGCCAGAAGTTCCGAGTTCGATTCTGGGTGCTGACATGCAGTTTTCATTTTTCCTTTTAGTAGAAAAAAAAATTCGCTGAAAGTGAAAAACTTTCTATAAGTATCGCTAAACTTGCATCGCTTGCTTACGAAAGGGAAAATTGCCCCGGCGTTTACTTGAGCTCGGTGCCTGTTCTTCGCCCGGAGTGAAATCGAGAAAATACTTTGAACTTAAATAGAATTAAATTTGTATGCGTGACTAGATATTCACTTTCCTCTGCAGTCACTTTCGTATTTACTGTGATGTGTGCTTGTCTCTTTACAGCCCTGTCAAAGATAATCAATGCTTGCAGCACAACGATGCAACTTTGAATGAGACAAGCTTCTCTGAGTTGAAAACCAAACTTGAAGCTTGGCAGTTCTACCAGTTCAAAACACAACATCCGCTGGATAAATGGACTGTTAGTTCACTTCCTAATCTGTATTTCACAGATATGTAATTTGAGCCAGTATGAAGTTGAACATTTCTACTTGTATTATATATATCACTGATTCAGTGTCGCTGGCTCCGAAATGAGAATGTAATTTATGTTTCTTTCTAAATATCAAGAGAATTGTTATGTGTAAATAGAATACAAACAACGTGTTTGTTTTGGTGTAAATATAAGAATTGTTTCTTTATGTAATACAGTAAGTAATTATGGTTCCCATAATAATAATTCGGAATGCGTAGAGAAAATTCCTTTAAACCAGCTTTCATGTAAATCAGCTTCTAGATTTTTAATCGAACAGAAATTCGTAGCCCCTACAGAAGAACAAAGAATGATACAGGCAAAAGATATTAGGCTCGCCATATTTCAATTCAAAATTGTGCATCACATCTTGCCTACTAATGCAACTTTATTCAGAGATAAGATAGTTCAACATGATAAATGTCATCTTTGCGATCAAGCGCAAACCTTAAAACATCTTTTTGTATTATGTCCTGATGTCCAAGCTTTTTGGAGAACTTTTTGTAATTGGTGGAACTTTAAGAACGATGACTTTATTACCTTGAATGAGCAAATCATAATTTACGGCTTCACGAATAATCTTAGAGAACACCTTGGCTTAAACCTCTGCCTAATAATCGCCAAGTATTACATCTACTTCGCTTCAAGAGAGAAGGAACCCTACTACTTCGAAGCTTTCCTTGTCTATTTAAAGAGCAAATTAGCCATCGAGAAAAGTAAAGCAATATCGCAAATCAATTCTTAAACTTAATGCAAGCAGAAGTCCATAACTAGAAGTCTACATCCGGTATTGGTGCGCGTGCTATGTCTTTCGCGCGTAGGCTATTTTTAGAAACTGATGTACTCGCGAGAAAATGACGTGACCCACGTACTATTTCGACACCATTGGAGTTCTCAGTTGCGGTAGCCTGCGAACGCAGACGTACTTCCGGCTGTCGCTTGTCTCCGCCGGTCTGCGTTCGCAGGCTACAGTTGCGGCCGAATATTTTGGAAAGTGGCAGGTGAAAATAAATCAAATCACATCAAATCACTTGACAGGCCATTCTCTCTTCACATTTCACATTTCTTCTCACATTTCGACAGAACTAGTATCGTAAATAGTGATTTTAAACGTCTGTTCAGTGGCATTTGAAGGCGAGTGAAAAAGCAACCCGTCGCCGGGTTTCCGAAGACAAAACAAGCAGGTCGACTTTTTATAATTTACGAGAGAATTATGAACAGAAGTACCCCAAAATTTTAGTAGGAAAGTGTGTCTTTATTTTGTACAGCATATCCTCGTGTTAAAATACTGAACAACATACTCAACACGATAGCTGCACACTGCAAAGCGTTCGAGAAGCACAACTTGAATTAAACTTTTGACGGCTGTGAATGAAATCATCATTGTTCGATGAATTAAACTCGTATTTCTATTCATACTAAAACAAGTACATTACCTTAGTCAGTCCTTTGTTGTCATGCCGTCCTTATAGACCCTTATAATTCCAAAAACATGCGAAACTCGTCAAACTTGTCGTTTTCTCCGAATGTTGTTCTCAAACGAATCAAACTTCATTCAGTTCATTCCGCGCTCGATTTTGAGCGTTTCAGGTACGACGGTTTTGTTTTTCAAAATAGCAACGAACCTGTGCCAAAATGTACTTGCTCTCTTAATGCCTGTCTTCATCTCGAGAGTACCATTAATCTTTAGTGTCTTCGCATTTTGAACTTGCTCGCTGCCATTTCGTATTCTGACTCCAAAACACTGAGGTCCTCTCGCTTACTTGGATGCTCCGAATTTTTACAACTTCGATGCTATCATCATCGATGAAAGATGGCCTGATGATTCTTGTCCGGACGATTTAATCGTCACAGAACGGAAATTATGATGACCAAAAAATAGGAATTTCGTAATGCCGTTCGCTCGTCCTCTGAGTAGTTCTGCTTTTCTTCAAAAATTTGTTCAACCAATCAAAGGCGCGAATTGAAAAATACTTCAACGTGATTGGCTAATTATTCGCGGCAAAGCAGTTGTAAAAATAGACTACACGCGAAAGACATATCTCAAGGCCTATTACCAGAGATGAAGACTTCTAGTTATGGACTTCTGATGCAAGTTATTTTCACTTTTTTCATTCAACACAACTACTCTAAAACAAGGCCTAACGGTAATAACACGCACGCACGTAGTTTCTGTGTAAGTAGCTTTCTATTTATTTATTTACTTATTTTCTCTTTTCTGTAAGTAGTTTTCTTTTCTTTTCGTTTAAACGTGTAAGTAACCTTATGTCTATTCAATCTTTGTAATTGTTGTAAACTATAAACCAATAAAGAAGAAAGAAAAAAAAAGTAATTATGGCAAAACGAAATGTTTTCTGTGTACATTCTCAACATGTAATTGTTTGCACAAATTAGCTCAAAGTCAAAACGGGCAAAGTGTTAGTTTACTGTTGAGTGAAACTAGTCACGTGGTAAACTAACACCAATCATCATTTCATGAATACTTCTCCGCTTGGCGCAAGTTGCATATTTTCGCGCGCTTGGAGCTGGTTACATATTTTTCCCGCGCTTGGCACCCATTACATGTTTTCCCGGGCTTAGCAATAGTTACATGTTTTGATTAGGTACCAACCTCGTTCTCAGGGTCTCCTCCGCTTTCAAGATGGCGCCTGGGCACGGAGAACCCAGGAATTTTTTGAGGTTGGTGATTTGGACAAAAACAGCAAGAAAATACAACTGACCCTAGCCTGTGTACAGCCGCCCCCTCCCCTAAAAAAAATCGATTTTTTTTAGGGGAGCAGGACGGCTGTACACAGGCTAAACTGACCCAAGTCGAAATTGTAATTCTTACTTGGTAATGAAGAAGAGATGTGAAGTAACACTTATGATCTTTAAATTCTGCATACATGAATTCATATCCCTGTTCTCTTGGAAGAGAGTAGATGAACTGAAAAAACAACAGCAACACAAGTCAGGCATTTAAAAATAAAAATTAAGTCACGTTTGCTTTGGTTTTGTAGTCGACTTCGCTTAGTGATTGGTTGAAAAATGTCACGCGCCATTTTCTTATCCGATCAGATGTAAAACTTAAGCCAATCGTGCCGACTCACTCGCACACGTTTTCCCGCGCTTTACACCGCCTACATGTATTTGCTTCGAAATAATTTTGATTGTTTCAAATAATTTTGTGTCTTCTGATTGGCCAGATTGATCAGAAAATTCTTTTACTTGGTTTCTAAAATTTTAATTCATAAATATTTCAGAATTTGAATTTTTTGAATTTTCGGTGAATTTTTTTTTGAATTTTCGGTGAATTGTTTCACATTAAATTCTCCCTGGCCACTATTTCGACTCATTTACTGTTAATTTTTGCGATGTTTGTCCCTCCAACCAAGAAGGCTTCAAACACCGTGAAAAGGTCTATTCAATCAACAGACAATAAAATAACAACATCTTCTGGGTTTATACCTACCAGAGGGAACTTCAGAAATCGCTTTCCATTCTGTCATACACGTTACTCTACAAACCAAACAAAATTCACGATTAACCTTGCAGTTCGATGTTAAAAGACCTCTGGAACAGCACGAATAACTTCTAAAATAACTTCAACTTGATTTGTGAAATACAGTGGAACCCTGCTTTACAACCAACACGTTAAATTACTGATCAGAAAATCAATGGGGCTAATTTATTTGCCAAACCGAGTCAATTAGACATTGTGAAAATTACTGAGAAATACAGAAACTGACTTCATTGTTAATATCAACTATACACTGTTACATACTGGGATAAAAGCACTGATACAGTCCTTGTCTTTGTGATATTCTCGCCAGATTTGAAAAGCAAAACAAATTGAGCAATCAAGTAACACTGATACAATTTATTTTTTTAGAGCTTTTGTTGAAAGAGGTGGACTAATGGTTATCGTGCTGGACTTCTCTGTAAGAAAGATATAGCCTCAAATTTACCTCAGTTTGCGCTACAAGATAAATTTAAATAAAAAACTAGAGGAGTACTACGAACTCGAGTTTGCTTCTTTTAAGCGAAAGTCCACAAGGCGCAGCTCATTTGACTATCGCTCATAAAAGGTTGCAGTCCAAAACCTGTAATTCCAAATTTCCCTTTAAAGAGCAACAATCGTGTTATCGTGCTCTATCAGCGAAAGGAAAACAGTTGGAGAACCAACCATATTCGCGGAATCCCTGTTCCTACGAGTAAGTGAAACGGTTATCGATAGCTTAAGTGGCCTTCCAGGGGGTGGGGGTACCAGTGTTGCAATAGCCGGCGAAGCAAGCGTTCCCGTGCGAGCGAAGTGATATGTGTTGCGTGCGAGCAAAGATTAAAAACCTGTTCGTTAAGCCGAACATTCGACTAATTATTTACAAACTCCAGAAAAACTGCAGAATGAGCTTTTGTCATTCCTTTTAGCGAGTTTTATCTGCAAGTGTTTCCTCGCTCCCATACCCGTACCCTCCCCCTCCTTTTCCTTTTTTGCTCTCGCCCCAATTTTCGCGCGACCAGAATCTTCACTCGCGCGCGACACATAGGACTTCGCTCGCACGGGAACGCTTGCTAAGCAGGCTGGTGTGTTAAGGCCCGCTTACACAGGTGATTTTTGTCGAACATGTTCGAAACTTGATGCAACTTCGGCGCGACAAAAATTGCATCGAGTTGCGCGACAAAAATCGCCTGTGTAAACGGGCCTTACAACTTCGTGCAACTTCTGCGCGACAAAAATTGCATCGAGTTGCGCGTCTAAAATCGCCTGTGTAAACGGGCCTTTAAATGTCGCATACTCTTGTATGAAGGCCGAAGTCGCCTAACCAACGGCTCTAAATGTCGCTGTCGTTTTGCGCAGTGTAGGCAAATGCCGCCAAATCTTCTAGTTTTCCCAGTATGCTTCTACATTCTCTAAAATAACGCAACGATGGTTATGATTGTAAGTTCATTTTTACCGCATTTTAGCAGCTTGTGTAACGGTTTAGTCATGGAGGATGTAAACATCATTGGCATCAACCTCGTTCGGGCAGGAGAGAGAGACCCTGGGAACGAGGTTGCATTGGCATTTTTTCTTTTACAAGAAACTGTTTTCTAAGAGGGCCGTACTGAGTCGAAGTTTCATTAGGCTAGGTAAAAATTAGCTATGATCAGCGAACCCATTAGCTGTTAGTGGGGGAGGGAGCTCTAGGTACCTCGGGGTTCAACCCGGATGGCGAATGGTACCTAGAAAAGTTTGGATCAAGCGACGTTACTGCCACATTTCATATCTGATAAAATGATCAAGTAATTCGGTACCTTGAAACTACATCATTTCATTTGCAAGTTTTCTGAACGCTGCACAACTTTAAAAGCATATTGTCATCCATCGCAACCCTTCAAAGGAACGAAACAATAAAGAAAGACGAAACGCCCGAGGTGTTTTTCAATCCAGTGATCAAACCAATAGGCAGCTAAACTGGCTGCTTAAGTTTGATGTTATTTTGAACGACTAGTAAAAACAAATTTAATTGCTTAATACTTCAAGTGTTTTCACACAGTATGAGAGGTTTGTTTTTGTTTCAAAAGAAGAGAATGTGTATTTCAAGTTGCTGCCATTTAGATTCACCTATCCCAGTTTTTAATACTATTCATACGTTCGACAGATAAATAACAATTCTTTTTGTTCATTCACTCAGATAAGTATTTGTTAGGGCTCGCGGGAGCTAGTTTCGAAAACCGTCCATTAATTTAAATTCATTCCTCTAGTCTGGAGTGACGGCACCACACCAGGCCAACTATTAATTAAATTCTTTTAGACATTTCATAATCAACAAGTAATGGAAATTCTTTGTTATCTATTGTTATGTTTCAGACTTCAACGTCCCTAACCGAAGTTGAATCCGGAGGGGGGGGGGGGGGGGGGGGGGGGGAGTACTCCATTACAAGGACTTAACGGGGACGTGCATACGGCGTATGGTTTTTAGGATTTTTTGTCTTGAACGAGGTATCTATTTTACCCCTTTTCGTCCTAAACGGGGTATCTTTACATGAACCAATGTCTTAAACAGGATTAGCATATATGTTTAATTATACGACCTTGGCCGCAAGCTGGATTTTTACAAGCTCTTCCAAAGTTGACTTCCGTTGACTTCGGTATTGATATCAAGCTTTTTTCACGTTTGATTACGCTAATACAAATGTCTTAGATGGTGTATCGAAAATCGGCATTCTGTCTTAAACAGGGAAGGTAGTCAGAGATTCGTGTCTTAAACAGGGTCAGGTTTGGGCAGCCGGCCCGCACCTCCTCACCCTAGATTCAGTAATGTTCCCCGCCTCCCCCACCCCCCCCCCCCCCCCCCCACACACACACACACACACACGCACACACGGGCCCCGGGGGTTCATGCCACTCAATGGGTGTTTCCACAAAGCAAAAATTTGAAAGCTAGCAGCAGTGGCCCGTTAATTTGAATATGCAAAATTACTTAGCGCTTAAAACGAATCCAAAGTTTGGTACCGCTTTCCTGACGTTAGAGAACGTAACAGTACGACTAGCAACACTTCCAGCATTTTGGTCCCGTAATCTGATCTAAAACGTTACCTAAAACTTTGATCTGTTCGTCACGCTATATCGTATAAATAAGGTATTCTGAAAAGTTTACAATATGTCATAACATGTCAATAACCACTCAGTGATTGGTCGATATCAACTGGCTACAAATTTCCATTTTCAGTCAGGTCCACATTCTTGGAGGCGTTCGCAACTCCAAACCCTTCGTCGTTTTCCGCCTTTAATCATGGATATACAAACCTTGCTAAACAATCTTCATGAAGAAGTATCCTGTTCAGTGTGCATGAACACATTCACTGATCCAAAACAGCTGCCATGTTTACACAGTTTTTGTCTTCACTGCTTAAACGGGATATTACGAACAAGTGGCCGTCGCGATGTAATCTACTGCCCGGAATGCAGAAGGGAAAGTAGAGTCCCCACAAGTGGAAATCTTAACGACCTGCCAACCAACTTTCGCATCAACAGTTTGCTAGATGTCCTTGCCATCAAAGAGTGCAGTACAGCGGGAGTGAAATGTAAAAATTGCGACAAAAGAAGCGCGCAGAGTTTGTACTGCTTCCAGTGTTGCGGGTTCTGGTGTGGCGATTGCATCACTGGCCACAACATGATGCGAGAGAATAAAGAACACCGTGTGTTGGCGCTTAAAGACTTTCAAGACGAAGACTATGAGAACGTTTTAAAGCGACCAGCATTTTGCCAAAAGAAGCATCATGAAAAAGAAGAGCTGAAGTTGTTTTGCAAGGACTGTGAAGTCGCCATTTGCAACGCTTGTGCTTTTACAGACCACGAAGGTCACCCCAAGATGCTTTTAGAAGAAGCTGCAAATGAACGCAAGTTACAAGTGAAATCTGTGATTGAATCGCAAAAGCAAAAAGTGCAACAGAGGAGAAACAAAATCACCAAACTTGATGAAACTAGTATTCAAATTCAAGAAAAACTAGCTACCGTGAAACAAGAAGCGCAGAAGTTTGCTGACAAGATGATTGGTGTCATCAAGGCGAAGAAACAGGAAATATTTAACAAAGCAGAACGTCAGGCAGCACAGTCACTCGAGCGTCTTGTGATACAAAAGAGCGAGATTGAACACCAAGTGAACATGACTGAGACAGAAATTAAACAAACTGAAACACTTTTAAAACGAAGCACAAGCGCTGAGATTGTTCAACTACACGACTCGTTAAACACGATCTTTCCTGAAGGAGTCAGTGATGAAACAGAACAAGTCGACTGTGACCTTGAAGTTACTCGTCAATTCATTTTCGCAGAAAATGACACATTAATGGACAAAGCAAACACTGAAGGAATCGGCGAATTTACAACATTCCTAAACAAGACTAGTGCGAGTCAATCAAGTGCCGAAGGAAAAGGAATCACTGAAGCAGTGGTTGGAATTGAAGTACAAATTCTCCTAACAACAAGAAATGTCAAGGGAGAACAACATTACGAAGAGCGCGATCGTGTCACAATGCAGATCAGGAATCGTCAAGGCCATGACTGTGCAGCAATACCGCAAATCCAAGACAACAAAAATGGAACATACAACATCAGTTATTTTGCAAAAGAAACTGGAAAATGCGACGCATCAGTGAAGGTAAATGGTGAACATGTGCATGGCAGTCCATTTACTGTTGAAGTCAAACCCAGACAGTTTAGACCCGTGTTATCGTTTGGTATACCAGGGTCGGCTGCTGGAATGTTTAACGGGCCTTGGGGAGTGGCAGTGAATGAAAGTAATGAAATTGCAGTGACTGAGGTTAGTAACAATAGGATTCAGATATTCAGTACTGATGGAAATGTGTTAAGATCGTTTGGTACAAAGGGTAATAAACCAGGAGAATTTAATTGGCCTTGCGGGATAGCCTTTGATAAGAATGGAAATATTATAGTGGCTGACGGTAGTAACCACCGTGTTCAATGCTTCAGTGAGCAGGGTGAGCACCTAAACATATTTAGTAGCGGGGGAAGTCTTGACCACCAGCTGAGGTGTCCTCACGGTTTATCCTTAGACAGTGACGGGAATGTTATTGTCGCTGACTCATGCAATAAACTTATAAAGATATTTAACCCTGATGGTCAGTTTTTGCGTAAAATTGGCGTAGATGGTTCTTTCACCTTCCCCGTTCACTGTATCCAATATGACAAATATCTTATAGTGTCAGACAGTGATGAACATTGTATTAAGGTTTGTGACAGGGATGGAAATTTTCTGTACAAATTTTGAAAGAAGGGGGAGGGTGACGGGGAGTTCAATGTACCTCGTTACTTGTCAGTTAACAAGGCAGGACACCTGATGGTCTGTGATGGATTGAATCACAGAGTTCAGGTGTTTGAACTGAGTGGAAAGTTTATAACAAAGTTTGGAACAAAAGGGAGCGGGATAGGAAAGTTTAATGCCCCAATCTCTACAGCAGTTCTTAGTGATGGTAGGATAGTTGTAAGTGATTTCCTTAACCATCGTATCCAGATTTTTGAGTAAATAATGAAATTCACCTTCTGTATGTAATATTTGTCTTGAACTGATTTATTTATAGTTAGTTAAAAGATTGCCAGAAATATTTGTCACCATTTTTAAGGCCTCGCAGGAGACATTAGCATTAAAAGGCTAGCTTTAAGAAATTCTTCATTGAGAAAGTAAAATGACAGCTGTCAATTGAAATTTTAGCCGTTTGTTAGTTGTCATTATGAAGGATGAGGGACGTTAGGAGTAAAAACTTTGAAAAATTTGTCATCTAACCATATACAGACCCCCTCCTAACAGTAGCCTTTGATTACACAAATATTACATTCCATGTTTTTTATTACATGGTGTAAATTTTTTTAGAGCATTTTGGAGTTAGGAAAACTAAGATGATCTTGAATTTAAGTGCGATGGTTCCTGTTAGCCACTATTACTTAAAAGTAATTTACACTGAAATATGTCAACTGAGAAACTTGTAAGCTGAACTGATTGAATGATATCTGTAACAAAACTACTTTAAATGATTTAAACTAGTCTCCATATTCAGTTTTACTAAGCAGGCAATGTACTTTTAAATTAGATGTAAATAAACACTGGTTTATACCGGTATTTAGTTTTGTGACATAAGTAAATCTGGGAGAATTTAGTGGCTAATAACATACATCTTTGTAATAAATAAACAAAAATGTACACTTGAGTGTGAATAAATCGTACCAATTTTTCTTAAACCTTTCTTGAAATGTGAGTGCTTGATGAAAACAACTTTAATGGTAGCAAGGGGATGTTTAACTCGATTGTTTATATTGATTAGTGAACATTTTCGCTATAATTAATTGTAAATGAGGTCGGTGCTAATTATTATTTTTCTCATCATTATTCTTTATGCTGCTTCCTAAAGTAGTACAATTCCCACAACGTTAGAAAGAAAGACGTGAAATCAAAAGTGCTTTAGCCGTGTAATTTTGATCAACTTTGATTGGAAACAAATTTAATCTCAGAAAACCAATTTGACCCACAGCATATACGATGTAAATTGGTAGCAGCGATTTTAATGCTGGGGGAAACCCTAGGATGGATAAGCATCCCACCCGGGGAGGGAGAGGTCAAAATACTCACTAGTTGCTTAACGCTTTTGAAACCATACATGATAATTAATAAGCTCTGGCTTGACAAGCCTCCAGGCTCAAATGCAGACTTCAACTTTTATCTTGGAAAAGTCACAGCAAGTTGCAACATTTATTGTTGAGCAAGTGATTCTGAGCTTATATGTGGGACATGGCGAGATAAAACTGGAATAGAATATAATAAAACTATTCATCAAATCAGCAGTGTTTTCATTACTAAATGCACTTATCATTGCCTTTCCCAGGGGTTGACCCCGGGGACACCCCCGGGGATTTGTTTTCAGGCTCAAACAAAAACCTTCTAAATTCCTGGGGTATGGGGCAAAATATTCACACCAAATTCTCCTCCCCTAGAGGCTAAGATGAAGACAAAATACCTTTATTTACAAAAAAGACAGACAAATTTGTCTATTTTTGCCGCTTTCTTTGCACTGACTGAAACCTTTCAGTACACGCATTTCTTTTCTTGCCACGTCCCCAGTTTGGCGAAGGGCTTCATCAAAGACAGAGCCCTCAGACTTCTTAGAACTAACTCTTCAAAAACACTTTTTTGAAGAAGTCATTAATAAAAAAAAGATCAAGTCGCGATTACGCGACAGAGGCTATCCAAACAGCATAGTTGAAAAGATCCTCGCAGAAGTCAAATTCACAGAGAGAAAATACACGCTACAGAGAAAACAGAAGGTGCGAAAAACCATATTGCCTTTCGTCACACAATACAACCCATTAGTGCCAAAGAAAAAAATCTCAAAAAGGTTTTAATGGGCAAATGGCATATCATTGAGAAACAATCCCTACTTCGAGAGATTTTTCAGGAACCACCAATTACCTTTTACAAAAGAGGCAGATCTTCTAGAAGATATACTCGTTAGAGCAAAACTATAAAGGTTAAACTAATTATATACAACATCACGAAACCCGCAGGAGTCGTGTCAGGCCTGTCACACTTTTAACACCAATGTCTATCAAATCCTGGGGGTGCATCCCGGGGGTCTGGCACGCTCGTTTCAAAAACTAAACAATGCCCCCACCCCGCGAGACAATTTTTTTTCAAAAATGTACCATTCCCCGCATGTTCCTGGGGGTTTTCCGGGGGTGTCCCCGGGGTCAACCCCAGGGAAAGCCAATGATAAGTGCATAACCTGTCCAATTTCTTCTGCATTTTTGTCAATAATTTATCCAGATGCATAATGGGGCTCAGTGTCTAAAAAATGATAGAGCATTATCACTGGTTACTTTAATCAATAACAGCAGCCTAGTGTACAGTCAGGCATAATCTACAACTGTGGAAATCATGACTTTAACCTTGTTACAAAATCAGTTGGAAACAATTTGTCTTATGCTGCAGTGCAAATATTTTGCAACCAATTATCAAGAAACTTTAATCACCAAAATAATTGAAAAATAAAATTGTTTCCCATAACTTGAGTGCTGAAGGCACAAGCTTCTAGGGGTGAATCTTGGGGCTTGCTCTGCTGGGAAATATGTAACATTTTGACTACTTCAAGTGCCATTTCCAGGTATTTTGGGTTAATCAGACAAGAAAACAATTGAGTGATTAGTTTACACTTATCATATGTGTAACTCTCCCCCAAGATTTGTGACTTACTATATCTAAATAAATCCAATAAAACCATTTAAATCAAAAATTGAAAACAGTTTCCACACCTTCTGTCCATATGTTGAAGCTTCCCCACTTGATGATAACGGATTGCTTCCAAGGAGCAACTTCTGAAGCAAAAAAGTATATTTATAAAGATAAGAAAAAGTGAAAGTTTTCTACAGGTATTAAAGACGTAGAAAAAATATTCATTTTGGTCACCTGAAGGACCAAATGAAATTTCCATAATAATAACAATCCTAACACTACTAACAGGTCCTCTCACACTGTTAAAAGGGCTATGGACTTGCATACCAAAGCATGTGATATATGGTTCAGGCAAGGCTTAACAGTACAGTATTGATAGTGAACATGTTTGTAGGCAGTGACTAGCAAAAAATCATATTTTGAAAATGTGCGGTTCCAGGAAATGTCCATACCCATGAGGCGTGGTGGCCTAACAGTTAGCACAATGATGAACTTTGGATCGAGTATTACAGGTTTGAGTCCTAGCTGGGGGTCACTACATTATGTTCTTGGGCAAGACACTTCACTCTCACAGTGCCCCTGGAGGATTATAAAAGGGTATTGGTGATCGATGCCAGGAGTAGCCTGTGAGACTCATGTTTTTCAGTTCAATCTCATAGTCTCGCAATGAGACCAAAAATCCCACAATAAACAGAGTTACAAGCTGTTGAATACAGTTCCCTCGTAAAATTTCATTTTGAGCTTGCTAAGATGATTGCCTATATTTGCCAATTTTGTGCAAATCCATAGTTAGTAAAGATATTCCATCAGTCTGTTCATTGGAAACACAGTCCATGACCATATTTAGAACACAAATTAGGTTATCATTACCAGTCTGGAGGGGGACATTGGGGGTTGCTAAACACCGCATTACCGCAAAAAAATTCGACAAATATCGCAATACCGCAAAAAAATTCGGAAAATACCGCAATTTCATATTAAGCCTGTATAGCTGGCGGATTCATTGACCCAAGGGCAAAAATAGAGGCAGTAACGAGTGTTGGGACCGTGGAAACAGTGACAAGGTTTAAACTGGTTGTTAAAACACAAGGCCGTTTCAGGTTCCTTCCGAAACGATCAGAAACAGGTAAAAATGGTCGGAAAAAAGTGGAGGATACGTTTCTATATACCAACTATCGTCGTCCAAAACGCCAAGAAAACGCATCCCGCAGGTTTGGAGAATACCGCAATACCGCAATTCAAGATTAAAATTACCGAAATACCGCATGAAAAATTGGCCAATACCGCAATACCGCAAACCCCAATGTCCCCCTCAGTCTGATTTTAACATTCTGGTCACGTTTTTAAAATGGTTTTGTTTTGCAAGACCCTTTGAAAACTGTTCATTTCCTGATTGCTATTGGTCCCTTCCACTCACATGTCTGTTAGCTCAAGTTACACTCTACCATGTGCATTTAGCTCAGATAGCATAACTTAATCATCTTATTGTGTTACGGCATTGCTTCAGTGGTTAGTTTTAAAATACTTTAGCTTCCCCCTCCCCTCCCACCCTTGTTTCAGTGGGTGCAGAGGTTATTGTTGTTAAAAGGCAGTCTGCCATTGGTCGTGCATAAGGGTGGGTTTAGATTGATTTCAATAAAGCTTCTCTCTGTGCCAAACAGTTGGTCTGTGTCCTTTCTGTTATTCCATTAGAGTTTTATGGAGGGAAATAACATATAGAGTGGTTTAGTCTCACAGAGAAAAGGCCTTTACTTAGTTGATTTGTCCACCATTCAATCAATCTCCAGATTTTTACTGAAATCTCCAGATTGTTGGTGCTTTGAGGTCGAGAGGTCTGTATATAACAAGCTATTTTTAATTGAACTGGAATTAAAGTTATGAAAGAAATTTAACATTTTGCTGTATGTGCATGTAAGCAGCACTACCTAAATATGTGTTTTTTACAGCATTCAAAAAAATTTCTCAAAGTAGAGTTTTAAACTTTTCTTTAAATCATGATATATCAGTTGTAGTCAACAGTTTGTCATTTACATTAATGCAATAAAAATTGTGATCACCGTGTTCGTTAAGAAGAAAACGACCATTTATTTCCCTGCCAAGCTTAACCTGAAGGAAATCTTGTAATGTTCTGAATGTGTGCGGACTCGTGCACCCACTCAGTGATACGAAAAATTAAGCACAGCAAGGATGCTCAATACAATTCAGTGGAATCACCTTAAAGAATGCACAATTATAAACTGGAACACCAGAATTTCTATGTAAAGAAATTATTTGAATTTACCGCTGTATAAATTTTATAAACGCGCAAAATTTAACAAAGTTATCTTTCTACTTAGTAATAGTTGATCACAAGAAAAAAATATCAGTTAAAATAAAAACCGTTTGGAGCGACTTCAGAATACCCGGCCACGATTGCGTGACATTAATCTCCTGCTCCCATAGTCCCGCAGTCACGATGTTAATCATTAAATTAAAAAAAGAAATGGGACAAAAAACATTTTAAAATAAATAAATTTGATGGAATGGGTATAGAACTAGTGCTCCCGCACCCCCGCACTCCCTCAGTAGAAAAAAAAAAGAGAAATAATTATTACACGGGTATACAACTAGTGCTCCCGCAGTCCCGCACTCCCGCAGTCGCTTGTTTTCGGCTCATGGATTATAGAACGAGGAATATTCATGTGTTTCTCTTTTGTTTCCATATGCAAATATTTATTGACTGCAGGACTGCGGGAGCAGAACATTAATGTCACGTAATTGTGGCCGGGTATTCTGAAGTTTAGCAAACCGTTTTTCACATACAGTAGTTTCTGAGCTTACCTTCAGAAGTGGTGAATTGCATATTTAGAAATTCCCAGGCTCAGCTGTTGTCAGTGAACGATATAAAGCAGGTGCTGTATAAACGTGGTCGCCATTCTATTGTTTTGCAACCACTGTAGGCAATCTCTTCCCACCAAATACAACCAAACGAGGTAAATATGTTTCCAAGGGCAAGTTATACCATAGATGAGGTCCTAATCGTAGCTTTGAGGTCAAAATAACTTCGTAATTCCCACAAAACCGAAGAGCTTGCTTCCACCGCCATGTTGATTTTTCTTTCGTCCCCAGTTTCTTTCGAGTCACGCAACACGAATAACACGTCACGGACACGTCACGGAAAATTTTTCGGGTAACACGTTATTTCGCGTCAGCCCGTGTGTTTAATTTCTCTTTCCAGGTTCGTGAGGTACAGTGGAATTCCTCTTTCTAACACTTCCCCCACTTCCACGGTAAACGAAAATCAGTTTGAATAATCGCGTGTAGAATTGCAGTGTTTGACTTCAGTTAGAGCTAGCCGGGAGAAGGCATTCACCCGGATCGGGTTACCGTGAACTTTGAGAAATCAAGATCTTCTGCATTCATTTTGGTCTGTTCCGTAATCTCCTCACGATAAATCTTGGAGTATCATGATCAGTTCCCCTCTCCTCCCTACTCGTTGCACGAGATCCCCAAGGGGCGTACTCAGGATTTCAAGTGACGGGGATGATAGAAGGATTTTTTGGGTTTGAAGTTTTCGACTCCAGGATATTTTTGGGTGGCGTGATTTAGGAAGGGGATTTTTGGGTATTACTGGCCTTGGCTGTGTAGTTTTGCAAACAGAAAACAAAATCAAACGAAGTTTTCCTGGGTGTCTCTAGTGTTGTTAAAATAACTAACAGATTCAATTTCTAATGTTTTTAGTGTTTAAAATTTTAAGGGTCAGAAATTCGGCTTGGGATTTTTTGGGGGGTTAATTTTTGGTCCAGGGATTTTTTTTGGGTTTTGTTGGAAGCCCTAGGGATTTTTTGGGATCTTGGTTTTTGCTCCCATTCGATCATACCCGTCACTTGAAAGCCAGAGTACCCCCCCCCCCCCCCGGGACGAGATCTGCCTGATCTGTTATTAGTCGTTTCTGTTTTTACACACATAGTTAATATTAACTTCGACGCAAACGTTTATTGTTTATACCTTGAGCACGATAGTGAATTTAATGCATGAGGGAGCAAACGGAAGGGAAACACACTTGAACGCATGGGGAGGGGGGGGGGGGGGGAATAGTGAGGGAGCCTTAGCAAAAGCATCGAGTAATTCAAACGGAAAAAACGGAGATTGGAGGCGGGGAAGAAAGGAGGTAGCACATGGCGAGCCTAGATAGAAACGCCTATGGGGAAACATGGTGATGGGTGACTTCCCAGAGTTTGCAGAGCGCTATGTTTCAGCCAAGATTGGGTGTTGGCCAAAGTTGGGTGAAGGACAACGATGGGCAACGACCTAGTAAGGGACGAGGGAACGCACTAGAGAATACACAATGCAATGGACGAGAAAACGTCTGGCGGATCTTACAGGGAATTGAAGGGATACACCTGAGGGAACAAGGAACTCATGGGGAACGCAAAAGCCAGTGGGTGATAGCAAGTGTTGAGTGTTATCAAAGTTGGGTGCAGTACAATATTGGGTGTCACTGTAGACTTAGGTTCACGTTAGGCTGACAAGAAACAAAAAAGGATCAGCAATTCCAGACATAATTCCTTGAGACCTTGGAAAAACAAGAGAAAAAGGGTAACGCATACGGAACACACAGACTAATATATCAAGTAAGTGGAAAAGCGTACAAAGGGCCACAGTAATCCCAGGGAAAGCCGAAGGGAATTCACCAAAATGTACCGCACGCCACAAACCATAGTTAATCAAGGGGACTATGCACAAACTGACCTTTTCCCTTTGTAAATGCCCGAGTTATTTCGCGTGTCCCATTTGTATAATTTGTGGTCGGTAACTTAAATTGTGGACCGCAGATTGAATAATCATAGCGCGAAAAAATTAACATTTCTCGAGGAGTTTTGCTCAATACAGTTTGGGCGACGTAACTGGAAGGATGTCCGTCGTTTCGCATACAAGTCGATTCGCATATAAGTCGATTCGCATACATCGAGGTCATTTCGCCGACACGATCTTCGTGAAAGGATTATAATCACGCTAAAGCAAAAAAAAAAACGACACATATACAAAGAGATAAACATTCTACCAATGGCTAACATATGGCGAAAAAATAAGAGCATTTCTTTAGGTAACGACTTGCCGCTATTTTGAAAATCGTCACAGAGGAGACCCTGGGACCGACGGAAATGTTAAATGTTAAATCGAACCATAGTTGTTCCTTTTTGGTTTATTATCACATCTTTTTTTTACACTTCAGTTAACATTTTGAGACTGTTGTCGATGTAAAGATGATTTAAGATAACAAAACTAGTTTTATATAGCGTTTCGTTTGAAGAATAGCTTTTGAATCTTGGTCGGCGGTAGGCTCGAGGAGCGAAGCCTGTGTACGAATTTCGTTTGTTGTGCCCCGTTGCATTTCCAAACGTTGTGAAACAACATGTTGGGTTTTTAAAATGCATGCTTTAGGAAAGCTTAATGTCGGCTTGTAACAAGACTTGTTGAGTACTGTCGAAGAGAAATCTATTAAATGTACTGTTGTGTTGTTTTCTAATTAAAGTGTAAGAGCCGAAAGGTTCCAGCGAATGACTTGAAACTAAATACTTTATAATTGAAAATCTTTTAAGTCTAATTAGTTGGCCTGTCTCAAAATTCAAAGGTTTGAACGCGTGATTGTAATTAAAAGTTACCAAATGAACTTGAGAATTATTCCATGAAAGCGAAACTGACTCGCCCCAACCCCATCCCACCCTCCTTAACCTCTATTCGCCCCCAACCTTTGCAATTTTCTGAATTTTAGAGACAGTTTTGTCAGTTTTAATAGCCTTCTATATCCAATAGAATAGTCCACACTTGCTCAAATTACCATCTTTTGTAAAGAAGCTTTGTCACGAAAATTTAAATCGTGTTCTTTGTGTACAAAATGGTAGAACTTCAGCGGAAACGCGCGCAGGAACTTGCTGTGCGAGAGCAGTGTTAGCCACTGTGAAGTGCCAAAAAAAGACACAGGGAGGGGTACCCAGGAGGGGCCTAACATCAGCTGCATGGGACACGAGGAATGAACAAGGGATTGCAGCGAGAATAAACATTGCTCTTTGACTTTCAGTAATTGTAATAGTGGCAGTTTAGCTTCGCATATTGTATCAGTTACTGCGGCCCGTCACTCTACTCCAAACTAAAGCCAAATGTTTACTCAAACCGAAGTATTCCCTGTGTAGGGTCTGGTCTGAAATATAGTGGGTAAAAACGTTGATTTTGTTTTCAGATATGGAAGGGGTTTTTAGAATGCGCGTCGCAAACCCCTAACATGTCAGCATGATGGCCTTGTCTCGGGCTGCTGGCGCCTGCATTTGATATTTTCCCGCCACTCTTCTTTCAGCAACAGAGTACGTGGCTAGTACGTGGTATTTTTGGGAATTCCTCTCGGCCCATGCATATGCAAAATCCCTCCTTTTAAAAAATATTCCGACTCATCACGAGCAAAGAGTAAGACGCAAGTATTTTCTTTGCCCTCTTCAGACTGTGTGGGGTCGTTTTTGGGACGAGGACGTCGATCCCTCCCCTCCCCTCTGACAGTGTCATTTCCGTATTTCCCACTGATCTTTGCGAGTGTATTTCTGTCCACCATGTCGGATGTTGCACGTGTGGAAGAAATTGTGGAAAATCAAGTTTACTGTACTTTCAAAGGTTTGTTCTTTGTTTTGAAGCTGCTCGATTCGGTTATTTTTATATGAAACATTTGCTAACTTGCTTTGCTTTGTTTGCAGGTCAAAGTCAGAAGGTGGAAAAGAAAGGCGTTTTTTCTGTTGACATCTGGGAAGACCTCTTGACGAAGGTAAGCTAACGTTTAAAGTTTGATTTATTAAACTAGACTAGGTATGACATGTGCATCGATAAGAATTCCTTCTGCCTCAGCAGAGACACATTACCTGACGAAATCTGTGATGCACATACAGGCCTGCTCAAAGCACTAACCGATCAAATCGAAACTTCATATCCAACACCCCCCTCCCCCGCCCCCTCGGGTGACCCCCGGAGCATTTTAACTTTTGCAGTTTTGTTTATTCATATTCCCATCCCCGCCGGGTGAAGAATAATGTTTTATTTTCTCACATAAGATAATGCCGGTCACATTGGCGATCAAATGCGCCCCCACCCCTGGGTAGCCAATCAAACCAAACCAAATGAAAATCGATTGAGCTCAGTCATACTCCAATCTTATTGTGTGATTGTTTTCAGGACGTAACATGTCGATCAAAGTCGATCATCGAAAACGTAGTCGATGAGTCGATAGTACTCGATATTTGTTGATAATTGTCAATCGACAAGTTTAATTTGTTGATAAAAGTCGATAATCACAAGATTTTCAACTGATTATTGATCTTATCGACAAAAAGGCAGACATATTTTTCAATCGGCCAAGAAATTGAAGTAAGTGTGCACGGCAACTGACGTCTTGCCTCCTGCCATATATCGTTTTTTGTATTTCCAGTCAAAATCAATCAAAATCAAACAAGTCGATAATCACAAGGAATTGCGTGATCGACTTTTATCGATTTCTGATATTTGTCGATTTATAAGTATCGAATTTGATCGACAATAATGGAATTTTATGGACCATCAAAATTATATGTCCTGTTGTTTTTGATTGGTTTGGCAATCAAACAGGAACTTTTCAGTGAGTTCAATTTCTGAATTTCATAGAACTTTATCCAAAGCACAGGAACCTGGTCCTGTATCTCCCTTTGTCTTTCTCACAATTTACCTTTCTCCAATGCTGAGGATGAAAGATCTTGTGGTAGCCTCTGACGACCACTTCTAGAATTATCAGTTTAGCTTGCGACATCTTTCTCGTATGTATTTGACATTGAACCCTACACCTAACTTATTTGACCGCAACTCGCTGTTTGAACCAAATAAAACTGGTTTGGATTGATAAAGTGCAGACCAAGAATAGAGATCTATTAGTTTAGAGTTTGTTTCTGTTCGAATAAAGAAGTGTTTTTGAAGGTGTGATTATTGAGTTGGATTGGCAAAAAATTTGGGTGAGTTTGATAACTGAACCCAATCTAATCAATCAAACCATTGGAGTTTGAGTGAGCTCGATCACCAAATGCTTGATTAGCAATGCTAGGATTCCCCTACCCCATTAAATTATGAGAAAAAATGACCAATAAAATAGTTCTCAGTGCAAATCAGATAAAACGGAAAATATACATTCACCTTCAAAGGCAGAACACACAGCTTTTGCAGGCCATTCTACTGCAGCCACAGTGTCACAAAAGAACTGATATAGCTTCCTCATCTCTGTCTTAATTTCCAAATCAGGAGTCACAAATGTAACCATGAAGAATTATGAACACTACATTGGGTGTCTCGAAAACAAAGACCTATAAAACGAAGACCCGAAGACCCAAAGACCCTAAGACCCTAAGACCCCAAAAACTCGAAAACGAAGACCCCATAATTTTTCAATGTATTTTTACTTTCAGTGAATATTAGCGCCTTCTTTATCCCTGTCAAATTTCTTTTATCGTTGAGTGCTGCAACAAGTTTATCCGCCATCTTGAACTGAGTAACCGCGCTACCACGCCTGACCGGAAGTGACGCAAAGGCCGTCTTCTTGCATGCTACCGACTCTCTTTCTTCAAATAAAAGAACCGCGATTCAACATGAAACAGATAATTCAGTTCCACAACAAAAGGCAAAATATGTAGTCTCCTTCGCAAACTTTATTTGGGTTGTCGTTAGGACACGTATAGGACACGCGAAAATTTAAATCGCGAAATTTAATACTGTAAAATATCAATGAAATAATGAAACTCGAGCTGTTGTTTTATTTCTTTGCTTCATGTTTAGGGGTTTTTTGTTTGATTTTATCCATCAGTTATCTTCCACTGCATCACTCTCGCTGTTCAAACTGTTCTCTGCCGCTAAGTTCTATTTTGACTGTGGAATACCTTATGCTTTGTTTTATTTAGCTTGTTTTGTTTGCTATGCTTTAATATGGTGGCGATCATGTCAATTGTGTTGTTACAGTTCTGGGGCAAAAGCTACATATTGAAGAATAGGAAAAATCGAAAAATTTAATACGCTTCAATTCTACCTTCCTCTCAAAATTTAATTCTCGCGAAATATGGCTCTTGATTTTTCGCACCTTAATCCATACAGAAGAGCATCACTTCCGGTCAAGTGTGGTAGCGCGGTTACTCAGTTCAAGATGGCGGATAAACGTGTTGCAGCACTCAACGATAAAAGAAATTTGACAGGGATAAAGAAGGCGCTAATATTCACTGAAGGTAAAAATACATTGAAAAATTATGGGGTCTTCGTTTTTGAGTTTTTGGGGTCTTAGGGTCTTAGGGTCTTTGGGTCTTCGGGTCTTCGGGTCTTCGTGTTATAGGTCTTTGTTTTCGAGACACCCCACTACATTGAAGCAATTTGTTTAAATCTTCCCCACCCTTTCCATATTGTTTTAAATTCCCCACCCCAGTAACAACCACAGATGTCAAATCCCTGCCCCCATTGAAGGCACATTGATGAGTCAAGTGCTGAGGGTCAGTTTCTTGACCACTTGATGTAGTAGATCTCGGAAACTTGTTTATTAACTTTTAGGTCTGACTACAGTAGCCAAAGATCATTTTGTTTAAATGTTTTGATTTCTTCTTTGTTAACAGGTCAAGGTTTACAACAACACAAGAACAGGATATCATCCATAAGCTTATTCTAGGTTGATGATTTTATTGCAATCCAGGACCCAGGTAAACAACTCGTGTTCTTTTGCAAATGATCAATCAAAACTTAGCCTGGCACACATGGGAAACCCCCTAAAGCCTTCCCCCTGCAGGGTACTCCCTTGCTCCAGATAAAGGGAAAAAACTAATCAAATTGTGGTAGATGAAAATTAAAGCACCATCAGCTTAAGTCCCCAAAAGTCGGGAAAGAGTCTGGGAAAAAAGAAACTAAGTTCAGCGAAAGTTCATGGAGTTTTATTTACCTGGAAATGAAGAATTCCAAAGAAGAAACATTTCTCTTCTGTGCCTTGATTGTATTCTTCACAAGCACAACAGTACTCGCTGTCAGAATTGTAATATTTGTGGCTCAAAACCAACAAACTAGGTACACAACCTGGTTCACTTTAGACAGCTCTGACACAAATTTGATGGATTGAAACTCATCAAAACCTTTACAGTAGTCTTAAACCGTACCACTCCACAACATTATCGCATTGGACCAACTGGATCCATTGCATTTGACCAGAGATTTAAAACCATTGACTGACCAACAACTTTTCACTTGACTCTGAAGACATTTATGACATCCACTCAAGTTGTCAAAAATTGATTTCAGTCATCAACAACACATTCCTTGCTATTACTTAGTGTTACAATGGTCAGTCATAATTAGTTTTGTGATAAGTGCTGGGAAAAAGTCAGAGATTTTTCCCCTTTTAAATTTTATGGGTGGTATCAAGACTGTTCTTGTTTCTCTTTGGGCACCTCAGAATATGACAGAGTAACTGGTCCCTTACCCCAGGTGTGCCCAGGTTAAGGATGTTTTGAATTGATCATTGCATTGTATGATGTAAACCAAGTTCTGCTTTAGGTTTTAAAATACCACAGACATTTTACATTGCGATTATTTTTACATATAATTGGCTTGTAAGCAAATTGGATTTGAAAGTATTATGAAAGTGGATAACATCTTTTCTTTGTTTATGTTTTATGTTACATTTGTTACTGTATTTCCTCTGTTACGCATCCCAAGGGCTAATATGACGTTTTTTAATTTCCTGTCACCAAGGGAAAACTTTTCAGAATAAGGTCTTATCAGAGCATGGAGGGGTGGGGTGGGGGAGGTGCAGTGTTATATTGATCCCTGAAGGGTTAATGGTAAAAAAGATTTGGGCAAAGGGTGTGCAGAAGGGCCCTGGAACCAAATCACAGTTCTGCAATGATATAATCAAACATACCACTGATTGATATTCGCCAGTGACAAAACTACCCAGCATTCAAAGCAAAAGGAGGGAAAAACAGGTTTCTTTATCTTATTTTGGTGGGTGGGGGGGGGGGTCATGGATTAGTTTGTCTGAAAGGTGTTCTACATGTATGTTTATTTGAATACTACAACTGATAGTAAAGGAACAAAACAATTTACTGGTATTTTTTGGAGGTGGGGGGAGTCGGAGTGTGGAGGGTTACTTGATAGAAGGGTGCAGGCTTTGTTCTGACATAATGTTGAACACAGTTTCTTCCCCGTTCCCCCCTGGATGGGAATTCTCTGTAATTGTGTATTTACTATCAACACAATCCCTACCCTCAATATCATAGGTAAAACCCCCCCTGGAAGGGACTTCTCTGTAAGTTTGTACGTACTGTCAACTCAATCCCTACCCTCGATATCATAGATGACCCCCCCACCCCCTTGAAGGGACTTCTCTGTAATTTTGTATTTACTATCAACTCAATCCCTACCCTAGATATCACAGGTAAACCCCCCTCCCCCCAGAAAGGACTTCTCTGTAATTTTGTATTTGCTATCAACCCAGTCGCTTTCCGCTATATCATAGGTGAACTCCCCCCCCCCCACCCTGGAAGGGACTTCTCTGTAATGTTGTATTCACCATGAACCCAATCCTAATCCTCTATATCACAGATGACTCCCCCCCCCCCCCCTGGGAGTGGCTTTTCTGTAATGCTATTTTGCTATCATCAGCCCAATCCCTAACCTCTTTATCATAGGTGAAAGCATATAAGCATGGGGGTGGGTGGGGTTTGCTTAATAAATGGTAGGTTCTTTAAATTTAGAATTTTCTGATGGAAGTTCTGGAATTCACAACAGTTTTCAAAGAAAACAAAATTGGAGGTTATTTGCATTTATTCTTGATGGGTGTTGGCTGTTAACAAAATCTCCTGCCATTCAGACTGAAATAATTCCCAAAGGGGTCTGTAATTCTGGGTAATACAATTTGGGCAAGGGGTGTTGGGGGCTTAAGAGGAAATACAGTAATTATTCTGCTCTTAAAGTGCCTATGAAGTAAAAAATAATTACTGCGTATTTTTAAGGCTTTTCAAAATGAAGAGACGAATGGCGTTTTCCTTTTTGAAATATCTTTTTTCGTTTTAGAGATATTCAGGTTTTTGTATTATGCAAATGAGGAAAGTGATGACGTCATTGATCGTTCCACAAAAAGATAAATCACTTAATCAAGCATATCTCTTGGAGTATTAAAGCAGTGTTCTTAAAACTTTGCACCATCACTGTTCATCATAAAAGGCACAAGATGGCACCCGTTGTGCCGTTGCCATGGCAACAGTTTTGCCTCAAAGTCTTATTTCTATTAACAATGAGATACCCAGTTTATTCTTAACCAAAGGTGATGCACTCCCAACAAGCTAAAGAAGATAGTTAAGCTAAGATGGGTACCATGTGTGTTACACGCCAGACCCGCTGCTCATTTTTAAAGTGCTGCAAATGGAGATATTTGGTTTATAACAGAAGGAGACTGGATCCAAGAATTTTGCCATGGCAACGGCACAACGGGTGCCATCTTGTGCCTTTTCTGATGAATATTGATGGTGCCAAGTTTGAAGAACACCACTTTAATACCCCAAGAGATATGCTTGATTCAGTGATTTATCTTTTTGTGGAACGATTAATGACGTCATCACTTTCCTCATTTGCATAATACCAGAAACTCATAAGGAGTTGAAACGTATAACGCGCGTTCACAGCGTTCGAATATTCAGTTTGCCAAGTACCATATTTGGAAACACAAAGAGGTTGTACGCGAATGATTTACTCGCGTAACGACACACGCAATAAAATTTTCGGTTTTGCTGTAAGTCATTTGAATTCCGACCAAAACGCCGTAAATTACTCACAGAAACTAAAGAAATTCATTAAGAGTATCCAAGTGAAGTTTTCCAGACTACTAAATGACGATGAAACACAAGAATTTAACCAAATTTAACTTTATTCGACCAAAGTTGTTCAAAAACAAGATTACGCCATTTAGCGCGAGCTTGCGCGCGCTGTGAATTTAACAATTTTGATTGGTTGATTTGTTTCTCGTGATTTTCCAAATATGGTACTTAATGAAAACGAATGTTCAGACGCTTTGTACAATGCGAATCATAGGGAGTTACACGTTTCAACCCTTATGGGTTTCTGATAATACAAAAACCTGAATATCTCCATAACGAAAAAAGATATTTCAAAAAGGAAAACGCCATTCATCCTTATTTCGAAAAACCTTAAAAATAAGCAGTAATTATTTTTTACTTCATATGCACTTTAAAAATACTTTTACAAGTAGATAAAATGTTGCTTGTTAAGTCATTCCTATTTTATACACTTTCCACATTTTATCATTTGAACTTGATATCAGCTTGGCTATGTGCATGTCTGTGGTATTTGTAGTTACTTTACAGTGGCCCATGTGTATAAATATCACTTTTAAATTCCTTATCTATTCCATTGAGCTACAGAGTGATACTGTATGTTTTTAATTTTGCCAAAAAGAAAATAAATGGGAAACAAAATATTTGAGCTAACTAGTGTTGGTTAAGTTATCAACAAACAGAAAGCATTTTGTTTCCGCCCTTGTCAATAACACAATTTGGAAGTATTAAATTATTGATCAATTCAGAAAAAAGGTGGCGACATAGGTCTGTCAAATAGCTCAATCAAAGAGTTCAATTTTTATCTTAGTTTCTACTAAATTCTCCCCACATAACCATTTGTGAAAGGCATGCTTTTAAATTCCAAGATTTCACATTTCTTATACATTGTAGAGCTTTAGTTTTGATGTCCACTAAATTCTCCTTTCTTTGCAACACAGCAAATAATAGTGGCACGTCCAATAGTGGAATAAGGAAATAAATTTCTTCACTGTTTGTAGAACTTTTGCTAAAGAGATGAGTATCAAAAGAACTCAAACTACAATTCCAATTTGATGCCTTTGTTAATTTAATTTTTGAATTGTCTGGTTCTCACAAAAAGTCCCAGAAAACTTTATACCTCGTTTCGGTCATATTTTATTAAATTACTTTGTATAAATATGGGCCACTGTACAGTTTATAATATAGGTACAAGAGAATCACTGCTGAAGTACGTCTGTTATGAAACACTCTGAACACAAAGACGCATTCAAGGATGATTTGCTTAAGGGTGTATTCCCTAAATTTGGATACAACCTCGTATCTCATTTGCTGATTTTTTGGAGATTTTAATTCCTTAAATTCACTGCAAATTTAAATAAACTTCCAACAAACTAAAATTATGCTTTTATTCTCGGGTGAATCTTTTTCATATTCCCGCATTGTAGTGCGTCTTTGTGTCTATACCTTGTTTTCATTGTTGTGTTTGTAAGGTACAAAATGCTCTTAGTTGCTCAGTTGGGAAGTTGTTTTCTGGGGTGATTATTTTGAGGTAAACTTTGAATGTCAAAACTAATTGATTTTCTCAGATTGAATTTAAATGTTTAATTGAGTGCACAATTTTATTGAGCTAGCATTTTTTTGCACACTTGCATCTAATCGCAAAGGTTGTTTATTGTCAAGAAATAACAACTTAAGCAAGACATGCAAACTCTGAAAGTTTTGAAATGCACAGTCAAGTCTTTCCAGCTGTCATTTTCAAAATTGTTTACATCTTTGTATCAAAAAGTGTATTTTTCAAGATGGTCAGCTATAATTTGGCAATAATATTTTGGTGCAGTCCTGTTGACAATAACAAAGTCTGTTTTAAGTTTACGATGTTGTATGATTTACAACTATAGGTTTATTGATTTCTGAATTCAGCCAAAATTCTGTACAAGTCTTGTGTCACGCTTATGTATGGGCGTTGTGTGACAGTGTAAAACGTGGCAAAGTTTCGATATGGGAAGGGCAAACTTTTTGAACACTTAACTTCTTGAGCAACTTAGTACAGATCGTACCTTGTAAACACTTCAGCGAAAACACGGTAGGGGTCTAGTGAGAGTTTTAGTGCAGACATTGTTTATTTTTGTGGTGGGTATCTTGAAAGCAGAACTTGGTTTGTGGTCCTGTTATACCGTGTGATCTGTTATGCAATTGCTCTCGCAATATTCTCGAAAGCTGCGTGACAAGTGCGTGACATGAAACATTGCGTCATGTAGCATACTGTGAGATGGAGAAACTTTGCTACAGCGGTTGAAGAAAGTTGAAACTTCTACTTTCTGCAGCCGTTGAAGCGACTTGTTTTGCAAGAGGTTTCACCGTTGCGCAGTGTGTTACACGGCGTTATGTTTCATTTAACTTGTCACGCCGATTTCGAGAAGATTGCGGAACATGTTGCGTGACAGATTACACTGTATAGCAGGACTTTGTCATAGACGCGAGTATTTACCTGGTCAGTACTGGTGGATTGCTGGGAAAAATAACAACAGAAAACTGCCTCTTTGTCTCCTTATTTGCGTTTTATTGTGTTAAAAAAATAAATGTCTAGCCGATCTTGCCCCTGCTTGAAGAGTTGTTTTGACTCCGCTCTGAGTTAAAGTGTTTCTTCTGTTCCTCTTTAATATTCCAACTTTAAAATCATGGTTTGTTTATTTGATCCGTTGATGACGACACTTGACGCACTTTAATGATATGGCCGTTTGCTCCCAAGTGGAGATGGCATAATGAGGGGAGGTGAGAGTTTGCTCTCCATGCCTCCGCGGTTTCACTTAACTACGTCATAACACCACACTCATTTGAATTTGGAATATTGATCAGCAAAATGTTAATGCCAAAATAATAAAATTTGAAGAAGTTTGGTTTAAACTAATGTATCTAGAAATTTCCGTCGGAGGAACAGGAAAACCGAAGTGCTAAAATACAAATCATGTTCAGTACATTTCCATGGATGTCAAGAAAAGAATCGAACGCAGAAAACCACTAATCTGACTCCCCGACCAAACCTCCTGCCGACTGTCATCCCACAAACTTCACCAAAAGAACACAAGTCATTTGAAACTCTCCCGTCAAAGCTGATACAAGTTTAGGAGTTTTCTTTCGCCTATGGCTAAATTAGAGAAAGATAATGTTGCGGTATTTAAAGCGAATAAAAAGATAAGGTGTTGATGACGAAAATATTGCGAAAGCAAATGGCCGATTTTTGTCCGTCAGCATGACCTAGAATTGCGTATTTTTGAATCGATGATTAAGTTTTATATTAATAAGAAAATAGTTAAGAATAAGAATCGAAGTATATTTCGAAAGAAATCGCAGTTTACAAATGTTTTGGGCGCAAATTTTGAGAACAAATTTTGAGAGTAATCCTCATTAAATATTCAAGATTCGAATGGTCTTAAAATGCAAACACGATGGAATTTTGAAGGTCACTTGCGTTACTGTAATTTATAAATTTGATTTTGAATCGCATTAAACAACGAAGCATACTCGGAAACTCAGAGCAGTTAGTCGGAGGGAGACGAAGTTAACCGAGCGGCAAAATCGGCGCGAAGAATATTTCACGCCGATCTTGCCGCTCGGTTCACATCGTTTCGCCCGATAAACTACCGCTCGGTTACCGAGGATGACAACGAAGTTTAACAAGCTGTAGAAATAAATAAAGAAAAACGTTTTCTTCAGTTTTGGTTTGGAAGTCAACATTAACAATTCGCCTAAGAAAGTTTTAAAAAAATCGAATAATATTTCGCAATAAAAGTTTTAGAAATATCATTTTTACCGAATAGAAGGTAAGCTATTTTTTGCGAGGTATAATGCTGAAGTAAATAATGTGAAAGGAAACGGGCGATTTCGGTCCGTCTGCCGACATAGAATGGCGGAAAACTAATTTTGATTTTATTGATTTCAAATATTTTAATAAGAAAATGACTGCGTATGCGAGTCGAAGTATTTTTCCAAAGAAATCGCAGTTGAAATGTTTTGCGCACAGATGTCAATCATACAATTTGAGAGTAAATCTTAATTAAATATTCGAATTTCGAATGGCCTAAAAATGCGACCAAAGATGGAATTTTGAAAATTGACCGTGTTATTGTACTTTTGAATAACATTAAATAACGAAGTGTACTCGGGAACTCGGGGCAGTTAATCGGGGCGAGACGAAGTAAACCGAGCCACAAAATTGACGCGAACAATCTTTCGCGCCGATCTTGCCGCTCGGTTTTCATCGTGTCGCGCCGATTAACTGCCGCCCAGTTACCGAGGATTACAACGAAGATGAACGAGTAGTTCGAATAATTGAAGAACAAAGTTTTGTTCGTTTAATATTATTTTGAAGTCAACATAAATAATTCGCCTATATATTTTTTTTTCGAAAACTCGAATTATAATTGGTTATAAAACAGAGTATAAGAAAAATAATTTAAGTAGACTGCGAAATTGAATAATATATTTGATTAACAAAGTTTTCGAGAATTTGTCTTCTTTTGGAGTCAAGATAAACAATTGGCCTGAGAAATAAAAAGGCGAAAAAATAACATTTAATTATTGAATAAAGTTTTCGAGGTTTAATTCATAGCTTTTGGAAGACAGCAAGAACAATTTGCCCACTTAACGAAATTCGAATTGAAATTTTGGTCACAAAATAAAGTTCTCGCGGTCTAGTTTAAAGTCTGGATAAACAATTCGCCTACTGTTCAAAATTTAATAATGGAAAGAAAACATATAACGACTAAAATTCCGAGAACGTCCTTACTAAAGTAGCCTCCTTCGCAGCTGTCACGCTGGATCGTTACGCAACACGCCTGGGAGAGACGTGGCGTGACAACTCATATAACAGATGTGCGGGCGACTTCAGATTGACTTAATTTAAAGTTAATCTGGAAGGAAAAAATTGTGATTTCAAATAATTGTTGTTTTTTTGCCCTAGGAAAAGATGTTGATCAATTTGGTTTGAAAAGTTAATTAATGCTTAATTCATTTTTGTTTTGTTTAAAATTAATCGTAGAAATCTGAAACGAAAATTGGCCGGTTTTAATTTTTAAGAAAGAAAATCCCTAAACAGGTATCAGCTCGTTCAGGAGAATTCCAGATGACTATCAGCTCAATCTAGTGTCGCTTGTGAAACTCCAGTCAAGCCAGATTAGCAACATTCCTTGTTCTAAACTAACCCCAACATCCTGGAAATGCACCGCCCATGACCTGCACTAAAGCACTACTGTTTTACGTCCTCGACAACGGAAGGTTTCTAGCTACATTGATTGAAAACAAACATCTTTGAAAGCCAATTGGAATAAAGGTGTGGTATTCTGACGTAGTTAAGCAAAGCCAAAAAGACATGAAAAGCAAACTCTCACCTCCCCTCACGATGCCTCCTCCACTTGAGAGCAAACGACCAAATCATCAAAGTGTCCAAGTGCCTCCATCAAAAATGAACGGATCAGATAAACTCACCAGGATTTCTCAGCTGGAATATTGCAGAGGAACGTCAGAAACACTAACCTCAGAGCAAGAGTTTCCACAACTCTGCAGGGGCGTTGATTGGCTAGATGAAAATCTGACCATTTATAATGTGTGCGGGTGTGTGGGCCATCTTAGTTCCTGAAAATAATCTAGAATATTCTAAGTTGAGTAGAAAATAGAAAATTCACAAAAAGAAAATAAACAAGCTCATTAGCACAGTAAGTACGGAAAATGAAAATGCCTAAAAGAAAATGCCACTTTTGCTCCTTAACTAGCTTATTAAAGTAGCTCTGTCATTGTAATATAATGATACAATAATAGTACTTAGGCCTACTAAACTCTGATTAAAGACACTTTCGGGGAACACGTACGATCGCAAAGCAATAATTTCTCCGTAAGAAACATGTCCTTTGACGCGTACTTAAAAAGGCAATGCCTAAGATTTCCTAAGTTGTAAAGAACCTTGCTTAAAACTCCTACATAAAGACGTTAATAAAAAAAAAGAAATATATCCTATGATTCTTACTAAGTTACTGCGAGCTCGTATGTAAGATGAACTTGGCAAACCCACTAGATTCAAAGGGATTATTCCATTTCCGGATTGCTCTGTCTTTTCCTTATTACCTGTGAAGTATTTTTCATGTGAACATACTGAATTAATTGGAACTTGTTTACTTCTGTGCTTATGAGCTTTTTGTGTCACCTTTAAACAAAGGAGGCGAAAAAAATGAAGTTAAAATAGAACCTAAGCTCAGAATTTGTCCTTTCTAATTGATTGAGTAAAAAACGTTAAGTTTGCATGAGTAAATAAACTGAAAATTTGCGAAATCCTGGAGTCTGATATTATATTTTTAAATAATTTGTCAATTAGGCAATTTTATTGAATTGGAAAGTTCAGTAGTCGAAAAACGTAGTTTTAGAAAGCCTTCTTTGTTAAAGGTGAAAAGAAATAACATTGTAGTCTCAAGTACCATCGTACTATTTATGTAATGTGAAAATATCCCTTGAAGTTTGTTTTGGGTCAAGTGTGTAAAAAAATGATAATAAAACTAACGATGCAGCCACACCCAAGGATGCTGTATTCAGCGAGAGGTGAATTAGCCAACAAAGTTAAAGTATGGAAAGATGAAATAAAGGCCTAGAGCATGATGGACATTGAAACTACAATTTATCTTACCTTGTAAAATAAAGAAACTATTTCCTTATTTTCAAGTTTCCTATTGAGCAGCTAATCTAATTTGGATTATATCAATAATTTATATATAAAAGCATGAAACGTTTTGCCAAGAAAGCCAAGTTACTTGGGATTTCGGTAACCTATTTTAAATCCTAAATAAACCGAAAACAAGAATACGATTCTGCCCCCTGCACTGAAATTAAAATGCTGTTCAAAAAATGTCTGCTAATATGATACGAGAAACGTACTGAATTTAGAGGAAAGTAGTATGGTAATCAATGTGTTTGGTGTTGTAAAATAAAATCGGCAAAAAATTAATGTTGTTTCAGCTTAGAGTCATTTTAAAAAACCCAGGGGCAGTTGATGGAGGTGGACAAAAGTTAAAATGATGGGAAACATGCAACCAAAAGTTTGCAAGAGAAAAGAAATGAGCTTAGCTCTTAAATTTTCTCTTTAAACTTTCATTCACAGCTTGCTCCCATCATTTTAACCTTTGCTTAACCCCATTATCTGCCAAGTGTTTCCAAGCACAATGCAAATTCAGACAAAATAATAACTGTATCAATGTAAATGCAAGAATATAATTTGAAACTGCTCATTAGGAACCTTGTGAGGAGAATGAAATTTGAACTGAGTTTTCATAAGCAAATAAGTGGCATAGCAAGAATAAATTTGTCCTGATTTTTAAATTATTTTGGATTTGAAATAAATCTAAAAGTCTTCCATATAAAAGAAAGTAAAGTGTTAAAATATGAGTGCTTATAATTCTTGGACAAAAACAATATGCAAAATAGGGCTTGAAATGAATAATCTATCGGATTTTACCTTAGGCTCTCTGAAAGTATTTCCAATTAATTTGTACAAATTAATTGGAAATACTTTCAGAGAGCCTAAGGTAAAATCGGATAGATTATATATTAGTTTTGGATGTAAGAATGTAATATTTAAATTTGAGTGCTATTTCCAGTAATGTGCACATCAAAATGTCTATACACAAAAAAACAATTATAAAACAAAAAATTATTTTAAGGTTTTTCTTATGGAATAGATCTTAGCTGAGCACCTCAAAGGGTATTTCAAATCAATTTGAGTTTTCGAATTATAAATTTGAGTCATTTTCATTTTAAAATTTGACGTCTTTTTAACAAATAAATTTCAGTCTTGCGAGGGTTAAAATGTGTCTGTACACAAGAAGAGAAAATCAAATGTCCTTTTTAATTGAAATAAATTCTAGAACAGTCTCAATCTGAATTTGGTGATGATTGCTTTTTGCAAAATAACCCCAATGACTGGGATCCATTAATTCTAATTGTGGATCAAAGAGATACATGTAGTTTTGATTTCAAAATCAAAGATAATTCCTGGAAAATATGTAACAAAAGATACTGATAGGAAGGAATTTGTAAGCAAACCACTTATTTGCAAATGAACGGCACACACACCACACACTGGCCAGTACAATACTCTGTTTATATTAGTAGCCACATGTGCATCAAAGCAATATCATTTTAATGAGTTTCTTTTATGCTTTTACTGTAACCTATTTTGGTAAGTTGGTTGGTCAGTCAGTTGGTTGGTAAGGGTAAGTAAGTTGGTTGAATGGATGGCTGGTTGGTTGGTTGGTGGTGTTGTTTGGTTGAATGGTTGGTGGTGGTAATGGTTGGTCGGTTGGTCAGTCAGAGGGTTTGCCGGTTGATTGGCTGATCAGTTGGTTGGTTGGCTGGTCGGTCGGTCAGTTGACTGGCTGATTGGTTGGTTGATTGGTTGGCTGGTTGGCTGGCTGGTTGATTGGTTGGTCAGTCTGTTGACTGCCTGACTGGTTGCAATTGGTTGGTTGGTTGATGGTTGGTTGTCAGCAGGATGGTAATGGCTGATTGGTCAGATGGTTGCTTGGATGTTTGGTAACTGTTGGTTACTTGCTCAGTCAGTCAGTCAGTCGGTTGGTTGATTGGTTGGTAATGGTTGGATGGTCAGTTGGTTGGTTGATTGGTTGGTAATGGTTGGATGGTCAGTTGGTTGGTTGATTGGTTGGTAATGGTTGGATGGTCAGTTGGTTGGTTGATTGGTTGGTAATGGTTGGATGGTCAGTTGGTTGATTGGTTGGTAATGGTTGGATGGTCAGTCGGTTGATTGGTTGGTAATGGTTGGATGGTCAGTTGGTTGGTTGGTTGATTGGTTGGTAATGGTTGGATGGTCAGTTGGTTGATTGGTTGGTAATGGTTGGATGGTCAGTTGGTTGATTGGTTGGTAATGGTTGGATGGTCAGTTGGTTGATTGGTTGGTAATGGTTGGATGGTCAGTTGGTTGGTTGGTTGATTGGTTGGTAATGGTTGGATGGTCAGTTGGTTGATTGGTTGGTAATGGTTGGATGGTCAGTTGGTTGGTTGGTTTGTCGGTGAGTTGGTTGATTTATTGGATGGTTGGCTGGTTGGTTAGTTGCTCAGTCAGTCGGTTGATTTATTGGTTGGATGGTCGGTTGGTTGGTCAGTCAGTCAGTTTGGATAGTTGGTTTGATGGTTGGTTGGTAATGGTCTGCTGATTGGTTGCATTATGCAGCGAGGCCCCATTTCCCAATTTGCTTAATGACCCAAATTACAACAGTAAATAAGACTACAGCCTCTATCACTTTGTGCACATATAACCAGGTAATAAACAGTCCATATTATTGTTACATTGTAAAACAAATGTTTACCACGAGTATTCAAAGAATCTGTGGTCCAATTTGGTACGAAAGAGCACCACTGAGTAATTTAATATTGTAATTTTGTTGAAATGTGAAAATGATGAAATGAAGAATAACTATTCTAATACTTCAATCCATGGTAAACACTTGTCAATGAACAGTCTTCTGTTATAGTATTACCTTAACATATAATATATATTATAGTTCAGCTTAAGCGCAAGTTCTTAATCATCCAAGGTTTGCTGTCCATCCTCTCTCCTCTGTCCACTGTCCACTGTCCTCTGTCCACGGTCTTCTGCATGCGTCCTGTGTCCCTGGTCCTTTGTCCTCTGTGCTGGGTCCAGTCTTGTTCTCACCTCCATTTTCTACCAACAAGCCTGCAAAACTAATAATTAACAACAATGGTAAGTATTTTTACCTAGGCCAAACCTTGAAATGCTGTATATGTGAATTTAAAAAAAGTCATGGATAGATGGATGGTAGGATGGATAGACTGACCAAAGGACCTAGGGACCTGGCCTGACCGACTGACTGAGAGGCAAAAATATTTTGTCAGCACTTTCAATACGCACCAACAGCCGATTAAAAACATCAGCCACTTGCTCTGCTTTGCTCAGAGGACAACGACGTTTTATCATAAATTGAAGAAATGTAAGAAAGTTTCTTTCAAACAGTTGGTTATTTTACTCAAACGAGTTGCTCACTACAAAAATTCACTGAAATCCCTGATTGTATTTCTTCACTATGTGACATGAATAATATTGTACCCAGCAACAAAGGAAACCATACAGTAAAAACCTGCAAGTAAAAACCTAAGTTTTAAGAACCTGTTAGGCTAAAATTTGCCAGTTAGACCCCCACTACTGTAATAGCATTTTTAGCCTAAAATTTGGAAAAAGGTTCTTATTTTCTAAAATCATTAAAAATGTTTACCTTTAAAGAAACACAATATGTATTACTGCCAAAAAATAAACCAGCAGAGAGTGTTTATTTGAGAATGCTTGTAGTGAAAGAATTTGCCAGACTAAGTTAATATCCAAATCTTGCCAATAATGCTTTGTTAGTATCTTTACCATGCCATATGTCTGGAACGCATATCATGATGCAGTTGTCATGCACATGTAAAGTTTTTGTGTGCGGAAATTAAAGCAGTAAATTGTGACCTCTCATGCAAAAACGTGCCTTACGGCAAGCCGTTTTTGAACCAATAGCCGTTTGTCAGCCGTTCAGACGGAATGGGTTGCCGATCGAACGGGTTGAGCTATCCGTTCAGAAAAAATTGTCAACCATTTGAACGGCTCAATTAAGCTACCCGTTCAGAAAAAAAGGTCAACTGTTTGGGCTAGAGCTATCCATTCAGCCGCTCGCATCTAACAACTTTGTCAAATAAAGAAGGCAAGTATTTGCAATACATAGGACTACGAATTAAAATATGCGTTGTTTACAAACACCTTGTGAATATACATGTAATAGTCACGGTTCTTTTTCTGCTCCTAAGCTTTCTTTGCTTTTATAACATTCGATCATCCATAAACATTTTAAATATTCAAGACTTGAGTTTTATTCAACAAGTTAGCTTTTACTGAAATGAAAACTTCATAACAACAAGCATGACAGCATGTCCTGCGATTATAATATTCGCGGTGAAGTTGAAATATACAGTCATGAAAACAAACACATCAAAAGATTGTTTCTTAAGTTTGTGAACGCTTACTACGAATGGATTAAAGTTTTATGGAAGATCAAGAAATCAATGATATTTGAAGGAAATGTGTAATCTTTCGGGAAAAATTCATAGTTGATTATGCAAATGTCAAGTTGTTTATTTGTTGTTCGGCTAAAAGTTTTGTTCTATTGCGGATAATAATAATTTTTATCCCACTGTAATGTTTTTTGGTTACTTGTAAATTTGATGCTCAGATCGCTTGTTCAGTAATCAGTGTTAACATTTACAACTTTATAGAAAAGTTAAGAAATGAAGCACATGGATTATGTCCCGCTGTCCCAGACATGCGGTGAAAACTTGATTTCGCGCCTTATATATCTGATCTGTGTGGCAAAGTTCAAAGAAATAATAAATATCCAGACATTTGTAGTTGTGCAATAATACCTTTTAAATATACATATACGTGAAATTTTAAACAACGTTCTCAGTTGCTGACACAACACATTCCAAGAAAAGTGTGATCTTCGTGTGTCGAGTTGACTCACATTGTCACGATTGTTATTTTACTTTTTATCCATTCCCCTGACGTTTTGCGCTTCAATGTGTTTTTTTTCTTTGAAATAACAGGAATGCACCAAGCAAATTCAAAAGATTCCGGTATCCACTCTACATATACAGCCGGTGGTGTTACATTCCCATCGACTGCAAATGTAAACAGAGTGCCCTTGCTGTGTATAAACTGGTGCATGTAGGAGCCATTTGATGTCTGCCATTCAAAAATTTCCTTTAGCCGTTCATCTGTTCAACCTCATCCGTTCAAAAATTTTCTTCCATTCATCAGTTCGACCTTATCCATTAAAAAATTTTCTTCATCCATTCAGCAGTTTGACCTCATCTGTTCGAAAATTTTCTTTAGCTATTTGACCTCATCCGTTCATCTGCATCCGTTCATGTCAGCCATTCACTTTATCCTTTTCAAACGGCTTCCCTACCCGTTTCTCATCCGTTTGCTTGCCATGCATTCAGCCATTTGAATGGATATGGTAAGGCACGTTTTTGTGTGAGAGGTCACAATTATTTATTTTTATAAGCATAATGAAGCTAAACCCTAACAATGCAGTTTTGAGCTTTGTTAAGCTTCTTGATAATTTTTAATTTTGTACATATCACATCTGTCATTGTTATTAATACTACATGCAACTATGGCAACATAAAATAAATGAAAAAAAACTCACCACATCTGCCAAATGGGTGGTCTTTATCCTCCACTTGGTAAGTGTATGTCCCCCTTTTGTCAGGAATGAAGGTTCTTCAAGAAAATAATATGTTTGATAGTTAATGAAACCATATTTGTTACTTGTGAGTTGCCTATGGGATAAGTTGTGAAGCAGCTTTTGCAAGGTACTACACTGTAATTCTACTGGTCCTCTAGTGTAGCACTTGCTATTGTTTTGGGGGCTAGGAGCATTGTTCGTGTCATTTGTTCTATTGTTCTCTTTTCTCCAGTAGTGTAGCAGCTTTCGTAACCTTGTAATTCTACTGGTCCTCTAGTGTAGCAGTTGCTAATGTTTTGGGGGCTAGGGGCATTGTTCCTGTTGTTTGTTCTATTGTTCTCTTTTCTCCAGTAGTGTAGCAGCTTTCGTAACCTTGTAATTCTACTGGTCCTGTAGTGTAGCAGTTGCTATTGTTTTGTGAGCTAGGAGCATTGTTTGTGTTGTTTGTTCTCTTGAAGGCTAGTGAGCTAGCTATACATGCAAGACCTTGTGAGAGCGGCCACCTTCATCTTTGGGAGTGGGCCAATAAAATAGCCTCTGGATTGGCCCTTGTCAGTCTGGGAATATTAGTGTCAGTTGATGACGAAATCCTGCCTCCAAGACAGGACTGAGCATGCGGTGTTCATCCCAGAAGTTGCTAAGCAACATAATGTATTAATTAGTTTGTGCAATTGCTATCAGAAAACTCGTAAGGGCTTCCACTAGTTTTTGATTGGATGAAATAATCCGGAGACTCTTCTAGTGCTGCAAAGAAGATTAGCACTATATTCCCTGACTGTTGTGGAATGTCATTGCATGGACCTGTCATTTTACTTTAGAGTTACAGTGCCTCCCCTAGCCAGCTTTGAGTCAGGACCAGTTGGACAGCCTCAGAATTGAGGAGGGTGGATCTGTGTTACTAACAAATTTGTATTAAATAAATATTACAATTTATTCTTATTTTACATTATATGACTAGCTTCTGCAAGGGGCCTGTAAGGTACCATTCAAAAATGGAAACAGTCACTCACCATAACTTCAACTCTTCTGCCTCTTAACCACATTCCATCTGGCTCCAGCAACTGCACCTCATTTGGTCACATCTGTCCTAAGTGCATTTTGGTTTGTAAATGTCTTGGGACTGTTCTCTTTCAGGTTCTTCAAGATAAAAAAGAAATTATTTAATCTCATGATGTACAACACACATATATACATGTATGAACATGGGAGGCAAGAAGGCCTTTACTAAAACCCCAGTTGCAGCAGTCAACTCAATGGTAGTACACTGAACGTGAATAAACTATAGTTATTTTTTATGTGTCATTTCAAGCATTAAATTTTTGTTGACTGGAATCAAAACAAAAATCCATCTCTAGCAAGACTATGTCAAGGCTTAGGACACATGTTATCCCACCAGGAAATAACATGCTAAATCAGAATATCAATATCCAATTTGTGGAAAAATACAGCCAACACAAAATGATGGTCATAAATAATTCCTAAGTAGGAAAGAAATGCAGACTGATCGCAGCAGTATAAGTGGGCGAACTAGTGTAGGAAAAAAGTATGCAACCTACACAGTCTGCAGTCTGGCACATTTCATGGGCAGACTTTTGCAACCAACCAACTTTTGAGCAGTATTGTGCAATCAGGGTTGTGGGTATGGGGCAAGGTTGTGCTGTTGCTGAAATTTTTTTCAGCCCCCTATATTCGGATTTTTCTGGATCAGCCCTTGCATTTTGGTGTGACAAAATTTAAGCCCATTTTAATCAGTCAGCATTTTTGAAGACCACTGTTTATCCACACTAATACAGCAACTGTGTAAACATTCAGAAGTGAGCAAAAACATCAATTCCATATGATACACTGATTTTGTGACCTATTGGGCTGTCATTGAAATGGTGGGTAGTGACGGTCCAATGATATACAAGGTAATGTTATGATAGTTGCAGTGTCGCCTTGCTCCCAGACACCTCTCACCCTTTGCGCTTAAGTCACTAGTCACTTACATTTTTTTGTTTGCCTTGTTTATTGCAGCTAAAATGCAAAGGGCTGCCTGGCAAGCAGTCTTCTTTGATCTTTTTTTTTCATTTTTTTTTATTTAATACCACAAATTACTTAAAAAACTAACATTACTTACAGTGTTCTTTGATCTTACTAGATTTCTAATCTAGGAAGATCAAAATGCAGCCTGGCATTGCCTAGTCAGCTTTATGCACCCAATATGCAATAAATAAATTATGGACATCTGGCTAAGAGAATCGAAGGAAGCCCTTGCAGAATTTTCATTTTCAGCATATTTTTCCATCACCACTTCACCATAACTAATAATCCCGTCCATTATGCACTTATCATTGGCTTTCCCGGGGGTTGAGCCCGGGGACACCCGCGGGAACATGCGGGGAATGGTGCATTTTTGAAAAAAAAAATTGTCCCACGCGGTAGGGGCATTGTTTTGTTTTTGAAATGAACACGCCAGACCCCCGGGATGCACCCCCTGGATTTGTTAGACATTGGTGTTAAAAGTGTGACAGGCCGGACACGACTCCTGCGGGTTTCGTGATGTTGTATGATATTAAATTAGTTTAACCTTTATAGTTTTGCTCTAACGAGTATATCTTTTAAAGATCTGCCTCTTTTGTAAGAGATAATGGGTGGTTCCCGAAGCAGGGGTTGTTTCTCAATGATATGCCATTTACCCATTAAAACTTTTTTGAGATTTGGCACTAATGGGTTGTATTGTGTGACGAAAGGCAATATGATTTTTCGCACCTCTGTTTTTCCTGTAGCGCGTATTTTCTCTATGTGAATTTGACTTCTGCGAGGGTCTTTTCAACTATGTTGTTTGGATAGCCTCTGTGGCGTAATCGCGACTTGAAATTATTAATGCCTTCTTCAAAAAGTGCTTTTGAAGAGTTAGTTCTAAGAAGTCTGAGGGCTTTGCCTTTAATGAAGCACTTCGCTACACCAGGGGCGCGGCAAGAAGAGAGATGCGTGTACTAAAAGGTGTCAGTCAGTGCAAAGAAAGCAGCAAAATAGACAGATTTGTCTTTTTTTTTGGTAAATATTTTGTCTTCATCTTAGCCCCTGGGGAGGGGAAATTGGTGTGAATTTTTTGCCCCATACCCCAGGGATTTAGAAGGTTTTTGTTTAAGCCTGAAAACAAATCCCCGGGGAGGAGGGTCCACAATAGGGTTCCCAAATCCCGCCTTCCCACCCATTTTTCCTTGTTAATCCCACTTTCCCGCCCTTTTTTACGTCCAGATCGTGATTCTGCCCGATTTTTTAAGGAATTTTTTGTTCAACATATAAATAAACGACACTCACAGACCTTTATGGAGTGGGTAGCTTTGTTGTCCAAGGTTTTCAATATCGCTTATTGTGATCCTAACATTGTTTCTGCTTTATTTGATTTTTCGTCTTCGTATCAGTACAAAGTAAACATTGTTAGTTCCTAGTTTGGCTTTTTTGGAAGATAACCGACAGAGTTAGTTTGATGAATGTTAATCGTTTGTCGCACATTGGATCCACCTTGAACTGAATTTTATTGGCGAGGTTTCGATCCCTTTACTGCTAGTTTTGATCAGGCGATGAGGTCAGTAGCGAACGCTTTTTATGTGTCTTCATTTGTGTAAAATAAATACGAGATCCCTAAACAGTCCCACACTGTGGGACTGTTTATTTTACAATCTGAGATTGTAAAATAAAAACATGATATATATATATTGACGAAACGCTTGGTGGCCTAATGGTTAGTGGTCCCGGGTTCGAGTCCAGGCCTAGGCCACGACATTGCATTGGAAAGTCACCCTGCGGTGGACTAGCCTCCCATAAATGGGAGAGTAGAAATACTTCTAGCAACTTTATGCTACTAAAATCGGGGTCACCTCCGGCCACGACACAAAGCTCTTAGTTCTCGAATGCAGACTTAATCTTTCTTTATGAGAACATTAGCCTGCTATTAAACCGAACGGCACGACCACATGCAGACACCCTCCCAAGAAGGAAGTTTGCTTCCCTATCCAAAGTAGCAACACTTTGTGATTCGTCATCATCGATTTCTTCTTCCTCTACACTACTACATGAATCGTACTCGTCGGCTCCATTGTCAGAATTGTTGACATCTCCTGTGAGATCAACTGTTTCCCCTGGCACAATGTCCCTCGTGTATAAGAAATCTGGCAGCGTTCCTGCAGCTAAACTTGTAGCTCGACACAACTACAAAGCCGGTATTTACACAAAGGAGTCTTTTGTACCAAGACATTTTAGACCATTTTATGCAGTCACGCCAATTTTAAATCCCGTATCCCGCTCATTCCCCTTGTGATTCTCGAATCTCGACCCCATAAAAGGTTGAAATCCGGCTCCCGCTCGTGATTAAAATCCCCGCTTCCCGCTCCTGTTTTCAGCTCTTATCCCGAATATCACCGCCAAAATAAGCCAAATCCCGCATCCCGCCAAACCTATTGTGGATCCTTGGGGGTGTCCCTGGGGTCAACCCCCGGGAAAGCCAATGATAAGTGCATTATTGAAAACAACGGCTCACGTGTTCAATCAGAAACTCGTAAGGAGTTGAAACGTATAACGTGCGTTCACAGCGTTCGAACATTCAGTTTGCCAAGTACCATATTTGGAAACACAAGGAGCTTGTACGCGAATGATTTACACACGTAACGACACACGCAAGAAAATTTTCGCTTTTGCGGTAAGTCACTTGAATTCCGACCTAAACGCCGTGAATTACTCACAGAAACTAAAGAAATTCATCAAGAGTATCCATGTGAAGTTCTCCGGACCATTAAATGACGATGAAACAGAGGAATTTAACCAAATTTAACTCTATTTAACCAAAGTTGTTTAAAAACAAGATTACGCCATTTAGCGCGAGCTAGCGCGCGCTGTGAATTTAATCCAAATATTGCAATTTTGATTGGTTGATTTTCTTCTCGTGGTTTTCCGAATATGGTACTTAATGGAAACGAATGTTCAAACGCTTTGTACAATGCGAATCATAGGGAGTTACACGTTTCAACCCTTATGGGTTTCTGGTTCAATGCAACAGTTTGAATTTCCCGCTGTATAAATTAATATAAAATTTAACAAAGTTATATCCCTCCTTTGACAATAGCAAGAAAAGAAATATCAGTTGAAATAAAAACTAATTTTCTCATACATTAATTTCTGAACTAAATCTTACCTCCAGTGGCAGTGTTGTATATTTAGGACATTTAGAAATTTCCAGACTGTCGTCTCCATTTCAGTGTTTTTCGGCCGCTGTAGCAGGGTTGGAAATAACGGCCGGTGATCGGTAATTACCGATCAAATTTACCAGCCAAAAATTAAATAAAATTTAAAAATTAAAAAAAAAAGTCATTTAAGTAGTCAAATCTCTTTTCAGCATTGTGGCTACTAAAATAGCGCTTTGTTTATAAGAACCATTAATATATATGGGGTGGAGAGGGTGGGTAATGATTTGGACCTTCACAGAAAATCACCCATCAATCTGTTTTTCCTTATTTCCAACCCTGTGTAGCCATTCTCCTTCCTCTCCAATGCAACCAAGCGAGGAAAAATATGTTCCCAAAGGCAACAGGTACCATAGATGAGGTAGTTATCCTAGCTTTGAGGTCAAAACCGGTCAAAATAAGATTTGAATTCCCTCAAAACCGCAAGCTTCCGCCGCCATGCTGGATTCTCTCTCGTTCCCAGTTTCTTTGGCGTCACGGAACACGAACAACACGTCACGGAGAAGACGTTTTTGACGGAATCGCGCTATTTACCATGATTTACCATCTCGAGTCAGGCCTCGTGCAATGAAATCCCGATTTCTAAGACTTCCATGCAAGGCAAACGAAAATTGGTTTGCAAAATCTGGTGTAAAATTGGAGTGTTCGACTATCGTTGCAGCAAGTCGGAAGAAACCCCGGTATATATAATGGTTTAGTCCCGGGGGGGGGGGGGGGGGGGTACTTAAAGGCAGACAATTGCATAGCTTATTTACATCCAATTTACAGTGCCAGATAAATTCATTCGATGTGAATACAAGTTAAAACGCGCCTTTTAACATGTTTATATAACAACGAAAAAAAATGAAAAATACTTCGAGCAAAATGCTCCCCCGTCTCTGCTCCCCCCTACCCCCCTCACGGGGTAGAGTTACTGGGAGCAGAGTCTCTGCAGAGTCCCACCCTCACCGGTCCACCCGCACGAGGGAGCTCCGCTACGCTCATAGTGCGAATAGCATTATATAAGAGTTGATCAACTCTTTTCCTCCCATGTGGGAGGCATTTTCTTAGACTCCACGAGGCGTAGCCTCGTTTTGGTGCTAAGCTTGTTTTCGTCCTATAATGTGATAAAAGCGCTGTTTTCGTTTATAATTCTGGCAGACGTATTGAACTTGTGGATTTCTCGATATATTTTAGCTCGATGTTGGTCACATCTTGGATTTCTTGAAAAGCTCGTTCTTAAGGCGGGGGTACACCTGAAACCTGTTTTTCCACTGCTAAACTTGGGTTTAATGCGAATATCTCGTCTGCGTTTCAAGCAATCCAGAAACTCTATGCTCGTTTCACAAAGCTATGATAAGCGGTGTTTTGTAAATTTTTTGGTGATTTTTGGGGATGCTTGGAAAGAGATAGTTTTTCTCAAAGGATTAGTAAAATTTGGAGAAATAAGAAATATTAAAAATTTCATGTGAGTTTAAAATTAGAATTTGAAGTTAAAAATTAGTATATGGACACCCAAACAGTCCCCTGACAACCTGGAGTGCTCTTGCGTGGGGGTCAACTGTCTGTTGGTGTTTTAAAAATAATTCTCTTTCCTCTATCCCTTCCTTAAACCTCTTAAAATTTCACTCCAAATCGGGTATACCCCCACCTTAAAAAAGTTTTATACGGGGAGGCTCCGCCCCGAGGTCCAACCCCTTACCCTTTTATATACCATTTTTTTCAAAAAAGGCACCCCTTTCGTATACCTTTTATTGGAAAAAGGCACCCCTTTCATATACCTTCTTAAGAAGACTGTTTTCCTTTTTCTAAACGCCTGGAATGAACTTTATCAACAACATTATGGGAAAATATCAAGTATTACTAGAAAAAATGTTTATTAATAATCTATTTATTCGGGGCACGTCGTGGTTGGAGTCAAGATTCTCCGGACATCAGGCACACAAACAGCAACTGCTTTTGTTTGCAGCCATCATAAAACCATTCCAGTGCCCTCTTTATATTTATATGTACACAATCATTTTAATCGAAGGTTAACGAAACGAAAAAAAATGTCAAAATGCAGATGAAACAGTCATAAGTTGCGTCTGCTTGATCTGTTTTAATTCAAGGCCCTTTTTAAAACCCGAACGAAGATTTTCCTACCCTTTCATATACCTAAACTTGTGAAATCCCTACCCTTTTATATACCTGAAGACTGAAAAAGGTACCCCTTTCGGGCGGAGCCTCCCCGTATAGGCCATTATAGGGAGTACCCCCCCCCCCCCCGGGGGTTTAGTTCGTCTGCAACGCATGCTAGTCGGGAGAAGGCCTTCACCCGCTTCTGCACTTCATTTCGGTCTGTTTGGTAATCTCCTCACGATAAAGCTTGGAGTATCTTTTTCCCTCTCCTTCCTACTCGTTGCGTGAGATCAGTCGGTAAAGTCGTTTCTGTTCTGTGCCAATTAACTTTGGCGCACGATCGATCCGTACGAGGGAGGAACGCAAGGGGAATGCACTTGAACACGTGACCGGAGGCGTTGAAAAACGGAGGGAACACATGGCGAGATTAGAGGGTGGAAGTGGAGGGGAGGGGGGGGGGGGGGGTGTATAGATCACGTTGCACGGAAAATACAACAGCCCATTTACAATTCGCGAAAAATATGACTTTGGCATTTCACACTTTACGTACACGGAGAATAAAAAAGAACGCTTTGGAAAATAACGGTTCACGGCGACCATGGAAATCACGATTCCGGAGGGAAAAAAAATAGCCATTTCACATGTAACGGACGAAACATCCCATGGTGGAACTTACAGGGAAGTGAAAGGGGACACGGAGGGAACAAGGAACTCATAGGGAACGCACGGTGTTGGGAGTCAGCTAAAAAACGTGAGATTCCGGAACACACAAACGCACTGGGACGCACTGGAAAGGCGTCAAAAAGGGGCAAGATTCCCAAGGGGAATGAAAACAAATGTGGCTGAAATCATGAGATATCGTGCGCGTAAACGCGCGTGGGAACTCGCAAAGCAGAAGCATTTGGTTAGGCACTGGGAAAAATCGAAAAGAAAGTTAATTCAGAGGTAACACGGATCAATAGACCTGATTAAAGAATCGTTGACCCATGAAATTCATAATAATATTACTAAACTTATCAATGCCCAGAACTGGTCATATCGTTCATGGTTTATGCTTTTCATGTGGTCAACGTTTCTTCAATTTGGTGTTTACCAGGAAAGAGGAAAAGCATCCAGTGAGGCACAGGGACCCCTGAATGCACTATACACTACACATGGATTTATTTTCCCTTTTTAAATGTCAAGTAATTTCGCGTGCCCCATTTGTTCAATTTGTGATCCGAAACTTAAATTGTGGACCGCAGATTAAATAAACGGCACGCAATGCATGCAGCCAAGCGATGACGTTTCACAAGGGGTCTTTAAGAATTTTCAGGAAATTTGACAGAAAATTTCAAGAAAGTTAATAAAAATAGCTGACAACTTCTGTGTTGAATGATTGTTCGACAAAAGTTGCGTTATGTTGCAGGGAGATATCTGATACTGACGACGTATGATACAAGGTCAAACGCTGTCTTGAAATTGTTGAGCCCTTTTGTTTTAAAAAAAATTAAAGATTTCTATTTACTAAATCTTATAAAGCACATCAAATATAATTAGTCTCTTTCACTTATACTTAGAATTAGTCCTTTCTAACTGCCCGGGAGTATTTTGCTTTAAGTTCTACGCAGTGCTTTCTTGTTGAGTTAAACTTGATTTCTTTTCTACTGACGTTTATTCCTGAACAACTTCTGTGTTGAATGACTGTTTGACAAAAGCTGTGTTATCTTGTAGCGCGACATCCGATACTGACGACATACGATACAAGGTCAAACGCTGTCTTGAAAATGTTTAGCCCTTTTCTTTTAGAAAATGTAAAGATTTCTGTTTACTAAATCTAATAAAACGCATCAAATATAATTTGTGTCTTTCGTTTATACATTGAATCGGTCCTTTCTAACTGCCCGGGAGTATTTTGCTTTGAGTTCTACGCCGTGATTTCTTGTTGAGTTTTACTTGAATTCTTTTCTACTGACGTTCATCCCTGAAGTTAGTTCCAAATTCTATTCGGTTCTAGAAAGATCGGTCGATTGCAACAGACAATAGATCCCATCCACTCGCACGACGACAAGAACAAGAACACAAACCATGCACCTAGTTCCCAATGCTCTTCGGTTCAATTCAGGGAGTAATCGCGCTCACACCGTAACACCAAAAATTCCATAAATTCCATCGCTTTTCCGCTTTACAGCATTAACCGATGACGTCATTGCCCCCGCAGGGTTTTGGCCCAGAGGCCAAAACCCGAGGAGGCATCATTGTAGTCCGCGCGTATATAGACTATATATATATATATATATATATATATATATATATATATATATATATATATATAGTATATACCAGACAAAATCTCGACTTGGCCAAAGGGGGACCGCAAGTAGTATCGGTAGGTGTGATAAAATTTCCTGTAATGTGATTGGTCAATGACGACGTAAGATGAACTATGATTGGGTGATGATGACAAACCACGTGCACAAATCACAACAGTAGTCAACAAACGACGCTTACGAACGTTGATTGCAGTTGGGTTGCTGCAGTTTCCTTCGGGTTTCCTTCGAGCTTTATTGATTTCACAAGATCTAGAAGCCGAAACTTACGCAATTGATATGATCAAAAACAAGAATAGTACGTATTGGTCTAGAAATTTCTCTTGTTAGCGCGTTGCGAGTAGCTCTCGTTCGCTCGCAGGATTGACAGACTCAATCCGAAATCGAGATTTGTCAGACACAAATCACACTTTACACGAGGGGTTTGAAAGACTCAGGCCACAACCAAGGTATAAAGTTAGCAGCTGCGATAAATTAAAAAAGAGTTAAAGAAGGAAAGTTTTTAAAAGATACCGCGAGCATTGAAATTCGCAGAGAAGTGAGAAAGTTTTCACTTGAGACATGCATATATAACTAGCCCACTGTCGATCCAGTGTTTTCGGCTTTTAGGCGGAACATAATAACATTAAATAAAAAAAACTCAAGTGGTAGAAATAAGATATAAAAGACTCGATCAGTCTTCAGGCATTCAAGTAAAATTTGTAACTGAGACTTGTCGAGAAGGAAAGAGAATTCAAAAGAGTTCTTGAGATAATCAAATCTCATGGCAGGCGCTTCTATTGACAGAGGTGAGAAATCTTTTGGCATCCGTTTCGAGCTCCGCTGTCAAGTTTGTCATTGTTGCTTGAGCTCCCAGCCCTAATATATTGAAACAAAAAATCTGAAAACAGCTGATCCTAACTGGTAGTTTTAAAACGTTTGAATTTGAATATTACCGAAGTTTATCCTCGCTGAGATCACTCATTACAACAAAAAAAGCAAAATGATCTCAGGAAGTTGGGGACGCGTTCGTGTAATTACATTTACGTGTTATTAGTCATTCAGAATTTTTTCATAGTTTGGCTTTGTTTTCCTGATCTACTTGGCTTCAACAATTCATACTAAAAGTTTGTTTTAAATGGCACGTCCTCGTCCCATGATCTTGAAAAAGAGAAGGCCAGAAACAAGTGAGAAAACACGAGAAAAATTAGTGTTTTCTTCTGAATTATCTCAAGACTGTTCAAAACAGAAATCTGATTTTCAATCAATTAAGAAAATAGAATACCCAAAATATCAAGCGAAATAATTGACTGAGAAAAAAATTGCGCTGAGAAAAAAAGATTAACAGCGGGGGCAGCTGTAGTGTTAACTATACCTAGTTCTATGACGTTATCGCTTAACAATCATAGCGCGCAAAACTAAAATTAAGTTAAGGCGGGGATACACCTGAAGCCTGTTTTTCCACCGCTAAACTTGGTTTAATGCGAATATCTCGTCTGCGTTTCAAGTAATCCAGAAGCTCTATGCTCATTTCACAAAGCTATGTTAAGCGGTGTTTTGTAAATTTTTTGGTGATTTTTGGGGATGTTTGGAAAGAGATAGTTTTTCTCAAAGGATTAGTAAAATTTGGAGAAATAAGAAATATTAAAAATTTCATGTGATTTTAAAATGAGAATTTGAAGTTAAAAATTAGTATATGGACAGCCAAACAATCCCTTGACAACCTGGGGTGCTCTTGCGTGGGGGTCAACTGTCTGTTGGTGTTTCAAAAATAATTTTCTTTCTTCTATTCCTTCCTTAAACCTCTTAAAATTTCACTCAAAATCGGGTATACCCCCACCTTAACTGTACAGTTTCGGTGACGTATTTGGAAACATAACTCAATACCAAGAGAGAACTGAAAAGTCAGCATAAATAAAACTTCTAATTTAATTCCGCGATAAAACGTCCATGTAAGTTTCTTGTGGAACATTACTTCTCGTTCAATAGCAAACGTACTCGTACGATAAAGAGTTTCCCGTTTTATTTTAATTTATTGAGAAAATTGGGGTGAGTGCTGGTGTTTTCTTTCACCCCAGTTTCCGCGCGATCAAGATGCGGGAAACTCTCAATTCATACGCAAATGTTCGCTACGCGAGTTAATGGTTCAAAAGTTCAGTCTCTGCTCATCAAGTTCTGCAATGTACAAATGTTTATTCCTTCTCTTTAACTGATGCTGTCACAACACCGCTTTCTATTTCAGCATTTAATTCTTTCACCACTGTCATGTGATCGAATTTCTCCCGGAATATATCAAAGGTTTTCAGGATCTCCTCTTTGCGATCGCTTTCTGAAGCGTAGTACATCGGAACTTGATAGGCCAACCACTGCGCATCCAACACGCTCTGTTAAAAAGAAAATATTATAATCACGCTAAACATTTACAAAGGGAAAAACGTTCAAGAAAAGGCTAACATATGGCGAAAAAAGAGCACTTTTTTCTGGGAAACAACGAGCCGCCATTTTAAAAATTGGTGTGGTTCTGCGCACCAATTTTCATGGGAATGACGTCACATTTTGAAAACTTTGACCGACATTTTTCAAGTTCGTCGTTTCGTCAAAATCCGTCTCAATGTTGTCCAATCTCAACCATCCCTGTTCCTTTTTGGTTTATTATTACATCTCTTGGTATTTCTCTTCCTTAATTATTATTTCGAGATTTCTTTCCATTTGATGATTATTTTTTTGTACCGAAAAAGAGACGTAATTCACTTACCATTTCAATGGTGTCTACTTCTCCAACCATAAGAACTAATCCTGTGATATGAAATGGAACGTGCGGTTAATAAGACAAGCAACTTTATTGAAATGGTTCTTTAATAAATTGTAAATGAAAAACTATTTTTCTTTTATCACAAAATGACATTACGTGTACCAACCTTTACTGTCTCTTAGATCTGTAAAATGTTTCATTGCCAGCGACCAGGGGGCATTTTTCACCTCGTGTCTATTGAAATCAAATCAAATCAAAGTTGACTGATAATAAATGACATTTCTATTCTTTAAATTTTAAAGTTCTCAGGGGTGCTAGTTTCTTTGTAACGTCTTTCAAAGAAAATGGCGGGAAGGATTTCAAATCAGAAATCAGCTTGCTAGTACATATCAAATATCTGTTTAATGCCAATTTAATGTTTACAAAAGCTATTTTGCAAAAATGTGATATCAAAGACGTTATCTCTAAATAATCGTTTGCGGGTGGAAAAGTTCAATAGGATTATTATGTTTGGATTGGGGGCAGGGGGGGGGATAACAGAAATAGAAAGACAGAGTAGCGCGCATATGCGCGCACAAACGACGCAAAAAATTATGCGCTGCAAGGTTGCGCAATGCAATTCCACGGTCGCTGCAAAACGAAAATTCCTTGCTTAATGCGAACCATGGACATTCTTCATCATCCGAAAATTCTGGACTGATAAGAACGAGGGTGATTAACGTTTGCTACGCAAAGAGATATGAGACTCCAAAAGTTATAATTTTAGAAGAAAAATTTCCAACGGGTAAAATGGAGATCGTTAAAATGGCAAGCACACGCAAGATTTAATACATGCGCCATTTAATTAACACGTAAAAACGGTTCCTTTCTGGCCTTTTTGGGAAGGGAAGGGGGGGGGGGGGGGGGGTTGTGCCGATTGGGGCTCACTTCTTTTAGTTTAAGTCAAAGTATTCTTTTACAAAGGTGTTAATTCGAAACCTTAGCAACGCTGTGTTTTTTTCGTTAGCCAATCAGAACAGTGAAAAACTACTGCGCGCGCCTACATCCTATTGCCTGATAAATGCACGCGCAGTTGCTCCCTTTGTTATGTTACAATGGAAAAAAACTTTAGTTCGGTTTGAGAACAGAAACGCTTCAAATAAACAGCCTTTTAAATTTCCCAGTGAATTTACTGCAAACAAATCATTAAGTACATGGTTACATATTTTCCCGCGCTTGGCGCTGGTTACATGTTTTCCCGTGCATATATGGCGGAAAAAGAAAAAGATGATTGAATTCTTAATGAAATGATAGTACTTAATTTGGCCAAGCCGCACACTCTCAGCCCAATTATAAATATATTGATAACCGAGGTGGTCTCAGCTATAAACCTGGTGGTTACTTGGGGGTCTCCTCGCCCTGTTTCTGTCTCTGATTCTTGTAATTATTTCTTGTTTTTTTTTGTGGCGAATAAACTGATAATGATGATGATGATGATGATGATGCGCGTTTTTCCGCGGCTGGCGCTGGTTACGTGTTTTTTTTCCGCGCTTGGCGTTGGTTACATGTTTTTCCGGGCTTTGCGCTGGTAAGTAACGTGTTTTTCCGCCCTTAGCGCTGGTTACATGTTTTTCCGCTCGCGCTGGTTACGTGTTCTTCCGCGCTTGGCGCTGGTTCCTTGTTCTCCCGCGCTTGTTTTCATACGTTTTCCCGCCCTTTGCACTAGTTGCATGCTTTCATCTTTGTGAACTAACATCGCGCGACAAAATGGATCAATAAGAATTTAACCTTTTTGAGATCGGCCAGTAGCAATTCGGTAAACAAAAGCGTCTGGTATCATTTTCTATTAAAAACGAGCTAAAAATAGTGCGTATGAATTCCAGTTTCATTTCAATTTTCAATTAAGTTTTGGTAAATTCATAAACTCTTGGATAATAACACTCCACGAGTCAGTAAAGTGCCAGTATAACAGTAGCCTCCCACGCAGTCGTTTTTAGGGGAGATCGGATTGCACTCGCTCCCCACACGGAGCGAGTGCAATCCCATCTCCCCTAAAAACGACTGCGTGGGAGGCTAGTATAACAGACATCAGTAAAAAAATTAAAAGCAAATTCCCATGTTACAAGCTTTCAAATATTTTCCATGCAATCTGATCTAAAACGTCTGTTACTCAAAGTACGTGCAGCTATTCTGGTCACAATTCTAAGAAATCGTGAAATCATTCGTAGAAATCATAATCTCTCATGATCAGAAAACGTCTCTAATAACGCTCCGTGATTGGTTAATTCCACAAAAGTTATCCACTGTCTTGATCTTGGTTCAGCCTTTCAATCAATTTGCCAAGAAATCTGCCAACGGATAAGTTATCTGACAGCTTCTTAAAATTTGAAGGCCAAGTTGTATTGCTCTTGTTTCTGCAATATTTTACAAGTCAGAACTGACTAATAACGCTTCCCCGAGACTGCTTGAGGCCTTTTTAGTAGCACTCTTCGTTTTCCCCTTTTAATCATGAATATACAGCTATTTCGAGAAAGGTTGTCGGAAAGAAAAAAACATCAAAGTGCACGCGACAAGACCGAAAGGTGGTCTGGGTATTCACTGGAATTTTGCATATTGGCCTAGAGGAAATTTACAACGTTGTATTTTTGCACGTGGAGAATTTGTTTTTCCTCTCAGGAGGCCTATATCTGTAGCTTTACTTTTACTGTCGCATGTCTTTGAGTGAGGAAAAATTCTTCTAAACTTCAGAGGGTCTAAACGCACCTTGTTTCTACATGTCTGAAAAGAAATTCGTGCTTATTTTGTTGTTATATCTCATTAGTATTCAACACGTGCAGTAGTTCAATACGTCTACCCATACTACCTTTAGGGATTGGCTTGTGCAGTTTTGTGCTTTTCTCCGACAACGTTTCTCGAAATAGCTGTATATACGCCGTAAAATTTCGAAAAAACGGACCCTCGTTACTTTCGGACATTTGATCTAAAATAACTGATTTTTTTTCAGTTAATAGTCTCCTTTGTTTAGTCTACTGCCCGTGTGTCTTCCTTTTCATAATTACTCATAAAGGTTACAGTCCAGTCCAAAATTTTAGTAATTTATTTCCCGCCAAATAAAAATGTTTATGACTCCTACCCAGCCATATTGACTTAATTTTTAAATGCATTATTAACTGACATGGAGTGAGTAGGGTCAACCGGACGGTGATGGAGAGAATTTTAAAAGGATTAAGCAATAATCACAAGACTGTCTGGTGACTTAATATCAATAGAAAGTTCATTGGACCGAAGGCCCAATTATTTTTGCGGGGCCGTTAAATTATTTCTCGCCTTCAACTTTGCTAGAACTGAACGAAAGAAAGTATCGTTGCTACCTAATTATGAAAGATTAAATCAATAAATCGACCATATCGCATGGTCAGAATTTATCCCAATACTTGGCTGCTTTACATTCCTGACAGCACTGTCTGCAAACAAAGCTCAACTGTTGACGAAACATTCACCGGGCTTATTCAGTAAGTCGTATTTAATTGCAACTGGATAAAGAGACGTAAATGTATTTTAAGTCAAAACTGGGAAAATAATTTTCCCTTTTAAGAGCAACAATTGTGTTCTGACAAAAGATAAAAAGATTGTTTGAATTGTTTGAATGGCGTCCTCCCTGAGCAGAGCATAGACTATATATCAGCGAATAGAAAACAGTGGGAGAACCAATCAGAATCGCAGATTGCCAACAAAACAAGTTTCCACTATAGTGAAACAGACACGTACCACATACCGGTGGATCCTAACAACATTTCAAGCATTTTTCTCCAGTAATCGGATCTAAAAAGTTAGCTAAAGCTTTCATTTGTACGTCATGCTCGTGATCACAGTTCTAAGAATCCTTGGCGTAGCTTCATACAATATGTCAAAACATGTCTAATACCACTCTGTGATTGGTCGATATTATCAGGCTAAAAGGAACCATCCCATCCGATCAGTTCAACATTGTTGGAGGCGTTCACAACTACAAACCCTTCGTCGTTTTCCGCCTTTAATCATGGATATACAAACCTTGCTAAACAATCTTCATGAAGAAGTATCCTGTTCAGTGTGTATGAACACATTCACTGATCCAAAACAGCTGCCATGTTTACACAGTTTTTGCCTTCACTGCTTAAACGGGATATTACGAACAAGTGGCCACGACGATGTGATCTGCTGCCCGGAATGCAGAAGGGAAAGTAGAGTCCCCACAAGTGGAAATCTTAACGACCTGCCAACCAACTTTCGAATCAACAGTTTGCTAGATGTCCTGGCGATCAAAGACTGCAGTACAACCGGAGTGAAATGCGGAAATTGCGACAAAAGAAGCGCACAGAGTTTGTACTGCTTTCAGTGTTGTGTATTCTGGTGTGACAATTGTATCACTGGTCACAACATGATGCGAGCGAATAAAGAACACCGTGTGTTGGCGCTTAAAGACTTTCAAGACGAAGACTATGAGAATGTTTTAAAGCGACCAGCATTTTGCCAAAAGAAGCATCATGAAAAAGAAGAGCTGAAGTTCTTTTGCAAGGACTGTGAAGTCGCCATTTGCAACACTTGTGTTGTGACACTTCACGAGGGCCACGCCAAGATAATTTTGGAAGAAGCTGCAAATGAACGCAAGTTACAAGTGAAATCTGTGATCGAATCGCAAAAGCAAAACGTGCAACAGAAAAGAAAGAAAATCCCCAAACTCGATGAAACCAGTGCTCAAATTCAAGAAAAACTCGCTACCGTGAAACGAGACGCGCAGAAGTTTGCTGACAAGATGATCGGTGTCATCGAAGCGAGGAAACAGGAAATATTTAATAAAGCAGAACGTCAGGCAGCAGAGTCACTCGAGCGTCTTGTAATACAAAAGAGCGAGTTTGAACACCAAGTGAACACGACTGAGACAGTAATTGAACAAACTGAAACACTTTTAAAACGAAGCACAAGCGCCGAGATTGTTCAAATGAACAACTCGTTAAACACGATCTTTCCTGAAGGAGTCAGTGATGAAACAGAACAAGTCGACTGTGACCTTGAAGTTACTCGTCAATTCATTTTCGCAGAAAATGAAACATTAATGGACAAAGCAAACACTGAAGGAATCGGCGAATTTAAAACATTCCTCAGCAAGACTCGCACGCATAAATCAAGTGCCGACGGAAAAGGAATCACTGAAGCAGTGGTTGGAATTGAAGCACAAATTCTCCTAACAACAAGAAATGTCGAGGGAGAACAACATTACGAAGAGCGCGATTGTGTCACAATGCAGATCAGGAATCGTCAAGGCCATGACTGTGCCACAATACAGCAATTCCAAAACAACAAAAATGGAACCTACAACATCAGCTATTTTGCAAAAGAAACTGAAAAATGCGACGCATCAGTGAAGGTAAATGGTGAACATGTGTATGGCAGTCCATTTACTGTTGAAGTCAAACCCAGACAGTTCAGACCCGTGTTATCGTTTGGTCAACCAGGGAAGACTGCTGGAATGCTTGACAGGCCTTGGGGAGTGGCAGTGAATGAACGTAATGAAATTGCAGTGACTGATATTGATAACAATAGAATTCAGGTGTTCAGTAGTGATGGAACATTATTAAGGTCGTTTGGTACAAAGGGTGATAAACAGGGAGAATTTAACTTACCTTTCGGGATAGCCTTTGATAAGGATGGAAATATTATAGTGGCTGAACGTGGTAACCACCGTGTTCAATGCTTCAGTGAGCAGGGTGGGCACCTAAACACATTTAGTAGCAAGGGAAGTCTTGATCACCAGCTGAACGGTCCTCATGGTTTATCCTTAGACAGTGACGGGAATGTTATTGTCGCTGACCCAAACAATAAGCTTATAAAGATATTTCACCCTAATGGTCGGTTTTTACGTAAAATTGGCGTAGAGTGTTCTTTCACCTTACCCGTTCACTGCATCCAATATGACAAATATCTTATAGTGTCAGTCAGTCATGAACATTGTATTAAGGTTTGCAACAGGGATGGAAATTTTCTGTACAAATTTGGAAAGAAGGGGGAGGGTGACGGGGAGTTCAATGAACCTCGTTGCTTGTCAGTTAACAAGACAGGACACCTGATGGTCTGTGATGCAGGGAATCACAGGGTTCAGTTGTTTGAACTGAGTGGAAAGTTTATAACAAAGTTTGGAACAAAAGGGAGCGGTATAGGAGAGTTTTATCGCCCAATCTCTACAGCAGTTCTTAGTGATGGCAGGATAGTTGTAAGTGATATCAAAAATCATCGCATCCAGATTTTTGAGTAGATATGACATTCACCTTCTGTACATAATGTGAATCTTGAAATTACTTATAGTTAGAAAAAGATTCCAAGAAATATTTGTCACGATTTTTAAGGCCTCACAGGAGACATTAGCCTTAATAGGTTATCTTTTAGAAAGTCTTGATGGAGACAGTAAAGTGACAGCTGTCAGTTTAAATTTTACTCGTTTGTTAGTTGTTATTATGAAGGTTGAGGGACGTTAGCAGTAAAAACTTCAGAAAATTTGTCAGCTAACCATATACAGACCCCCTCCTAACAGTAGCCTGAGATTATACAAATATTACATTCCGGGTTTTTTATTATATAGTTTAAATTTACTAAGAGTGTTTTGGAGTTAGGAAAACTAAGATGGTGTTGAATTTAAGTGCGATAGTTCCTGTAAGCCACTATTACTTAAAAGTAATTTACATTGTGTGTCACTGAAATATGTCAACTGAGAAACTTGTACGCTGAACTGATTGAATGATATCTGTAACAAAACTACTTTAAATGATTTACAATTCAGTTTTACTAAGCAGGCAATGTACTGTTAAATTGGCTGTAAATAAACACTGGTTTATATTTTAGCTCTGTGATGTAAGTAAATTTTTTAAGAATTTAGTAGCCAATAACATACAACTTTGTAATGAATGAAAAGAAAATGTAGACTGGAGTGTGAATAAATTCTGCTATATTTTCTTAAATATTTCTTGGTATCATTTGTATGCGTTACCTAGATGGTGGGATGTTTAGCTCAGTGTATATTGATTTAGTGAATATTTTCCGTAATGTAAACAAGGTCAGTGTTGAATTATTTTTCTCATCATTATTCCTCCCGCTGCTTGAGAAAGTAGAACATTTCCCATGACAACACTGAAAGACGTGAAATGACACGTGAAAAGTGCTGTTAAGGTCGCGCTGGACCCTTGCTATAATTATGTATGCATTTATTTTAAGAGTATGCACGAACTGCGACGACTGAAGCCAACAACAATCGAAATATTCATGAGAATATATTTCTTAAAGTTCTTTGTATAAGTAATTACATGTTATTGTTCTCCGCTTTGTGTCCTGTGCGCTGGAACGTAGGGAATTATCACAATTCAGCATAATTAGATTCGAAGCTTCGAATAAAGTGCACGTTGTTGTAAACACTGACTCGGTAGGTCTTCGGAAGCGGCAAAACCTGCAATTTTGTGTCCAAGTTTTCTCCACCGATACAGAATTTCATGACTTGATTTGCAGGGAACATAAACTTGGTGTACTCTATTGTGTTCTGGTCAAAACGGATTTTTAAAATCCCTTTTCAAAAAGAAGATAGCACGTTTCAAAGTTTAGATTCACATTTTTACCCTCTTAGGAGCCAATAACTCCTAGTAATTATTGAATTCGAGAATTTCGTTCTGACCAGAACACAAAAGAGGTTGTGATTTACCACTAGGTTATATAGTCGTTTAATTCGGTGCGCTATTCTAGCTGGAAACTTGGAAACAAAATCGCATTATCTGCAGATTAACACTTAAGAGCTTGTAACATCAAAGTAAACGGTCATCTCTCAGTAAAACGACAATCATGATAAAATTCCATCAACCCCTATTATCCTTGATAAGTTTTGAAGGAATCGGTGTTCAAAATTCGAAGAATTAAACATTTACAACATGACACCCTGTCAAAATAAATTGTTAATGAATTTATTAATGAGCAAGGGTCCAGCGCGGCCTTAAGATAGCTGGAATTACTTTACCTTGGGGCTGTATTATTTTGATTTAACCTGAAAACCGATTGACCTACAGCATATACATTGTAAATTGGTTCCAGCAAATTTAATGCTGGGGTTAACCCTGGGATGGACTAGCATCCCATACAGGGAGGGAGGGGTAGAACTATCCCTAGTTGCTTAATGCTATGGAAACCGTACATAATTAATAAGCTCCAGCTTGATGAGCCACTAGGCTCAAATGCAGACTTAAGTTCATCTTGAAAAAGTCACTGCAAGTTGCAACATTTGTTGTTGAGCTAGTGATTCTGAGCTTATATGTGGGATATGGTGAAATAAAATTGGACCAGAATATTATAAAACTATTCATGAACTCAGTAGTCTTTTCATTACTAACCTGTCCAATTTCTTCTGCATTTTTGTCCATAATGTTATCCAGATACATAATGGAGCTCAGTGTCTAAAAAGTTAAAACATTATCACTGGTTACAGTAATCAATAACAGCAGAGTGTACAGTCAGGCATAATCTAAGACTGTGGAAATCACGACTTTAAACTTGTTACTAAATAAATTAGAAACAAATTTGTCTGGATTTACACCATCTTATGCTGCAGTCCAAACATTTTGCAACCGATTGTCAAGAAACTTTAATCACCAAAATAATTGATTATTGATAATTGTTTCCCATACCTTCTCAAACTCATTAATAATACATTAAGTTAACTTCCAATCACGAGATGTATACCACATCACGTGCATGCATTTGGACACCCAATGAAAAACAGTATACCAATCTCCAGTGAGAGTGGTATATAAAACTAAAAGTATGCACATCTTCAACAACTTGCACAAAATCAATGAATATTTATTAGTCCGTAGTATCCTAGAAATATTTTAACAATACCGCTCATGAAATCGGAAATAGTGCTAACAACAATTCCTTAAATACAGATAGCCTCAGAAAACTAAGACTACTAAATACTATTACATAAATTGTTTTTGGTGGACATAACTCTTTGTTCTTTTTGCTCTACTTCAATGACAAATTTGCTTTGCCAACAATTCAGAGAGTCAAACGCTTCGAAACCTTATGCAAATTGTAATCTCTTAAAGGGCCTCCTGAAAGAATGGAAATTTTTCTCCACCCAAGTTCTTCGCCATTGTTTTTAAACGTTAACACATATTTGTTTTTATACCTTGTTGACAGGGAATATGGCTTTCTTGACTAAATTCTCTTCCTCGTAAACCATTTTCGGTTCCTAAACCATGCCACTGCTTCTTTGCTCATGGCTGGGACACTAATGAATCATGCATACAATCACGTTCTTACAGAAAAGGGCAAAAATTTGACACTGCATAATTTCTTATTGTTTCATTTGACAAAACATGTCACTGCATGATTTCCTATTGTTGCATTTGAGAAGCGTCTGCTTGTTTAAAAGTGAAAAGTTATTTCCAAAACTCGAACTCCAAACACCTTGCAACAATAAAAGCACTCAGCCTACGGCCTCATGCTTTCATTTGTTTCTCCGATGAAACACTTGCTCTCGTTTTGGAAATAGTACATGACTGTTGAAGGCACAAGCTTATAGTTGGGGAAAGGGGGCGTATCTGGGGGCTTGCTCTCCCGGAAATATTTAACATTTTGACTCCTTCAAGTGCCATTTCCAGGTATTTTGGGTTAATCAGACAAGAAAACAATTGAGTGATTAGTTTACACTTATCATATGTGTAACTCTCCCCCAGGATTTGTGACTTACTAAATCTAAATAAATCCAATATAACAATTTAAATCAATAATTGAAAACAGTTTCCACACCTTCTGTCCATATAATGTAGAAGATTCTCCACTTGATGATAAAGGATTGCTTCCAAGAAGTGATTTCTGAATCAAAAAAGTATATTTATAAAGATAAGAAAAGCAAAAGTTTTCTACAGCTATTATAGAGGTAGAGAAATGTTTATTTTGGCATGTGAAAGACCAAATGAAATTTCCATTATAACAACAATCCCTACAGTAATATTACGTCCTCTCGCACTGTTTCAAGGTCCATCCATTTGCATAACAAAGCATGTATATGGTTAAGGCAAGGCTTAACAGTATTAGTAGTGAACATGTTTGTAGGCAGTGACTAGCTATAGCAAAATATCCATACCCACAAGGCATGGTTACCTAATGATTAACACAATTATGAACTTTGGATCGAGTATTACAACTGGTTTGAGCCCTAGCGGGGGATCGCTACATGATGTTCTTGGGCAAGACACTTCACTCTCACAGTGCCCCTGGAGGATTATAAAAGGGTACTGGTGAGATTAATGCTGGGAATAACTCAAGATGACTAGCATCCTATCCAGGGGGGAGAAGAAATACACAAACGTACTCCTAGTCAGTTAACACTTGTGAAACCCAAGAAAAGCTCTGGCTCCAGGGGGGTACACAGGATTTCAAGTGATGGGGATGATCAAAGAATTTTTTTGGGTTTAATATTTTCGATTCCAGTATATTTTGGATTACCGTAGGAAAATTTGGCAACTGGTTCTTCAAAAAATACAAACAAACGCGTTTTGCTGATGTTTAAAAGATAACAATGCAGTCGCTTTACATTGCATGTGACATTAAAAAAACCGGTTTCTGTTTCCCTTTGTCTTATATCATTTAACCCTGTCTGGAAATTTTAAGAATCAGAAATTTGGCATGGGATTTTTTTGGGGTTAGATTTTGGTCCAGGGATTATTATTATTATTACTATTTTTATTTTTTTTGGGGGGGGGGAGGGGGGGGATTATGGGGGGTCATGAAATGAATTTTGCCTCCATTTGATTAGCCACGTAGCTTCACGTAGTCTTCACTATTCCCTACCCCTCAGAGGTCAATGGAAATGCCAGCGGGGAAGGGAGCATCAGAAACTATTAAGGTAAAGTATGAGGCTCAACTGGAATTTTCTTCCCTTTCTTTATCATGCAGTAACAAAGGTAAGGTAAAGTATTGTGCTGAACGACATATATTAAATAAAAAGAAATAATAAATCAAAGCAGGAAGAAAGGAAGGAACTTCCCGGTGAAGAGACATCCCTTCAACCTCTCTTTCTCTTCTAAACTTTTTTGCAGGGCAGAAAGGAATGAATATATCACTTTTACAATTAAGCCTCTAGACAATATAATGGCTACCCTGCAAGGGAATTAAAAACATACTGTCAAGCAGTCCAGATCAAGTCCTTAAGCTGGGGTCACTGCGTTGTGTTCTTGGACAAGGCACTTTTCTCTCACAGTGCATCCCTCCATTCAGGTGTATCAATGGGTACCCTACACATACCAACCTCTACACATAATTTCCATTTATCAAAGAAACAATATTATAAATATGTTCTACAAGAAAGAGGTACGATGAGTAAAATACAGAATGATTGGTGCTTTTGGTATCTACTTAAAGGTCAAATGAACCAAAATTTCGACATTCTTTCTTTAGCGATTTTAAAGCAACCAAACACTAGAAGAATTCATTATTAAGAAAACTTAAGGCGAAATTTTGCTTTCTGAGCCTTAAAGCGCAAACTATAGCAAAAACTACGAAGATTTCCGAAGACTTCACGAAAACGTTTCAAAATGACCGCGCACTGAAATGGAAGGAATGGATCAAGCTTTGAATTTTGTGACGTAATAGTTTTATTTTACGGCTTTGCGATCGAAGAGGCGATCGTCGTTTAAAGAGCGAATAATGTAAAGTTTGAGAGTTTCAGTCAGTCTGAGCAATTCAAATAATTCTGAAAGGATCTAAGCTTTTTTTAAACATTGTTGTTATATTTATTACTACATTGGAATCCAGTTTCAAAGATTAATAATTATCAAAGCACTGAGTAAAATTGTAAGCATTGTACGATATAGGAGGTTTTCAAACACTAGATGGCGTATAAAAATCATCAGTCTGCTCAGCTTGGTATAGGACAATTAATTTTGTTATATACCCCAAGTGAAATGTAGTTTTTTTTGGATTTGCACGTAATTCTTATCAGGACGTGTGCGGCTTGCATAGGATGTGGCCAAAAGCCACATCCAAGATTGAATTCACTGTTTCTTTTCCGTACTCAAGAGTCACACAAAATACAACAATAAATTTGTACTCAAAAATTTAACTTGAATGTAAGGATATTTCTCAATGCAAATTCGAAACCGTCAAAGCATCACGCAGGGTAAAACTCTCAATGAATAAATTCGTGTCGCTTTATTTTTCAACTGAAGGAAAATTCAATGTTGAAATAAGTACAGAGCGTTTACACACTGTTCCTGTGGACACTGTGAGTTCTGTTTGTATTTGCTGTTTTTTGGTCCATATTTATTTAGCCGGTGCCTGTTATTTAGTGCTCGAAATTAACGGTTGTAAACCCAACATAAATACAACCTTTGAAGCATAATTTTATACGCATCAAAAAGCACGTGCACGTGCATGGAAGCAAATTATTTGGTGAGGATATTGAACTAACGAATTCAAATTCTAATACTTGATCATGACCAGCCAAACCAACAAAGTAAAAGTGCTAATAATCATAACAAATACTCTATCTAGCTCTAGGTAGAGTAAGAAAGGTGCAAAATGCATACCTCTAACTTCCTTCGTTTAGCAAAAGCCAAACGGACAGGGGGACCTTTGTGCTTCGGGAGGCGTTCTTCCCCGTGATTTCTTTTCCAAACAAAAAAACTAGTCGGCATAGCATCCTCTTTGAGGTGGAGTCTGAGCGGCTTGAAATCAGAACCAGAAACCTACGTGTCGCCAGATTTTCTCTGAAGCAGTCTTCGGTAAAATGAACCGTACAAATGCGAGAGTTCTTGTCTGGCTTAAATTCTTTTCTTTTCATTTTCAAAAGCCATTGTTTCCCGAGCTTTGAAATTGTTGGAAACTTAAACGTATTTACTTTCGACTTTAAGCAGTTTGGTGCTGCACAAAACACCATGATGTCCCATTCTTGTGAGCTTCATCACTGAAAGACTTTGAATTTCCCCCAATTTCACAGCACACCAATAATGACGTCACAGTTTTAAGTTCCGAAAATTTTCGACAATTTTCCCAAGCGCTCTACGATTATGAAGGCCTAAAATAAGCATTTTTCAACTTAAAATTTCTCTGTTTTGCACAGTCCAATTACTTTGAAATTTCAGAATATGTTTATTTGGTTCTTAATCAACAAGTTGGCCTAAAAAAAAGAAAATTCGAAATTTTGGTTCATTGGACCTTTAATAGAGCAGTTTTCAAATGAGTGTCGTAAAACAAAATCCAAAGTAATCACTCTGACCAATCACAAAGGACGCAGGCAATCCAGTGAACCAATCAAAACTTGAAGCAAATATATGTAGCCGGCGTAAAGCGTGGGAAAACGTGCATGAGCAAGTCACAATTATTGGTTTTAGTTTTATTTCTGATTAGTCGAAAAAGTTGCAAGAGTTTTTTAGGTCAATCACTGAGCATAGTTAATCAAATTCAATGCAAATGCTAATTACTTTCAACACTTAAGTGAAAACCACTCTTGCTATATATCTGTGTTTTAAATCAATGGTTTTGTTTGTGTGTGTGCAATGGTGTTAAGGACAGCAATGCATGGCTGTTTGCAGGTTGTTTTGCAGAGGAAAGCTATAAGCAATGTGCAAAATGCAGAACCCATGCATGCATTCTGTTCATTAGACCTTTTGCTTGGCGATGTTTGTGTTAAATATACATAAATTAAATAAATCAAATGTTGCTTATTTAATAGTCAGAATGCCAAGCGCTGGTAGTGAGCATCTATCATTGACATGTCTTTTTACCCTGGCTTATCACTTTCATAATCTAGCTGAGCTTGTATTTTCAATAGTAAATAGTTTGGATGTTTAACAACAGTCAACACTATTCAAGAGATACAATCATTGTGCACATGTATGTTTGGCAGGGCCTTGGCACGAGAAACAAAGGGCGATCTGGAGACAAAGGATTTCCAGTCCTAGATTGTAGGCCTTATGGTTTTCATGTATCCAGTCATGATGTTTCTATATACTGTATGGAACGGCCAGTCCAAAAAAATTTGAATTAATTCAAAAATCCCATGTCCCGAGAGCCCTTTGTTTCTCGGGACAAGCAAAAAGGGCCATGGAGTCAAGAATGGGGGAGGGGGTCCTTGCAGAAAGCTTTATTTCTCAATTTATTTTCCCCTCCCCACTTTCCCATAAATAATGACCAGTCACTTATTCAAAACAACGGCGCACGTGTCCAATTTGTAACAGTTTGAATTTCCCGCTGTATAAATAGAAAGCGCAAAATTTAACAAAGTTTTCTTGGTACTTCCTAACAAGAAAGAAATATCAGTTGAAATAAAAACCAATTTTTACATACAGTAGTTTCTGAACTTACCTTCAGAAGCAGTGTTGTGTATTTGGAAATTTCGAGGCTATTGTCAGTGACTGACATTAAACCGTCGTCTCCATTTTAGTGCTTTGCGGCCACTGTAGCTATTCTTCCTCCACTCAAATACAACCAAACAAGGAAAAATATGTTTCCAAAGACAACTGGTACCATAGATGGAGTCTTGATCGTAGCTTTGAGCAGGGGGTTTGAGGTCAAAATAAGATTAGATCATTAGAATTCCCTCAAAACCGAGAGCTTCCACCGCCATGTTGGATTCTCTCTCGTTCCCAGTTTCTTTGGCCTCACGGAACACGAACAACAAGTCACGGAGAAGACGGTTTTGACGGGATCACGTTATTTACCATCTCGCATCAGCCCGCGAGTTTTTACTTCTCTTATTCTTTCCAAGTACGTCATGTACAGTGGAATTCCGATTTCTTAAACCTCCAAGGAAAACGGAAATTGGTTTTAAAAATCGGGTGTAAAATTGCAGTGTTCAACTTTGATTGGTTGGAAGAAAGCCTTATACCGCCTTGGTTCAAAAATACAGTTAATATTAGTTCTGCACTAATTAACTTCAAAGTAGACTAATATTGTTAAACACGGAACGTGTATGAATGCACGATCGATGTAACAGAACGGACAAGCAAAAGCATGGGGAACATATGGGGAGCGCAGACTGGCGGATCCAGACCTTCAGCTAAGGAGGGGGCCCGCTTGACTATGAATGTTGAATTCTGCGAAGATAATTCTGGCATTTCAAACAAAATGCGCTATTTCCGTGAAAATAAGGTGCCCTGCATCTGCCACTGGAGCAGAAACCGGAAGGTGAATCCGTGGGGAAACACGGTGATGGGTTCCTCAGAGTTTGGAGTAATCCAAGGGCTATCTGTCAGCCAAGATTGGGTGTTGGTAAAAGTCAGGTTAAGAGCCACGTTGGGTGTCGGCCTAGAAAGGGACGAGGGAACTCATGGAAAACGCAAAGGAGAGACGCATCAATGTAGGGGAACACACTAGAGAATGCACACTGAAAGCAGAAACAGATCGGACGAGTAAACGCATGGCGGAACTTACAGGAGAGTGAGCGGGCGAACGGCCAGTGAGTGTCAGCAAGTGTGTCAAAGTTAGTTGAAGGACAGTTTTGGGTCTCCATCAGGCTTAGTTTAAGGTCAGGCTTGGGACGAAACGAAGAAACACATGACAAACGAACTGGGAACGCACAGGCAAGGTGTCAAAAACGGGGCAGGATTCTGAATGGGAAAGAAGAACAAAGTGACTGAAATGATGAGATACCGTGCGCGTAAACGCGCGTGGGAACTCGCAGAGCGGAGTCACTTGGTTAGCCACTGGGAAAACCCGAAAGGGGAACACACGGGTTAACAAACCGGGAAAGAGGAAGTGTCCAAAAGGTTCAGAGATCCCAGGAGGAATGCCGAAGGGTATTTACTCGCGCACCGTACGCTTTCGACCCACAAAATTCAGCAAGCTCAGACCGCGCGGCTCATAAAGCTAACGATGTCACTAAGAAGTAATGGATAAGTAATTTCGCGTGTCTCCTTGTGATCTATACCGAAAGTTGCGGACTTTCCTCAGATTGAACAATCACAGGGCCAAAATAGTTTTCTATATAATAAGAAGTTAATTCTTTTCTCGAGTTTAGGTGACGTATTTGCATACATAACTCAATACCAAGAGAGAACTGAAAAGTCAGCATAAATAAAGCTTTTTTATTTAATGCGATTAAACGTCCATTGTAAATTTCTCATGGAACATCACTTCTCGTTAACGGCTCAATGAAGAATTCCCGTTATACTGACCGCGCGAAAATTGAGGCGAGTGCTGTTGTTGTCTCTCACCCCAGTTTTCGCGCGGACAAAATGCGGGAAACTCGCAATTCGTGCGAGAGGGTACGTTAATAACGCAGTTAATGGTTCAAAACTTTTGTCTCTGCTCATCAAGTTTTTCAATGTACAAATGTTTATTCCTTTTCTTTGACTGATGCTGTCACAACACCGCTTTCTATTTCAGCGTTTAATTCTGTCACCACTGTCATGTGATCAAATTTCTCCGGGAATATATTAAAGGTTTTCAGGATCTCCTCTCTGCGATCGCTTTCTGAAGCGTAGTACATCTGAACTTGATAGGCCAACCACTGCGCATCCAACACGCTCTGTGAAGAAGATAACATTTTATTATTCCACTATTGCGCCATTTTACCTTTTTGGGGCAAAAGAACGCGCAAAATATGCCACGTTATTACACTGTAGAGCAAGGCAAAAATACGGACTGAAAGAGGAGCGACAAAATAGCCGAACCTTACTTTTTTTTTTTAGTGAAATAATAAATCCCTTATTCGATGGTTTAACATATAATACGAGAGGACATTTGCTCATGGCTCGTATTTTTCCACGCCGCTTCGGGACACGGAAACATACTACGCACTCGCAAAATATCCGCGCGTATTATATGTAAGACCATCGAATAACGTGAATGTAATCGCGCTAAAAACATTCTACCAATGGCTAACATATGGCGAAAAAAGAGCAATTTTTCAGGTAACGACGAGACGCCATTTTGAAAATTATCGCAGAGAAGACCCTGGTGACGACATTGCTATTGCTGCACCCAAACATATCACAGTTTGGAAAATTTGACCGACATTTTTCAAGTTCGTCGTTTCGTCAAAATCCGTCTCAATCTTGTCCAATCTTAACCTTCCTTGTTCGTTTTTGGTTTGTTATTACATCTTTGGTATTTCTCTTCCTTAATGAATTATTATTTCGAGATTTCTTTCCATTTGATGATTATTTTTTGCATTGAAAAAGAGACGTAATTCACTTACCATTTCATTGGTGTCTACTTCTCCAACCAAAAGAATTAATCCTGTAATATGAAAATGAAGGTGCGGTTATTATACCTAATCTTACCTTTTTGGTACGCTTCGGCGGCATATCAGGCGAGTTTGGTCGAGCCATGGTTCGTATTTTAGTGAGACGGAGTCGAGCCAAAATACCCATGGCGAGACCAAACGAGCCTAACATGCTTCCGAACCGTACCAAGAAGGTACGATTAGGTATTTTAATACAGCCACCAAATTCAGCCAAAAATCTGGAAAGTTCTTGTTTCTTGTAAACTTCAATGGGTTTCTTCTCGTCCTCGACAACATCACTCTGTTCAAGCCATGCTTGCCAGGTAGTGCAAATTGTGTGATACTTTCTTGGTCTTCAACACTTTTTTACTCGTCTTTTTGGAGTTTCATTCTCTTAATTTTCGAAATCAAAATTTAGCAAAAAATTTGGGAACTCCGACTACATTGTTTCAGTCTGAATGAACATCGCGCAGTTGGCGAGCGCGCTCAAGTTTATTTTTTCAAGTTGGTAAACACCAGGTAAACTTCAATTACGAGGTTTTGTTTTATTGGTAAGAGCTCTTTTCAATTCATCGTACGGTAACACTTCTTTACTTCAAAGTGACCATGTTATCGTGGTACATCAGGTCAGTGACTTGATATCGTAGGACATCAGGACAGTAGATCGCGCTTCCGATTGGCTACTTGGGAGTTTGGGTATGGTAAATGAAATAAGTACCTTTATTGTAATAGTTCTTCTATAAATAGCAAATGAACTATTTTTGATCACAAAATAACATTACGTGTACAAACCTTTACTGTCTCTTAGATCTATAAAATGTTTCATTGCCAGCGACCTGGGAGCATTTTCACCTCGCGTCTGTTGAAATGAAACCACATCAAAGATGACTGATAATAAATAACATTTCTACTACCTTTAAAGGACTATTTTAAAGTTCTCAGGGGTGCTTGTTTCTTTTTAACGCCTTTTGTTGGGGAAGGTAGGAAAGTGAAGTTAATTTCAAATCATAAATCGGCTTGCTAGAGCATCTACTGCATATGAAATATCTGGTTAATGTAAACTAAATGTATACAAAAGAATATTCACCAAAATAGTAATATCAAACCTTAAAGTGTGGGATGGAAGTTTTCTCCAAATAACCGTTTCCGGCTAAAAAGTTCCCTGCAGGGGTGGGGGGCTAACGGAAATAGAAAGAGAGGGTAGCGCGCATGTGCGCGCGCTAATGATGCGAAAAATTATGTGCTGCAAAAATGCGTAATAAATGAAAATTTCCCGCAAAACTACATTCTGCGTCGGCGAAAAAACTATCCAGTGATAAGAACAAGATTTAATAATGTTTGCAACGAGTTATTTAAGAGAATTTGAGAAGAAAATTGCTGAAGAACAAAATAGAGAACGTTCAAATGACAAGCACACGCAAGATTCAAAACATACGTCATTTAATTAACACGAAGAAACGGTTATTTTCTGCCTTTCCTGGGCTGGTGGCGATTGGGGTCTCCTTCTTTTAGTTAAAGTAAAGTTTTTTTTACAAACGTGTTAAGGTGGCTTACTACAGTTTTGAGGGGGTAAATGAGCCCAGCTTTTAACTCTTTAATAAGATGTCCAGAAAGGTTTTAACTTTCACTTATTATTGTTTGTTGTATCCTACAACCAATATATGCGACATTTGAGCCATACAGATGCTAATAAACAACCAAAATGAATATCCGAGTGCATAAGAGGAGACTGGGCACTAGTAGTTTCAATTGCGTATTTCTCAAAATCTGCCTGTACGACCCTACCTCAAAAATTCAGAAATTAGAAATTGCATCAGATATAACATTCATGCAAAATATATTAAAAATCTGTAAGACAGATTTTTTGCAACATAGGAAAATGTGTTTTTTTTACCTATTTTATAAATAGCTCAAAATCTGTCTTACAGATTTTTTTAGATTTTGACAGTTGACGTGATTCACCCCAAAAAATTAATTGTGAAAATTTCATTATGGGTCGTACGGTAGGTTTTTGAGATATTTTGAGCCGAAGACAGGCTTTTACGTGGGAGGCGCGGTGGCCTAATGGTTAGTGCGCTGGTCTCCGGATCGGGCGGTCCGGGTTCGAGCCCTGGCCGGGGCACTGCGTTGTGTTCTTGGGCAAGATACTTTACTCTCATAGTGCCTCTCTCCACCCAGGTGTATAAATGGGTACCGGCAAATTTACTGCTGGGGGTAACCCTGCGATGGACTAGCATCCCGTCCAGGGGGGAGTAGCAATACTCCTAGTCGCTTCATGCTACGGAAACCGAGATAAGCTCCGGCCTGATGGGCCCCTAGGCTCGTATAGAGACTTTACCTTTACCTACAGGCTTTTACGACCTCCGACAAGAATCGAATTGCGCATGCCCTATTATTTGAGCGCGCGATCGTATGACGCCACACGTTATGAGGGATGAAAAAAGCGAATTAGAACTCCTCTGTCGGTTGTTTATCAACCTATCTGTAGCATTGCTTTCGTCCTATGACATGTCTAAAACTTACTGAAAATTTCTGAAACGGTCAACTTTCGAATCAAGGGTTCAAACTTGTTTTCGTTTCCTTTAGTGTTGCTCACGAAAGCTTTGCGAGCGCGAGCGATATTGACGTCAGCAGCCGAATCGTAGCGCGCGCTCTTGCCTCGTAAAAACTTAATTCGAAACCTAAAGCAACGCTGTATTTTTTCCGTTAGCTGACGGAGCCAATCAGAACAGTGAAAAACCATTTTGCGCGCTTACATCTGATAAATCCACGCGCAGTTGCTCCATTTGTTACGTCACAAAGGAAAAAAAACCTTTAGCTCAGTTTGAGAACAGAAACGCTTTAAACAAAAGCTTTTTAAAGTTCTTAGTGAATTTACTGCAAACAAGTAAAGATTAAAATGGGAATTGCTTGGAGCTCTTATAAATCGAAAAGGGAAGAGAAAGCCAAGAAGAAAAGGTATACAATAGTTACATTATTCTGCTTTTTATCTCGCTAAAATTAACAAAAATAGTTAGTGCAAATTTTGCTTTCCTTTTCCTCGCAGGCTACACAGTAAGAATCGCTTTCACATTCCTGACTGTCAGTGTTGACTCAGTGTATTCCTGTACGATCACCAAAGACGACATTACAAATGAAAGACAAAAATTTACCACTTAGAAAAAATATCAACCTTGATGAAATCGAGCTCCATACGAACGAAGAATGGAAACTACCGTACAAGAATTTAAGGTACAGGAAGTATTCTATCATCCTATTCCTTGTAGTTTCCCTTCCGGTAACGTATAAGTATGAATAAGCAGTTGAATAAGCGTCGACTGTCTTTCTTTTTCTTTTTTGACAGATAAATCTATACTCGCAGTCTCTCCTTAGGATCTGAAATGTCGCGAAATAAATTAGAGTAGTTTATACTGTGTTAATTCATTCACTGTTGAAATCAATACACCCAATTGACAAATAAGAATCCCTTACATGAGCTGGGGTTTAAATAAACGCCTCGAATAATAATAATAATAATAATAATCAACTTTATTTATAGAGGGTAAACACATAACAGTAAAAAACTGACAAACCAGTGGCCCTCTAATATAAAATACAATCGAGAACTAAAAATAATGCTAAAAATCTAACAATCTAAAATTACAAAATTTAGTTTAAAATACGCTATAATATAAAAACTAGGTAAAAATTACTCTAAAATGGCGAGATTGATATAAAAGAGTTAACTAAAAGGTAAAGTGATCTAAATGTTTGTATGTATCTTTAAAAAATTTAAACGTAGCCTTCTTAAAACTTACTAAACTAGGCTTGTTCCTTATGTTGCTGGGTATAGTATTCCAGAGGCGTGTAGTCGATACTGTGAAAGACCTTCCGCCTTCTGACTCCCGTTTGAATCGGGGGCAGACAAGGTTTAGTAGTCCATGTCTGCTCGATCTTTCATTGATGTCGGCGTTTCTTATCAGCATCTGTGACAAATAATATGGACAGTCCCCAGACAGTCGTTTGTATACCATTGATAACCTATTTACATTTGCCTCATGATAAAATGGAACCCAATCCAATTCTCTAAACAGTTGTACGCTATTCGCTTTAGTATCCGCATTTAGTATTACACGTGCTGCGCGTTTCTGAAGTTTAAATACTCTTTGTAAATTCTCAGCAGAGCATGAAGTCCACACGGTTGATGCATATAGCATTGTCTGCTTGATCATAGCATTATAATAGAGTTTCCTTTGATCAAGAGGAAGAGAGCGTCTTATTTTTCGCAACACGGCGATTCTCGATTCTCTTCTCGAATAAACCCCGGCCTTTTAGACCCGACGTTTCTTTGAACCCGGTGTTTGTTCGGCGCCAGGAATGAAATCGAGAAAAAAAACGTTAAAATCAAAAAATGAAATTTTTATACGCGACTAGGCGGCACCTTTCTCTGCAGTCACTTTCGTATTTGCTGTGATGTGTGCTTGTCTTTTTACAGACCTATCAAAGATAATCAATGCTTGCAGCACAACGATGCAACTTTGAATGAGACAAGCTTCTCTGAGTTGAAAACCAAACTTGAAGCTTGCTAGTTCTACCAGTTCAAACACAACATCTGCTGTATAAATGGACTGTTTGTTCACTTCCTAATCTGTACTTCACAGAAGATATGTAATTTGAGCCAGCTTAGCGCTGGTTACGTGTTTTACCGCGCTTGGCGCTGGTTACATATTTTCTCGCGCTTGGCGCTGGTTACGTGTTTTTCCGCGCTTGGCGCTGGTTACGTGTTTTTCCGCGCTTGGCGCTGGTTACGTGTTTTCCCGCGCTTTGCGCTGGTAACGTCTTTTTCCGCGCTTGGTGCTGGTTACATGTTTTTCCGCGCTTGGCGCTGGTAACGTGTTTTTCCACACTTGCCGCTAGTAACGTGTTTTCCCGCGCTTGGCGCTGGTTATATGTTTTTTTTTCGCGCTTGGCGCTGGTTACGTGTTTTCCCGTGCTTGGCGCTTGTTACATGTTTTTTTTCGCGCTTGGCGCTATTTTCCGCGGTTGGCGCTGGTTACGTGTTTTTCCGCGCTTAATGGCGCTGGTTACATGTTTTACCACGGTTAGCAAAACTCACACGTTTTCCAACCCTTTACACTAGTTGCATGCTTTCATCTTCGTGAACTAACATCGCGCGACAAAATGAATCAATAAGAATTTAACCTTTTCGAGATCGGCCACTCGCAATTCGCTAAACAAAAGCGTCTGGTATCATTTTCTAAACAAGCTAAAAATAGTGCGTATGAATTCCCATTTTCTTTCAATTTTCAATTAAGTTATGGTAAATTTATAAACTCTTGGATGATAACACTCCATGAGTCAGTAATGTGCTAGTACAACAGTTGTCAGTAAAAAAAGGCAAACTGCCATGTTACAAGCTTTCAAATATTTTCCATGCAATCTGATCTAAAACGTCTGTTGCTCAAAGTCCGTGCAGCTATTCTGGTCACAATTCTAAGAAATCGTGAAATCATTCGTAGAAATCATAATCTCTCATGATCACAAAACATCTCTAATAACGCTCCGTGATTGGTTAATTACACAAAAGTTATCCACTGTCGTGATCTTTTTTCAGCCTTTCAATCAATTTGCCAAGAAATCTGCCAACGGATAAGTTATCTGTCAGCTTCTTAAAACTTGTAGATCAAGTTGTATTGCTCTTGTTTCTGCAATATTTTACAAGTCAGAACTGACTAACAACGCTTCCCCGAGACTGCTTGAGGCCTTTTCAGTAGCACTCTTCGTTTTCGCTTTTGATCATGGATATTAAAACCCTAAAATTTTGAAAAACGGAACCCCATTACTTTCGGACATTTGAGCTAAAATAAGTGATTTTTTTTCAGTTATTTGTTTACTTTGTTTAGTCTACTGCCCGTGTGTCTTTCTTTTCAGAATGAAAATTGAATGAATGAATGAATGAATTGAATGCCACACTGAGCCCGTGATCAAAAGATTGTTTGAATGGCGTCCTCACTGAGCAGATAGTAGACTTTGAAACAACAACAATGATAAATTGCTTTTCAATTAGACAAACATTCCTCGGTCAGAAAAATACAACCTTAATGAAACTAAGTAAGGACCAGAATTTCTTATCTTCCAGCGAAGACTCAACAAGGCGAAACCGACTTGACTATCGCTTCTAAAGGTTACAGTCCAAAATCTATAATTTTAGTAATTTATTTCCCGCCAAATAAAGAGTTTATAACTCCTACCCAGCCATATTGACATAATTTTTAAATGTTTTGTTAACTGAGAGGGTAACTAAGAGAGGAATGGCGGTGAGTAGGGTCAAGCAAAGGGTGATGGAGAGTATGTTAAAAGAATTGAGCAATAATCACAAGACTATCTGGTGACTTAAATAACAAAAGAAAGTTTATTGGGCAATAGTCACGAGTTTGCCATGAACGGAAAATACATAGCCTTGATTTCAGTTTATCACGTTATAGCCATGAGAGGTGGCGTCTCTTTGTCTCCAGACCTGACACGTTCTGCAAGTTCAACCCTCCTCCCCCCTTCCTTCCCTGCTATAATTTATTTTTCGGGGGGGCGTGGACTTTTTTCTCCTGCTCTCACCATTGCTATAGCTTAACAAACTAATCAGTTTATTTGATTAAATCGATAAATCGGCCAGAATTTATCCCAATACTTGGCTGCCCTACATTTTTTACAGGCTCTTTTGAAACAAAGCTCGACTGTTGATCAAAAATTGACCTGCGTCATCCGGGTAACGAGACAAATCTATTTTAAGTCAAAAATCACAAATAACTTTCCATTTTAAGAGCAACAATCGTGTTCTGGTGTTCTATCAGCAAATAGAAAACAGTGGGAGAACCAATCAGAATCGCGGATTGACAACAAAACACGAATAAGTTTCCACTAGAGTGAAACAAACATCGATAAATTTAAGAACGTACCACATACCGGTAGATCCTAACAACATTTCAAGCATTTTTGTCCAGTTATCTGATCTAAAAAGTTAGCGGAAGCTTTCATTTGTAGGTCATGCTCACGATCACAGTTCTAAGAATCCGTGGCGTAGATTCATACAATATGTCAAAACATGTCTAATACCACTCTGTGATTGGTCGATATTATCAGGCTAAAAGGAACCATCCCATCCGATCAGTTCAACATTGTTGGAGGCGTTCACAACTACAAACCCTTCGTCGTTTCCGCCTTTAATCATGGATATACAAACCTTGCTAAACAATCTTCATGAAGAAGTATCCTGTTCAGTGTGCATGAACACATTCACTGATCCAAAACAGCTGCCATGTTTACACAGTTTTTGTCTTCACTGCTTAAACGGGATATTACGAACAAGTGGCCGTCGCGATGTGATCTGCTGCCCGGAATGCAGAAGGGAAAGTAGAGTCCCCACAAGTGGAAATCTTAACGAACTGCCAACCAACTTTCGAATCAACAGTTTGCTAGATGTCCTGGCCATCAAAGAGTGCAGTACAGCGGGGGTGACATGTAAAAATTGCGACAAAAGAAGCGCACAGAGTTTGTACTGCTTCCAGTGTTGTGGGTTCTGGTGTGGCGATTGCATCACTGGCCACAACATGATGCGAGAGAATAAAGAACACCGTGTGTTGGCGCTTAAAGACTTTCAAGACGAAGACTATGAGAAGGTTTTAAAGCGACCAGCATTTTGCCAAAAGAAGCATCATGAAAAAGAAGAGCTGAAGTTCTTTTGTAAAACTTGTGAAATTGCCATTTGCAACACTTGTGCTTTAACAGACCACGACGGTCACGCCAAGATGCCTTTGGAAGAAGCTGCAAATGAACGCAAGTTACAAGTGAAATCTGTGATTGAATCGCAAAAGCAAAAAGTGCAACAGAACAGAAACAAAATCACCAAACTTGATGAAACCAGTGCTAAAATTCAAGAAAGGGTGGCAACCGTGAAACGAGACGCACAGAAGTTTGCTGACAAGATGATCGGTGTCATCGAAGCGACGAAACAGGAAATATTTAATAAAGCAGAACGTCAGGCAGCAGAGTCACTCGAGCGTCTTGTAATACAAAAGGGCGAGATTGAACACCAAGTGAACACGACCGAGACAGTAATTGAACAAACTGAAACACTTTTAAAACGAAGCACAAGCGCCGAGATTGTTCAATTGAACAACTCGTTAAACACGATCTTTCCAGAAGGAGGCAGTGATGAAACAGAACAAGTCGACTGTGACCTTGAAGTTACTCCTCAATTCATTTTCGCAGAAAATGAAACATTAATGGACAAAGCAAAAACTGAAGGAATCGGCGAATTTAAAACATTCCTCAGCAAGACTTGCGGGCATAAATCAAGTGCCGAAGGAAAAGGAATCACTGAAGCAGTGGTTGGAATTGAAGCACAAATTCTCCTAACAACAAGAAATGTCGAAGGAGAACAACATTACGAAGAGCGAGATTGTGTCACAATGCAGATCAGGAATCGCCAAGGCCATGACTGTGCAGCAATATCGCAAGTCCAAGACAACAAAAACGGAACCTACAACATCAGCTATTTTGAAAAAGAATCTGGAAAATGCGACGCGTCAGTGAAGGTAAATGGTGAACATGTGTATGGCAGTCCATTTACTGTTGAAGTCAAACCCAGACAGTTCAGACCCGTGTTATCGTTTGGTCAACCAGGGAAGACTGCTGGAATGTTTAACAGGCCTTGGGGAGTGGCAGTGAATGAACGTAATGAAATTGCAGTGACTGATAGTTGCAACAATAGAATTCAGGTGTTCAGTAGTGACGGAACATTAGTAAGATCGTTTGGTACAGAGGGTAATAAACAGGGAGAATTTAACTGCCCTCGCGGGATAGCCTTTGATAAGAATGGAAATATTATAGTGGCTGACAGTCATAACCACCGTCTTCAATGCTTCAGTGAGCAGGGTGAGCACCTAAACACATTTAGTAGCAAGGGAAGTCTTGATCACCAGCTGAACGGTCCTCGCGGTTTATCCTTAGACAGCGACGGGAATGTTATTGTCGCTGATGCAAAGAATAAAGTAATCAAGATATTTCACCCTAATGGTCAGTTTTTACGTAAAATTGGCGTAGAGGGTTCTTTCACCTTCCCCTTTCACTGTATCCAATATGACAAATATCTTATAGTGTCAGACAGTCATGAACATTGTATTAAGGTTTGTGACATGGATGGAAATTTTCTGTACAAATTTGGAAAGAAGGGGGTGGGTGACGGGGAGTTCAATGAACCTAGTTGCTTGTCAGTTAACAAGGCAGGACACCTGATGGTCTGTGATGCATTGAATCAGAGAGTTCAGGTGTTTGAACTGAGTGGAAAGTTTATAACAAAGTTTGGAACAAAAGGGAGCGGGATAGGAGAGTTTAATGTCCCAGTCTCTACAGCAGTTCTTTGTGATGGTAGGATAGTTGTAAGTGATATCAAAAATCATCGCATCCAGATTTTTGAGTAGATATGACATTCACCTTCTGTACGTAATATGAATCTTGAAGTTACTTATAGTTAGAAAAAGATTACCAGAAATATTTGTCAGCATTTTTAAGGCCTCGCAGGAGACATTAGCTTTAATAGGTTATCTTTAAGAAAGTGTCCATGGAGAAAGTAAAATGACAGCTGTCAGTTGAAATTTTACCCATTTGTTAGTTGTCATTATGAAGGTTGAGGGACGTTAGCAGTAAAAAGTTTGAAAAATTTGTCATCTAACCATATACAGACCCCCTCCTAACAGTAGCCTTTGATTACACAAATATTACATTCCATGTTTTTTATTACATAGTGTAAATTTTTTTAGAGCATTTTGGAGTTAGGAAAACTAAGATGATCTTGAATTTAAGTGCGATGGTTCCTGTTAGCCACTATTACTTAAAAGTAATTTACACTGAAATATGTCAACTGAGAAACTTGTAAAATATAAGCTGAACTGATTGAATGATATCTGTAACAAAACTACTTTAAATAATTTACAATAGTCTCTATATTCAGTTTTACTAAGCAGGCAATGTACTTTTAAATTGAATGTAAATAAACACTGGTTTATATTTAGTTTTGTGACATAAGTAAATCTGGGAGAATTTAGTGGCTAATAACATACATCTTTGTAATAAATAAACAAAAATGTACACTTGAGTGTGAATAAATCGTACCAATTTTTCTTAAACCTTTCTTGAAATGTGAGTGCTTGATGACAACAACTTTAATGGTAGCAAGGGGATGTTTAACTCGATTGTATATATTGATTAGTGAACATTTTCGCTATAATTAATTGTAAATGAGGTCGGTGCTAATTATTATTTTTCTCATCATTATTCTTTATGCTGCTTCCTAAAGTAGTACAATTCCCACAACGTTAGAAAGAAAGACGTGAAATCAAAAGTGCTTTAGCCGTGTAATTTTGATCAACTTTGATTGGAAACAAATTTTATCTCAGAAAACCAATTTGACCCACAGCATATACGATGTAAATTGGTAGCAGCGATTTTAATGCTGGGGGAAACCCTAGGATGGATAAGCATCCCACCTGGGGAGGGAAAGGTCAAAATACTCACTAGTTGCTTAATGCTATGGAAACCATACATGATAATTAATAAGCTCTGGCTTGACAAGCCTCCAGGCTCAAATGCAGACTTCAACTTTTATCTTGGAAAAGTCACAGCAAGTTGCAACATTTATTGTTGAGCAAGTGATTCTGAGCTTATATGTGGGACATGGCGAGATAAAACTGGAATAGAATATAATAAAACTATTCATCAAATCAGCAGTGTTTTCATTACTAAATGCACTTATCATTGCCTTTCCCAGGGGTTGACCCCGGGGACACCCCCGGGGATTTCCTGGGGTATGGGGCAAAATATTCACACCAAATTCTCCTCCCCTAGAGGCTAAGATGAAGACAAAATACCTTTATTTACAAAAAAGACAGACAAATCTGTCTATTTTTGCCGCTTTCTTTGCACTGACTGAAACCTTTCAGTACACGCATTTCTTTTCTTGCCACATCCCCGGTTTGGCGAAGGGCTTCATCAAAGACAGAGCCCTCAGACTTCTTAGAACTAACTCTTCAAAAACACTTTTTTGAAGAAGTCATTAACAAAAAAAAAGATCAAGTCGCGATTACGCGACAGAGGCTATCCAAACAGCATAGTTGAAAAGATCCTCGCAGAAGTCAAATTCACAGAGAGAAAATACACGCTACAGAGAAAACAGAAGGTGCGAAAAACCATATTGCCTTTCGTCACACAATACAACCCATTAGTGCCAAAGAAAAAAATCTCAAAAAGGTCTTAATGGGCAAATGGCATATCATTGAGAAACAATCCCTACTTCGAGAGATTTTTCAGGAACCACCAATTACCTTTTACAAAAGAGGCAGATCTTCTAGAAGATATACTCGTTAGAGCAAAACTATAAAGGTTAAACTAATTATATACAACATCACGAAACCCGCAGGAGTCGTGTCAGGCCTGTCACACTTTTAACACCAATGTCTATCAAATCCTGGGGGTGCATCCCGGGGGTCTAGCACGCTCGTTTCAAAAACTAAACAATGCCCCCACCCCGCGAGACAATTTTTTTTCAAAAATGTACCATTCCCCGCATGTTCCTGGGGGTTTTCCGGGGGTGTCCCCGGGGTCAACCCCAGGGAAAGCCAATGATAAGTGCATAACCTGTCCAATTTCTTCTGCATTTTTGTCAATAATTTATCCAGATGCATAATGGGGCTCAGTGTCTAAAAAATGATAGAGCATTATCACTGGTTACTTTAATCAATAACAGCAGCCTAGTGTACAGTCAGGCATAATCTACAACTGTGGAAATCATGACTTTAACCTTGTTACAAAATCAGTTGGAAACAATTTGTCTTATGCTGCAGTGCAAATATTTTGCAACCAATTATCAAGAAACTTTAATCACCAAAATAATTGAAAAATAAAATTGTTTCCCATAACTTGAGTGCTGAAGGCACAAGCTTCTAGGGGTGAATCTTGGGGCTTGCTCTGCTGGGAAATATGTAACATTTTGACTACTTCAAGTGCCATTTCCAGGTATTTTGGGTTAATCAGACAAGAAAACAATTGAGTGATTAGTTTACACTTATCATATGTGTAACTCTCCCCCAAGATTTGTGACTTACTATATCTAAATAAATCCAATAAAACCATTTAAATCAAAAATTGAAAACAGTTTCCACACCTTCTGTCCATATGTTGAAGCTTCCCCACTTGATGATAACGGATTACTTCCAAGGAGCAACTTCTGAAGCAAAAAAGTATATTTATAAAGATAAGAAAAAGTGAAAGTTTTCTACAGGTATTAAAGACGTAAAAAAAATATTCATTTTGGTCACCTGAAGGACCAAATGAAATTTCCATAATAATAACAATCCTAACACTACTAACAGGTCCTCTCACACTGTTAAAAGGGCTATGGACTTGCATACCAAAGCATGTGATATATGGTTCAGGCAAGGCTTAACAGTACAGTATTGATAGTGAACATGTTTGTAGGCAGTGACTAGCAAAAAATCATATTTTGAAAATGTGCGGTTCCAGGAAATGTCCATACCCATGAGGCGTGGTGGCCTAACAGTTAGCACAATGATGAACTTTGGATCGAGTATTACAGGTTTGAGTCCTAGCTGGGGGTCACTACATTATGTTCTTGGGCAAGACACTTCACTCTCACAGTGCCCCTGGAGGATTATAAAAGGGTATTGGTGATCGATGCCAGGAGTAGCCTGTGAGACTCATGTTTTTCAGTTCAATCTCATAGTCTCGCAATGAGACCAAAAATCCCACAATAAACAGAGTTACAAGCTGTTGAATACAGTTCCCTTGTAAAATTTCATTTTGAGCTTGCTAAGATGATTGCCTATATTTGCCAATTTTGTGCAAATCCATAGTTAGTAAAGATATTCCATCAGTCTGTTCATTGGAAACACAGTCCATGACCATATTTAGAACACAAATTAGGTTATCATTACCAGTCTGATTTTAACATTCTGGTCACGTTTTTAAAATGGTTTTGTTTTGCAAGACCCTTTGAAAACTGTTCATTTCCTGATTGCTATTGGTCCCTTCCACTCACATGTCTGTTAGCTCAAGTTACACTCTACCATGTGCATTTAGCTCAGATAGCATAACTTAATCATCTTATTGTGTTACGGCATTGCTTCAGTGGTTAGTTTTAAAATACTTTAGCTTCCCCCTCCCCTCCCACCCTTGTTTCAGTGGGTGCAGAGGTTATTGTTGTTAAAAGGCAGTCTGCCATTGGTCGTGCATAAGGGTGGGTTTAGATTGATTTCAATAAAGCTTCTCTCTGTGCCAAACAGTTGGTCTGTGTCCTTTCTGTTATTCCATTAGAGTTTTATGGAGGGAAATAACATATAGAGTGGTTTAGTCTCACAGAGAAAAGGCCTTTACTTAGTTGATTTGTCCACCATTCAATCAATCTCCAGATTTTTACTGAAATCTCCAGATTGTTGGTGCTTTGAGGTCGAGAGGTCTGTATATAACAAGCTATTTTTAATTGAACTGGAATTAAAGTTATGAAAGAAATTTAACATTTTGCTGTATGTGCATGTAAGCAGCACTACCTAAATATGTGTTTTTTACAGCATTCAAAAAAATTTCTCAAAGTAGAGTTTTAAACTTTTCTTTAAATCATGATATATCAGTTGTAGTCAACAGTTTGTCATTTACATTAATGCAATAAAAATTGTGATCACCGTGTTCGTTAAGAAGAAAACGACCATTTATTTCCCTGCCAAGCTTAACCTGAAGGAAATCTTGTAATGTTCTGAATGTGTGCGGACTCGTGCACCCACTCAGTGATACGAAAAATTAAGCACAGCAAGGATGCTCAATACAATTCAGTGGAATCACCTTAAAGAATGCACAATTATAAACTGGAACACCAGAATTTCTATGTAAAGAAATTATTTGAATTTACCGCTGTATAAATTTTATAAACGCGCAAAATTTAACAAAGTTATCTTTCTACTTAGTAATAGTTGATCACAAGAAAAAAATATCAGTTAAAATAAAAACCGTTTGGAGCGACTTCAGAATACCCGGCCACGATTGCGTGACATTAATCTCCTGCTCCCATAGTCCCGCAGTCACGATGTTAATCATTAAATTAAAAAAAGAAATGGGACAAAAAACATTTTAAAATAAATAAATTTGATGGAATGGGTATAGAACTAGTGCTCCCGCACCCCCGCACTCCCTCAGTAGAAAAAAAAAAGAGAAATAATTATTACACGGGTATACAACTAGTGCTCCCGCAGTCCCGCACTCCCGCAGTCGCTTGTTTTCGGCTCATGGATTATAGAACGAGGAATATTCATGTGTTTCTCTTTTGTTTCCATATGCAAATATTTATTGACTGCAGGACTGCGGGAGCAGAACATTAATGTCACGTAATTGTGGCCGGGTATTCTGAAGTTTAGCAAACCGTTTTTCACATACAGTAGTTTCTGAGCTTACCTTCAGAAGTGGTGAATTGCATATTTAGAAATTCCCAGGCTCAGCTGTTGTCAGTGAACGATATAAAGCAGGTGCTGTATAAACGTGGTCGCCATTCTATTGTTTTGCAACCACTGTAGGCAATCTCTTCCCACCAAATACAACCAAACGAGGTAAATATGTTTCCAAGGGCAAGTTATACCATAGATGAGGTCCTAATCGTAGCTTTGAGGTCAAAATAACTTCGTAATTCCCACAAAACCGAAGAGCTTGCTTCCACCGCCATGTTGATTTTTCTTTCGTCCCCAGTTTCTTTCGAGTCACGCAACAAGAATAACACGTCACGGACACGTCACGGAAAATTTTTCGGGTAACACGTTATTTCGCGTCAGCCCGTGTGTTTAATTTCTCTTTCCAGGTTCGTGAGGTACAGTGGAATTCCTCTTTCTAACACTTCCCCCACTTCCACGGTAAACGAAAATCAGTTTGAATAATCGCGTGTAGAATTGCAGTGTTTGACTTCAGTTAGAGCTAGCCGGGAGAAGGCATTCACCCGGATCGGGTTACCGTGAACTTTGAGAAATCAAGATCTTCTGCATTCATTTTGGTCTGTTCCGTAATCTCCTCACGATAAATCTTGGAGTATCATGATCAGTTCCCCTCTCCTCCCTACTCGTTGCACGAGATCCCCAAGGGGCGTACTCAGGATTTCAAGTGACGGGGATGATAGAAGGATTTTTTGGGTTTGAAGTTTTCGACTCCAGGATATTTTTGGGTGGCGTGATTTAGGAAGGGGATTTTTGGGTATTACTGGCCTTGGCTGTGTAGTTTTGCAAACAGAAAGCAAAATCAAACGAAGTTTTCCTGGGTGTCTCTAGTGTTGTTAAAATAACTAACAGATTCAATTTCTAATGTTTTTAGTGTTTAAAATTTTAAGGGTCAGAAATTCGGCTTGGGATTTTTTGGGGGGTTAATTTTTGGTCCAGGGATTTTTTTTGGGTTTTGTTGGAAGCCCTAGGGATTTTTTGGGATCTTGGTTTTTGCTCCCATTCGATCATACCCGTCACTTGAAAGCCAGAGTACCCCCCCCCCCCCCCCCCCCCGGGACGAGATCTGCCTGATCTGTTATTAGTCGTTTCTGTTTTTACACACATAGTTAATATTAACTTCGACGCAAACGTTTATTGTTTATACCTTGAGCACGATAGTGAATTTAATGCATGAGGGAGCAAACGGAAGGGAAACACACTTGAACGCATGGGGAGGGGGGGGGGGGGGAATAGTGAGGGAGCCTTAGCAAAAGCATCGAGTAATTCAAACGGAAAAAACGGAGATTGGAGGCGGGGAAGAAAGGAGGTAGCACATGGCGAGCCTAGATAGAAACGCCTATGGGGAAACATGGTGATGGGTGACTTCCCAGAGTTTGCAGAGCGCTATGTTTCAGCCAAGATTGGGTGTTGGCCAAAGTTGGGTGAAGGACAACGATGGGCAACGACCTAGTAAGGGACGAGGGAACGCACTAGAGAATACACAATGCAATGGACGAGAAAACGTCTGGCGGATCTTACAGGGAATTGAAGGGATACACCTGAGGGAACAAGGAACTCATGGGGAACGCAAAAGCCAGTGGGTGATAGCAAGTGTTGAGTGTTATCAAAGTTGGGTGCAGTACAATATTGGGTGTCACTGTAGACTTAGGTTCACGTTAGGCTGACAAGAAACAAAAAAGGATCAGCAATTCCAGACATAATTCCTTGAGACCTTGGAAAAACAAGAGAAAAAGGGTAACGCATACGGAACACACAGACTAATATATCAAGTAAGTGGAAAAGCGTACAAAGGGCCACAGTAATCCCAGGGAAAGCCGAAGGGAATTCACCAAAATGTACCGCACGCCACAAACCATAGTTAATCAAGGGGACTATGCACAAACTGACCTTTTCCCTTTGTAAATGCCCGAGTTATTTCGCGTGTCCCATTTGTATAATTTGTGGTCGGTAACTTAAATTGTGGACCGCAGATTGAATAATCATAGCGCGAAAAAATTAACATTTCTCGAGGAGTTTTGCTCAATACAGTTTGGGCGACGTAACTGGAAGGATGTCCGTCGTTTCGCATACAAGTCGATTCGCATATAAGTCGATTCGCATACATCGAGGTCATTTCGCCGACACGATCTTCGTGAAAGGATTATAATCACGCTAAAGCAAAAAAAAAAACGACACATATACAAAGAGATAAACATTCTACCAATGGCTAACATATGGCGAAAAAATAAGAGCATTTCTTTAGGTAACGACTTGCCGCTATTTTGAAAATCGTCACAGAGGAGACCCTGGGACCGACGGAAATGTTAAATGTTAAATCGAACCATCCTTGTTCCTTTTGGTTTATTATCACATCTTTTTTTTTTACACTTCAGTTAACATTTTGAGACTGTTGTCGATGTAAAGATGATTTAAGATAACAAAACTAGTTTTATATAGCGTTTCGTTTGAAGAATAGCTTTTGAATCTTGGTCGGCGGTAGGCTCGAGGAGCGAAGCCTGTGTACGAATTTCGTTTGTTGTGCCCCGTTGCATTTCCAAACGTTGTGAAACAACATGTTGGGTTTTTAAAATGCATGCTTTAGGAAAGCTTAATGTCGGCTTGTAACAAGACTTGTTGAGCACTGTCGAAGAGAAATCTATTAAATGTACTGTTGTGTTGTTTTCTAATTAAAGTGTAAGAGCCGAAAGGTTCCAGCGAATGACTTGAAACTAAATACTTTATAATTGAAAATCTTTTAAGTCTAATTAGTTGGCCTGTCTCAAAATTCAAAGGTTTGAACGCGTGATTGTAATTAAAAGTTACCAAATGAACTTGAGAATTATTCCATGAAAGCGAAACTGACTCGCCCCAACCCCATCCCACCCTCCTTAACCTCTATTCGCCCCCAACCTTTGCAATTTTCTGAATTTTAGAGACAGTTTTGTCAGTTTTAATAGCCTTCTATATCCAATAGAATAGTCCACACTTGCTCAAATTACCATCTTTTGTAAAGAAGCTTTGTCACGAAAATTTAAATCGTGTTCTTTGTGTACAAAATGGTAGAACTTCAGCGGAAACGCGCGCAGGAACTTGCTGTGCGAGAGCAGTGTTAGCCACTGTGAAGTGCCAAAAAAAGACACAGGGAGGGGTACCCAGGAGGGGCCTAACATCAGCTGCATGGGACACGAGGAATGAACAAGGGATTGCAGCGAGAATAAACATTGCTCTTTGACTTTAATTGTAATAGTGGCAGTTTAGCTTCGCATATTGTATCAGTTACTGCGGCCCGTCACTCTACTCCAAACTAAAGCCAAATGTTTACTCAAACCGAAGTATTCCCTGTGTAGGGTCTGGTCTGAAATATAGTGGGTAAAAACGTTGATTTTGTTTTCAGATATGGAAGGGGTTTTTAGAATGCGCGTCGCAAACCCCTAACATGTCAGCATGATGGCCTTGTCTCGGGCTGCTGGCGCCTGCATTTGATATTTTCCCGCCACTCTTCTTTCAGCAACAGAGTACGTGGCTAGTACGTGGTATTTTTGGGAATTCCTCTCGGCCCATGCATATGCAAAATCCCTCCTTTTAAAAAATATTCCAACTCATCACGAGCAAAGAGTAAGACGCAAGTATTTTCTTTGCCCTCTTCAGACTGTGTGGGGTCGTTTTTGGGACGAGGACGTCGATCCCTCCCCTCCCCTCTGACAGTGTCATTTCCGTATTTCCCACTGATCTTTGCGAGTGTATTTCTGTCCACCATGTCGGATGTTGCACGTGTGGAAGAAATTGTGGAAAATCAAGTTTACTGTACTTTCAAAGGTTTGTTCTTTGTTTTGAAGCTGCTCGATTCGGTTATTTTTATATGAAACATTTGCTAACTTGCTTTGCTTTGTTTGCAGGTCAAAGTCAGAAGGTGGAAAAGAAAGGCGTTTTTTCTGTTGACATCTGGGAAGACCTCTTGACGAAGGTAAGCTAACGTTTAAAGTTTGATTTATTAAACTAGACTAGGTATGACATGTGCATCGATAAGAATTCCTTCTGCCTCAGCAGAGACACATTACCTGACGAAATCTGTGATGCACATACAGGCCTGCTCAAAGCACTAACCGATCAAATCGAAACTTCATATCCAACACCCCCCTCCCCCGCCCCCTCGGGTGACCCCCGGAGCATTTTAACTTTTGCAGTTTTGTTTATTCATATTCCCATCCCCGCCGGGTGAAGAATAATGTTTTATTTTCTCACATAAGATAATGCCGGTCACATTGGCGATCAAATGCGCCCCCACCCCTGGGTAGCCAATCAAACCAAACCAAATGAAAATCGATTGAGCTCAGTCATACTCCAATCTTATTGTGTGATTGTTTTCAGGATGTAACATGTCGATCAAAGTCGATCATCGAAAACGTAGTCGATGAGTCGATAGTACTCGATATTTGTTGATAATTGTCAATCGACAAGTTTAATTTGTTGATAAAAGTCGATAATCACAAGATTTTCAACTGATTATTGATCTTATCGACAAAAAGGCAGACATATTTTTCAATCGGCCAAGAAATTGAAGTAAGTGTGCACGGCAACTGACGTCTTGCCTCCTGCCATATATCGTTTTTTGTATTTCCAGTCAAAATCAATCAAAATCAAACAAGTCGATAATCACAAGGAATTGCGTGATCGACTTTTATCGATTTCTGATATTTGTCGATTTATAAGTATCGAATTTGATCGACAATAATGGAATTTTATGGACCATCAAAATTATATGTCCTGTTGTTTTTGATTGGTTTGGCAATCAAACAGGAACTTTTCAGTGAGTTCAATTTCTGAATTTCATAGAACTTTATCCAAAGCACAGGAACCTGGTCCTGTATCTCCCTTTGTCTTTCTCACAATTTACCTTTCTCCAATGCTGAGGATGAAAGATCTTGTGGTAGCCTCTGACGACCACTTCTAGAATTATCAGTTTAGCTTGCGACATCTTTCTCGTATGTATTTGACATTGAACCCTACACCTAACTTATTTGACCGCAACTCGCTGTTTGAACCAAATAAAACTGGTTTGGATTGATAAAGTGCAGACCAAGAATAGAGATCTATTAGTTTAGAGTTTGTTTCTGTTCGAATAAAGAAGTGTTTTTGAAGGTGTGATTATTGAGTTGGATTGGCAAAACATTTGGGTGAGTTTGATAACTGAACCCAATCTAATCAATCAAACCATTGGAGTTTGAGTGAGCTCGATCACCAAATGCTTGATTAGCAATGCTAGGATTCCCCTACCCCATTAAATTATGAGAAAAAATGACCAATAAAATAGTTCTCAGTGCAAATCAGATAAAACGGAAAATATACATTCACCTTCAAAGGCAGAACACACAGCTTTCGCAGGCCATTCTACTGCAGCCACAGTGTCACAAAAGAACATGATATAGCTTCCTCATCTCTGTCTTAATTTCCAAATCAGGAGTCACAAATGTAACCATGAAGAATTATGAACACTACATTGGGTGTCTCGAAAACAAAGACCTATAAAACGAAGACCCGAAGACCCAAAGACCCTAAGACCCTAAGACCCCAAAAACTCGAAAACGAAGACCCCATAATTTTTCAATGTATTTTTACTTTCAGTGAATATTAGGGCCTTCTTTATCCCTGTCAAATTTCTTTTATCGTTGAGTGCTGCAACAAGTTTATCCGCCATCTTGAACTGAGTAACCGCGCTACCACGCCTGACCGGAAGTGACGCAAAGGCCGTCTTCTTGCATGCTACCGACTCTCTTTCTTCAAATAAAAGAACCGAGATTCAACATGAAACAGATAATTCAGTTCCACAACAAAAGGCAAAATATGTAGTCTCCTTCGCAAACTTTATTTGGGTTGTCGTTAGGACACGTATAGGACACGCGAAAATTTAAATCGCGAAATTTAATACTGTAAAATATCAATGAAATAATGAAACTCGAGCTGTTGTTTTATTTCTTTGCTTCATGTTTAGGGGTTTTTTGTTTGATTTTATCCATCAGTTATCTTCCACTGCATCACTCTCGCTGTTCAAACTGTTCTCTGCCGCTAAGTTCTATTTTGACTGTGGAATACCTTATGCTTTGTTTTATTTAGCTTGTTTTGTTTGCTATGCTTTAATACGGTGGCGATCATGTCAATTGTGTTGTTACAGTTCTGGGGCAAAAGCTACATATTGAAGAATAGGAAAAATCGAAAAATTTAATACGCTTCAATTCTACCTTCCTCTCAAAATTTAATTCTCGCGAAATATGGCTCTTGATTTTTCGCACCTTAATCCATACAGAAGAGCATCACTTCCGGTCAAGTGTGGTAGCGCGGTTACTCAGTTCAAGATGGCGGATAAACGTGTTGCAGCACTCAACGATAAAAGAAATTTGACAGGGATAAAGAAGGCGCTAATATTCACTGAAGGTAAAAATACATTGAAAAATTATGGGGTCTTCGTTTTTGAGTTTTTGGGGTCTTAGGGTCTTAGGGTCTTTGGGTCTTCGGGTCTTCGGGTCTTCGTGTTATAGGTCTTTGTTTTCGAGACACCCCACTACATTGAAGCAATTTGTTTAAATCTTCCCCACCCTTTCCATATTGTTTTAAATTCCCCACCCCAGTAACAACCACAGATGTCAAATCCCTGCCCCCATTGAAGGCACATTGATGAGTCAAGTGCTGAGGGTCAGTTTCTTGACCACTTGATGTAGTAGATCTCGGAAACTTGTTTATTAACTTTTAGGTCTGACTACAGTAGCCAAAGATCATTTTGTTTAAATGTTTTGATTTCTTCTTTGTTAACAGGTCAAGGTTTACAACAACACAAGAACAGGATATCATCCATAAGCTTATTCTAGGTTGATGATTTTATTGCAATCCAGGACCCAGGTAAACAACTCGTGTTCTTTTGCAAATGATCAATCAAAACTTAGCCTGGCACACATGGGAAACCCCCTAAAGCCTTCCCCCTGCAGGGTACTCCCTTGCTCCAGATAAAGGGAAAAAACTAATCAAATTGTGGTAGATGAAAATTAAAGCACCATCAGCTTAAGTCCCCAAAAGTCGGGAAAGAGTCTGGGAAAAAAGAAACTAAGTTCAGCGAAAGTTCATGGAGTTTTATTTACCTGGAAATGAAGAATTCCAAAGAAGAAACATTTCTCTTCTGTGCCTTGATTGTATTCTTCACAAGCACAACAGTACTCGCTGTCAGAATTGTAATATTTGTGGCTCAAAACCAACAAACTAGGTACACAACCTGGTTCACTTTAGACAGCTCTGACACAAATTTGATGGATTGAAACTCATCAAAACCTTTACAGTAGTCTTAAACCGTACCACTCCACAACATTATCGCATTGGACCAACTGGATCCATTGCATTTGACCAGAGATTTAAAACCATTGACTGACCAACAACTTTTCACTTGACTCTGAAGACATTTATGACATCCACTCAAGTTGTCAAAAATTGATTTCAGTCATCAACAACACATTCCTTGCTATTACTTAGTGTTACAATGGTCAGTCATAATTAGTTTTGTGATAAGTGCTGGGAAAAAGTCAGAGATTTTTCCCCTTTTAAATTTTATGGGTGGTATCAAGACTGTTCTTGTTTCTCTTTGGGCACCTCAGAATATGACAGAGTAACTGGTCCCTTACCCCAGGTGTGCCCAGGTTAAGGATGTTTTGAATTGATCATTGCATTGTATGATGTAAACCAAGTTCTGCTTTAGGTTTTAAAATACCACAGACATTTTACATTGCGATTATTTTTACATATAATTGGCTTGTAAGCAAATTGGATTTGAAAGTATTATGAAAGTGGATAACATCTTTTCTTTGTTTATGTTTTATGTTACATTTGTTACTGTATTTCCTCTGTTACGCATCCCAAGGGCTAATATGACGTTTTTTAATTTCCTGTCACCAAGGGAAAACTTTTCAGAATAAGGTCTTATCAGAGCATGGAGGGGTGGGGTGGGGGAGGTGCAGTGTTATATTGATCCCTGAAGGGTTAATGGTAAAAAAGATTTGGGCAAAGGGTGTGCAGAAGGGCCCTGGAACCAAATCACAGTTCTGCAATGATATAATCAAACATACCACTGATTGATATTCGCCAGTGACAAAACTACCCAGCATTCAAAGCAAAAGGAGGGAAAAACAGGTTTCTTTATCTTATTTTGGTGGGTGGGGGGGGGGGGGGGGGTCATGGATTAGTTTGTCTGAAAGGTGTTCTACATGTATGTTTATTTGAATACTACAACTGATAGTAAAGGAACAAAACAATTTATTGGTATTTTTTGGAGGTGGGGGGAGTCGGAGTGTGGAGGGTTACTTGATAGAAGGGTGCAGGCTTTGTTCTGACATAATGTTGGACACAGTTTCTTCCCCGTTCCCCCCTGGATGGGAATTCTCTGTAATTGTGTATTTACTATCAACACAATCCCTACCCTCAATATCATAGGTGAAACCCCCCCTGGAAGGGACTTCTCTGTAAGTTTGTACGTACTGTCAACTCAATCCCTACCCTCGATATCATAGATGACCCCCCACCCCCTTGAAGGGACTTCTCTGTAATTTTGTATTTACTATCAACTCAATCCCTACCCTAGATATCACAGGTAAACCCCCCTCCCCCCAGAAAGGACTTCTCTGTAATTTTGTATTTGCTATCAACCCAGTCGCTTTCCGCTATATCATAGGTGAACTCCCCCCCCCCCACCCTGGAAGGGACTTCTCTGTAATGTTGTATTCACCATGAACCCAATCCTAATCCTCTATATCACAGATGACTCCCCCCCCCCCCCCCCCCTGGGAGTGGCTTTTCTGTAATGCTATTTTGCTATCATCAGCCCAATCCCTAACCTCTTTATCATAGGTGAAAGCATATAAGCATGGGGGTGGGTGGGGTTTGCTTAATAAATGGTAGGTTCTTTAAATTTAGAATTTTCTGATGGAAGTTCTGGAATTCACAACAGTTTTCAAAGAAAACAAAATTGGAGGTTATTTGCATTTATTCTTGATGGGTGTTGGCTGTTAACAAAATCTCCTGCCATTCAGACTGAAATAATTCGCAAAGGGGTCTGTAATTCTGGGTAATACAATTTGGGCAAGGGGTGTTGGGGGCTTAAGAGGAAATACAGTAATTATTCTGCTCTTAAAGTGCCTATGAAGTAAAAAATAATTACTGCTTATTTTTAAGGCTTTTCAAAATGAAGAGACGAATGGCGTTTTCCTTTTTGAAATATCTTTTTTCGTTTTAGAGATATTCAGGTTTTTGTATTATGCAAATGAGGAAAGTGATGACGTCATTGATCGTTCCACAAAAAGATAAATCACTTAATCAAGCATATCTCTTGGAGTATTAAAGCAGTGTTCTTAAAACTTTGCACCATCACTGTTCATCATAAAAGGCACAAGATGGCACCCGTTGTGCCGTTGCCATGGCAACAGTTTTGCCTCAAAGTCTTATTTCTATTAACAATGAGATACCCAGTTTATTCTTAACCAAAGGTGATGCACTCCCAACAAGCTAAAGAAGATAGTTAAGCTAAGATGGGTACCATGTGTGTTACACGCCAGACCCGCTGCTCATTTTTAAAGTGCTGCAAATGGAGATATTTGGTTTATAACAGAAGGAGACTGGATCCAAGAATTTTGCCATGGCAACGGCACAACGGGTGCCATCTTGTGCCTTTTCTGATGAATATTGATGGTGCCAAGTTTGAAGAACACCACTTTAATACCCCAAGAGATATGCTTGATTCAGTGATTTATCTTTTTGTGGAACGATTAATGACGTCATCACTTTCCTCATTTGCATAATACCAGAAACTCATAAGGAGTTGAAACGTATAACGCGCGTTCACAGCGTTCGAATATTCAGTTTGCCAAGTACCATATTTGGAAACACAAAGAGGTTGTACGCGAATGATTTACTCGCGTAACGACACACGCAATAAAATTTTCGGTTTTGCTGTAAGTCATTTGAATTCCGACCAAAACGCCGTAAATTACTCACAGAAACTAAAGAAATTCATTAAGAGTATCCAAGTGAAGTTTTCCAGACTACTAAATGACGATGAAACACAAGAATTTAACCAAATTTAACTTTATTCGACCAAAGTTGTTCAAAAACAAGATTACGCCATTTAGCGCGAGCTTGCGCGCGCTGTGAATTTAACAATTTTGATTGGTTGATTTGTTTCTCGTGATTTTCCAAATATGGTACTTAATGAAAACGAATGTTCAGACGCTTTGTACAATGCGAATCATAGGGAGTTACACGTTTCAACCCTTATGGGTTTCTGATAATACAAAAACCTGAATATCTCCATAACGAAAAAAGATATTTCAAAAAGGAAAACGCCATTCATCCTTATTTCGAAAAACCTTAAAAATAAGCAGTAATTATTTTTTACTTCATATGCACTTTAAAAATACTTTTACAAGTAGATAAAATGTTGCTTGTTAAGTCATTCCTATTTTATACACTTTCCACATTTTATCATTTGAACTTGATATCAGCTTGGCTATGTGCATGTCTGTGGTATTTGTAGTTACTTTACAGTGGCCCATGTGTATAAATATCACTTTTAAATTCCTTATCTATTCCATTGAGCTACAGAGTGATACTGTATGTTTTTAATTTTGCCAAAAAGAAAATAAATGGGAAACAAAATATTTGAGCTAACTAGTGTTGGTTAAGTTATCAACAAACAGAAAGCATTTTGTTTCCGCCCTTGTCAATAACACAATTTGGAAGTATTAAATTATTGATCAATTCAGAAAAAAGGTGGCGACATAGGTCTGTCAAATAGCTCAATCAAAGAGTTCAATTTTTATCTTAGTTTCTACTAAATTCTCCCCACATAACCATTTGTGAAAGGCATGCTTTTAAATTCCAAGATTTCACATTTCTTATACATTGTAGAGCTTTAGTTTTGATGTCCACTAAATTCTCCTTTCTTTGCAACACAGCAAATAATAGTGGCACGTCCAATAGTGGAATAAGGAAATAAATTTCTTCACTGTTTGTAGAACTTTTGCTAAAGAGATGAGTATCAAAAGAACTCGAACTACAATTCCAATTTGATGCCTTTGTTAATTTAATTTTTGAATTGTCTGGTTCTCACAAAAAGTCCCAGAAAACTTTATACCTCGTTTCGGTCATATTTTATTAAATTACTTTGTATAAATATGGGCCACTGTACAGTTTATAATATAGGTACAAGAGAATCACTGCTGAAGTACGTCTGTTATGAAACACTCTGAACACAAAGACGCATTCAAGGATGATTTGCTTAAGGGTGTATTCCCTAAATTTGGATACAACCTCGTATCTCATTTGCTGATTTTTTGGAGATTTTAATTCCTTAAATTCACTGCAAATTTAAATAAACTTCCAACAAACTAAAATTATGCTTTTATTCTCGGGTGAATCTTTTTCATATTCCCGCATTGTAGTGCGTCTTTGTGTCTATACCTTGTTTTCATTGTTGTGTTTGTAAGGTACAAAATGCTCTTAGTTGCTCAGTTGGGAAGTTGTTTTCTGGGGTGATTATTTTGAGGTAAACTTTGAATGTCAAAACTAATTGATTTTCTCAGATTGAATTTAAATGTTTAATTGAGTGCACAATTTTATTGAGCTAGCATTTTTTTGCACACTTGCATCTAATCGCAAAGGTTGTTTATTGTCAAGAAATAACAACTTAAGCAAGACATGCAAACTCTGAAAGTTTTGAAATGCACAGTCAAGTCTTTCCAGCTGTCATTTTCAAAATTGTTTACATCTTTGTATCAAAAAGTGTATTTTTCAAGATGGTCAGCTATAATTTGGCAATAATATTTTGGTGCAGTCCTGTTGACAATAACAAAGTCTGTTTTAAGTTTACGATGTTGTATGATTTACAACTAAAGGTTTATTGATTTCTGAATTCAGCCAAAATTCTGTACAAGTCTTGTGTCACGCTTATGTATGGGCGTTGTGTGACAGTGTAAAACGTGGCAAAGTTTCGATATGGGAAGGGCAAACTTTTTGAACACTTAACTTCTTGAGCAACTTAGTACAGATCGTACCTTGTAAACACTTCAGCGAAAACACGGTAGGGGTCTAGTGAGAGTTTTAGTGCAGACATTGTTTATTTTTGTGGTGGGTATCTTGAAAGCAGAACTTGGTTTGTGGTCCTGTTATACCGTGTGATCTGTTATGCAATTGCTCTCGCAATATTCTCGAAAGCTGCGTGACAAGTGCGTGACATGAAACATTGCGTCATGTAGCATACTGTGAGATGGAGAAACTTTGCTACAGCGGTTGAAGAAAGTTGAAACTTCTACTTTCTGCAGCCGTTGAAGCGACTTGTTTTGCAAGAGGTTTCACCGTTGCGCAGTGTGTTACACGGCGTTATGTTTCATTTAACTTGTCACGCCGATTTCGAGAAGATTGCGGAACATGTTGCGTGACAGATTACACTGTATAGCAGGACTTTGTCATAGACGCGAGTATTTACCTGGTCAGTACTGGTGGATTGCTGGGAAAAATAACAACAGAAAACTGCCTCTTTGTCTCCTTATTTGCGTTTTATTGTGTTAAAAAAATAAATATCTAGCCGATCTTGCCCCTGCTTGAAGAGTTGTTTTGACTCCGCTCTGAGTTAAAGTGTTTCTTCTGTTCCTCTTTAATATTCCAACTTTAAAATCGTGGTTTGTTTATTTGATCCGTTGATGACGACACTTGACGCACTTTAATGATATGGCCGTTTGCTCCCAAGTGGAGATGGCATAATGAGGGGAGGTGAGAGTTTGCTCTCCATGCCTCCGCGGTTTCACTTAACTACGTCATAACACCACACTCATTTGAATTTGGAATATTGATCAGCAAAATGTTAATGCCAAAATAATAAAATTTGAAGAAGTTTGGTTTAAACTAATGTATCTAGAAATTTCCGTCGGAGGAACAGGAAAACCGAAGTGCTAAAATACAAATCATGTTCAGTACATTTCCATGGATGTCAAGAAAAGAATCGAACGCAGAAAACCACTAATCTGACTCCCCGACCAAACCTCCTGCCGACTGTCATCCCACAAACTTCACCAAAAGAACACAAGTCATTTGAAACTCTCCCGTCAAAGCTGATACAAGTTTAGGAGTTTTCTTTCGCCTATGGCTAAATTAGAGAAAGATAATTTTGCGGTATTTAAAGCGAATAAAAAGATAAGCTGTTTTGATGACGAAAATAATTATTGCGAAAGCAAACGTCAGATTTTTGTCCGTCAGCATGACCTAGAATTGCGTATTTGAATCTTATATTTATAAGAAAATAGTTAAGTATAAGAATCGAAGTATTTTTCGAAAGAAATCGCAGTTTACAAATGTCTTGGGCGCAAATTTGAAGAACAACATTTGAGATTAAATCGAAATTAAATATTCAAGATTCGAATGGTCTTAAAATGCAAACACGATGGAATTTTGAAGGTTACTTGCGTTATTGTAATTTGTAAATTTGATTTTGAATAGCATTAAACAACGAGGCATACTCGGGAACTCACGGCAGTTAATCGGGGAGAGACGAAGTAAACCGAGCGGCAAAATCGGCACGAAGAATATTTCGCGCCGATCTTGCCGCTTGGTTCACATCGTGTCGCCCGATAAACTATCGCTCGGTTACCGAGGATGACAACGAAGTTTAACAAGCTGTAGAAATAAATAAAGAAAAACGTTTTCTTCAGTTTTGGTTTGGAAGTCAACAGTAACAATTCCCCTAAGAAAGTTTTAAAAAAATCAATAATATTTCGCAATAAAACAGTTTTAGAAATATCATTTTTACCGAATAGAACGTAAGCTGTTTTTTTTCGAGGTTCAAATCCAAGGTAAAGTGCTGAAGTAAATAATGTGAAAGAAAGCGGGCGATTTTTGTCCATCTGCAGGACATAGAAGTGCGGAACACTTATTTTGATTTTAGTTATTTTTAATAATTTTAATAAGAAAATAGCTGCGTATTCTGGGTTTTCATGTTACGTCATAAAATTCTGAAATCAAAATTCAAAAGGCCTGCTAAACTTTTGATATCACTAGGTGTAAGATAAACTAAAAATATATCTTTTCGCAAATTTCCAGCTTGGTTGTGCCCTTCGTTTTAAAAACAGAGCATTTTGAATATTCGAGTTCTCCGCCGTATGTGATATCAAGCTGAGTGCCGTGACAAAGTTGTTTTGATTCAAAAAAGGCCTTTCCTTTCCATTTTTGCAGATCGAACATTCCCAGTGTACTAAGTGCTGTTTATGTGAAAGTGTAATAGATCATGAGCCAAAAGTAGTCGCTATTAATAGGAAAATTAAGTTCCAGATGTTTCTCTGACATTACGGCGGCCATGTAGGAGGCAGCGTGGCCTAGTGGTTAGGGCGCTGGACTTGTAATCCGGAGGTCCCGGGTTCAAATCCTCCTCCCTGCCACTAGATGGATTTGTCTTCGGTGGTCCCGAATTCAACTCCTCCACGCTTTGTATATAGCCAACTGGTCAGCCTCCTGCCAGTTGGGATTCTTAACAAGTTTCTGTTCGATTTAAATGGCAGGTCCACACCAGCCTTATGGTTGCCCTACTAGACCTGCCTTAACAAAAAAAAAGTTATGTTATGTTATGTTTGTGCCCCTCGGAAGGACACAAATATGGCGTCTCCATACTGAGCTTTATAAATTTGCGTGGAAAGGTTCGGCAAATAACTCGCAAACGGTGCAACGCACAGACCTGAGATTTGGACAAATCGTTTATCTATTTATCTTCTATAATATCTGAAATTCATAGCTTCTGTCGTTGAATGGTTTCGATTTTATTTTTTTATTGCGTGACAGTGAAAACCACCAATACGAATCGAAGTAATTTTCGCAATAAACCGCAGTTGAAATGTTTTGCGCACAAATGTCAAGCATAAAATTTGAGAATATGTCTTATTAATTAAATATTCGAATTTCGGATGGTCTGAAAATGCAACCACGATGGAACTCGTGTTAATTTGTTAATTTGGTTTTGAATAGCATTAATTAAACAACGAAGAATACTCGAGAACTCGGGGCAGTTAATCGGGGAGGGACGAAATAAACCGAGCGGCAAAATTGACGCGAAGAATATTTCGCGCCGAACTTGCCGCTCGGTTTACATCGTATCGCCCCGATTAACTGCCGCCCAGTTACCGAGGATACAACGAAGATGAACGAGTAGTTGGAATAAATGAAGAACAAAGTTTTGTTCGTTTAATTTTTTTTCGAAAAATCGAATTATATTTGGTTATAAAACAGAGTATAAGAAAAATAATTATAAGTAGACTGCGAAATTACTAAAGTAGCCTCCTTCGCAGCTGTCACGCTGGATCGTCACGCAACACGCCTGAAAGGAAGCGTTGCGTGACAACTGACATACGAGATGCGCGGGAGACTTCAGATTAACCAAGTTTTAAGTTAATCTGAGGAGGAAAAAATGTAATTTCAAATTTTTTTTTTATCATTTTGCGCTAGAAAAAGATGTTGATTAATTTGGATTGAAAAGTTTAATTAATGCTTAATTCATTTTTATTCGTGGAAATCTGAAAGGAAAATTGGTTTTAATTTTTAAGAAAGAAAATTCCTAAACAGGTATCAGCTCGTTCAGAAGAATCCCAGATGACCATCAGCTCAATCTAGTGTCGCTTGTGAAACTCCAGTCAAGCCAGATTAGCGACATTCCTTGTTCTAAACTAACCCCAACATCCAAGAAATGCACCGCCCATGACCTGCACTAAAGCACTACTGTTTTACGTCCTCGACAACGAAAGGTTTCTAGATACATTAATTGAAAACAAACATCTTTGAAAGCCAATTGGAATAGAGGTGTGGAATTCTGACGTAGTTAAGTAAAGCCGAAAAGACATGACAAGCAAACTCTCACCTCCCCTCACGATGCCTCCTCCACTTGAGAGCAAACGACCAAATCATCAAAGTGTCCAAGTGCCTCCATCAAAAATGAACGGATCAGATAAACTCACCAGGATTTCTCAGTTGGAATATTGCAGAGGAACGTCAGAAACACTAACCTCAGAGCAAGAGTTTCCACAACTCTGCAGGGGCGTTGATCGGCTAGATGAAAATCTGACCATTTGTAATGTGTGTGGGTTTGTGGGCCATCTCAGTTCCTGAAAATAATCTAAAATATTCTAAGTAGATACCTAGAAAATAGAAAATTCACAAAAAGAAAATAAACAAGCTCATTAGCACAGTAAGTACGGAAAACGAAAATGCCTACCCCACTTTTGCCCTTAACTAGCTTATTAAAGTAGCTCTGTCATTGTAATATAATGATACGATAATAGTACTTAGGCCTACTTAACTATGATTAAAGACAGTTTCAGGGGAGATGAACGATTGTAAAACAATAATTTCTCCGTAAGAAACATGTCCTTTGGCGCGTACTTAAAAAGGTAATACCTAAGTTGTACCAACCCTTGCTTAAAAATACTACATACAGACCTTAATAAAAAAAGAAAGAAATCTTATGTTCCTCACTAAGTTACTGCGAGCTCATATGTAAGATGAACTTGGCAAAGCCCACAAGATTCAAAGGGATTATTCCAAGCCCGGATTGCTCTGTCTTTTCCTTATTAACTATTAAGTATTTTTCATGTGAAGATACTGAATTAATTGGAACTTGTTTACTTCTGTGCTAATGAGCTTTTTGTGTCACCTTTAAACAAAGGAGGTGAAAAAAATGCAGTTAAAAAATAACCTAAGCTTAGAATTGTCATTTCAAATTGATTGTATAAAAATGTTAAGTTTGCACGAGAGTAAATAAACTGAAAATTTGCAAAATCCTGGAGATTGATATTCGATTTTAAAATAATTTGTTAATTAGGCAACTGAATTTAATTGGAAAGTTGAATAGTTGAAAAAGCACTTTAAGAAAGCCTCCTTTGTTAAAGGTGAAAAAATAATATTGTAGTCTCAAGTACCATCATACTATTTATGTAATGTGAAGATATCCCTAGAAAATTTCATAGTGTAAAAAATGATAATAAAAATAACAATAAAGTTGTAATCAGTGAGGGTTGAGTTCGTTTAAAGTATGAAAAGATGAAATAAAGGCCTAGAGCATGATGGATATTGAAACTACAATTTATCTTACCTTGTAGAATAAAGAAACTATTTCCTTATTTACAAGCTTCCTATTGAGCAGTTAATCTAATTTGGAAAATAGCAACTATTGATATATACATGTAAAAGCCACGTTACTTGGCATTTCATTAACCTTTTTTAAATCCCAAATAAACTGAAAACAAGAATACAATTTTGCACCCACACTGAAATTGAAATGCTGTTCGCGCAATGTCTGCAAATATGATTTGAAAAAAAGTCCTGAATTTAGAGGAAAGTGGCAAGTGTAATGAATGTTCCGAAAATCAGCAAAAATTAATGTTTTTTTTAGGTTAAATTCATTTTAAGAGACCCAGTGGCAGGTGATGGAGGTGGACGAAAGTTAAAATGCTGGGAAACATGCAAACAAAAGTTTGCAAGAGAAAAGAAATGAGCTTAGCTCTTTCATTTTCTCTTTCAAATTTTCATTCACAGCTTCTCCCATCATTTTAAACTTTGCTTAACCCCATTATCTGCCAAGTGTCTCCAAGCACAATGCAAATTCAGACAAAATAATAATTGTATCAATGTAAATGCCAGAATACAATTTGAAACTACTCATTAGGAACCTTGTGAGGAGAATGAAATTTTGAACTGAGTTTTCATAAGCAAACAAGTGGCATGAGCAAGATTAATTTTTCCTGATTTTTACATTATTTTGAATTTGAAGTAAATCTAATGGTCTTCCATATAAAAGGAAGTAAAGTGTTAAAATTTGCGTGCTTATTATTCTTGGACAAGAAAAATATGCAAAATAGGGCTTGAAATGAATAATCTATCAGATTTTACCTTAGGCTCTCTGAAAGTATTTCCAATTAATTTGTATTAGTTTTGGATGTAAGAATGTAATATTTAAATTTGAGTTCTATTTCCAGTAGTGTGCACATCAAAATGTCTATACACATAAAAACAAATATAAAACAAAAAAATATTTTATGTCTTTTCTAATGGAATAGATCTTAGCGCACCTCAAAGGGTATTTCCAATCAATTTGAGTTTTCAAATGGTAAATTTGAGTCATTTTCATGTTAAAATTTGATGTGTCTTTAACAAATAAGTTTCAGTCTTGTGAGGTTTAATAAAAATGTGTCTGTACACAAGAAGAGAAAATCAGATGTTCTTTTTAATTGAAAGAAATTTTAGAACAGTCTTAATCTAGCTTAATCTGAATTTGGTGATGACTGCTTTTGGAAAATTAACCCCAATGACTGGGATCGATTAATTCTACTAAAAAAACTTTAATCTAATATTGTGGATCAAAGAGATAGTTTTGATTTCAAAATTATAGATAATTTGAGGAAAATATGTAACAAAAGATACTGATAGGGAGGAATTTGTAAGCAAGCCACTTATTTGCAAATGAATGGCACACACACCACACACCGGCCAGTACAATACTCTGTTTATATTAGTAGCCACATGTGCATCAAAGCAATATCATTTAAATGAGTTTCTTTAATGCTATTAATCCCGTTTTGGTTGGTTGGTTGGTTGTTTGGTTGTTTGGTCAGTCAGTTGGTGGTTGGTTGGTCAGTCAGTTAAATGGTTGGTTGGTTTGTTGTTGGGTTGGTTGGCTGGTGGGTTGGTTGAATGGATGGTTGTTTGGTTGGTTTGTAGTGGTTGGCTGTTTGGTTGAATGGTTGGATAGTAATGGTTGGTTGGTTGGTCGGTCAGTCAGATGTATTGCTGGCCGGATAGTTGGCTGGTTGGTTGATGGTTAGCTGGCTGCAGGACGGTAATGGTTGGCTGGTTGGTCAGTCAGTCAGTTGTTTGGTGGGTTGGATGGTTGGACGTTTGGTATTGGTTGGTTGATTGGTCAGTCAGTCAATCGGTTGGATGGTTGGTTGGTTAGATGGTACTGGTTGGCTGCTTAGTCAGCTGGTTTGATGGATGGTTGATTGGTAATGATTGGATGGTTGGTTGGTTGGTCAGTCAGTTGGTTGGATGGGTTTTTGGTCTGTTGGCTGGATGGTTGGTTAGTTGGTTAACTTCATGGATGGATGTTAATGGTTGGTTGGTCAAATGATTAGTTGGTTGGTCAGTCAGCCGGATGGTTGGTTGGTTGTTGGATGGCTGGTCAGTTGCTTGGTTTGATGGTTGTTTGGTTATTGTCTGTTGGTTGGTTGCATTATATAGCGAGGCCCCATTTCCCAATTTGCATAATAACCCAAATCACAACATTAAATAAGACTACAGACTCTATCACTTTGTGCACATGTAACCAAGTGACAAACAGTCCATATTAGTGCTACATTGTAAAACAAATGTTTACCAGGAGTATTCAAAGAATCTGTGGTCCAATTTGTACAAAGAAGCACCACTGAGTAATTAATATAATAATTGTAATTTTGTTGAAATTTGAAAATGATGTAATGCAGAATAACTATGCTTCCTTCTATGGTAAACATTTGTCAATGAACAGTCTTTTGGTATAACATTACCTTACATATAATACATAATTATAGTTCAGCTTAAGTGCAAGTTTTTGATCATCCAAGGCTTGCTGTCCATACTCTGTCCTCTGTCCACTATCCTCTGTCTGCCGTCCTCTGTCCTCTGTCCACTGTCCACTGTCCTCTATCTGCTATCCTCTGTCCTCTGTCCACTGTCCACTGTCCTCTGTCTGATGTACCCTGTCCAGTGTCCTCTGCCCTCTGCATCTGTCCTCTGTGTCGTTGATTCCTAGTCTTCTGCGCTGGGTGCACAACAAGCCTGGAGAATCAATAATTAACAAGGATGATAAGTATTTTTCCAAGGCCAAATCTTAAAAATAATTAATGCTGAACATATGAATTTAAAAAAATATTGGATAGATAGATAGAAAGATGGATGGATGGATGGATGGATGGATGGACTGACCAAAGGACCTATCGACCTGGCCTGACTGACTGACTGACTGAGAGGCAAAAATATTTTGTCAGCACTTTCAAAAAGCACCAACAGCCAATGAAAAACATCAGCCACTTGCTCTGCTTTGCTCAGAGAGGTCAACGACTTTTTATCATAAATTGAAGAAATATAAGAAAGTTTCTTTCAAACAGTTGGTTACTTTACTCAAACCAGTTGCTCACTTTGAATTTCACTGAAATCCCTGATTGTACTTCTTCACTACATGACATGAATAATATTGATCCCAGCAACAAAGGAAACCATACAGTAAAAACCTGCGAGTAAGAAACCTAATTTTCAAGAACCTGTAAAGCTAAAATTTGCCAGTTACACCCCCTCTACTGTAAGAGCCTCTTTAGTCTAAAATTTGGGAACAGGTTCTTATTTTCCAAAATCAATTAAAAATGTTTACTTTTAGGGAAAAACATGTATGTATTACTGCCACAAAATAATCCAGGGTGTTTATTTGGGAATGCTTGTAGGAAAGAATTTGCTAGACTGAGTTTACTTAATATCCAAATCTTGCCAATAATGCTTTGTTAGTATCTTTACCATGCCATACTTCTGGAATGCATATCATGATGCAGTTGTCATGCACATGTAATTTTTTTGTGAGCAGAAAGCAGTAAATTATGTATTTTTATAAGCATAATGTGGCTAAACCCTAACAATGCAGTTTTGAGCTTTGTTAAGCTTCTTGTAATTTTTAATTTTGTATCATATTACATCAGTGCCATTGTTATTAATAGTACATCAACATGTAGCTATGGCAACATGAAATAAATGAAAAAACTCACCACGACTGTCAAATGCATGGTCTTAATCCTCCATTTGGTTAGTGTATGTCCTCCTTTTGTCAGGAATGCAGGTCCTTCAAGAAAATAGTATGTTTGATAGTTAATTAAGACAGAATCCACCAGGAAGTCGAGTAATATTTATTTACGTTGGACAAAAATCGAGTACCAGAATAATTGAAATCTTATTGCGTTATTTTCTACCCTAAATAAAAGGTAAAGATGTAAGTAATTATCACTGATAACACCAACAACAATTTCTTATCAGAGTCTTAGAAAATGAATTTCAAAGTTCACAAGCTATAGGGAAATTCTCACGTTCAGCCATTTTGTAAAATCGTCTTTAAGTGATTCAGTGGAATTCAATCAGCGAATGTTTTCGGTGTTTGGTGTTGTTAGAAAAGATTTCTTTTGATGAGATATTTGAAGCGGTAACACAAAAGTTTGCTATAAGGTGTAAATAATTTTGGTACAACAATTTCTTATCAGAGCCTGAGAAAATGAAATTTAATGTTCACAAGCTATAGGCAAAAGCTCGCGTCTTTTAAGTGATTTAGTGGAATTCAGCGGAACTTCGAGATTGGTTTTCGATGTTTGGTGTTGTTAGAAAAGATTTCTTTTGATAAGATATTTGAAGCAGTAACACAAAAGCTTGCAATAAGGTGTAAATAATTTTGGTACATAATTTTGTCCAACAACTACTAGAAGTTCTGGCAGATTCCGTCTTAAACCATTTTGTTACTTGTGAGTTGCCTATGGGATTAGTTGTGTAACAGCCCTCGTAAGCGTGTTATTCTACTGGTCCTCTACTGTTGCAGTTGCTATTGTTTTGGGAGCTAGGGGCATTGTTCCTGTTGTTTGTTCTATTGTTCTCTTTCTTCAGTAGTGTAGCAGCTCTCATAAGCTTGTGATTCTACTGGTCCTCTAGTGTAGCAGTTGCTATTGTTTAGGGAGCTAGGAATATTATTCCAGTTGTTTGGTTTGTTCTCTTGAAGGAAAGTGAGCTATACATGCAAGACCTTGTGAGAGCTGCCACCTACATCTTTGGAAGTGGCCCAATAAAATAGCCTCTCGATTGGCCCTTGTCCGTCTGGGAATATTAGTGCCAGTTGATGACAAAATCCCACCTCCAAGATGGGACTGAGCATGCAGTGTTCATCCCAGAAGTTGCTAAGCAACATAATGTATTAGTTTGTGCAATTGCTATAGAGAACTCGTCAGCACTTGTGCTAGTTTTTGACTGGATGAAAGAATTCAAAGACTCTTCTAGTGCTGCAAAGAAGATTTGCCAAAATCGGCACTTATTCCCTGACTGTTATGGAATGTTATTGCACAGGTCATTTTACTTTAGACTCACAGTGCCTCCCCCCAGCCAGCTGTATGAATCAAGACCAGTTGCACAGCCCAGGAATTGAGGAGGGGGGATCCATACTACATGTAACATGTAAACAAATTCATATTAAAATTAAAATTGATTCTTATTTTACAATATCTGATTTTCTTCTGCAAGGGGCCTGTAAGGCACCATGCAAAAATGGAAACAAACACTCACCATAGCTTCACTTCTTCTGCCTCTTATCCACATTCCATCTGGCTCCAGCAACTGCACCTCATTTGGTCACATCTGTCCTAAGTGCATTTTGGTTTGTAAATGTCTTGGGACTGTTCTCTTTCAGGTTCTTCAAGATAAAAAAGAAACTATTTAATTTCATGAGGCACAACACAACTTCATACATGTATGAACATGGGAGGCAAGAAGGCCTTTACTAAAACCCCAGTTGCAGCAGTCAACTCAATGGTAGTACACTGAACGTGAATAAACTATAGTTATTTTTTATGTGTCATTTCAAGCATTAAATTTTTGTTGACTGGAATCAAAACAAAAATCCATCTCAGGCAAGAACATGTCAAGGCTTAGGACACATGTTATCCCACCAGGAAATAACATGCTAAATCAGAATATCAATATCAAATTTGTGGAAAAATACAGCCAACACAAAATGATGGCGACAAATCAAAAATTTCAAATGTCCTAAGTATGAAATGAGACTGATCACAGCAGTATAAGTGCGCGAACTAGTGTAGGAAAAAAGTACGCAGCCTACACAGTCTGCAGTCTGGCACATTTCATGGGTAGACTTTTGCAAGCAACCAACTTTTGAGCAGTATTGTGGAATCAGGGTTGTGAGTATGGGGCAAGGTTGTGCTGTTGCTGAAATTTTTTTCAGCCCCCTATTTTCTGATTTTTCTGGATCAGCCCCTGCATTTTGGTGAGACCAAATTTAAGCCCATTTTAATCAGCCAGCACTTTTGTAGACCATTGTTTATCCACACTAGTACAGCAATTGTGTAAACATTCAGAAGTGAGCAAAAACATCTGTTCAATATGATACACTGATTTTGTGACCTATTGGGCTATGTTATTGAAATGGTGAGCAGTGACGGTCCAATGATATACAAGGTAATGTTATGATAGTTGTAGCTTGTTACATTGCTTAGTGTCGCCTTGCTCCCAGACACCTCTCACCCTCTGCGCTAGTCACTTACATTTTTTGTTCGTCTCAGCTAAGGCCATCCCCTTTTTTTCTCTGTTTAGCGTCATTCGACCGACCCAAATTTTCGGGTTTTCAAAAAAAAAAAGTTATGCCGAAGGCAATGACACATTATTTCAAACAAATGTCACTTTAATCCGAAACATAGGCAATTTTTTGCCATACAGTTTTGGTGGTTTATCCTTTTTTCGCTGTTCTCACTTGAGTTTAACCACGACGTCGATTTTTCCTTCCTCCATTGCCGCTGTCACAGTGATTTTGGCATCCCCGTAATTTAGGCACCCCCGTCCCAAAATCCCTAGTGAATTTGGCATCCCCTCTGGGGATGCCAAAATCACTATCAGTGTTGAATAGAGCAGACTGGGGAAAGTGAAGACAACCACAATTCCACTCAGAAACAATTTTCTTTATCGCAAAGCTTTGTTTTCATAAATTTAATCATTCTTAGCAAACGGTACTGATGTCTTTGCAAATATTCGCAAAGCAAAACTAACCGTTTCATTCAAGTCCACGCAGTTATTCTTATAACCGAATCGAGCGCCAAAATCCCTTGTACTAATGCACATGGTGCTTATCGCTAAACCTTTCAAGGCAGGTTAATATTTCAAACATAAAAGGCACATTGTAAGAGCTTCCAATTAATTTGCTCGGCAGATGAAAATTTCAAATACAAACATGATCAAGAAACTGACAAAGGACTGTCACACAATATAGCAACTCAATGGCCTCTCCAGTCTGTCAAAGATTTTAATAAGTATCTTAGACCAAAGCTTTTTTTGGTTTTTATTAATGCTCATTTATTCCATGTGAACTTATCCATTTGTTTGTATTGTTATGAGCAATAGGTTTTAGTGACAAATAAAAAAAAAAGTAAGGGTAAACAAGACGTTAGTTTAGTAAAGACTGGGAGAACTTAATGGCCTTTACCTAGTGATTTCAGTTTCCCCTCTTAAGAAGTCTATATAGGTATTCGAACATCGACCCAATGTTAGAACAAACAGTTAAGGCCCGAAGATGGAAAAAAAACTTTTAAATGTTGGAAATGTGGAAAGGATGTATTTGGGGATACCGAAATCACTAGTGATATGGGTATCCCATCCTGCTATATTGTCTTTGACGAGTATTCTGAAGAGAGAATTAACCGATACTAAAAAAAAGTAGGTTACATAGACGAAAAAGCGTTCAAACAGGTACAAAAGTGCATGATTCGGTGTTAAGAATAACTATGCGGACTTGAATCAAATGGTTTGTTTTGCTTTGGGAATATTTGCGTTAAGACGTTAGTACTGTTTGCTAAGGATGATTAAATTTATGAAAACAAAGCTTTGCGATAAAGCAAAATGGTTTTTGAGTGGAATTGCGATTGTCTTCACTTGCCCCAGTCTGCTCTATTCAATGCTGTTAGTGATTTTGGCTTCCCCAGAGGGGATGCCAAATTCACTAGGGATTTTGGAACGGTGGTGCCTAAATTATGGGGATGCCAAAATCACTGTGACACCACCATGTTGACTTTATAACATCGGATATTACACTGAGATACCGGGCCAGACTAGTTTCAGACTCCTTTTCCAATTTTGTTTTCTTTTTTTTTTCTTTTCTGACTGACCGACCCAAAATCAGAAAATGCATTCGACAATAAACAAAAAAAAGGGGATGACCTAAATTGCAAAGGGCTGCCTGGCGAGCAGATTTCTAATCTGGGAAGATCAAAGAAAACTCTGCTGGTAGGGTAGCAAAGCGCCAGACAATGTGTAAAATGTGGCTAGTCAGTTTTATACGGACGTATACAAAACATGGACCCGGGTCCATGGACCACCCCTGTGGACCCGGTCCATGGACCACCCCATGGACCCGGTCCATGGACCATCTCTGTGGACCCGGTCCATGGACCACCCCTAGCTGAGCCTGTTTTTCATTGTGTACATGTACATGGAAACAGACATATACAAAACATGGACCCAGGTCCATGGACAACTTGATGGACCAGGCCTTATTTTCAAAAGCAGATTGTACCTGTCAGTGTAAAGGTTAGACTGGGTACATTGTATAGAACTCAGACTTATGACACTCAATATCCAGTTCCTGCTTTCTTAGGGACGGACCATTATTTTTCTGGAGCGGGGGGGGGGGATGAAAAATATTGAAAAAAATTGTTTGCAGGGCCTAAAAAGACAAAATAAATTGTTTGCAAACATAATATGTATTAAAAAAATAGTTTGCATAGACGTCAGAGAAACTTTTTTAAATTTTTTTTACTTTTTAATAAAGACTAGTGAGCAGCACAATTGGGAAAGACTTCTTGTAGTTGTAAGCTTGTCGTTTATTTCCGACGCGTTTCGTCTCTAACTGAGACTTCTTCAGGGACTAGCAAAGATCGCATATATAGCACATTCGCGTGCCTAGCTCAACTTCCCATGGAAGTGAATAATAACTAAAATATGCTGTAAACGAACGTTACAAAAAACGCCTTAATACATATGTTATTGCATATAATACATTTGTTATTGCAATAACATCTGTATTAAGGCGTTTTTTGTAACGTTCGTTTACAGTATATTTTAGTTATTATTCACTTCCATGGGAAGTTGTAGCTAGGGACGCGAATGTGCTATATATGCTGTTCTTTGCTAGTTGTATTCATTCCCTGAAGAGGTCTCAGTTAGAGACGAAACGCGTCGAAAATAAACGACAAGCTTACAACCACAAGAAGTCTTTCCTTGTGCTCCTCACTAGTCTTCGTTAAAAAATTAAAAAAAAAATTACTGCCACCAATCTTCGCAGTGTACGTCTTAGAAAACGAAAAAGATGAGTTCAGAGGTGTTTATTGGTCGCCACCATAAAATATTGAATTAAATAATGATTGATGGCAGCAAAAGCGAACCTCCTTTTTGTGTCAGATCGTGGTTAAAAAAGATCGAAAAAAAATTGTTTGCAGGAAGGTGTTGTTAGAAAAAAATTGTTTGCAGAGGTGCATAGCTAAAAAAAAAAGTTTGCAGAGAGAGATTTTTCATCCCCGCCCCCCTCCAGAAAAATAATGGTCCGTCCCTTATATGTAATTGAAGCTTTTGCCAGTTAGGATGGGCCAGCAGGGGCATGTGAGGTTTTGGTGTTCTCCTCATGGATTTTTTCGATATTAGTTTTCAAACAATCGCTGAAGTACAACAAAACATACTAACCTATCATTGTTATGATGGGATGCAAAATATCTAGTGCTTATCTGTTAGATTCGTTGCAAACAAAGTTTAGCTTTAAATACATATGCTATTAAGAAATACAGAGAAAATAAAGCCGACCTAGTGGAGTGTCACCATTTTGATCAGACAAAACAAGTGAGGTCAGACATCATATTACAGTACTGCTCGATATGTGAGCCTGCTAATCTAATGCGTTGTTAACGCAGAACATTGGTGTTTGCACTCGAAAGCAAAGAAAAACGTTGTCCAGACATTTTGTCCAACCGCTGTTGGAATTTCATTGGACATTGGCAAATTGTGGTCGGCCAATGTACAAAGTCCGACTGTGGACAATACTGTGGAACCCACATATATTGTGCATGAACATGCACGATGAAAATCAGGCCCAGGGGTGGTCCATGGACCAGGTCCACGAGAGTGGTCCATGGACCGGGTCCATGAGGTGGTCTATGGACCAGGTCCACAGGCCCACAGAGTGGTCCATGGACCGGGTCCACGGGGGTGGTCCATGGACCTGGGTCCATGTTTTGTATACGTCCGTTTTATACACCCAATATGCAATAAAAAAATACATTATGGACACCAGGCTTAGAGAAGGAAGCCCTTGCAGAATTTTAATTTTCAGCATATTTTTCCATCACCACTCAATAGTAATCCGTCCCTTATTCAAAACAACAGCGCACGACACAGCGCACATGTTCAATGTAACAGTTTGAAGGCGCGTTATAATATATTTAATTAAAAGGCACAAAATTTAACAAAGTTATATCTGGTTATATGCCTCCTTTGACAATAGCAAGAAAGAAATATCAGTTGAAATAAAAACTAATTTTCACATGCAGAACTTTCTGAACTAAACCTTACCTCCAGTGGCAGTGTTGTATATTTAGAAATTTCCAGGCAGTTGTCTGTGAATGACATTACAACGTGGTCCCAATTTCAGTGTTTTACGGCCACTGTAGCCATTCTTCCTCCACTCAAATGCAACCAAGCGAGATAAAATATGTTTCCAAAGACAATGATACCACAGATGAGGTATTTATCGTAGTCCTGAGGTCACAATAAGATTAGAATTCCCTCAAAACCGAGACCTTCCACCGCCATGTTGGATTTGTCTTTCGTTCCCAGTTTCTTTCGCGTCACAGAACACGAACAACACGTCACGGGGAAGACGTTTTTGACGGGATCACGTTATTTGCCACCTCGTGTCTGTCGTGTTTTATTACTCTTTCCAGGTACGTCAGGTGCAATGGAATCCCGATTTCTAAGACTTCCATGCAAGGCAAACGGAAATTGATTTGAAAAGTTTGGCGTAATATTGCAGTGTTCCTCACGATAAGGCTTGGAGTATCGGTTCTTGTCTCCTCCCTGCTCGTTGCGTGGGATCAGTCTGATCGGTAAAGTCGTTTCCGTTTTTACATGCAACAGTCTGGCTTGGTGAACGCCTCCGATGAAATGATAAAAACAGTAAGTTTTGCACTAATTAACTTCGACGTAACCTTTAATTGCTAAGTGCCATAGTGAATTTGGCACATGAGGAAGGAAACGCAAGGGAAACGCTGACTTATCCCCAGTCGTCTTCATATAACACGCTGCAAAGGAAGAGTTTCGTACGAGGTAGGTTGCTCTCCCTTTCTCGGTACGCATCTCTCGCTGCGCTCTCCTTGCGCGCTGTGTGAAGACGGCTGGGGACGAGTCATAGGGAAACGCTCTTGAACGCCTGGGGCCGGTGAAAAAAGGAGGGAACACATGGCGAGCCTATGGGAAAACACGGTGATAAGGAGAGTTGTTTCCCAGAGTTTGGAGTCGGCTATCTGTCAGCCAAGATTGGGCGTTGGCCTAGCCTGACCAATTTAGGGTGAAGGTCTACGTTGGATGTCGACCTATAAGGGGCGAGAGAACGCATGGGAAACGCACCGTCAACGCCCGGAGAAACGCATAAATGCGGGAGAACACACTTGAGAACGCACAAGGTAACGGACGAAAAATCACATGGTGGAACTTACAGGGAATTGAAACTGGAGACACGGAGGGAACAAGGGGTACGCAAGGTGTTGGGAGTCAGCCAGGAAACGTGAAATTACGGAGCAGGCAACAGTGGCGGATCCAGACCTTCACCTAAGGGGGGAAAGGGAGGGCACTTGACTATGAATGCGACAGATAAAATGATAAGGGAGGCGGGGCCCGGCCCCTTCCCTGGATCCGCCACTGGGCAAACGCACTGGGGACGTACAGGAAAGACGTCAAAAAGGCGCAGGATTCCCAACGGAAATGAAACACGAATGTGGCTAAAATGGCGAGATACAGTGGGGGTTCGCAGAGCAGAAGCACTTGGTTAGGCACTGGGAAAACTCGAAAAGAAAGTTAATGGAGAGGGAACACGGGTCAATACACCCGACTAAAGAATCGTTAACCCATAAAAAGCATAAGAATATTACTAAACTTATCAATGCCGTCTACCCAGAACTGGTCATATCATTCATGGTTTATGCTTTTCACGTGGTCAACGTTTCTTCAATTTGGTGTATACCTGGAAAGAGGAAAAGCATCCAGTTAAGCACAAGGACCCTTGAATTCAATTTGTGATCCGAAACTTATATTGTGGACCGCAGATTAAACAATCATAGCGCGCAAAATTAAGTTAACTTAATTTCTCGAGGATTTGTGCTTTCACAGTTTCAGTGACGTATTTGGAAGCATAACTCAATACCAAGAAAGAGAACTGAAAAAGTCAGCATAAATAAAGTTTTTAATTTAATGCGATAAAAGGTCCACTGCAACATTCTTCTAGAACATCACTTCTCGTTAATGGTTCAATAGAAAACGTTCTCGTACGATGAAGAGTTTCCCGTTTTATTGACCGTGAGAAAATTTGGGAGAGTGCTCTTGTTTCCTCTCACCCGTTTTCGCGCGGCCAAAATGCGGGAAACTTACAATTCGTACGCGAACTTTAACTACGCCGGTTTATGGTTCAGAAATCCAGTCTCTGCTCATCAAGTTCTACAATGTACAAAGGTTTATTCCTTTTCTTTAACTGATGCTGTCACAACACCGCTTTCTATTTCAGCGTTTAATTCTTTCACCACTGTCATGTGATCGGATTTCTCCGGGAATATATTAAAGGTTTTCAGGATCTCCTCTCTGCGATCGCTTTCTGAAGCGTAGTACATCTAAACTTGATAGGCCAACCACTGCGCATCCAACACGCTCTGTTAAGAAGAAAATATTATAATCACGCTAAAGCATTTACAAAGCGAAAAATGTTCAAGACAAGGCTAACATATTGCGAATATGTCGCGCCTCGCTAACTATCTGATCGCTCATAAAGGATTGCAGTCCACAACCCATAATTACGTTTATTTCAAAGTCAAATATTGCAAATAATTTCCCTTTCAAGGGCGACAATCGTACGAACGTGTTCTATCAACGATTAGTAGAATTCTACTAGTACACTAATGCAAATGCTGCAATGTGATTGGCTGAGCTATTGAATACTATAAAAACAATTAGATTATGAGCTCGAGATTTCTATCGCGTGATAGTTGACGAGGGCGCAGCCCGAGTCAACTATCACGCATAGAAATCGAGAGCGAATAATCTAATTGTTTTAGTATAAATCTTTTCTGGAACAGCCTCGACCAGTAAACTGTCTTAATCTTCTTCACGTTCTCGGTTGTCCCGAGTTCAAATCCTCGGTCATGCTTGTAAATAGCCAACTGGTCTGCCTCCTGCCAGTTGGGATTTTTAATCATGTTATGTTTATTTAATATTTGTTTCATATACACGGCCCCACAAGCTTCTAGCTTTAAACACAAACCGTGTATAAATAAAGTAGTAGTATTATCGGTATGTATCAAATACCGTTTCGCTCCCGCCTGAATTTTCCAACCCCAACGTGGGACTAGTAGTCAGAGACCAAAGCCACACCACACTCGCAGGCTCGTATGGTATGCCTTAAGGTCTCTGACAACAGCCCCACGATGGGGTTGGAAAATTCAGGTGCTCCCTCAACAGTATTTGATACATACCGATAATACTACTCGGGCAAACAAGCGACACGAGTAAACACCGCTTAAGCACCGAGCCGCGGACGCGCATTTAGAGGAACGCAACAGTCAAGTACAAAGGTTTCCAATAAATAAAAATTAAAAATATTTTTCCTATTATATACGATGGACAGCATAGACCTCAAATCTTTGGAAGAAGAGCTTGCAAATCTTGACCCAGAAGATCTGCGCTACTTATCGCAATTACTTGCAGAAGACCCACCCACAGTTCAAAGGGTAATAAATACCCTGTTGGAAGAACCAATCCCAGAAGCCGCAAAGAAAAAATTAAAAGCCCCACTAAAACCAAAACCTTACAAACCAACACCACCGCCAAGAAACAGAAAAAGAAACAAAAAAGAAACCCTTTTGAAAATATTCGACCCCATCCCGCCGAACAAGGTGAAAACGGCGACAGATTATCAGAATGAGGTTCTGGATCTGTACGACGACACGGAATACGAGGGGGTAGAAGAGACGAGCGGGAGACGTTACATAAGGTGGCGCTTCGTATCGGGGCTAAATAAAGACCTTACACCGAGGTTTATGGAAAAGATAAGGGAGAACGTAAGAACATCATTTTACATGAGGCATGTCTATGCGTATATGTTACAACATTGAAGACGGGACCACGCTGATTTACTACCAAAACAAAGGCTCCCCCTGGATAAAAACTTACGCAGACGCGGAGAATTGGATAAAGGAAATGGAGGCGGCACGTCTGGATGCGGATAGTATCGAAAGACCAGATACAAAGTGGATCTTTGAGGCTCACTTTAACGCTGATGTAAAGGTTGTGCTTGACCGCCAACCGTTGATGGGGACAGGACCGTTACCAGACTGGCTACGCAACCTCGCACACGCCGCTAGAGGGCACGCAATGGTGGCGCTGGACACTTATCGAGACAACCTGTGTCTATGGCGCTGTATCGCGGTGCACCGAGGAGCCAGGCCAGATCGAAGCACAAAAGCAGCTCAAGATCAAGCCAAGAGTTTCTACAAGCTCAAGAACACTCCGAAGGACTGCGGAAAAACATCGCTTGACGAATTGGAAAAGGTGGAAATGCACCTGAACAAGGGCAAGGCTTTCCCAGATTGGCTAGGAATCAGGGTTTATACCCCCGAGCGGGCAAATGCGGATGAAATGGGCTTGGAGACAAACCCCACGGTAGTTTGGCACCTGATAAGAAACCCAGCACCGCAGGTCAAAAACGTCATGACAATAGGTATTTTTGGGGAGCACGCGTTTCTGATAAAAGACATCACGAAGCTGGCGAAAACGTATGAATGCAACCACTGCCACGCAAGATTTACGCAATCAAACAGCCTCCAACGTCACGCAGAAAGATGCGCCCAAGGGAAAACGGTTATGCACTGTCCGGGGGAAAAAGTTGAAGCGCCACAGTCCGCGTACCAGAAAGCGTTTTACCCGAAACACAGCGCCTCAAAAGAATCAATCCAGTGGCTGGAGTACGTAGCCAAGAATTGGAAAATCCGCATTCACCACGCGATGTCAGGGCACGGAGGAGAACGGTGGATAGAGAAAAGGCCAGTTGACGGGTTCAACCATGAGAAAAAGCTGGTGCTGCAGTACCACGGCTGCCGCTGGCACGGTTGCCCGAAATGTTACCCAGATCGTGATCAAATAATCGAACACGGCGTCAAGACAGCAGAAGAACTCTACCAAGCAACAAAGAGAAGAACGGCTCATCTCCGAAAGAAAGGGTACAAAGTAATAGAGTGTTGGGCGTGTCAGTGGCTCGTCCCGGGAGGGGCAGACAAACACGGCGAAGAGCCTCCAGAAGCAAAGACAAAAAGTTACCCACACGCCATTCTGTACGATTTTGAGGCATACGGAGACAAAAACCGGCGGAAGGCGCAGACAGGCAGACTCACGATCGAGAACGTGCAAGTCCCAGTCTCGGTAAGCATCGGCGACACGCATGAAACCGTCACCGCACAAGACGGAAAACGCGCGCCGAAAATAACCCACATCTGCGAAAAAGACCCCACAGAGCTGATCCGCAAATTCGCAGAAGAGATAGAAAGGCGCGGGAAAAACATCAGGAAACGAGTAAGAGAGGAGTTTATGCCAGCAGACATCACCCTGCTGCCAAAAGACCAGCAGAAAAAAATAGAGGAATGGTGCGACCAGGTCCCAGTACTCGGCTTCAACTCAGGGACATACGATCTCAACCTGATAAAGGCGCACTTCGTGAAAAAGCTGGTAGACAAAGCCGGCAAAGTCAGAGTGGCGAAGAACAGCAACAAAATAATGTTCTTACTGACAGGCGGCTTCCGCTTTCTAGACATAATGAACTACCTCGGCCCAGGAACCACATACGATGCATGGGTAAAAGCGTACGACTGCAAGGCAACGAAATCCTGGCTGCCATACGAGTGGTTCGACGACATAAAAAAGCTGGATCACCCGGGATTGCCGGATTACCCAGATTGGTACTCAAAACTGAAGGGGGGCTTTCTATTAAAACTGTCAGAATGGAAAGCCTGCAAACGGACATTCAGGGAAAAGGGGATGAAAACCTTCAAAGACTGGGTGCGGTACTACAACAACCGGGATGTGGGGCCAGGCTTGGAGGCGCTGGAAAAGATGAAAAACTTCTACACAGAAAAGGGGATCGACATCATGAAAGACGCGGTCAGCATCCCGGGGGTAAGCATGCACTACCTGCTAAAGGGGGCAATAGAGCGGAAAGCGGAACTGTACGCCCCAAGCAAAGAAGCGTATGAGATGTTAAAAGGAGCGGTTGTTGGAGGGCCGAGCCTGGTTTTCACAAGGTACCATGAAGTGGGAAAAACCGGAATAAGGTCACATCAACACCCAGACGCCAAACTGTGCCAAAAAATCCTCGGCTACGACGCCAACGCGCTGTATCTCTCAACCATGCTGCGGGATATGCCCTGCGGAAAAGAAAGAGTGGAGCACTACGATGACGATTTGGCAATGCCCCTAGAGCTAACGCAAAATCTCAAACAAGGAAGCTGGTTCGGGTTTGCGGAAGTGGACATAGAGATTCCGGCGCGCTTACGCCCAAAGTTCGAAGAAATGAGCCCATTCTTTTACAACAAAGCGGTGCCAGCGGAAGCGGTACCCGAGCACATGATCAAATACTTGACGGACACAGGCAGAAACCGCGGAAACGGGAGAAAACTCGTGGGAGCATTGTCGGGGCAGAGGATACTGCTATACGCCCCGCTACTGAAATGGTACATAGACCACGGGGTGGAAATAACAAAGGTGCATCGGACAATTGACTACAAACCGAAAAAGATCTTCCCCTGGTTCGTGAACGAAGTCACAGAAGCGCGCCGGACAGGAGATAAAGAAAAGGACAAAGCGCTGCTGGGAGACATATTCAAACTGCTGGGAAACAGCGGCTACGGAAAGCTGATCGAAGCGCTGGAACGGCAAACCAACGTAATCTACACAAAAGATGAGAAAGTGGTGGACAGGGCGCTGAGAAGCGCGTATTTCGCCAATCTAGATGAGATAGGCGCGGCGTATGAGTTAGAAAGCCGGAAACCGCGGATCACAATCAGACGCCCCTTCCAGATCGGGATCGCGGTGTACCAGCTGGCCAAGCTGCGGATGCTGGAGTTTTATTACGACTTCCTGGTCAGGTACTTTGACAGAAAAGATTTTGAGCTGATTCAAATGGACACGGACAGCAACTATATGGCAATATCGGGAAAAAAGCTCAAAGACATCGTAAAGCCGGAGCTGAGAGAAGAGTTTGAGGTAGAAAAAAAGAACTGGCTGGCATGGGACAAGTGGAGCGGGAGAACGCCAGGATTGTTCAAAAAAGAATTTGAGGGAGTCAGGATGATCGCGCTGTGCTCAAAATGTTACTATGCGGACGATCGAGGCGAAAAACAGAAGCTGAGCACAAAGGGTATGTCAAAGAAGCAAAACATTATAAACTGGCAACGTTTCAAGGCAGCGCTGGACGGCCATCAAGACATGGCAACAAACAGAGGTTTCCGGATGCGGGATGGGAGGATGGTGACCTACGAGCAAGAGAAGCTGGGGCTGAGCGCGTATTACGACAAACGGTGGGTGCTGCCGGACGGGATACATACAGAACCTATCGAATATCACATTTAGGTGGAGGTTTACCCCACAGCTGGAGGTAATTCTGTATCCGGAGGTACCACAAGCAGTTCTTCACGTACAAAACCACGCTTAGGGCCGTCGCGCAAATAGTAGAGAACAGGTTGATTCGGTTTGGTAAAAGATCGTTCAAGGTTGTAAACTTTCAAAGACCAGATTGGATCAGTGGCTCTTTTCGCCCCGCCTTCAAGCTCACCAGGTTCGTACAAATACCGAAGCATAACGATGGATGGGAGCTTTTTTTCGTTCAAACCGACGGGTCTCAAATATTTAGTTGATGGCTCCGCAAAAACATTTTTTTTCTTGATTGCAGCAACAGGTTTCATACCAATCAATCGAGTGACTTGGTTGTTCAGAGCAGAAACAACTTTGGGGAGCCTTTTTACCCACACAGTAGACCGCAGACCCTCAGGTGAACGCATTTCAACCGCGTACTGGTGGCCAAACAAACGCTCAGCCAAGGTACGATTGAAACGTTCAACGATAGCTTGGTCTCTATGAATTTCAGGGTGGCCGCGTCTGATAGAAGTTTTGTGATTTTCCATTTCTTTTGTAACAGCACCCATAAATTCACGCCCAGGATCAACCTGCAACAGTTGAGGCCATTTCAAAGGTCCACGTGTATAAATTGTCTTAAAAGCTTTGGCAACCTCATCAGAGTTTTTAGAAGTTAAAGGCTGAGCTTCTTTGAATCTGCTGGCAACATCAACAACGGTAAGCGCGTATTTGTAAGTGCTACGGCCCACTTTGTCATGTGGCAGAAAAAGAAGATCTGCCTGATGCACTTTGTTGGGCGTAGGCACATCGAATTTTAGGCGAGGAATGTAGCGCGGTGCGGGGAGGTAAATCTGCCAGAGCGCTTGTTTGAACAACCATTCTTTGGCAACAACTTCAGGAACCTTTGCAGCGACCGCTAATTTTTTAATGGCAGAAATGCCTTTCCAGTAACCCTGCGGACTGTAGTAACGCCGCGCCAATTTTCTGTCCATTTAAATGATTATGCGCGGGCATATATACATGGCTACAAAACCTTACCTAAGGGGTGCGGGATACCCCCACAGAGAACAGCTAAAAGAAATGTTGATAAAACAGCAGGAAGCGAAAATAAAAGAAATCAAGCCCGAAAAAGATCTTGACGACCGTTACAAGGGGGAATTCTACCCTGAGCCCGAAGAGATGGGTCACCCTCCCAAACCAAAATTATGGTATTTAATTGCAGTATTAAAAAAAACCGGCATTTCTTTAGAACAGGTCGGTGACGAAATGGGGCTGACCTTTTTGGGTAATATCATTCACCAATTCAAGCAGGTAAATCTCGGATCGTGTAACTACGTTTGTTTTTTATACAACTATTTTCAAAAGGTCTCAACAAGAGATTGGCCGGTGAAAAACGCAATACTGAAAAAGCTCACGAAAAGATTGCCGAAGATGGTACAAACCAGAAATAAGGCCGAAAAAAGTTTCAACGAATGGTGGTTGGAGGCAAACAGAAGTTGTTAACCCTTTACCTTAGAGGTGTCTCCACTGTCAGTGTGGTTTGAAAACTGCAGTTTTGTTTTTTTAGTAGTAAAGGTGTTGTACTTTTTCTCAATATTTTGATATTCGCCGTCAGAGATTTCACCATCGTCAAGAGCGGTTGATATGAGAGTGTTGATTGAGCTCAGCGTAGCTTCAGCCAAAGTCTGCATTTTTTTGTGTTTTTTCGCTTTACGCCGGAAAAATTTGATGGGGCCCATGCAGGAGGTTGACACCAATGAAAACAAGAGGCCAGTTGCGATTAAAGGCCCACCAACAACAATGCCAACCGCAGAAAGTGAAGCGCCCAGCCCAGAGCCGGTAAGAATGGCAGCGACTCCGCCTGTTAAACCGCTTACTGTTTGACAACGCGTGTCCCACCGTCTAAACTTGGCTGAGGTTTGGTAGTAATGCGCCAACTGGTTTTCAAGATTTTTCTTCATCTTTTCTATTTCAGCCAGCCGGTATTTTGATGAAGAATCCATTTCCTATATATGTGTTTAAAAAATGTGTAATCTAATCGCAATATTGGTTATGCCATTTTCCATTTTTATATACAATCCGATTACATGGCCCAGTTGTATTTTTAGGGTGTGTCCAAAACTTTTTGCTGAACAGACCGGTTTTCGTGTTAAAGGCACCTTTTGCGATGTCACCACTCCAATACTTTTTAAACAAATCCTTATCACCACCTGTGACAGCCATGATTGCAGCAGCCACATCTTGAGCCGGTTGAAAGCCTGGAATCTTTTCGCCGATATTTTTATTGATCGTTTCACCGACACCCAAACCCACTTTTTGCTTCGAGCTGATTGCGTTGCGCGCCGCGGCGTGACCCCATTGCCGTTTGTTTTTGGGAATAGCGTCAAGCGCCTTCACCATTTTTTTGTCTGCGGCGTGTTTGCAGCCTTTCTCATTTTTCTTGCCTGCACAGACGGCATAATCAACGTCATGCTGCATTGAAACTGCGTCCGTGGCGCCTGTGGGTTGCTGGTATATCTTCAAGATCTTTCCCGTCTTGGGGTCGTAAGAAAGCTGTTTTTCAAGAGGATTGTACGGCCCTGTATAGTTGTGGCCCGGAAGTGTCCACCCCTTTTTTGGCTTAGGCAGCTTGCCAATAGCTTTATGCAAATCAAAAGCCCCACCACGTTGGTAAAGAGGGTTTGTTGGGTCATCTACTCGATTACCCGCATAAATTCTCATATCATAATTACCACCACGTTGGGTACCCCCACTAATAAACCGTGTCTTGGTAATGCCACAACTTGCGCATTTTACTTTAAGCAGCCTTCTACCATTTTTTGTGGTAGTGTTTTTTTCACTTCCCGGTACGTTGGGTGTGAAGCGTTTTTCCTTCACGCAGTATACCTCCATCTTATATAATTAAAGAAAATTCTCAGGCCGCTGTGTGACACCCGCCTTTCATCATATCTTTTGGTCTTAATCTGTTTGAGGCTTTAGTCAACAAATCCCCAGACAAAGCATCAATTGTGTAATTAACAGCTTTTCTCGCGATGGGTTTGGCTTTATTGGCTAACTTCTTCTGATACTCTGGTTGTCTTTAAAACTCGCTTGCAAAGTATCTTCCTTGTTTCACACCTTGCTTTGCTAAATAAGGAACTCCATACTCAAAGAAAGCTTCAGCGGCTGTATTTCCAACTGTATCAAGAACCCCACCTCCGAACATTCTTTTTTCAGCGCGTGCAAGTTCTTCTCTCTTCTTTTTGGGTAAACCACTTCTGGTCCACTTAAATATTGGTTCCAAAATATTACCTCCTTCTTGAGCAGAGACAAATCTTGTCTTGGTAATGCCGCAGCTAGCACATTTTACTTTAAGCAACCTTTTACCATTTCTTGCGGTTGCAAATGTTTCACTTCCCACCACATTAGGTGTGAAGCGCTTTTCTTTCACACAGTAAACATCCATCTTTATACATTATGTGTAAAATAATCCTTCACCACAGCCTCGTTGGCGTGTGTATTTTCAGAAAACATGCTCAAAATATCTCGAAACGACCGGCCTTTGTTACGTTCGTTCAGAAAAAGCAGACAGTAGTAGCCGCAGCGCACGCTGAATTCCCACTGAAGCTGGTTGTCATTCCGAAGAAAGGTCTGTTTGCCCTCAAGAATCAACTCAATTTCCCATTCCGCGGGCGGGGGTAAACCGAAAGAGTCAAAGTATTCGCGCCCGCCCCAGCAGCATACCCAGTGGGTGCCTGGCCCTCCAAGATCATCCATGTTGATTATGCAAGGGGAGTGGTTTTTCACGTGGATCTCGTCTCTCGCAAATATACCTTTGATGGGGATTTTCAAGTATTGGCACCATCGCTGCAAGTCATAATCAGTTAAGGGGACATCAATGAAGGCGGGCTTTTTTTTGGTCACCCCAAGAACCAATAAATGGTGGCGGGCGCATATATGGTGGAGGGTTGATGCGCATTCCCTTCCCCCCTGTTGGAGGTTTTACCCGCATGCCTGATCCTGTGGGGAGCAACCCGTGCTTGCGCACATGTCTGATTTGTGTCTTGCTCATGTCTATGTCCACGCCCGTTTTGTTTTTGATAGCGCGCTCTATTTTTTTGATCTGTCTGGCGGTCAAGTGCAAAGTGTCGCTACCGCCGGTTATAGCCTCGTTTTTAAATCTGAACGTAACTGCTTCTCCTGACCCAAAGGCCCGCGCGAGGCTTACCTTCTGCCCGTCTGAAAGTGAAATCTTGTGCGGATAGTAAGTCGTCATCTCTTATATTTCATACAAAAATTATTTTAAACCATCACCAGCTCATTACCCACCTGCCTGAGAACAAATTCGGACTCGTACAAAATTCCTGCATAAATGGTGTAGTCTTGCGCGTTGGCCGCCTCGTTGAGCTTGTAGTGGAAAACCATCTGCTTCGAGTCGTTGGTCTTGTTATCCTTGTTTTCGCGTAAGTCAAAATAGAGTACTGGGTATAGCGTCCCGAAGTTGTTGGGCTGAAGCTGAACACCGGTGTTGTAGTCGTTTTTGCGGTACCGGTAGTTCTTTAAGTCATTAAGAATGCGCAGTTTGAAGTTTTCGTCGTATTCCAGCTCCGGATAGTACTGTGAAGAGCCGTACTGCAGCCGGCAGGTCGCTAGCTTGGCTGAATTGTCTCCGTCAATGTCAAAGGTGTCAAAGAAGTAGGGGTTTTGAGTCAAGGCGTCCTTCTTCCTTGACTGTTGTATGAAAATGAAAACATGTTTTGCGTCTTTTAGACCAGGATTTATCTGCCACGAACCGAAAGCGTCACGCCGGCTGCTGCTGGGCTGGATCATTTCATTCAGGTACGTCCATTTCTGAGGTTTCAAAAAGTTTTCGTTTGCGAGCTTCTGTCCTTCGCTGGTGAAACGCAGCATTGGAACCCACAGCTCGAAGTTTCTCACCACTACCCTACGATTGGTGCCATCGTTTTGCCAAATCAGCTCTGCATCCGATTGTAGCTCAATTTCGAACTCCATCTGCATGGGGGGAAGAAGCTTGTCACTCAGCTCTTCGAAGAATGAGTACCTGTTAAGCGGTATGAGGGTTTCAACCGTGAGGCCGGCGTGGGCAAGCAAGCCCCTTTCTCTGATTCCAAGGTTGGTGCCAGCGGCGGCTGTCACATTGCTATCCGTTGTATCCAAATACCAAAACTGATCTTTCGCTGCGCTCCTCGCAAAGTCATCAGAAAAATCCAACAAGTTCTTTATGAATATTAACTTGTGAATGTTGTCTACGTTGTAAATGTTTTTGCCCGATGATTTTACCACAAGTTTGTTTATAAGTGAAAATGAGCCGTTAATGGGCGCTGACCGGACGTCCCCTGCAACTGCCGCGCCATCCGCGGTTGCCTCGAAAGTGAAATCAGCCCGGAAGTAGGCGTTATACCAGTCAAACCAGTTGTCTCGGTCGGTGAGTGTGAATTTATAGTTTGTTTTTACCTGGTGCTGATTGTTACCCGGGATAGTGATCGGTTTGTCTAACCCGATACGAACATACTCTGTTTTTTCCAAATGCCTGTGGCTTCTGAACATCTTGCGTCCTATATATCTTTTAAAAAAATTATTTTAATTTTCCGCCAAATATTGGTTTACTTTCAACTTTGCAGCCCGACCGAGATTTAAGATCTGTTGCAACTTTTTCCGTGAATCCCCGCTTAGTTTAGTTTTAGGTACCCCACTGGTCAGCATCTTCTTCAGTTTCTGCCGCGACTCGGTACTAAGTGTACGCTGCGGGGTCTTTTTACCCTTAGGTTTTACACTTGGAGTCTTTTTACTCTTGGGGCGTGGATCAGCAACTGAGTTGCTATCCCCACTTCGCAAAACCGCTTGTATCTTGTCAGCCGCTTTTTCTTCTGCTTTTTCTGCAGCTTTTTTCAGCATTTGCTTCGAGGCTTCATTTACAGCCTTCTTCAACGTCTGACGGGTGACCTTCTTTTTGAACCGCTTTCCTATATTCATCAGGGTGTCTCTTACAACCCCCGTACCTTTGTGTCTGTATCTATATGTTCCGTTTGGCGCGTCATAATATCTCGCCCACTCGCTCGGATGATTCATTATTATACTTATGTGTAAATTATTTTTCTTTTTCTTCTTCAATGATGATACTTAAAGCCACGTCTTGGTCATTCAGATCTATAATGTTGTTGCGCCCGTCTGTGATTTTGATATTTATCGCATTGATTCTGTTTTTGTTCACCGGGTGCCACAGGAGGCGGCGGGGCTCTTTTGAAAAGGGGTAGCTGACGGAGAGTTCAGCGGTTGAAAAAGAGAACATAACGTCGCCTCCGATGTTGTCCACAGCCCTTGTAATGAGGTCACAATGGATGTAGATCCAGTCGACACCTCTTGTTATATTTGGCACGCGGTCGCTCCTATTGTTCGCTCCATCTATTGTTTTCTTGTCAAAACCCAGCAACGCGGCGAATTCACCTCCACTTAGGTCAAGCTCGTAGCCGTCCTGCAACAGAATGACCGCCCGATACGTTGTGGTGTGAAAATACAGCTGGAAAATAAACTCGGATTTTTCATCCTTGGGATCCACTCTTCCGATTAGTGCCTGAATGGTGGTGTTGAGACCGTTGTAATCATACATCCCGTCCGGAATTGTCACGGTTTTCCAGTTCTCTGTTTTTTTCCGCCATTTGAATTCGTTGTTGTTGTACCGTTTCGCGATGTTGAACCACGAATAAGACATGGATACCAGCTCATTTAACGCCGCCCGGTATGTTTTGTAGGGATCTAAAGCGATTGGCGGGTCAAAGTTAATTGTAAAGTCATGTGACTTGCTGTTGGCGTTGTTTTGTTTGGCCAGCTGCGAGTCGAGCAACAGGTTGAAATGAAAATGGGTTGACATGTTGCTTATATAATATTACTCAAAATTTTGTGGGCTTCTTTTTGTGTTATTTCCTTTAGCTTTACCAGCAACCCTAACATCTGCTGGACCTGTTTTTTCAGCTTCAGTGAAGTGTTGCCCGCCTGTATAGACGCCAAGCTTAAGTGTAGCCTTTCAACCAAAGCGTTTGGATCAACACTTCCGCTTCCTTCCATTTCCTTTTCTCTTTCGGGTTCCTGTTCCCAGTCGGGTTCATCATCCTGGGGTATCAGCAACTGAGTGTGGGGTAACCTTACTGAAGGCTGTTTATTCCTTTTTCTCCTGTCAAGAATTTCATCTCTTGCCTTTTTTATGTCTGCCAATGTGTAGCCGCGGAATTTTGATTTTGGGCTTTTTACAACATAGTCAGGATTGTCTTTATTTTTTGTTAACATGCTGCTCAGTGTCTGCAGGTCAACCGACTCTGATCCCTTGATACCCGGTTCTTGTGGTGGTCCCCATTTACTTTCTTTGGGTTTTATCCCGCTGGGGTGTGGGGTATCCCCACTTTCTTCCATTAATTCCGTTTCTTCCTCTTCAGCTAAAGGCGGCAACGGTGTTGATGTTGGTGATGGTGGTGTTGATGTTGGTGATGGTGTTGGTGATGGTGTTGGTGTAGGTGTTGGTGTTGGTAGTGGAGTTTCCTCATCCGGTTTAAAATCTTCATCGAAGGGGTTATTTAAATCAAACTCATCCATACCATAGTCTGGGATTTCTTCCTCTTCTTTTGGGGCCGTCCCTACTTGGAGTTTGTCAAGCCGCGATGTGATAGGTTTGAACAAATCCTCACCTGATAGCTGGCCAAACTCTTTATCTATTTTGTTATTTTTTATTGCCGCGAGAATGCTGTCGTTCTGCTGCTCAACTTCAGCCTTTTCGCTGACAAGTTTTCGCCACTTCTTCATGGACATATTTTTGCTGTATATATAACAGAAAAAAATGAAAATTCCCAATTACGACCCCAGTTTGACTACAAAAAGTAATTACAAGCAAGGCCACCCTTGTATGCCAGCAAATACCTTTCGGATGCTTATTTGCGGGCCGAGCAACTCTGGTAAGACAAATATTCTCATGCATATGCTTTACAGGCTGTTGGTCTACGACAAAATTTACCTTTGCACAAAGAACCTGCATCAAGACAAGTACCAATATATGATTGATGATTTCGATAAAAGAGTCAATCCTGCGGCTGGGTATAATGTTATTGAAGGCGCCAACGATGTTATTCCTCTTGAGATGCTGCCCACTGACAACCAAAAAATTGTAATCTTCGATGATATGGTTTGTGAAAAAAATCAAAACGACATTATCGATTATTTTATGAACGGGCGGCAGCGCAATTGCAGCGTCATTTATCTTTCTCAAAAGCTACTTCAAGACCCCCAAAAACATCCGTGATAATTGCACCCACTTTTGCATTTTCAACTTTCTTCCCAGAGAAAATAACCGCATTGCTGATGAATTGGGAATTGACAGAGAGCTGCTTGAAAGGGCTACCGATGCTAAATATTCTTTTTTATACTACGACAAACCAAAAAAAACCACACTCAAAAATTTTGATGAAAATATATAGAGATGGGGTATCTTAACGGTGCGACGGGTGCAACTCAAACACATGAAGAGTCCACTTCAATCCGAGGGCAAACCGGCCCTGCCGGCCCTGCTGGTCCGACTGGCGCAACTGGAGCGCGTGGCCCTAAAGGCGAAAAAGGTGATAAGGGCAATACTGGCCCGCAAGGACCTAAAGGAGATAAAGGCAATGTTGGAGAAAAAGGAATAAAGGGTGATACGGGCTCACAAGGACCGATCGGACCTGCTGGCCCTGCGGGAGCAACGGGACCTACAGGACCAACCGGAGCTACAGGACCCGCGGGGCCTACTGGAGCAACTGGACCTGCGGGTTCAAAGGGCGCTATTGGTCCAAAAGGAGAAAAAGGTGAAAAGGGTGATAGTGGGGATGTATCAACCGTTAATATTACTGGAGATATTCTCATGAAAGACCATGCGATCAAACAGCTTGCAAATCCTACGGGTGATCAGGATGCTGTAAATCTTGGTTCAATGAAAAAATATGTGGGCTCAAATTCTATTTCAGCAGGACACTCACATAAAAAGAATGCCTTAGCCTATTTGGAGCGAGGGTCGGGCGTGACAGCTGTAAACAATGTTACTTCTGTTACGTTAGAAGACTTTACATCCAACCTTCACAGTGTGAATAAAAAAGCTTATACTTTCAATCTCGTAAGAACTGGTGTCAATTCTTTCAACTCACGCTTAAAGCTAAATAAAAAACCTCTGCCCGAAGGAGAGTACACTATATGTGTCGAGTTCTTTATCCCGAAAGTTGATACTAATTGGTTTATAAGTGCTTCAACCCCTAACCCGGTTGATACACTTAATTACCATACCAAGCACTTCAACAGTCACAGCCCAAAATATTCACGCACCATTATTCACACGCACAAATACAAAGACAATGATAACACAATCTATCTTGATATTTCAAATTCGGGTTATGATGGCTCTTCGCCACTTGAAAAGGCTGCTTTGATTATTTATGGGGTAAAAGGTTATCAAACAGATGTAGACGGAACTGTTTACGATCAGGCTTTCGTTATCGATGACGGTGATTTTACTCTACAAACCGATTTGGATATGAACGGCTTTTCGTTGAAAAATTATGATCGAGGGTACAAAATAGAAAACGATACTATCAAATTACAAAAAGATTTAGATCTAAGTGGTATGCCGTAAAAAATTTGCAACCTAGAATAGTAATAACTGGAGAATGGAGCTACGATGAAAATCAATTTGGTGATAGAACTTTTGTTAAATTCGGTAATAACATTCGTGTAATGGCGCCATTTCCCTGCATAATTGAGGGTGTCGCGGCTTTAATTATAGAACTAAAGGGAGCCTCTCGAACTTATGAAAGAATAGGTTTTGCTTTTAGATTACCTGGCAGTTTAACAACTGACACTCCACTTAAAAGCACGCGTAATGCTGATGGTTTACAATATCAATATGTGGAGCTTGGTGAAAGATACAAATTAGATCCGGGAAACTATTTTGCGGTTTATTTAACTAATCCCGACCGCCCAAAATCACCCCCAGTTAATATAAAACGTGTATTAGTAAGTTTAATTTTAAAAGACGATTTTTCTTTTAGGTAGTAAGTTTGCCGACCGCACGTGCGCTGTCAATCAATTCTCATTCTGTGGTTTTACCTCCCACGCAAATCTTTTGTTTTTACATTCCTTTGGTCTAAAATTCAGCGTAGACCAAAAAAATTTTCAAAACAAAAGAAACCAATTAAGACCTGTCAGCTTAATATTTAGACGTTAGTAAGATTATGTAAATACGCAAAGTTCAAGAACTTTCTAAAATTTACATAATTACATATACACTTAAAGTCACGTTAAATGCTTGTCCTTTTCCATGCGATTTGCTTTATTTTATCCGAACTTTCTACTCCCGTTTGGCAGAATGAGGTTAGTCAGATTACTTATCAAGTCGTGCAAGCGATGGAAGAAGCAGAAAAAAATTAAACAGTCACGCTTGGTAAGTTAACTTCACTCGATATAGGAACTGTGTAATATAAATATTGGTTTCCTAACTTCACTCACGCCCGTTTATGTCAAATATCAGGAAGTTGTGGTGAGTTTAGTTTTGATGGTTAAATAGCGCCCCGTCTTCGAAAAAAACTTTATCTATGTAGTTTGTTAGGCGTTTGCGGTCTTTGTACCGCTGCTGGTTTTCCATTTCTTTTTCCCATTGTTCCGCCGTGTAAGGGATACATTGGTTTAGGTTCTTCCGCACTTTCTCCCCTTTCAGCATGAAGCACGGGTCTTCTTCATATTTTTTCACTATTTCAGCTATTACCTCTTTCAGGTTTTTAACGCTCGACTTTTGCGCTGCCATTTACGGCCTCTGTTTCGCTTTCCGGTTTATTTCTTTTGACTTGCTTGCCTCTAAATGCTTTTCTCCATTTCTAGGTGAAAGATCTCATAACGCACTCAGGGTAGTCATTTTCATCATAGATAGGGTAGCCGAGATAGTGTCTGTTGCCTTTTTCGTGACACAGGCCACATAGATAATTTATCCGACAACCGCCCTTGCATTTATAGCAAAATAAGACCCTTACGATTTGATGATATTTTTCACAAACAGGTACTGCTTTGATTACATCGTTAACAACATCCCAGCCCATATCTTCTCTCTCTTTGAGTTTATTTTTAATATATTCTTTTAAGATTTGTTCTCGAAGTTCTGCTGGAAGCGCTTTTATTAGTTCTAATGTGCCCATGTTTATACACTTGTTGGTGTGTTTCTCTAATTGCTTGGTAAAAGAAGATTCATTACATCTTGTGGGCTCATTTTTTGCATTTGCGCCACTATGTCTTTATCAACCAATATTATTGGCTGGCTATTTGCTTGGTATTTGTTGGTGGTTGACCGATATACTTCAAAATTTGCCTTTCTTCTTCTGTGTTTAGTCCGGGTTTGATCAATGATATGATTTCTGCCTCTTCCCATTTCTGCGCTTTATACCGCACGGTGTCAATTCTCTAACAGCTTGTCCCGTTGGAAACCTTTGTACTTGACTGTTGCGTTCCTCTAAATGCGCGTCCGCGGCTCGGTGCTTAAGCGGTGTTTACTCGTGTCGCTTGTTTGCCCGAGTAGTATTATCGGTATGTATCAAATACTGTTGAGGGAGCACCTGAATTTTCCAACCCCATCGTGGGGCTGTTGTCAGAGACCTTAAGGCATACCATACGAGCCTGCGAGTGTGGTGTGGCTTTGGTCTCTGACTACTAGTCCCACGTTGGGGTTGGAAAATTCAGGCGGGAGCGAAACGGTATTTGATACATACCGATAATACTACTAAAGTTGCTTTACCTTTTACCTTTACCTTTTACGGACACTTCGAAAACGTAAAGAAGCGGCCGCCATTTTGTTAGCAAGAGCATACTGCTACGCTACTCACTATCTATCACAGAATAGATAGTGGGTAGCGTAGCCAATCAGAGCGCGACATTTGTGATAGAACGCTAGTAGATTTATACTAACAGCCATTAGTGTGCAGTTGCCGAAGGTCGTCCACAAAATGCGACATTTGTATTGTTTTTCCGAAGTTTTGGAAGGAAGTTTAAATGTAAATGGATAATAAAATTCTCGAGAAGACTAAAAGAAGGACATTAGCGGTTTCTTGACTTTAAAAGCTTGAAATTATTGAAAAACGGGTGCACGCGCGTAACCAACTGCAAATTTACCAAGGACAATTCAATGCGTGCGATTTTGTTAAAACGTTAAGTTCGATAATGCGTAGGAAAATAATTAGAAACCATTATTTGTGTTTATTTCAGCCAGAATTCTACTAAAACAATTAGATTATTCGCTCTCAATTTCTGAGGTGATAGTTGATTCGGCCTGCGGCCTCATCAACTATCACCTCATAGAAATCTCGAGCTCATAATCTAATTGTTAAATAGAAAACAGCGGGAGAGCCAATCAGATTCGCGGATACCCAATGCTACACGAGTAAGTTATATTCGATAGCTAAAGTAGCCTTCTAAGGGGGTGGGGAAGGAACCCGTGTCGCAGATGTCGCATACTTCTGCATTGAGAACCGAGGTCGCCTGACCAAGGCCTGTAAATGTTGCTGTCGTTTTTCGCAGTGTAGACAAATGCCGCCGAATCTGCAAGTTTTCCCAGCATGCCTCTTCATTCTCTAATCTAACGGAAGGATGGTTATGATTGTCTTTCTTTTCCATTGTAAGTTCATTTTTACCGCATCTTAGCAGCTTGTGTCAAGGTTTAGTCATCGAGGATGTAATCATCATTGGCGCTTATTCTTTTACAAGAAAGTATTTTGTCAAAGGGCCGTACTGAGCAGAGGTTTCATCAGGCGAGGCAAAAATTAACTAACAGCGGCGGCGAACCCGTGCGCTTTTAGGGGGTGGGGGGGTAGGGGGTAGGGGGAGGCACCTGACAACTCAACCCGGATAGCGTATGATACCTGGAAAATTGAGGGTCTCTGAAATAAGATCCAGTTAGATCTTTCTTCGAGCAACATAACCAAAGATGATACGCTTCTTGTTAAAGCGGGGGTTGCGTGAAGCACTTCAAGTATTCCCACCCCTCTGAGTCTTAACTAAACCAACAGGTAGTCAAGTATTTTAATAAATATATATTTATGAATACATTTAATGCTTCAACGTTCCCTTGAAGCGAGTTTGGATCAAGTGACTTTATAACTGCGAGCATTTGATAGCTGATAAATACTCAAGTAATCTAAAATTACAAAACTTAAAACAAACCCAAAGTTCGGTAACTTGAAACTACATCATTTCATTTGCGTGTTTACCAAACGGTGCACAGCTTTAAAAGTACATCGCAACCCTTCAAGGAACAAGTCAATTAAATAACAAAGACAAAACGCCCGAGGAGTTTTTCAATCCAGTGATCAAACCAATAAGCAGCTAAACTGGCTGCTTAAGTTTGATGTTATCTTGAACGACAAGTACAAACAATTTTAATTGCTAAATACTTCAAGTGTTTTCCCACAGTATGAGAGGTTTGTTTTTCTTTCAAAAGAAGTGAATGTCTATTTCCAAGTTGCTGCCATTTAGATTTACCTATTCCAGTTTTCAATGCTATTTATACGTTCGTCTAATCAATAGCAATTCTTTTTCGTTTATTCCGATAAGTATTTGTTTAGGGCTCGCGGGAGCTAGTTTCGAAAACTGTCCCATATATGTAAATTTATTCCTCTAGTCTGGAGTGGTGGCACCACACCAGGCTACCTATTAATTAAATTCTTTTAGACATTTCATAATCAACAAGTTATGGAAATTCTTTTTTATCTCTTAAGTTTTGGGTTTCAACGTCCCTAACCGAGGTTGAATCACGCGACTCAATGGATGTTTCCACAAAGCACTGTTTGTCAGGTAGCTGCAGTGACTCGTTAATTAGAAATTGTAAAATTACTTAACGCTTAAAACGAACCCAAAATTTGGCGCGTCTTTCCTGACGTCAAAGAAAGTACTGCTACGTTCCAACAATATTTCAAGCATTTTGGAAGAGTAATCTGATCTGAAAAGTTACCTGAAGCTTAAATCTGTACGTCACGCTATATCGTGACCACAATTCTTGGAATACTTGGCGCTTTATATAGGTATTCTGAAAAGTATACAAAATGTCATAACATGTCAAAAACCACTCACTGATTGGTCGATGTCATCAGACTAAAAATTACCATTCGATCCGATCAGTTCAACATTGTTGAAGGCGTTCACAACTACAAACCCTTCGTCGTTTTCCGCCTTTAATCATGGATATACAAACCTTGCTAAACAATCTTCATGAAGAAGTATCCTGTTCAGTGTGCATGAACACATTCACTGATCCAAAACAGCTGCCATGTTTACACAGTTTTTGTCTTCACTGTTTAAACGGGATATTACGAACAAGTGGCCGCCGCGATGTGATCTGCTGCCCGGAATGCAGAAGGGAAAGTAGAGTCCCCACAAGTGGAAATCTTAACGACCTGCCAACCAACTTTCGAATCAACAGTTTGCTAGATGTCCTGGCCATCAAAGAGTGCAGTACAACGGGAGTAAAATGTAAAAATTGCGACAAAAGAAGGGCACAGAGTTTGTACTGCTTCCAGTGTTGCGGGTTCTGGTGTGACGATTGTATTACTGCCCACAACATGATTCGAGAAAATAAAGAACACCGTGTGTTGGCGCTTAAAGACTTTCAAGACGAAGACTATGAGAATCTTTTAAAGCGACCAGCATTTTGCCAAAAAAAACACCATGAAAAAGAAGAGCTGAAGTTCTTTTGCAATGACTGTGAAGTCGCCATTTGCAACACTTGTGTTGTGACACTTCACGAGGGCCACGCCAAGGTAATTTTTGAAGAAGCTGCAAATGATCGCAAGTTACAAGTGAAATCTGTGATTGAATCGCAAAAGCAAAAAGTTCAACAGAAGAGAAACGAAATCGCCAAACTTGAGGAAACCAGTATGCAAATTCAAGAAAAACTCGCTGACGTGAAACAAGAAGCGCAGAAGTTTGCTGACGAGATGATCGGTGTCATCGAAGCGAAGAAACAGGAAATATTTAATAAAGCAGAACGTCAGGCAGCAGAGTCACTCGAGCGTCTTGTAATACAAAAGAGCGAGATTAAACACCAAGTGAACACGACCGAGACAGTAATTGAACAAACTGAAACACTTTTAAAACGAAGCACAAGCGCCGAGATTGTTCAACTACACGACTCGTTAAACACGATCTTTCCTGAAGGAGTCAGTGATGAAACAGAACAAGTCGACTGTGACCTTGAAGTTACTCGTCAATTCATTTTCGAAGAAAATGAAACATTAATGGACAAAGCAAACACTGAAGGAATCGGCTCATTGAAAACATTGGTCAAAAAGACTAGTGCCCATCAGTCAAGTGCCGAAGGAAAAGGAATCACTGAAGCAGTGGTTGGAATTGAAGCACAAATTCTCATAACAACAAGAAATGTCGAGGGAGAACAACATTACGAAGAGCGAGATTGTGTCACAATGCAGATCAGGAATCGTCAAGGCCATGACTGTGCGGCAATACAGCGAGTCCAAGACAACAAAAATGGAACCTACAACATCAGCTATTTTGCAAAAGAAACTGGAAAATGCGACGCATCAGTGAAGGTAAATGGTGAACATGTGTATGGCAGTCCATTTACTGTTGAAGTCAAACCCAGACAGTTCAGACCCGTGTTATCGTTTGGTAAACCAGGTTCAGCTGCTGGAAGGTTCAACAGGCCCTGGGGAGTGGCAGTGAATGAACGTAATGAAATTGCAGTGACTGAGGCTGGTATCAGTAGGATACAGATGTTCAGTAGTGAAGGAACTGTGTTAAGATCGTTTGGTACAAAGGGTAATAAACAGGGAGAATTTAATTGGCCTTTCGGGATAGCCTTTGATAAGAATGTCAATATTATAGTGGCTGACTGTAACAACGGCCGTGTTCAATGCTTCAGTGAGCAGGGTGGGCACCTAAACACATTTAGTAGCAAGGGAAGTCTTTATCACCAGCTGGACGGTCCTTGCAGTTTATCCTTAGACAGTGACGGGAATGTTATTGTCGCTGATAGATGCAATAAACTAATAAAGATATTTCACTCTAATGGTAAGTTTTTACGTAAAATTGGCGTAGAGGGTTCTTTCACCTTCCCCTGTCACTGTACCCAATATGACAAATATCTTATAGTGTCAGACAGGTGAACATTGTATTAAGGTTTGTGACAGGGATGGAAATTTTCTGTACAAATTTGGAAAGAAGGGGGAGGGCGACGGGGAGTTCAATAAACCTTGTTGCTTGTCAGTTAACAAGGCAGGACACCTGATGGTCTGTGATGAAGGGAATCACAGAGTTCAGGTGTTTGAACTGAGTGGAAAGTTTATAACAAAGTTTGGAACAAAAGGGAACGGGATAGGAGAGTTTTAAGTCCCAATCTCTACAGCAGTTCTTAGCGATGGTAGGATAGTTGTATGTGATTACCAGAATTGTCGCATCCAGATTTTTGAGTAGATATGACATCCACCTTCTGTTCGTAATATGAATGTTGAAGTTACTTATAGTTAGAAAAAGATTACCAGAAATATTTGTCACATTTTTAAGGCCTCGCAGGAGACTTAAACCTTAATAGATTATCTTTAAGAAAGTCTCCATGGAGACAGTAAAGTGACAGCTGTCAGTGTAAATTTTACCCGTTTGTTAGTTGTCATTATGAAGGTTGAGGGACGTTTGCAGTAAAAACTTTGGAAAATTTGTCAGGTAACCATATACAGACCCCCTCCTAACAGTAGCCTGAGATTATACAAATATTACTTCCGTGTTTTTATTATATAGTTTAAATTTACTAAGAGCGTTTTTGAGTTAGAAAAACTAAGATGGTGTTGAATTTTAGTCCGACAGTTCCTGTTAGCCACTATTACTAAATGTAATTTACATTGTGTGTCACTGAAATATGTCAACTGAGAAACTTGTAAGCTGAACTGATTGAATGATATCTGGAACAAAACTACTTTAAATAATTTACAATAGTCTCCATATTCAGTTTTACTAAGCAGGCAATGTACTGTTAAATTGGCTGTAAATAAACACTGGTTTATATTTAGTTCTGTGATGTAAGTAAATTTTGGGAATATTTGGTGACCAATAACATACAACTTTGTAATGAATGAAAAGAAAATGTAGACTGGAGTGTAAATAAATTGTAACAATATTTCTTAAACCTTGCTTGATATGTGTATGCTTGATGACAACTGCTTTAATGGCACGGATGCTTAACCCGATTGTTTATATTAGTATATATTGATTAGTGAACATTTTCGCTATAATTAATTGTAAATTTATGAGGTCAGTGCTAAATTATTTTTCTCATCATCATTCTTTACGCTACTTCCTAATTACAATTCCCACAACAAGACAGAAAGATGTGAAATCGAAAGTGCTTTTGCTGTGTAATTTTGATCAACTTTGACTGGAAACAAATTTAACCTCACAAAACTAATTTGACCCACAGCATATAAAATGTAAATTGGTTGCAGCAAATTTAATGCTTGGGTTAACCCTGTGATGGTCTCGCATCCCATACAATGATATGGAAACCGTACATAATTAATACAATGTAAGTCCCTGCTTGATGAGCCACTAGGCTCAAATGGAGACTTCACCTTTCCTCCTTGGGAAAGTCACAGGAAGTTGAAACATTTTTGTTGAGCAAGTGATTCTGAGCATTTATGTGGGATACGGTGAGATAAAACTGGACCAGAATAAAACCATTCATCAAATCAGCAGTGTTTTCATTACTAACCTGTCCAATTTCTTCTCCATTTTTGTCCATAATTTTATCCAGAATGCAGTGTCTAAAAAATGGGAGGAAATTATCAGTGGTTACTTTTATCAACAACAGTCAGGCACAATCAGTAAGACTGACACTAGAAGTCATGATATTAAACTCGTTACTAAATTAACTGGAAACAAATTTGTTGAGATTTACACATGCTGCAGTTTATATGTTTTGTAGCCAAATTTCATGAACATTTACCACCAAAATGATTGAAAAATAAAACTTAAATTGCCCAAGGCCCACGCATGGATCCAGATAAAAATGGGAACAATTTTCCAATAACATGAGTGCTGAAGACACAAGCCTCCAGGAGGTAGGGGAGAGGTTTGTTCTGGCAGCATGCTGTCTCAGGACTTTTTTTTTAAAAAATTGACTCCTTTCAGTGCCATTTCTGGGTATTTTGAGTAACTCTGACAGGAAGTTGATTAATTTGACTGATTTCTGTAAAGCAGTAGAAACCATACCCAAGTCCAGGTCATTTACTTACATGTAACATAATTAGATATAATAAACGAGCTTTAGTATTAGTGATTATAGTCACTAACACGAAATATAAATATAAATTTTTATAATATAGATAGGAGTCTGCGCGTGCTCTGATTGGTTAAAAACCTTTGTTTTATCAGAGTATAAAACATAGGAAAATCATGTTTTATTGTTTTTCGTCAACTTTGCTCGAGTGCTTCGCGCCTCGTTGGCTATAACCACTTGTATCCAACAAGGGCGAGTGGAATATTTGCTTTATTGAATTGCTTTTCACTGAAGTATAAATCCACTGGACATTTCATTTGATGTAAACGAAGTGATAGTATGAGGAGGCGGGAAAAATTGTGACTCGGTGTTCGCTCCTTGAGTTGAATGAAACACACAAGGAAAGCAAGCGAGAGAGTTTTCTTTCGAAGATTTTCCTCGACAATCTCCTCTTAAATTGTCTATTCATGCTGGAAAATTGTGACAACAATTAAGGTTTACGGGAAGATCCGAAGCAATAGCTTTCCTTCAGCTACACATCACCAGAGACACTACCATCAGCATACATGATGTACATTCATTCAAAGGTTTGCAATGCATTATAGGGCCATTTCAAACGTAGCTGGCTTTCATGTTTTATGGGCTGAGAGAAATTTTGTTGCAGCTGTGTTTTGGCCCATATTTCTTGTGATAAAAACAAAGCAAAACCAGAGTAACTGTTGCTTTAACTTAGAATTCATTGTCTGACTGATTTTATGTCAAACAGAATGGAAAATGCAGCTTGCCCAGACGAATGATCCACGCTTTGGCTCAGCTGTAACACTTAGTAGCAGCACCTTTGACAGGTGTTATGGGTTACTGGTTCAAATAAGAACCCTGACTCAGTTGTAAGCTTTGTGGAGCTTCTTGTTGATATGCATTGCAAAGCAAGACAGGTCACGTTTTCACTTTAGTTCCCTTTCTGGCCGGGGCCTCCTCCAGATCATCAATGGCAATTGTTGGCCAATGATAACCACATCATTGCGAAATTGAAGCTATTTAGCTTATAAATTGACCAACATTTTTTGTGGACCACCTTACCAGAGATGCCAACCTAAAATAATTGAAATCCAGAGCACTGCCGATTTACCAACAAAAATGTGTCAAATATTTCAAAATTGCCTCCCAAAATTGGCCAAAATTAGCATGAAACCTTAAATTTTAAGAATATTCCTTTGAATCCGGGAGATTTGGTGACCCATACAGGAGAATGGGAGACTCCCAGGCAATCTGGAGGAATTGGCATGTATGCAGTACACTAACCATACTACCAGTAATACAGACTGAAATTGTCTAAACTCGTATTCAAAAGAGGGGAAAAATGGCTCTGGTCCACATGATACCCTGATTTTTGTTGTCCTATTTAGGCTAAGGCTCTGAAATGACAAGTAACATGACAATCCAGTGATGTACAGGGTTACCATAATAATATGAAAGTCATCTCTTGTTACATCACCCAGTGTTGCCTTGTTCCTAGATGCCTCTCTTGCTTTGCACTCGACACCAATTGCTCCCTTATATTTATTGCGGCAAAAATGTGAAGAGCCTGATGAAAGGCAGTCACCCAGTGTACCATGTGGCATCAGTTAGTCAGCTTCATGCACCCAAATAAAAAAATATACTCTATATGGACATGTAAGAATTAGGTTGGACAGGGAGGGATCAGTTAAAAGAGAGGGGTGAGGACAACTGGCCAATTTCAGCACTTATGTCCAGAAATTAACCCAGTTACGAAATTTACAAATTTTACGATTTTTTTTGTTATGCCCATGCGAAAATTGCAGAATTAACAATTTTGACGATTTTTTTTTACTGCTCTTTGCGAATTTTACAATTTTTTTGCCCTCTGTTATGTTAGTGAAAACAAATCAGCAACAGGGTGCTGCGAATTTTACAAAGTTTGCGAAATTTGTGGATTTTACAAATTTAACAAATGTAACGATTTTTCGCTACTGCGCTTTGCGAATTTTACAATTTTGTCTCCCTTTGTTATGTTAATTACAACACATCAGCAAAGAGGCGCTGCGGTTTTTGCAAAATTTGCAAAAATTGCGGATGTTGTAAATTTAACGGTTTTTCGCTACCACGCTCATGCAACATGAATATATCTCGTACTTTAAAGGAACAAATGCGTAACACATCAATATACCTCGTTCTTTTTCCATCGGCCAAAACAAGCATGCTACACATGAATATACCTTGGTGTTTAATCCATCAGCAAAAACTAACGTGCAACACATCAATATAGCGAAGCTATCAAAATACAACACTGCATCAAAAGTGGCCCTGCATTCTGTAGTTGCTACAAAAATCGATTAACTTTGCAAACCTGGTAAGGGCATTTCAGTCGTGTTAGCCCAAAATTGCTGTTTTGCACTGAAAGCGTGTTGTGTGCAACGAAAAATTATACCAAACCACAAATAAATTAATTAAATTAAATTAAATAAATTGCAGATACAAGTATGACACAATACTGCTTTAGGCGCAGTGTAGAATTTCGGCTAAACTTTGCAAACCCTGCGTGGCCAACAAACACGTGTGCAATTCACAGTTTTTTCACTGCAGGCCCTCCTTCAACCTCATTTATATTCCTATATCAATTTTTGCAAACTTTCATGATTTTTGCAATTGTTGCGATTTTTGTTAAAAGTTTGTAAATTTTGTAATTTTCGTAACTGCGTTCATTTCTGGACTAATATCTTGGGTGACAAATTACTCCTAAATTTTAGTGCAAAATTTTAGTGCTAATTTATAATTTCACATGTGAAATTACAAAATTGCCATGGCAAGATTTCCCATGTCTCAGCATGCAGGATTTTAAAAGATGATCTTATAGCTTAAACTTTGCACATTTTCACTTGAATTTCACCTTGGCCAGTTTGTTTGGTTGTCTTATAAACTTTTAGCGATAACATGAATAGCATTGAGCGGATTTTTGTGCGTTTTACACGGGCGTCATTTCCAGCAGATTCATTCATGACGATACAATAAATAAGTTAAGAAACTATGATTGTAAGCGTAATTTGTCACCCATGATATTAAAAGGTAACCAAATGGTATACTCGTGAAATAAGGAAATAATTTCACAGGACGTAACAAATCGATCGAAATCGATCATTGGAAAGCTAATCGATTAATCGATACTACTCGAAAGTGATCGATACTTGTCGATTGATTAGTTAATTTAATCGATCGAAATCGATAATCACAAAAATCCCGACCTATTCGATTGACCCATTGATGCCTGAAGGGTGAAATGGCGTGAAACCCCTAAAATTGCGCTTACAAAACTACAGATTCCTGCTACTAAATGAACACTAGCAATGCTTTCTACGCTTTCCTTTACTTTTAATATTATAAACATATTCCTTTGTATTTTCTGAAGCATTGTAGGAATTTTCTAAATCGATAAACACAACTCAAAACAAAGCGGCCAAGAAAACAACGAAGCAAAATCTCCGCAAGATGCGTATGAGATAACAATACGTGCATGTCAAATCTGTTCGCCTAAAATTCCGAACCAAAGATAATGAAAAATGAAAGAAACTTGAAAGAAACTTTGTCTCGAATTAAATTTCATTTAAAATGAAGCCAAGAAATATATTCAAAAGCGTCAAAATATCGAAAACTCAAAGCGAAGAATTAATTATTCACATGTTCACGCTAAAAGCGAAAGTTTTGATTTTATTTGACGGCTTTAGCACAATCGTCTCAATGGCTTTACCGATCATTCAAAAAATTCCATCCATATTCAAAACAATACTGTACATTACCATTTTTGTTTTCAAAAGTCTTGAGAAGCCGCATATTTACTAATAAATCTGTGTGTAGGTCTGTGATTTATATTCAAAACTCATTTGGAAGACACCATGTCTTCGTGGCCGTGCAAGGAAAGATGAATCCGTCCTCAGCAATCGATAGTTTTCAAATAATAATAATAATAATAATTAACATTTATATCGCGCAAATTTCATGTGAATATGATCAAATGCGCGTTACAAAGAAATATGCAAACAAATTAACATCTTAAGAATCCCAACTGGCAGGAGGCTGACCAGTTGGCTATTTACAAAGCGTGGTGGAGTTGAGTTCTGGGCTACAGAAAACAAATCCAACTAGTGGCAGGGAGAAGGATTTGAACCCGGGACCTCCGGGTTGCAAGTCCAGCGCCCTAACCACTAGGCCACGCCGCCTCCACAGATAGAAATTGATCATTTTCGATTGAAATCGATTAAAATTGATAATCACAAAAATATTGACGATCGATTTCGATCGATTTCCGATATTACTCGATTGATTAGTATCGATAACGATCGATTACAATCGATTTTTATCGAGTATGGAAATTATCGATTTGTTACGTCCTGATAATAAATGGCCGGTCCCTATTCAAAACAGCGGCGCACGAGTTCAATGTACCAGTTTGAATTTCCCGCTGTAAAAATTATAAATAAAAGCGCAAAATTTAATAAATTATCTTCCTACTTTGCCAATATCAAGAAATTAAATATCAGTTGACACATACAGTGGAATCTGAACTTACCTCCAGTCGCAGTGTTTTTAGAAATTTCCAGACTGCAAACTTCGTGGTTTTGCAGCCGCCGTAACATTTCTCCTTCCACCCAAATGCAACCAAACGAGGAAAACTATGTTTCCAAAGACAACTAGTACCATAGATGGAGTCTTGATCGTAGATTTGAGGTCAAAATAAGATTAGAATTCCTTCAAAACCGAGAGCTTCCGCCTCCGCCGCCATGTTGGATTCTCTTTCGTTCCCAGTTTCTTCGCGTCACAGAACACAGACAACACGTCACGAACGATTGTCACGGACTAGAAGACCACCGATTTTGACGGGATCACGTTATCTCGCGTCAAGTAAAGTGGAATTCCGATTTCTAATAGCATCCAAGGTGAATAAAAATTGGTTTGAAAAATCGGAGTAAAATTGCAGTGTTCGACTCTGGTTGGAGCAGGTCGGGAGCTTGGAGTATCGGTTCCCCATTCCTCCCTACTCGTTGCGTGGAATCACTTTTGTCACTGAAGTCGTTTCTGATTTTACATGCGACAGTCCAATTGGGCGAGCGCCTCTGATAAAATGATGACAAAAAATAAAGTTATTTAGCTTTAGTTCTGCACTAATTAACTTCCACGTAAACACGATAATGAATTAGGCGCGTGAAAAAGAAAAGGCAAGGGAAACACACTTGAACTCATTAGGGAACATAGTCAGGAGACGACCAGGATTTCAGGAAATAATGAACAAGCAAAAGCATGGGGGAACTCACAGGGAATAAAAGGGGATCGGAAACACGGAAAGAAAGAAGGGAGAAACGGCGAGTCTGTTGGGAAACACAGTGATGGGGGACTTCCCAGAGTTTGGAATCGACCCAGGGCTATGTGTCAGCCAAGACTGGGTGTTGGACAAAGTTGCGCGAAGGACCACCGTTTAGAACCGACGTAGGAAGGGACAAGGGAACGCATGGGAAACGAACCAGCAACGCCTGGAGAGACGCATCATTGCAGGGGAACGCACCAGAGAACGCACAATGTAACGGATCGGACGAGGAAACGCCTGGCGGAACTTACAGGGAATTGAAGGGGGACACCTGAGGGAACAAGGAACTAATGGGGAACGCACGGCCAGTGGGTGACAGCAAATGTTGAGTGTTATCAAAGTTGGGTGTAGCTGAGTCGTGATCAGGCCTAGTTTTAGGTTAGGTTAGGAAGAAACGACGAAATGCATGACAAACGCACTGGAACGCACAAGAAAGGTGATATTGATACCGCGCGGGAACTCGCAGAAAGGAAGCATTTGGTAAGCCACTGAGAAAACCCGAAAAACGGCAACACACAGAAAACTCACGGGCTAATATAGCAGGAAAGAGGAAAAAGCACCCAATGAGGAACAGAGATCCCAGGGGGATGCCGAAGGGAATTCACCGGAATGTACCGACAGACCGACCGATGGTCCGTACCGAAAGTAAGTTGTGGACCGCAGTTGAACAATCATAGCGCGCAAAACTAAGTTAATTTGATTTCTCGAGGAGTTTTGCTTAAAACAGTTTAGGCGACGTAACTGGAAACACAATTCGATATCGACAAAGAACTGAAAAGTCAGCATAAAAAAAATCTTTCAGTTTAATGCAATAAAACGTTATCTGCAAGTGTCTAATGGAACATCACTTCTCGTTAACGATTCAATAAGAAACGAACTCGTACGATGAACAATTTACCATTCTATTGATCGTGCGAAAATAAGGGTGAATGCTGTTATTTGCTCACAACCTACTTTTCGCGCGGCCAAAATGCGGGAAGCTCTCAATTCATACGTAAACGTTCGCTACGCGAGTAAATGGTTCAAAAGTTCAGTCTCTGCTCATCAAGTTCTGCAATGTACAAATGTTTATTCCTTTTCTTAAACTGATGCTTTCACAACACCGCTTTCACAACACCGCTTTCTATTTCAGCGTTTAATTCTTTCACCACCGTCATGTGATCGAAATTCTCCGGGAATATATTAAAGGTTTTCAGGATCTCCTCTCTGCGATCGCTTTCTGAAGCGTATAGTACATCTGAACTTGATAGGCCAACCACTGCGCATCCAACACGCTCTGTGAAGAAGATAACATTTTATTATTCCACTATTGCGCCATTTTACCATATTAGGGCAAACGAACGCGCAAAATATGCCACGTTATTACACTGTAGAGCAAGGCAAAAATATGGACTGAAAGAGGAGGGACAAAATGGCCGAACCAAACTTTATTTTATTAGCAAAATAATAAATCCCTTATTCGATGGTTTAACATGTAATACATTTTGCTCATGGCTCGTATTTTTCCACGCTCCTTCGGGGCTCGAAAAATACTACGCACTCGCAAAATATCCGCGCGTATTATATGTAAACCATCGATTAAGGTGTATGTAATCACACTTAAGCAAAAAAACACACGTAAACAAAAAGAAAAATAATATTCTACCAATGGCTAACATATGACGAAAAAAGGAATTTTTAAGGTAACGACGTGACGCCATTTTGAAAATCGTCGCAGAGAAGACCCTGTTGACGACATTGCAATTGCTGCACCCAAACACGTCACAGTTTGGAAAATTTAACCGACATTTTTTCAAGTTCGTCGTTTCGTCAAAATCCGTCTCAATCTTGTCCAATCTTAACCATCCTTGTTCCTTTTGGTTTGTTATTACATCTTTAGTATTTCTCTTCCTTAATGAATTATTATTTCGAGATTTCTGTCCATTTGATGATTATTTTTTGCATTGAAAAAGAGACGTAATTCACTTACCATTTCATTGGTGTCTACTTCTCTAACCATGAGAACTAATCCTGTGATATGAAAGTGAAGGTGCGGTTATAATTAATACAATAAGCAACTTTATTCTAATAGTTCTTCTATAAATAGTAAATGAACTTTTTTTTTTATCACAAAATGACATTATGTATAACAACCTTTACTGTCTCTTAGATCTGTAAAATGTTTCATTGCCAGCGACCAGGGAGCATTTTCACCTCGTGTCTGTTGAAATGAAAGAGATGACTGATAATAAATAACATTTCTATTACCTTTAAAGGACCATTTTAAAGGGGTGCTTAATACTTTTTAACGCCCTTCATAGAAGAAGGAGGGAAAGGGAACCTTATTTCAAATCATAAATCAGCTTGCTGGTACAAATGAAATGCTAAGAAAAGATTCCTCGCCAAGAAAAGTAATATCAAACTTTATTGCCTGCGATAGAAGCCACCTCGAAATAATATCGGACTATAATTAGGGGAGGGGGAGTGGGGGGCTTATAGAAATAAAGAGAGAGGGGGTGCGCATGTGCGCGCGCTAAGTTATGCGCTGCAAGAATATACAATGCAATTAAAAGGTCGCCGCAAAATGAAAATTTCCCGCTCGAAATACATTCTGCATCGTCGGAAAAATTATCGAATAATAAGAACAAGATTAATGTTTGTACCGAAAGTTATTTTAGAGACTTTAAGACTTCAAAAGTTTTAATTTGAGAAGAAAATTGCTGACGGGCAAAATGGAGAAAGTTAAAATGGAAAGCACACGCATGATTTAAAACATGCATCATTAAATTAACACGAAAAAATAGATACTTTCTGGCATTTTTGAAGGGGGAAGGGCTGGTGACGATTGGGGTCTCCTTCTTTTGGTTAAGGTAAAGCTTTTCTTTACAAACGTGCTAATTGGAAACCTAAGAAATGCTGTTGTTTCCTTTAGCCAACGGAGCCAATCAGAACAGTAAAAAACCACTGCGCGCGCTTACATTCTATTGGCTGATAAATGCACGCGCAGTTGCTGCCTTTGTCATGTCACAATGAACAAAAACCTTAGCTCAGTTTGAGAACAGAAACGCTCTTGAACAAACAGCTTTTTAAAGCTCTCAGTGAATTTACTGCAAACAAGTAAAGATTAAAATGGGAATTGCTTGGAGCTCTTACAAATCGAAAAGGGAAGAGAAAGTCAAAAAGAAAAGGTATACAATAGTAACATTATTCTGCTTTTTATCTCGCTAAAATTAACAAAAGAGTTGCTGCAACTTTTGCTTTCCTTTTCCTCGCAGGCTACAGAATGAGAATCGCTTTCACATTCCTGACTCTCAGTGTATTCCTGAGCGATTACCAAAGACGACATTAAAAATGAAAGACAAAAATCTACCTGTTAGAGAAAATATCAACCTTGATGAAATTGAGCTCCACATGAACGAGGAATGGAAACTACCGCACAATAATTTAAAGTACAGGAAGTATATATATGTTATTTACCGGCTTTAAGTCGGTCCGTATCGTGAAAAACTGTGACCGAGGTCTTGAAAATGCTGCCCGAGGCCGCAGGCCTCGGGCAGCATTTTCAAGGCCGAGGTCACAGTTTTTCACGATACGGACCGACTTAAAGCCGGTAAATAACATATTTATTTTTTTCTAACTTGGTTAAAAAAAAAACTGAAAAGATCGTCATGCAAAATGTAATTGTATTATACGCGCGCATCCATTGTTGAATCGATCGCTAAGCTACGGCAAGAGTGAAGAATGATTTGTTTACCGCCAAACAAAATAAATTTGCTAAAGTGAACAGTACTCACGGAAAAGGTCATCAGAAAGAAAGAGAAAAGTAACTTTAATAATAAAAAAGAAGCACAATGTAGCAGCAAAAGAGAGCATAAAGAAATCTCGAGTCACGAAACTGGAACTGAATGTGTAGTTTGGTCGCCTGCACACACCACAATTTTGCAAGAATTTATTTGACCGTTTTTATCAAAACATCTCATTTTCTTGAATGGTGATAAGCAGTATTCGGTTTTGGGGAAAAGTAGCAGAAAGACAAAGCGTTTGAAAGGATAAATCGAGTCTGTAAACCAGTGACATGCAGTAAATCGCATTACGGCGTGAAAATCAGTGCGAGTGCACAATAACGATCGAAAAACTACGGCTATAAAACTATAACTTGTTTTGCCAATAAATACAAAGAATACCCGCCTATTGGAGAACTTCAAGGCCTTTTATTCCGTTACTAATTTAGCTTTTGAAAGAATCAATCGGGAATGTAAGCCGGCGACTTGCAGGTAAGCGCAACTTGGCGTGAAAATCAGTGCGAATGCACAAACAACGATCGACAAACTACCGCCGTAGAACTTGAACAATTTGATTTTGTCAATAAAGAGAATGAATACTCGCCTCTTGGTGAACTTCAAGGCCTTTAATTCCACTGCTTACTTTTCATTTCATATTTGAAACGGCTGGTGAACAACTACATTAATTTTGGAGAGCAAAACTTTCATGGGTTCGTTCGTCTCGCCGCGAAATGAAAACACAGCGAGCTAGCCGGGGCTAGCCGGGCGGAATCGCTCCGTGAGGGGCAAGATCGAAAATTTCCGCCCGCTCCCGGAACCAATCAGATTGCAGGATTTGGAGAATTCCACCCGCTCACAAGCCAAGAAAAAAATAATCTATTTTATCATATGACCCGTACGGACCCGCGCGCTATTTCCTTGGAAAACCATAAGAAAAAAAGTCCCGTATGAGGGCCGTACGCCTTCATCTAACAGGGCCGGAAACAACCTCGTACCCAGGCTCTCTCTCCTTTTCCTCCCTTGTCGTCGAGGAAGAGACCCTGGTCGCAGCTGGTCACGTGATCTGGGTGACAAACCAAAACCGCAGGGAGGGCTGCTCCTCGACAAAATTTTGTCGACAGTACAACACATACTATCTGGGGGAGGGATAAATGTAGAGCGGGATTTTCAAAATGGCGCTTGAATTTCTAAGCTGTGTTAAATCCGCGCTCCTTTCGACTGGCTATTACAGCATTATCCTGAAGGTTAAACAAGTTATTTGCTTGGAGAGTTTGTTTCTAAAAAAAGACTTGGCGGCAGTGCTTCCAACAGGGTACGGGAAATCCCTGTTGTTCCAGGTTTTGCCTCGAATGTTGTCCGAGAGGGATAGCAGGTCAATGAGTTTGCTTTACCTTGAGTTGAGTTTTTTTGCCGTGACTATTGTTGTTGTGCCAGGAGTTCGTTTCGTTTTTCCGTGACCTCAGTTTGTTTTGCTGTGAGTTTCTTTCAATCTTTGTTGTGTTCATTTTGTTTGGCAGCGAGTTGACATAGTTTTGTCTTGACTTTAGTTTGTCATTTGCCGTGAGTTGAGTTTATTTTGCTGTGAAATTCGTTGTTGTGCCGACTGTGTTCGTTTGGTTTTGCCGTGACTTGTGTTTGCTTAGTTAGTTAGGTTTTGCCGCGAGTTTCTTTGTTCGGGTGTAAGTTCATTGATTTTTTTTAGCGGCGAGGAGAGTCTGTTTGCCATAAGTTTTGTTTTTATTTTGCCGTGAGTTGATTTTGTGTGTAGTGTGTTTATATTGTTTTGCGGCGAGATTCGCTGTTGCTGTGAGAGTTGTGGGCCACCGTACTATTCTGGTTTTCGTTTAAGCCGTGAATTTTCTTAAAAGAAACTCGTATACAGTGTATACAGGTGTAGTTTTTCGAAGCGACGGCAAACAGAAAGACGTGACTAAAATTAACTTACGCCGGTCTGTTTTGAAGTAAAATCAAAACAAATTTCTTCGCCTTCATCAAGCACACGGCAAGATATTAGCGGAGAAAAGTTTTATTACTGAGAGCCAGTTCAGTACAGGCCAGAAAAGTGAGGTATGTGTCAAAAAGAAACTTCTATTGCCGTGAGCATATTTTGTTGTGCCTCGAGACAATTCATTTTCTTGTGAGCAAATTTATTCTGCCGTAAGATATTCAGTTTTAGCAGGTTTTAGATATTCAGTTTTAAATTTATCTTGCACCTATAAGGGCAACCGTATACGCTTATAAAAACTGTAGCCACTTGTTAAGAAACATTGTAAACTCAAGCAAATAATTAAACAATCTATATATTTATCTTAAATCTATATATTTATCTTGTATCAAAGTTTTGACCCGACAAAGAAATCTTCTGCGGCAGCCAGCAGTGGTCGATATTCCCGTGAAAAAAGGTTTTTTGACCGTGTCCTGTCCCAACTGCTTTGCACAGCCTGCACGAACTAAAATCTGCCGAGATTGATGCTTTAAACATCTTTTTTGGAGTTGCCGAGACAGATACCTTAGAAATCTTTTTTGGAGTCGCTTGAAAATTCCGAGTCGACATTCTCGTTAAAAGACTCACCGAAAACACGAAGGTTTTCTCGCGCTCCAAGCGATGTCAATTTTAATGTTACAATTTCCACTCCCTACCGGGCTCAGTACTTCAGCTAAGTGAAGACAATTTTTACCTTTCCCACCCCTCCCTTAAATCATTTCTTTGGAATCTGCTAAAATCTAGCAGACGGCTAGCAGACACGTGACCAGCCGCAACCAGGGTCCTTTCTCTAGAGATATAGAGAGGACCCTGGGAACGAGGTTGGGCCGGAAAAGGCCGTACGGCCCCACTAGAAAAGCGTACGGACCCGCGACTGCCGCGCGATGGAATTTGAAACCATTGGATTCGATAATCTTGAATTCAAAATGAGCGATAGTTATTCTGAAGATTATTCCGAAAGCAAAGAATATCCAGCTGCTTTGTAAGCGCTGAAATTGAAAACAAAACATGTTCAAACTCGGCAAATGAAGAACTGCATAAATTTATTCGGCAACAACAACTCCTGACAACATCAATAACCATAAAAACTCAGTGAAAAACTACACACTCGAGTAGTAATATACTACACTCTGAGGCAAAAATTTATTTTTACTTCAGAATGTAGAATATTATTACTTTTAATACTGGATAAAAAAATGGGTAAAAAATAATTACCAAAAATATTTTCTATACTATTTTCCAAAAATTATTACCAAAAATATTTTCTATACTATTTTCCAAAAATTATTACCAAAAATATTTTCTATACTATTTTCCAAAAATTATTACCAAAAATATTTTCTATACTATTTTCCAAAAATTATTACCAAAAATATTTTCTATACTATTTTCCAAAAATTATACAAAAAATGCAGAAAAACTGAGCCCGAAAAAAATGCTGAAAAATGAGCTTGGAAAAACTGCTGAATAAATATTTTCTATGCTGAATAAAAATGCTGAATAAAAATGATGAATAACAATGCAGAAAATTTAGCCTGAAAAAATATGCTGAATAAATTATGATGGATATTACATTTGAATATAAAACTGAATTCTATAATGAAACCAAGTTTTAACAATGCATGGATACAAAGCTTGCTCTTATAGTGTTTTTATAAATTTTATTTTTCATTAATGCATATGGTTCCATTATTGATTGATATATCATTGCTGGTGTTTCGCGCTGAATCAAAAAATGGTCTTATACTGAAAAAACGATTTCTATACTCTTTTTTTGGAATCAGTTTAAGAATCGGTTGTTTTTTATGCTGTCTAGAATGATGTTGATTTGAGGTGATATCACTTTTGATGTGATTTTGTGTTCATTATCATTATCATCATTATCATCATCATTATCATTATCATCATCATTATCATCATCATCATTATCATTATCATCATCATTATCATTATCATCATCATTATCATCATCATCATCATTATCATTATCATCATCATTATCATCATTATCATCATTATCATTATCATCATCACTGTTTTTTACGCAAACATATTTTAGTTCTTTTCTCAATTCGAAATCGTCTTCATAATCATCATCGCTATCTTCATTATTGTTATTTTTTATGCCAGCTCTTATTAATCCCTTCTCTAAAATGTCGAGTTTTTTGTCAATGATTTTTTTATCGATTAATAAATCTATTTTTTTATTAATTAGATTGTCATATTTTTCCTTGATTAAATTGAATCTACTGGGCATTTTGATATATAATATATATATATTATATATTTAAATCAATTTTTTATTGCGTTTGAATTAATAAAGTATACCATAAGCTAATGTATCATTTTGATCTCTTAATAAAATACTGTCACCAAGGTGGTCATTTGTATTTATATTTAAATCGCAAGATATGAATTTATTTTTTGAATTGAGTTTAGTTATGTAGCACTTTTCATCATTTTTAATGTTTATAAACTCTACATGATATACTTTATCAAGGCTGTGTAATATACATTTATATCCTATTGTGATTATTTTAGGTATTTTGTGGAAAAATAATTTAGCATTTACGATATTATCAATGGGTTTAATGGTTGATGATTTTCTCTTATATATTTTAATGTTTTTGAAGATATCGAACAAGCAGTAGTTGACGAGATTGCTATCGTTTTTGGATATATTGAGGTTTAATTTAGCTGATATAGGAATGAAAACCATTTTTTCATATCTTTGTTCTTTTATAGATTTTTTCACTTGAGTGACGATTTTTTCATAAGTGTTATCTATTGAATTTAGAAATTCGGATTTGTTTATACATATAATGATTGATTTGATACCATTGACTCTGGTGATTAAGCTGTGTTCATATCCTTGATTTATGCTGTTTAGAGTTTCATTCGGTTTTGCTGATATTAATAGCATTGCTATATCAGCAATTGATGAATTTTTTATCAATTCATTTGTAAGACACTTATGCCCTGGATTGTTTACTATTTGAATTTCTGTTCCGTCAAGAAAGAATTTTTCTATTGTTGAATGGATTGTTATTCCTTTATCTTTTTCATTTTTATCTGTATCGATGAGATTTGATAGCCATTGTTTTGATTCGTTGATTGCATTATTAATTTCTCCATTGTTTATAGCTTCAGTGTTGATTAAAATGCGTGATATTAGACTGCTTTTGCCTACATCGACTCCACCAATGCATGTTATTATCATTCTTATATATAATATATGATATATTTTATATTTTTATATTATGATGACCATACGAATAACTAGTAATAACATTATAAAAGCAACTGAGGGTTATTTTAATATCCATAAGGAAATGTTTCTATATGGTCTTCTGAGATATATTTAATGCTACGCTTGTCATATCCAAAGGTGTATACTTTTTCATCATATCTGTTTAAGATTTGTTTATTATGTCTGGTAATCTTATTTTCATTTACTAATGTGAGTTCTTTGATATCACCCTTCACCATTCTAATCATATTTGCATGATTAAGTATTTGTGAATTTTCGTGGTTAAGGGTGAAACCTTTAATAACGCACTTTTGCTTGTTATCACCATATATGAAGCTATAATTTTTTGGTCCTCCTGATACGAATGTATTATTTATAGATTCACCGTCTAACTCATCGGTTAGTTCGCCTAACATATCGCCTGTCTTGATTTCATTACAATTTGGGGAATCTATATATATAATACTATCGGTATCAAAATATAATACTTGTTTATTTAAATAGTCGAGTTTATCATACAACATTAACCGAGCACTACTTGTTGTGAAGCAAGCAACAAAGATATTTGTATTATATGAATTATCAACAAACTGATCTTTATAAGAGTAGCTCATTTGAACCATTTCTTCATTTATGAAATTCATATTTAAATTACCAATGGTATCGTCGAGAACTACTTGATAAAATTCATTTATATCAGTTATGTATTTGCATTGATTCATGTTATTCCGTTGACCAAATTTGCCCCATAGTGAGTTTAAACACATTTTTGCAATAGCTCGTAATCCCGCATTCTCACATAATTCACCTAATTCAATGTCTAAATTCTTCTTGACTTTATTTCTGAACATCAATTCTTCTTTGTCATTTTTAAAATTATATTTTGTTGATTCAAGCTTGAGTTTCATGAATTTTTTTATATAGTCTTTGAATAAATCATCGCTTGAATTTTTGAAATGTAATACCTCATATATTTGTTTGATTATGTATCCCTTTTCAATGGCTTTATTAACCTCATCAGTAGTCCAAGTTCCAATGAACTCTCTTTGCTTGTCACTATGCAGGCATTTTTCTAGTTGCTTTGTTTTTGCACATGATATGCACAGAGGAAACATCAATTTTTCAGCCTTTTCACATTTGATTCTCTGAGGTAAAACAGGATGGTATAACCCTCTTGGAGGTAAAATTTTACATTTTATGAAACCATACCATTGAGTATCGTATTTTTCTGGTGATGTGATTTTTTCAGGATGGCCTATGGGATATTTCTTGTAGTACTGCACCGTCGGATATAGGGAGCAAAAGTCTACATAACGGCCACATTCGCCTTCTTTGAATTTGTAAATCAGTTTGGTTGCATTTGTCCTTCCTCCATAAAAAGCATCTCTTGGGTTTAGTGGCTCAACGACTTCTCTATTCCACTCCTTTTTATAATATTTTTGAAAACCTACATCATTTTTTAATTTACATTCCCACATTTCAATAAGATTGTAACCATTATCTGTTATTTTGTTATTTTTTACCTGCGTTTTATTATACAAAGTACCCATATCACATTGGTTCTTAGTGTTGATGACATCAGGTTTGAAACAATCTGGGCATCCATGCCAGAAACAACCTTGAAATTCATAAACAGTATTTGTAGATTCACAAAAACCATCTACTTTTAATTTGTTATTGATAACTCTTTCACCACCTTCCAAGGCATGTTGAATTTTGATTTTATTTTTCTTACTTATGTAATCAAGCCACGCAATACTGACTGCACTATGGTTTTCTGTTTGAACGACATTATCAACCACAGCTATGGTATTTTTTGACATATAATTTCCTCTATAAATAGCCATACAAACCCCAGCTATTGTGATGTATTTTAGTGGATCAATATTTTCTAGGTTCATGAAATCTTGTCTGAATTTTAACATACATCTTCTTAATATATCAACATCTGACCTACAGTATTCAATTATTTCTTTTTTGAAATCGAAAACATAATTTTCATTAACACGGTTATTATACCATTGTAAAAATTTTTCTCTATCGCATGAATTCATTTGGTTATAGCCGTAATGCTTCTTAGAAGGTATATTACCGATGTAGGTTTGATTACAATTTTTGTTGAAATAATGTGGAAAATATCCTTTTTTCAACTCGTTTAAACCAAACGTTTTAGGAAACGATGATAAGGGTTGCTGAATGAATTGATTCTCAATTGTGGAATTTCCATCATCATGATTTTTGCGCAATTGTAAATACAGAATGGTTTTAAAAATAATATATTTTTGGTTACCATAGCAAAAATGACAATATATTGTCACATAAAAATTCATTCAACGGGAATCAAATCAAATTTATCATCTGTTTCAATTGATTTGAGTAATACATTAGTGATATGCTTTTTCGTTTTGCAATGCATCCATTTACCAGCTAATGAATAATCGCGTTTATCACATGCATCACATATCCAGCTCTTTGCAAGCATATATTTTGTCTTGCTCTGTCTAATAGCGTTTTGTCTATCTTCTTCAGTAGTGTGTTTTACTCCTCGTGTCATTAATATTACTATATGTTTTTTCTTCTTAAGTAGTTTATAATACGTTAAAATATTGATAACCAGTATATTCAAATATATTGGCTATCATAAAAATAGCTAAAATCAGATGTTTAAAAACACTGTACTCTTCTCGGGCTTAGCTTTTAGCATACCCTACACAATATATATTACATAACTTTGCTTTTAAATGTTAATCATTTTTATCACTTTTATCACTTTCATCGTCATTACTCTGGTTATTATCTTGGAAGTAAATATGCAAATCAGTGGGTTTAAATAATATTAAGCCATAAAACACCACAGTTGTGGCGTGACGTCATATTGTATTGGTATAAAAATATAAAAATAATTATATAGAATGAGTTGTAATTCGCAAATTCACGATGAATTAAAGAATATGGATGAGTCAGTTTGTCCATTTTGCAATCAACTATTGATAGAAGGTAACAAGGATGATGACCCATGCTGTAGTGAACCAAATGTAGGTAATAAAAACGGAATGAATGTCTGTTTACATTGCGGTTTAGTTCATTGTTGCGAATATGTCATAGGGTACCTTGATTTTTATGAGAATATGTATAAAATACGACGAAAATCAATATATCAACGTAAATATCATATCGAGAATGTTATGAATGATATATGTTTTAAAAACAGTATTGATTTGACTTATAATCAAAGAGAGCGTATCTTTAAAGTATTCGCCGAAATTAGTGATATTATTCCTACTATGAATGGTCGGCGCAAGCGTTTGATAAGCACAAAATATATCATCAGGCAGTTATTTAAATTGCTTAATCTTCCATTTGAGTGTATAAAAATTACGAAATCGAGAAAAACGCTTGAATTTTATAATCGATATTGGGCAAAGATTTTAGAATTGAAAAATGCAGAGATATTGCGCATTATCAGATAGTGAATTGTTTGTTATATCTGTTAACATATTCATCTACAGTGGGACATTGATCAATTACAATATCGTCAAGCACTTTTAGATCGGTTAGAAAAGCATTTTCATCAGATGGTAAGCCTCTCAAGAAGCATTTTATCTGTATACAAACTTTCTCATAACTTGTGTATGCAAATTTGCATTTATTAACTTTGTCAGAAATGTTACTATTTGTTATATAACCATGAATCAAAACACCCAATCCTGTTAAACAACCTATAACAATAGGATTAAGAGTGATGCTACCAACGACAGAACCTATGACAGTCAAGCCAATAGAGGACATCTGCAGAGACAGATAAACACGTTTCAATTTCTTATACTTCCATTTATAACATGTTTGTAATCGGTGGTAATTATTATACAGTTTCTTCAATTCCTTTACTCTATCTTCTGATAATTTGTTGGATATGTGATTAAAATTCATCATATGTCTTCTTATATGTTATATGATTATACAATGTTTCGTTCATTCGATTTTTCTATTTTTATTCGAAGAATACTGACTTGGTTTTGTCTAAAAATTGAATTTTATGGTACTCTTTATTATTTATTGGAAATGCTGTCATACTAAAACCGATTCTTTGTACAAAGTAATCTGAAGTGATTTTAATGTTTGAAGCATTGATATTAAACCCAGAAAATGTTTGATCAATACTCATAGCATTATTGCATACAGCGATTCTGAATTGACCCGCAATTTTAGTATACCAGAGATTTAAATATTCGCCTATATAAGCATCTCTAATTTGCTTAGAATATACATCTAAATCATAATCGAGAAATAACTTACCAGATTCTAATTTCACCCATGGAAAATCAAAACTACCATCATTGCCTAATTCTATTTTAATTCTTTTATTATCACCTGATTTATAATCGTATTTAAACGCAATATATATAGTCCAGTTATCGTTTTCAGTGACATTTTCATTTAAATCAACTATGAAAACACCTGTAAACCCATCTCTTGGCTTAAATTCTTTTAACAATTTCGTAGTTTGAAAAACGAGATTACTACCTAAGCCAGACACTACAGCGCCTAAACTATCTGACATGATGAAATTTGATGGATCCAGTAAATCAAAAAAGTATTCAAATATTGTGTTGTAATAGCTTTTTGGTTGAAAAACTCCCAATTTATCCAAAAGTGTTGCTTCAAGCGTATTTAACTGTTTGTAATTAACACCCTCATCGTTATTTTTAGCATCTTTTACGCCTGAAATCGATTGGTTTTGTAATGTAATTGGGGAATTGAAAATTATCTGATTATTTTTAATATAAAATATCTGATCGTAAATACTTGGATTAATATTTAATTGATGACCAAATATTCCATAAATAATTAAATATGTTTGAAGTTTTTGATCATAAGAGCTTCCTGAGTTCATTTTCAGAATCATATCAATGTATAAGTAATTGTTTCCAATGTTTAGACCCTTTGTGAATTGACAAATTAATCTGACATACTTTTGTGTTTTGAACGTTTTTTGGTTCACGTTATGAATGGTTTCAATGGATGATGAAGCATCGATTGAAATGCTGTTGGGGTCGATTTTGTCATTTAACCACATGATTTCAAGACAAACAGTATAATCACTATTTGATAATAAAAAAAGATTAACTCCGAATCTCGAACTATAAAATCCTTTCGATCTGTCCAGCAACAATTTCATGTCGACAACATTTTTGTTTATCTGATGAGGAGAATTTTGATATGTCACAATATTTCCTAATTCAACACCATCTTCGTCTGATAGCTGTGACTCAGGGTCTGTCATAATGTATTTGAATTTATTTTCATAATTTATGGATTGAATCTGACTTTCACCAACATAATCAATTAAATATTTTTTATTAACACAATCAGATGGAAATTTTGGGCCTCTCATATTGACAATCTTATAACCACCCATGTTAAGATTAGTTTCCATTGCTTGAGTTCCATCAAGAAGCACAACTTTATTGGCATCAACTTTATTTTGTAGCCCAGCATCGACATAAGCTTTATTAGTAGCACTTGAATCATATAAGGGTTTTCCCAAGTGATATATTTGTTTTTTTCTGTCTGTATGAAATGAATTGAATAATAAAGAATCTTGCAATTGTCCTCCAGCTTCTTTATTTAAATATTTGTCAGATAAATATTTAAGATTAGGCACATCAGATTCATTGCTTGAACTCGCATCATAATTAGGTATTTGAACCCTTGATTTGAGCGTTTGTAACACAGTTGTTTTCATGTCGAGTTTTTGATCAATATATTTCTTATTCATCACATTGGATAAATTGCTATATCCACTATCAAAATTAGGCACATTGATGATGCCCTTGAAAGTTTGTTCATTGTTAGTGGTTAAGTCAGCTTTTTTATCCAAATCTGTTTTATCAGCTTTAAGATTATCTCGCAAATCGACATATTCCTTGTTGGTGATTGTTTTATTATCCCAAGTGTTAGGATCATAAACTTCACTGTTTCGAATACTGAATCCTTTTAAATCGTAAAAAACACCATTTTTATTCCTTTTTAAAAAGTGATTGTTAAGGTATTCTTTATTAGGCACTGATTTATAGTCTTTTTTGATTGTTTCATAATCAGAATCATTAGGTACATCATCTTGAGTTTCAAGATTGAAAATCTTCTTTTGATCCATGTCATAATTTCCATCACTTTCTAGTTTAAAACCAATACCAGGGTCACCTTTTGGACCGACAGTAGCAGGTGTTTGTTCAGTTGTTTGTTTATCGTTGAATAATCCCATATAATATTGGTTAGATATTTCCGTAAAAGTTTCTCTTCACTATTTTTCGAGGATTATCAACGTACAGAAAAGAATATGGTTTTTTGGTTGCTTGCATATAATATTCTTTATTGACCCCAAGTTCTCGAGATATAAGGTTTCTTTCATTTGAGCTGGGAAAATCATAAACACAAAAATGAGAACAATTCAGTCTTATATCCTTTGGTGTTTTATAATAAGATTGAGAAAGGTAAATGATACTACAGTTTTTATGTCTTCCTCTTATGAAGTAATCAATCAAAGGTTTTTGATTCTTTTCACAAATGAAATCATCAAAAACAATGAGGCATTGCCCATTATCACCTATATTTTCAACAGGAGTGATTTCATCATTATTACAAACTAAAATATCATACCCAACTTCTTTGCTTATAGGTTCGAATGTTTTCATCAAATTCTGATATTTTTCTTGTTCAAGATTTTTTGCATACAAATATATCCTGTCATAATACAGTAGTGGTTTTGTCAACATATGAAAAAGTAAATTCGTTTTTCCTCCACCCGATGGTGCAGCCATCAACATTCTGAAAGTTTGGTTTGGCAAAAAATTGTACAATTGTTTGTAATCATTTTGTTCATTACCACAATCATAATTAGGTATTTCCATTATACATATATGTTACACAAATAAGTTAAGATGAGTTGAGATAAGTTGAGATAAGTTCAGATAAGTTTTTATATAACTTACATATATAATGGATATTGAAAGAATAAAGAGACTATCAGAGTCAAAAATAAAAGCTGATGATTCAGTTAAAAAAGTCAGAAACACGTTAAAAGAATATCGAATTGGTAGACAAGATGTTCAAGAAGACCTTTCAGAAGTATACAAACCAATCGTGAAAGTTCAAGATGATGTTAAAAAAACGATTGATGAGAAACAGGATGCTGTGATTAAACAGTTACAGAAAAATCAGAAAGAAATATCATCAGGTCTTCAAGAACTTGCATTGGTTAATACATTACCTGTTGAATTACCGTCCAAAGAACCAACCAAACTACCGCTTGATTATAAGCCAGAAATGATGAAACCACAATACAAGTCAAATATTGACAAAGGATTTACAGGTGAAGAGATGCAGAAGCTTATAGGCTATGAATTACTTGCTCCAAGTGATGTATTACAGGGTTCAGTCAGTGGAGCTCTTAATTTTTACGAATATGATGGAAAAATTGGTGAGATGTTAAAAGATTTAGGACGACAAAAAGGACAGCTGTCGACTACCAAAAAAGCAAAGGCTAAAAACAAAGAAGCGATTGATGAATTAACAAAAGAAATCAAGTTGATACAGAAATACAGAGATCGTATACGAATCATACCTGAAGGAAAAGAGACTTTGGGGACAGGTTACCTTCAACCAAAACGAAATGCTTATAAAGTTCAAAATGGAGGACAGTATGGAAATCTTGTCATTGATGTTCCAAAACTAATTGGTCAATTACGTCTTTTGGCAAAAAAGGATGGTAAAACAGTGATTGATAAATTAGTTGATTTTGATACCATTGATCTGTTAACTAAGCGCTTTAATAGTAATAAACAGTATTCTGATTTATCAAAAATGATGTTTAATGAACTGAATAGGCTATCAGAGATACCGATACATAGATCAAGTAAGAAATTCTCAAAATTAGGATCTGGTGTTGTATATTACAATGATGCAAATGATCTTATGGGTCGACTTCAACTACTTGGAGGATCTATTTTAGCTGGAAATAATGCTGTAAAAGATGAATTTTCACAGATAGCACATAAAATGTTACAGCTTGGTATAATCGGAAAGAAAAAATTAAATGATCTCCTCAACGTTTATGTTTTATAGAGTGAGTCTTAGTTCTTATCAATTATAATTTTATCTAATGAATATGTATATGCAGGAACAAGCGATTAGTATCAGTTCAATTAATCGACAAAAAGTCGGTAGATCTCGTCCAGAAGATTTTACAATTAAATTCAAACCAACTTTACACCTTGAAAAAGAAATGAAGCATGAAATGGCAGTAGACAGAGTTTCAATGACTTACAGTTGGCATAATATAAATGATGCATACAATAACAAAACCATAAAATATTCAAAAGATAATGGTTCCAATTGGAAAAACATCAATTTTGTTGATGGAATGTACAGTTATGATGATCTTTCGGAATACATTGAACAAGTCATCAAATCTAATGGAGATACACCAGAAGGAGATGATGGTAGTGTTAAAATTTATTTTGTTTTGACATCTTATCGTGTTGTTGTCGAATTAGCAGATGGTTGGCAACTTGATATTCGTAATTCAAAATTTGGAGATTTGATTGGTTTTGAACCAAAGATTATCAAAGTAACTGATCATTCTTCAAAATTACCCAATATAACGAATTCAGTAGACAGTATACACATCAATTGCGACATTGTGACAGACTCTATCACTGATGGAGAAAGAACCAACAATCTTTGTGTTATTCCATGTACGAATTTAACAAGGAGTTTTCCTTTTCAATTTGAACCAAAACGTGCTCTCTTTAGTTCTATTTCGAAAACGAATATATCCGAAATGCGTATTACAGTAAGAGATTCTCTTGGAAGACCAATAAATCTCAATGGAATTGATTGGCATATGACTTTGATTCTGAGATCTAGTTTTGTATAAACTAATGATATATGAAAAGTGAGTATAAAAAAAGATACAATCCAGATACAGGGAGATATGTCAAAAAACACATTTATTCCAGAGAATTACATGGCGAAGGCTATAAAATGGATATGCTGAAATCACTTGGTAAGAAGTTGTTCGGTAAAACGACGCAGGAAATAGCGAAAAAAGCTGTTGAAAAAGCAACCACTTCTGTTGCAACTAAAACAGGGGAGCATCTTGGTAACCGAGCAGGTGATAAAATAGTTCAAATGTTGTCTAAAAAAAACCCAAAAAAGACAGTCAAGAAACAGATTGATATAGAACCATCTACTTATACAGATTATACCTTTTCACTTGAAACGCCAGTTCAAGAAAAACCAAAAACTCAAGTTAAACATCCAATGATGAGTCAAGAGATTGCACAAAGAGTAAATCAGCTTATTTCTGGGGGAAGGATAAAGAAGAAGAGGGTTTAACTCAAAACTTGCATTTTATCTAAACTAATAATATATGGAAAATTTTAGAAACCCAAGATATGTTGAAAGATATGAAGATCAATATTTTGAATTAGAGACTCCTCTCATAACAGTAGTCGGTAATACTCTTCATCAAAAGAAGGATGGATATCGGTTTGTTGTTGATAATTCAGGAGAAGTTACTCCTTTTGATTGGTATAATGCTCGTCTCGGTATTTCATTTAAAGTAAATAAACTTGCTGATGGAGCTAACATTGCTGCTGAAGATCATAACGGTATTGTAAATGATATTCATTCTTTTATCAAAAATTTCGATATCAAGCTTCAAGGTAAAAAGGTATATGATTGTAATGATGCTAACCATGCTGTTAATATTAAATCTCTTCTTGAATTTTCTCCAAGTTATGCAAATTCAACAGCTACAAATGAGTTTTATCATCTTGATACAACTCGACATGCTGAAGAAAGACATGCTCAAGCTAATTATAACAAGGGTTTTGCAGAAAGGAAGTTGCTTCTTGGTACATCAACAATAGTCACAAGAGAATTAACTCTAAATAAATATTCATTTTTTGAGGCTCTTGAAGATAAACTACTACCATCTGGTCGATTAGAACTAAACTTTGAAATTGAAAGTGATAGTAATCTGATTTGGCAGGCAGGTGATAATTGCAGAGTTGTTATCACAAAGTTACAATTAATCGTACCACGTATAACATTCAACAGTTCTGGACAAAACATTTACATGAATAACTTTATGAAACCTTATAAATGGACATATCTTCGAGAAAACATTGAAAGAAGCAATTCATCAACACAACGAGCAGGTCATTTTAGAATAAGCAGTGGTATAACAAGACCTCGTCATGTGTTTATTTACATAATCGATGATGCTAATATGAATTCACAGATAACCAACCCATTTCTATACAACACATTCTCAGTCAGTACAGATCCTAGAACACTAATGAACTGCTGGCTAGAAGTTGGTGGTGGTAATATTGAGTATCCTGAAATTCATTATCAACCATCAATTAATTTATCACGTGTTTACAGAGATGTTCTGAAATACGTGCATAAAAATAATGAATATGGTGAAGGTTCGCTTTTGAATATAACTAACTTTCAATCACTGTTTCCTTTTGTTTATTTCGATTTGACAAAACAGAAAGCAGATATTCGAGATGGTACTACAAAGCTCACTTTTCGTTATGAGCTTTCAGGCACAACTACAACAGCTTACAGTATATATGCTTTGACTCTATTTGAACAAGATGCTGAACTGGTACAACAAAACGGTAAATTGTTATTCCGTTAATTAATCATAATTTTCATATTTTAAATACAGGTTAAAGTCATTACAGTTATTAATTTTATATAACATATGTAATATAAGAGATATGACATATGTTAAATATGGAGTGAAACTTTCAATCGGACAAAAAAAGAGACTTGCAAAAGCTCTATCACAAAAATCAGCAGTAACAATACGATTTTCAAGAAGTGATCTTTCAGGTAATGATTATCTCAATCTAACAAAAACACAACTTAAACGTCTTCAAAAGGCTATGAAAAATGGAACAGGTGTTGATCTGAAAATAAGCAAAACTCAAATCAGATATCTTGTACAAGAAGGAGGGTCTCTTTGGACTTCATTAATGAGTCTTGGAATGAGAGCACTACCTTATGCAACAAGAGCTGTATCAAAAGCTGCACCAGCTCTAGCTACTGGTGCTTTATCAGCTCTTGGAAGCTTAGGAATTGATAAGATATTTGGTAGTGGACAAAGAGGTGGATTCCTTGTTCCGCAATCAAAAATCGATCAACTGATCAAATACAAAGACCTGTTAACGAAAAAACAAAAAGAACAAATCGTTTCTGCACTTCATACTGGAGGTCAAATTGTCATCAAACCAACAAAATCACAATCTGGAGGATTTCTCGGTACATTGCTTGCAAGTATTGGTATTCCACTCATTCTTAATGCTTTAACAGGGAAGGGTCTTCAAGTGGACAGACATAGATCAAAACGATCAACAAATGTTTATGTCCCACCTTCATCGATTGGTATCTCAGCACAACCACAGACAAAATCTAAAAGCAACAATTCAAGTGGTGGACATGTATTGCCAATGAATCAATTGACTGGGATGTATCCACCTCCCTTTATCGGTAGTTGGAAAAAACCAGTTGGTATGGGCTTAAAAAAAAAAAAGAAGCTAAAGGCAAGAAAGGGCAAAGGACTGTTATTAGGAAAAAACAGTCCATTCAACAACATACCATTAATAGGAGCAATTCTGTAAAGTTCATTAATAAGCCATTAAGCAATTTTGATATTTTGAATTGGGTAGACTATCTTGGAATAAAGCATTTCAAAGGTGTGTTTTCAAGAGATTCTTTGCCTAATCAGATAAAAAAGGATGAATGCGGAATAGTCAATTTGGATTCAAAAATAGGCCCAGGAACGCATTGGGTAGTTTATCGAAATGGAAAGTCAAATGCAGAATACTTCGACAGTTTTGGTTTAGAGATGCCATTTGAAGTAGCTCAATACTTGAATACAAGCGGTAAACAGATATATTATTCAGGAGATGAGATACAAGAACGTAATTCAGTTTTATGCGGATATTGGTGTCTTTATTATCAACTTGAGAGGCAAAAGGGTGTATCCATGCTTAATGTCATTCATAATACAGAATTTGATATGAATAATCAAGCTATCAATCACCGATTTATAATCAATTACTTCAAAAATATCTAACTCATATATATATGGTTAAAAGTTATTGTGTAAAACAGAAAAAACAAACCGAATGTATGCCTGGAAGTGAACGATTTGAGAGGGCTAAAAATGGAAGACTGATGATGAAATGTAAGTGTGTAGAATGTGGTATAACAAAGACGAGATTTGTGAAGTCAAAAAACTAGTTTCCCCCTCCCAAGAAGGGGGTTTATTCAATGTTAATAATAGTCACTCTCTTGGTGAAATAGCTTGGAAAGGTATTCTAAATACGGGTATCTATGCTGCTCGAATGGCAGGAGCAAAGGCTATTAAAAGTGATTATGCAAAACGAAAGATTAAAGATATGTCAAACAAATACATAGATCAAGTTCTTGATTCTGTGACTAGTGATATCAGCCGTAAAATAGATCCTGGTAAGATAGGAAGTGGTATTGATTATGATATGAGGATGTATGCTGGTGATCGCATTCATGATCCAACAAACCCTCTTTATCAACGTGGTGATGGATTTGATATTCATAAATTAATTGGAAAACTTCCAAAACCAACATCTGGATGGACTCCTGGAAAATATAAATTTATGGGTCCTTATAATCCTCTTAACAAACAACTAGAGTATGATAAAAATACTGGTAAAGTCACTAAATGGTATGTAGACCCTTATAATAAAGTCGATGAAATAGCTGCCTATCACGATATTTGTTATGATATGGGTAAATCAAAAGGTGAATGTGATAAGAAGATGGTTAAATCGCTTGATGATATTCCATATGGTGAAATACCTAAATGGGGTCAAACTGCAAGGTTCTTAATCAATACAAAACAAAAATTAGGTCTTGGTGTTAAAAAACCAAAAAACGTAAAAAGCCGTCGGGTAAAGAAAACTGGCAAAAAGAATTAGCTGATGAATTACACAAACCAATAAAGCGTAACTTTACTCGACGGCGTGTTATAGCTAACCATATTGATGAAATATGGTGCTCGGATTTGGTTGAAATGCAACAGTTCAGTAAATGGAATAAGGGTTATCGATATCTTCTCATGGTACTTGATGTGTTTTCAAAATACGGTTGGATCATTCCTTTGAAAGATAAAAAAGGCGAAACAGTGACTGAAGCATTCAAAACAATCCTCAAAGAAGGTAGAAAACCTGAATATTTCTGGACTGATAAAGGAAAAGAGTATTACAACAAACACTTCAAAGACCTCTTGGAAAAGAACAAAATAACATTGTACTCAACTGAAAATGAAGAGAAAAGTAGTGTATGCGAACGATGGAATAGGACAATCAAGTCCAAAATGTGGAAGCAGTTCACTGTTCAAGGTAATACACAGTATCTTGATATGCTACCCAAATTAGTGAAACAGTATAACAACACTAAACATAACTCTATTAAAATGACACCCATAGAAGCTAGTAAAAAGAAGAATGAAGGTACAGTTTACTTCAATCTATATGGTGATATGAAGCCATTATCAACTAAACCTAAATTCAAAGTCGGTGATAAGGTTCGAATATCTAAGTATAAAAGGAAGGTTTTCGACAAGGGTTATACCCCAAACTGGACAGAGGAAGTATTCATAGTTGATAAGATCCAATACAGTAATCCAATCACTTATAAAATAAAAGATTTGAATAATGAAGAGATAAAAGGCAGTTTTTATGAAGCTGAATTATTAAAAGCAAAACAGGACGTATTCAGAATTGATAAAGTCATTCGACGGGATTATAAGAAGAAACAGGCTCTTGTCAAGTGGAAAGGTTACAATGATGATTTTAATAGTTGGATTCCAATGAAAGATTTACAACATATTTAAACGCACAAAAAACATATAAAAATAATATCATATAATAATATCAAACAATGACAAATGATGAAAACACTCAATTAATACTCCTATTAAAATACATGATAACATTGAAAAATATCAATACGTTAAAGCTCAGAATGAGTGATCTAGATATTGAACTTAAAAACTTACAAGACGAGTTAAATGAAATGAGATCAATTCTGACAACACACATCATAAACAAACAAAGTATCTCACTTGATGAATCATATAATATAAAAATAAAATCAGAAAAATGATTTCTAGATTTGAAGACTATAAGAGCAAGCTTTGTATCCATGCATTGTTAAAACTTGGTTTCATTATAGAATTCAGTTTTATATTCAAATGTAATATCCATCATAATTTATTCAGCACATTTTTTCAGGCTAAATTTTCTGCATTGTTATTCATCATTTTTATTCAGCATTTTTATTCAGCATAGAAAATATTTATTCAGCATTTTTTCCAAGCTCATTTTTCAGCATTTTTTTCGGGCTCAGTTTTTCTGCATTTTTTGTATAATTTTTGGAAAATAGTATAGAAAATATTTTTGGTAATAATTTTTGGAAAATAGTATAGAAAATATTTTTGGTAATAATTTTTGGAAAATAGCATAGAAAATATTTTTGGTAATAATTTTTGGAAAATAGTATAGAAAATATTTTTGGTAATAATTTTTGGAAAATAGTATAGAAAATATTTTTGGTAATAATTTTTTACCCATTTTTTTATCCAGTATTAAAAGTAATAATATTCTACATTCTGAAGTAAAAATAAATTTTTGCCTCAGAGTGTAGTATATTACTACTCACTCGTACATAAACGCATTCTGTGGTTTCTAAATAAAACCGTAATCATTGATAAACATTGAAGTCAAAGTACGAATGCCAAGATAATTTCTCTTGTTCAGTTTGAAACTCTGAAGCTGTGTAATTCTTCAATCACAACAAAGAAAATGCGATTACATGTATAAAGACTCTGTTTGCGACTAACCTTACACAGTGTTCCACTAGTTCTCACGAAGTATTTTAGCCACTAAATGGAAGACAACTGTAACTAGAGTTCAACACCATCGAGGAACTAAAAGCGAATTCAACGACTAGGCAGCAACGGCAGACATTTAGAATCCTCAGTGGTAAAGAAAACAACTTGAAGCTGAAGCCCGCGAACGGGGAAACGATGCGAAGCAAAATCCTCAGCCGCTTGTACAATCCTATTCCAACATCAAACTGTCCCATTAGAATTGTTGTCTTTAACATCCAAAATCCTTCTTGGTTGAAAATTAATCAATCCTCTCGTTCAAACCAAGCACTAGGATGAATTTCGGCTCAAGAATAAACGTCGCTTTGTTATTCAATTCAGTCTTAGCTTAGAGTACGACTAGCCGAAACGTCGTGCAAATTCTTTGTCGTAATCCTTCTTAAACGTTGCTTTTCAAATTTCTACTAACTGCAGTCATGTAGAAAGAATTTGTCCGGGTTGAAATATCCTTGGAATGAAGCTAAAACTCGAAGATTTGATTGTAATTTTGACAATTTTAACAGAAGTTTGAATACTCTGTGCGCACCGCAGTTCAAATGCACTTCACTGGCTTCCCCAAAACATTACGGGCTACGATTGGCTTTTCAAAATGCGCGCGAAACGGGCTGCAGCGTCTGCATCAACGAATGGAAAACAATAAAAAAGAAAATTAGTGGTCATATGATAAAATGCTTATTGACCGAGTTAGGTCGGGCCGGACGGGAAAATATTTGGCTCTCGGTCAGGACGCACGGACCTCACTGCGCTCGGTCCGTACGTCATGACCTCGAGCCAAATATTTTCCCGTCCGGCCCTCCCACTCAGTCAATAAGTACATAATATTTTTCCTTAATTTTCCCTCCCAAAGTATTCCGGTAAAGTTTTAAAGTATGAATATGCAGTTGAATAAGCGTCGACTTTCTTTAGTTTTTATACAGATAAATCTACTCCCAGTCTCTCTTCAGGATCTAAAATGGCGCAAAATAAATTGAAGTAGTACATACAGCGTTGATTTGATTTTTTCACTAATTAAAATCAATACGTGTTTTCCCGAGCTTGGCGCTTGTTACGTGCTTTCCCGCGCTTGGCGCTGGTTACGTGTTTTTCCGCACTTCGCACTGGCTACGTGTTTTTGCGCGCTTGGCACTGGTTACGTGTTTTTGTCCGCGGGATAGTAAAACTCACAGGTTTTCCCGCCCTTGTCTTTCCGAGCTTGGCGCTGGCTACGTGTTTTTCCGCGGTTAGCAAAACTCACACGTTTTCCAAACCTTTACACTAGTTACGCTTTCATCTTTGTAAACTGACTAACATCGCGCGACAAAATGGATCAATAAGAATTTAAACTTTTTGAGATCGGCCATTCGCAATTAAAACAAAAGCGTCTGGTATCATTGAATATCAATTACGTTATGGTAAATTTAAAAACTCCACGAGACAGTTAAGTGCTAGTAAAACAGATATCAGTAAAAATAATAATAAATTACCATGTTACAAGCTTTCAAATATTTTCCATGCAATCTGATCTAAAACGTCTGTTGCTCAAAGTACGTGAAGCTATTTTGGTCATAATTCTAAGAAATCATAATCTCTCATGATCACAAAACGTCTCTAATAACGCTCCGTGATTGGTTAATTTCACAAAAGTTATCCACTGTCGTAATCTTGTTTCAGCCTTTCAATCAATTTGACAAGTAATCTGCCAATTAACGGATAAGTTATCTGTCAGCTTCTTAAAATTTTGTAGGTCAAGTTGTATTGCTCTTGTTTCTGCAATATTTTACAAGCCAGAACTGACTAATAACGCTTCTACCGAGACTGCTTGAGGCCTTTTAGTCGCACTCTTCGTTTTCCGCCTATAATCATGGATGTATAGACCGTAAAATTTGGAACAAAATGGCCCTTGTTACTTTCGGCTGCTTTCGTACGTTTGAGCTAAAATAACTGATAGTTTTTTTTTTCAGTTAATTGTCTACTTTGTTTAGTCTACTGCCCATGTGTCTTTCTTTTCAGAATTACTCATGGTTTGCCTCACTGAGCCCGTGATGAAAAGATTGCTTGAATGGCGTCGTCACTGAGCATTTCGTAGACTTTGAAACAACGAATAATTGCTTTTCAATTAGACAAACATTTCCCTGAAAGAAAAATAAAACCTCAATGAGACTAACTATGTGCCCGAATTTCTTATCTTCGAGCAAAGACTCAACGAGGCGAAGCCGACATGACTATCGCTTATTAAGGTTACAGTCCAGTCCAAAATCTTAAACTTTAGTAATTTATTTCCCGTCAAATAAAAGTGTTTATGACTCCTATCCACCAATATTGATTTAATATTTGAAGGTATTGTTATCAACTGAGAGGGTAAATAAGAGAGGAATGCCGGTGAGTAGGGTCAAGCAAAGGGTGATGGAGAGTATGTTAAAAGGATTGAGCAATAATCACAAGACTATCTGGTGACTTAAATAACAATAGAAAGTTCATTGGGCAATAGCCACGAGTCTGCCATGGACGGAAAAATACATAGCCTCGATTTCAGTTAATTACATAAGAGCTCTAAGAGGTGACGTCTCCTTGTCTCCAGACCTGACACCGCCCCCCCCCCCCCCCCCCTCCCTTCCTTTCCAGCTTCTATTTTATTTTCCGGCGGGGAGGGGGGGGGGTGGCTCTTTTCTCTTGCACTTACCTTTGCTACAGCTTAACGAAAGAACTAACCGTTGCTGACGTATTTTATATGACTATGTAAGATTAAAACAATAACTCAGCCATGTCGCATGGCCAGAATTTATCCCAGTAGTTGGCTGGTCTACATTCTTGACAGCAGTATTTGCAAACTATGCTCGACTGTTGACCAAAATATGACCCGGGTGAGAAAGGTAACGAGACAAAAATCTATTTTAAGTCAAAAAACACAAATAATGTTCCCTACAATCGTGGTATTGTGTTCCATCAGGGAATAGAAAACAGTGAGAAAACCAACATCGATAAATTAAAGAACGTTCCGCATATGGGTGGGTACTAACAACATTTCAAGCATTTTTGTCCAGTAATCTGATCTGAAAAGTTAGCTAAAGCTTTGATAGGTCATGCATGCTCGTGATCACAGTTCTAAGAATCCTTGAACACATTCACTGATCCAAAACAGCTGCCATGTTTACACAGTTTTTGTCTTCACTGCTTAAACGGGATATTACGAACAAGTGGTCGCCACGATGTGATCTGCTGCCCGGAATGCAGAAGGGAAAGTAGAGTCCCCACAAGTGGAAATCTTAACGACCTGCCAACCAACTTTCGCATCAACAGTTTGCTAGATGTCCTGGCCATCAAAGAGTGCAGTACAGCGGGAGTGAAATGTAAAAATTGCGACAAAAGAAGCGCACAGAGTTTGTACTGCTTCCAGTGTTGCGGGTTCTGGTGTGACGATTGTATTACTGCCCACAACATGATTCGAGAAAATAAAGAACACCGTGTGTTGGCGCTTAAAGACTTTCAAGACGAAGACTATGAGAATGTTTTAAAGCGACCAGCATTTTGCCAAAAGAAGCACCATGAAAAAGAAGAGCTGAAGTTCTTTTGCAAGAACTGTGAAGTCGCCATTTGCAACACTTGTGTTGTGACACTTCACGAGGGCCACGCCAAGATAATTTTGGAAGAAGCTGCAAATGAATGCAAGTTACAAGTGAAATCTGTGATTGAATCGCAAAAGCAGAAAGTGCAACAGAACAGAAACAAAATCACCAAACTTGATGAAACCAGTGCTCAGATTCAAGAAAAACTCGCTACCGTGAAACGAGACGCGCAGAAGTTTGCTGACAAGATGATCGGTGTCATCGAAGCGAAGAAACAGGAAATATTTGATAAAGCAGAATGTCAGGCAGCAGAGTCACTCGAGCGTCTTGTAATACAAAAAAGCGAGATTGAACACCAAGTGAACACGACCGAGACAGTAATTGAACAAACTGAAACACTTTTAAAACAAAGCACAAGCGCCGAGATTGTTCAACTACACGACTCGTTAAACACGATCTTTCCTGAAGGAGTCAGTGATGAAACAGAACAAGTCGACTGTGACCTTGAAGTTATTCGTCAATTCATTTTCGAAGAAAATGAAACATTAATGGACAAAGCAAACACTGAAGGAATCGGCTCATTGAAAACATTGGCCAAAATAACTAGTGCACATCAATCAAGTGCCGAAGGAAAAGGAATCACTGAAGGAGTGGTTGGAATTGAAGCACAAATTCTCCTAACAACAAGAAATGTCAAGGGAGAACAACATTACGAAGAGCGCGATCGTGTCACAATGCAGATCAGGAATCGTCAAGGCCATGACTGTGCAGCAATAACGCAAATCCAAGACAACAAAAATGGAACCTACAACATCAGCTATTTTCCAAAAGAAACTGGAAAATGCGACACATCAGTGAAAGTAAACGGTGAACATGTGCATGGCAGTCCATTTACTGTTGAAGTCAAACCCAGACAGTTCAGACCCGTGTTATCGTTTGGTCAACCAGGGTCGGGTGCTGGAATGTTTAACGGGCCTTGGGGAGTGGCAGTGAATGAACGTAATGAAATTGCAGTGACTGATGCAAGTAACAATAGAATTCAGATATTCAGTAGTGATGGAACTGTGTTAAGATCGGTTGGTAGAAAGGGTAATAAACAGGGAGAATTTAACTTACCTTCCGGGATAGCCTTTGATAAGAATGGTAATATTATAGTGGCTGACTGTCTTAACTACCGTGTTCAATGCTTCAGTGAGCAGGGTGGGCACCTTAACACATTTAGTAGCGAGGGACCTCTTGATCATCAGCTGAACGTACCTCACGGTTTATCCTTAGACAGTGACGGAAATGTTATTGTCGCTGATGCACTCAATAAACTAATGAAGATATTTCACCCTAATGGTCGGTTTTTACGTAAAATTGGCGTAAAGGGTTCTTTCACCTTCCCCTTTCACTGTATCCAATATGACAAATACCTAATAGCGTCAGACTGTGATGAACATTGTATTAAGGTTTGCAACAGGGATGGAAATTTTCTGTACAAATTTGGCAAGAAGGGGGAGGGTGACGGGGAGTTCAATGAACCTCGTTGCTTGTCAGTTAACAAGGCAGGACACCTGATGGTCTGTGATGCAGGGAATCACAGAGTTCAGGTGTTTGAACTGAGTGGAAAGTTTATAACAAAGTTTGGAACAAAAGGGAGCGGGATAGGAGAGTTTTATCGCCCAATCTCTACAGCAGTTCTTAGTGATGGCAGGATAGTTGTAAGTGATATCAAAAATCATCGTATCCAGATTTTTGAGTAGATATGACATTCACCTTCTGTACATAATGTGAATCTTGAAATTACTTACAGTTAGAAAAAGAAAAGAAAGCCTCAATGGAGAAAGTAAAATGACAGCTGTCAGTTGAAATTTTACCCATTTGTTAGTTGTCATTATGAAGGTTGAGAGACGTTAGCAGTAAAAACTTCAGAAAATTTGTCTGCTTACCATATACAGACCCTCTTCTAACAGTAGCCTGAGATTATACAAATATTACATTCCGTGGTTTGTATTATATAGTTTAAATTTACTAAGAGCGTTTTGGAGTTAGGAAAACTAAGATGGTGTTGAATTTAAGTGCGATAGTTCCTGTTAGCCACTATTACTTAAAAGTAATTTACATTGCGTGTCACTGAAATATGTCAACTGAGAAACTTGTAAGCTGAACTGATTGAATGATATCTGGAACAAAACTACTTTAAATAATTTACAATAGTCTCCATATTCAGTTTTACTAAGCAGGCAATGTGCTGTTAAATTGGCTGTAAATAAACACTGGTTTATATTTAGTTCTGCGACGTAAGTAACTTTTTGGGACAATTTAGTTCCAATAACATACAACTTTGTAATGAATGAAAAGATAATGTAGACTGGAGTGTGAATAAATTGTACCAATATTTCTTAAACCTTGCTTGATATGTGAATGCTTGATGACAACTACTTTAACGGCAGGGATTTTTAACCGGATTGTATATATTGATTAGTAAACAACAATTGTAAATTTATGAGGTCAGTGCTAAATTATTTTTCTCATCATTACTCTTTACGCTGCTTCCTAAAGTAGTACAATTACTACAACAAGACAGAAAGACGTGAAATCGAAAGTGCTTTTGCTGTGTAATTTTGATCAACTTTGACTGGAAACAAATTTAACCTCAGAAAACTAATTTGACCCACAGCATATAAAATGTAAATTGGTTGCAGCAAATTTAATGCTGGGGTTAACCCTGTGATGGTCTCGTATCCCATACAATGATATGGAAACCGTACATAATTAATAAGCCCCAGCTTGATGAGCCACTAGGCTCGAATGGAGACTTCACCTAATCTCCTTGGGAAAGTCACAGCAAGTTGCAACATTTTTTGTTGAGCAAGTGATTCTCAGCATTTATGTGGGATATGGTGAGATAAAACTGGACCAGAATATAATAAAACTATTCATCAAATCAGCAGTGTTTTCATTACTAACCTGTCCAATTTCTTCACCATTTTTGTCCATAATTTTATCCAGAATGCAGTGTCTAAAAAATGGGAGGAAATTATCAGCGGTTACTTTTATCAATAACAGTCGGGCACAATCAGTGAGACAGTAGGTGGGAGGAAATTAACAGCGGTTACTTTTATCAACAACAGTCAGGCACAATCAGTAAGACAGTAGAAGTCATGATATTAAACTCATTACTAAATTAACTGGAAACAAATTTGTTGAGATTTACACAAACTTATGCTGCAGTTCATATGTTTTGTAGCCAAATTTCATGAACATTTACCACCAAAATGATTGAAAAATAAAACTTAAATTGCTCAAGGCCCACACATGGATCCAGATAAAAATGGGAACTATTTTCCAATAACATGAGTGCTGAAGACACAAGCCTGCAGGAGGTAGGGGAGGGGTTTGTTCTGGCAGCATGCTGTCTCAGGACTTTTTTTTAAAAAATTTGACTCCTTTCAGTGCCATTTCTGGGTATTTTGAGTAACTCAGACAGGAAGTTGATTAATTTGACTGATTTCTGTATAGCAGTAGAAACCATACCTCATTTACTCACATGTAACATAATTAGATATAATAAACGAGCTTTAGTATTAGTGATTATAGTCACTAACACTAAATATAAATATAAATTTTTATAATATAGATAGGAGTCTGCGCGCACTCTGATTGGTTAAAAACCTATGTTTTATCAGAGTATAAAACATAGAAAAATCATGTTTTATTTTTTTTTCGTCAGTTTTGCTCCAGTGCTTCGTGCCTCGTTGGCTATAACCACTCGTATCCAACAAGGGCGAGTGGAATATTTGCTTTATTAAATTGCTTTTCACTGAAGTATAAATCCACTGGACATTTCATTTGATGTAAACAAAGTGATAGTATGAGGAGGCGGGAAAAATTGTGGATGAGAACCCTGACTTAGTTGTAAGCTTTGTGGAGCTTGTTGTTGATATGCATTGCAAAGCAAGACAGGTCACGTTTTCACTTTAGTTCCCTTTCTGGGCCTCCTCCAGATCATCAATGGCAATTGTTGGCCAATGATAACCACACCATTGCGAAATTAAAGCTATTTAGCTTATAAATTGACCAACATTAATTTTGTGGACCACCTTACCAGAGATGCCAACCTAAATTAATTGAAATCCAGAGCACTGCCGATTTACCCACAAAAATGTGTCAAATATTTCAAAATTGCCTCCCAAAATTGGCCAAAATTAGCATGAAACCTTAAATTTCAAGAATATTCCTTTGAATCAGGGAGATTTGGTGACCCATACAGGAGAATGGGAGACTCTCAGGTAATCTGGAGGAATTGGCATGTATGCCTTACACCAACCATACTAATACAGACTGAAATTGTCTAAACTCCTATTCAAAAGAGGGGAAAAATGGCTCTGGTCCACATGATACCCTGATTTTTGTTGTCCTATTTAGGCTAAGGCTCTGAAATGACAAGTAACGTGACAATCCAGTGATGTACAGGGTTACCATAATACTAATATATAGATTTTAGGCAGTGGTACAAAATAAATTAGTTTTAAATCGCTCATGGTTAAACTTTTAAGTATAAAATATCTTACATGTAAAAACCTCTCATGGTTTTGTTGACGAAAGCGATGTCAACATATTTCGAGGTTAAACCGAAATTGACGAGTGCACTTTGTTGGGTTCCTCACGTACGCACGTAGGAGCACACAACAGATATCTTTGTAAAACTTTTTATAACGTTTACTGTACACTAATTAATACACCTTTATGAGTTATTCAATGTAAAAAGGACCTTGATCTTGTTTTGATTTAATACAAAACAGTAAGGGCAAAAAATCAACTCAAGGCAAAAAAAGTACAGAAAAACAAAGTAAATCGCTGCTAAACACAGTAAACCAAATGAACTCACACCACGGCAAACTGAGAAAATCACCGCAGTAAAACAAACTCTGCAAATTGGTGGTGCCGGTTTTGTAAGTCAGATTTTGTGTAAGAATTGTGACAGTTTGTGATTTGGGAAGTGGTGCACGCTAACTTAAAATAAAGCTTACAATGTTGTTTTGAACCGTCCTCTGTCTTTTCGCTGCGGTTTGGTTGCATGATAATAATCTAATTCTGTTTTATCGTATGCGTTGTTAAATACCTAAGGGAATTTTATGCAGAGAACTGATTCAATTTTCTTCATTTCTGGTAAGCAAATATGCGGTAGGGAAAGCCCGGGAGGTAGTCTGAACTCACTGAGCCAAACACGGGTAACTCGCAACGAAATCGGCGAAATATATATTGGTTTACCCGTACAAGATTTCAAGATCATTTCAACGCACTCGCTGATAAGAGAAACAAAACAAATGCAATCGAGTATCAAAAAGAGCGGTTGGATAATAGATCACTTAAAAATATCTTGGTGTGCAGTATTGCTGAGTAGTTTTACTCGTTTTTGTTTGCAGGATTTTTACAAATCGAAATCGTGATTTTGATCCGTGAAGCTTAATAATTTAATATTGTTTTCAAAATCCAATAATGAACATCACAGTTAACTTGACTAACTAAAACACCAAACAATTAGTCCAAATGAAATATTTAATAAACAATGTCTGTATAAAGTGTACAAACATGAACAAGTTTGAGAGCAGCATTGATTGAATTGTAAATATTTACGAAAAGATGCGAAACCGACACAACTTCAAATTCGCTCATAAATGAAGTATAAACAGATTCTCATGCACAACAAAAAAGACTTATGCTTAGTGCATACATTTACGTTTGTTACCTCATGTTTGGAGAAGGCTTGTAAATTCTGCAGGGCTAAAATTTCAAACCAGCACAATAATATCGGAAGAGAAAACGCCACTCGTTGTAAGCTTACTCCAACACCACCGACATATAAGTTCTTACAGTGTTTTGATTATCGGCGAAGATCAATCTCTCCTTTCCTTGCGGTGTAGCTGTTAGATCTGTTAGCGATCGTTGGCAGTCTTTTGTCCATCACTTAGTGAACTTCACCAGCTCTGAGCTCACTTTTATTCCAGTTCAATTAACTTTTCAGCAGCTTTTCAGCCAAGGTCAGCCGCAGTGCTTCAACTCTCGGTGTTTTCCGATATCGTATTCAAGTTGACAATTATTTCGGATCATCCCGTTAGGCGGTTGTCCTAAATCATTTGGCATGAGGTTTCCATAAAGTTGATGAGTAAATAGAGTGAGAAATGTTCACGAAGCACTATGTTTTCCAGCATGCTCTCTTCACGTCTTTCATTCAGGTTGAAAGGTGAACAACGTACCAACTATTTTAGCGCCTTTTCATCCAATCGCTTTGTTTAAGTTGCAATGTAATGTCCAGATCAATAAGAAAACGCGAGAAAAAACAACCTGAAGTGACACAGTGTTTTAACAAATTTCTACGACAAATAAGTTAACTCTCGACAAACCAAAAAATGTTTTTGTTACTGTTTGCCAGAGAAGGACTCCAAATCAAGGACAAAGACAAACTCGTCCCCAGCCCTAATTCGTGCGTACGGACGTATGGACGTACGGACGGACGGACGGACGGACGGACGGACGGACGGACGGACGGACGGACGGACGGACGGATGTGACATCCAAATTTTCTCGGCTGGATGGGTTACCAATTTCTATAGCAATGGGGCTCCGCCCGCGGGCGCCTTCAGCGCCCGCGGGAGCTCCGCTATGAAAGTCATCTCTTGTTACATCACCCAGTGTTGCTTTGTTCCTAGATGCCTCTCTTGCTTTGCACTCGACACCAATTGCTCCCTTTTATTTATTGCGGCAAAAATGTGAAGAGCCTGATGAAAGGCAGTCACCCAGTGTACCATGTGGCATCCCAGTCAGTTAGTCAGCTTCATGCACCCAAATAAAAAATATACTCTATATGGACATGTAAGAATTAGGTTGGACAGGGAGGGGATCAGTTAAAAGAGAGGGGTGTGGACAACTGGTCAATTTCAGCACTTATGTCCAGAAATGAACACAGTTACGAAATTTACAAATTTTACAATTTTCAAAATTTACAATTTACAATTTTTTTAAGAGGTGCTGCGGTTTTTACAAAATTTGCAAAAATTGCCGATTTCGCAAATTTAACAATAAATTATTTTTCGCTACCACGCTCATGCAACATTAATATACCTCGTTCTTTAAAGGAACAAATGCGCAACACATCAATATACCTCGTTCTTTATACCATCGGCCAAAACAAGCATGCTACACATGAATATACCTTGTTGTTTAATCCATCAGCAAAAACTAACATGCAACACATCAATATTAATAGCGAAGCTATCAAAATACAACGCTGGGTCAAAAGTGGCCCTGCATTCTGTAGTTGCTACAAAAATCGATTAACTTTGCAAACCTGGAAAGGGCATTTCAGTCGTGTTAGCCCAAAATTGCTGTTTTGCACTGAAAGCGTGTTGTGTACAACAAAAAATTATACCAAACCACAAATAAATTATTAAAAAAGTGCAGATACAAGTATGACACAATACCGCTTTAGGCGCGGTGTAGAATTTTGGCTAAACTTTGCAAACCCTGCGTGGCCAACAAACACGTGTGCAATTCGCAGTTTTTCCACTGAAGGCCCTCCTTCAACCTCATTTATATTCCTGTATCGATTTTTGCAAACTTTTGCGATTTTCGCTATTTTCGCAATTTTCGTTCATTTCTGGACTAGTATCTTGGGTGACAAATTACTCCTAAATTTTAGTGCAAAATTTTAGTGCTAATTTATAATTTCACATGTGAAATTACAAAATTGCCATGGCAACGTTTCCCATGTCTCAGCATGCAGGATTTTAAAAGATGATCTTATAGCTTAAACTTTGCACATTTTCACTTGAATTTCACCTTGGCCAGTTTGTTTGGTTGTCTTATAAACTTTTAGTGACAACATGAATAGCATTGAGCAGATTTTTGTTCGTTTTACATGGGCGTCATTTCCAGCAGATTCATTCATGACGATACAATAAATAAGTTAAGAAACTACGATTGTAAGAGTAATTTGTCACCCATGATATTAAAAGATAACCAATTGGTATACTCGTGAAATAAGGAAATAATTTGTCACCCATGATATTAAAAGATAACCAATTGGTATACTCGTGAAATAAGGAAATAATTTCACTTGTGTTTTGTCAAAATTCTGATAATTTCCCTCGCCTGAAAGCTCGGGAAATTAATGAGAAGTTTGACAAAACGCGCGTGAAATTATTTCCTTATTTCACTAGCTCGTCACCATTTGATTACCCATACATATCTCCACTTGCCATAAATAATAAATGACCGGTCCCTATTCAAAATAAATAAAAGCGCAAAATTTAATAAATTACCTTCCTACTTTGCCAATATCAAGAAATTAAATATCAGTTGACACATACAGTGAAATCTGAACTTACCTCCAGTCGCAGTGTTGTATATTTAGAAATTTCCAGACTGCAAACTTCGTGGTTTTGCAGCCGCCGTAACATTTGTCCTTCCACCCAAATGCAACCAAATGAAGAAAAATATGTTTCCAAAGACAACTGGTACCATAGATGGGGTCTTGATCGTAGATTTGAGGTCAAAATAAGATTAGAATTCCTTCAAAACCGAGAGCTTCCGCGTCCGCCGCCATGTTGGATTTTCTTTCGTTCCCAGTTCCTTCGCGTCACAGAACACAAACAACACGTCACGAACGATTGTCACGGACTAGAAGACCAGCGATTTTGACGGGATCACGTTATCTCGCGTCAAGTACAGTGAAATTCCGATTTCTAATAACATCCAAGGTAAACAGAAATTGGTTTGAAAAATCGGAGTGTTCGACTCTGGTTGGAGCAGGTCGGGAGAAGGCCTTCATCCGCCCTGGTTCGAGTTATCTGGAAATTCGAGAAATCGAGATTTTTCTGTATTCATTTCGCGGTCTGTACCGTAATCTCTTGGAGTATCGGTTCCCCATTCCTCCCTACTCGTTGCGTGGAATCACTTTGGTCAGTGAAGTCGTTTCTGATTTTACATGCGACAGTCCAATTTGGTGAGTGCCTCTGATAAAAGGAGGACAAAAAATAAAGTTATTTAGTTCTGCATTAATTAACTTCCACGTAAACACGATAGTGAATTAGGCGCGTGAAGAAGAAAAGGCAAGGGAAACACACTTGAACTCATTAGGGAACATAGTCAGGAGACGCCCAGGAATTCAGGAAGTAAGGAACAAGCAAAAGCATGGGGGAACTCACAGGGAATAAAAGGGGATCGGAAACGCGGAAAGAAAGAAGGGAGAACATGGCGAGTCTGTTGGGAAACACGGTGATAGGGGACTTCCCAGAGTTTGAAATCGACCCAGGGCTATGTGTCAGCCAAGACTGGGTGTTGGACAAAGTTGGGCGAAGGACCACCGTTTACAGCCGACCTAGGAAGGGACAAGGGAACGCATGAGAGACGAACCGGCAACGCCCGGAGACACGCATCATTGCAGGGAAACGTACCAGAGAACGCACAATGTAACGGATCGGACGAGGAAGCGCCTGGCCGAACTTACAGGGAATTGAAGGGGGACACCTGAGGGAACAAGGAACTCATGGGGAACGGACGGCCAGTGGGTGATAGCAAGAGATAAATATTATCGAAGTTGGGTGTAGAACACTGTTGGGGCTTGATCAGGCTTAGTTTATGGTAAGGTTAGAAAGAAACGAAGAAATACATGACAAACGAACTGGGAACGCACAGGAAAGGTGATGACGATACCGATGCCGTGCGCGTGGGAACTCACACAAAGGAAGTATTTGATTAGCCACTGAGAAAACCCGAAAAACGGTAACACACAGAAAGCACACGGGCTAATATAGCAGGAAAGAGGAAAAGCGTCCAATGAGGCACAGAGATCCCAGGGGGATGCCGAAGGGAATTCACCGGATGTTACCGACAGACCGACCGATGGTCCGTACCGAAAGTAAGTTGTGGACCGAAGTTGAACAATCATAGCGGGCAAAACTAAGTTAATTTGATTTCTCGAGGAGTTTTGCTTAAAACAGTTTAGGCGACGTAACTGGAAACACAATTCGATATCGACAAAGAACTGAAAAGTTAGCATAATAATAATAATAATAATAAAAATATTTATATAGCGCCTATCCATGGCTGCTCTAGGCGCTTTACAATAATGATAAAAAAGACTACTGAGATAACAATATAATAAAATCTATAAGAATTCGCTAAAATGAGCTGTAAAAATCTTAACAAATTAAAAATGTGCATTAAAAGTAATAAAAAGTAAAAATCGCTAAGAATAATAAGTTTTCTTAAAAAGATGAGTTTTGAGTTTGGATTTAAAAGAACTTAAATTGTCACAAGACCGGATAAAAACAGGTAGACTGTTCCAGAGTTCAGGAGCGGAAACAGCAAAAGCTCGAGAACCATACGACTTCAGATGAAAATTGATAGGGTTAAGAAGTAATAAGTGTGATGATCGGAGGATTCTGGAAGGTTGGTAGTACGTTATTAAGTCTTGAATGTAGACAGGAGATTGTTGATGAAGAGCCTTAAAGGTAAGTAACAGAATCTTGAATTTAATGCGTTCAGAAACAGGAAGCCAGTGTAATTCTTTCAGTATTGGAGTGATGTGGTCGTACTTTCGGGAACACGTGATAAGTCGGGCAGCGGCGTTCTGAACAGACTGGAGCTTTTTTAAGGCACACTTCGGCACATTGTACAAAAGAGATTTGCAGTGGTCGAGTTTAGAAGACACAAAAGCATGGACCAGGATCTCGGTGGTATTCGTGGATAAGAATTTCCTTATCCGGGAGATGTTGCGCAGATAAAAAAATCTTCCAGTTTAATGCAATAAAACGTTATCTACAAGTGTCTTATGGAACATCACTTCTCGTTAACGATTCAATAAGAAACGAACTCGTACGATGAACAATTTCCCATTCTATTGATCGTGCGAAAATAAGGGCGAATGCTGTTATTTGCTCACAACCTCTTTTCGCGCGGCCAAAATGCGGGAAGCTCTCAATTCATACGCAAACGTTCGTTACGTGAGTTAATGGTTCAAAAGTTCAGTCTCTGCTCATCAAGTTCTGAAAGGTACAAATGTCTACCGATGCTGTCACAACACCGCTTTCTACTTCAGCGTTTAATTCTTTCACCACTGTCATGTGATCGAATTTTTCCGGGAATATATTAAAGGATTTCAGGATCTCCTCTCTGCGATCGCTTTCTGAAGCGTAGTACATCTGAACTTGATAGGCCAACCACTGCGCATCCAACACGCTCTGTGAAGAAGATAACATTTTATTATTCCACTATTGCGCCATTTCACCATATTAGGGCAAACGAACGCGCAAAATATGCCACGTCATTACACTGTAAAGCAAGGCAAAAATACGGACTGAAAGAGGAGCGACAAAATGGCCGAACCAAATTTTATTTTTTTAGTGAAATAATAAATCCCTTATTCGAGGGTTTAACATATAATACGAGCGGACATTTTGCTCATGGCCTGTATTTTTCCACGCCCCTTCTGGGCTCGGAAAAAACACTACGCGCTCGCAAAATATCCGCGTGTATTATATGTAAAACCATCGAATAAGGTGTATATAATCACGCTAAAGCAAAAAAAACACACATAAGCAACAAGAAAAACATTTTACCAATGGTTAACATATGGCGAAAAAAAGAGCAATTTTTCAGGTAACGACGAGCCGCCATTTTGAAAATCGTCGAAGAGAAGACCCTGTTGACGACATTGTTATTGCTGCACCCAAACACGTCACAGTTTGGAAAATTTGACCGACATTTATCAGGTTCGCCGTTTCGTCAAAATCCGTCTCAATCTTGTCCAATCTTAACCATCCTTGTTCCTTTTTGGTTCATTATTACATCTTTGGTATTTCTCTTCCTTAATGAATTATTATTTTCGAGATTTCTGTCCATTTGATGGTTATGTTTTCATCAAAAAAGAGACGTAATTCACTTACCGTTTCATTGGTGTCTAGTTCTCCAACCATGAGAACTAATCCTGTGATATGAAATGAAGGTGCGGTTATAATTAATACAATAAGCAACTTTATTCTAATAGTTCTTTTATGCCCTTTCCCTTCACCCTAAAAGAACACGCCCCAGGGCTGCTTTGCCTGAGCTCTGTTTACTGGGCTACTATAAACACATCACATGATTGGGCTAATATGGCTATGGGCAAAGGCCCATAGCCGCTTTTATTTAAACATCAAATTTCCTTAACAATCTTTTATAAGAAGTTTGGCCCAGTAAAGGTGAGGGCACTTGAACTATGAAAACACGTCTTGTACCGCAGATGAACAGGGACGCAATGAAAAGCACATGGCTTGGAGGGTCATGTGATCTACGCAAAACACTTATAGGGGGTCGACTTCATTGTGACAGTATCTCCCCTGCCGTTCCCAGGCCCTCTCGCAATTACTCAATACACAAGCAGAGAAAGGACATAAAAATCCTATTTCCGGGGAAATATTTGATTTATAAATAGTAAATGAACTATTTTTGATAACAAAATGACATTACGTGTACCAACCTTTACTGTCTCTTAGACCTGTAAAATGTTTCATTGCCAGCGACCAGGGAGCATTTTCACCTCGGGTCTGTTGAAATGAAACCAAATCAAAGATGACTGATAATAAATAACATTTCTATTACGTTTAAAGGATTATTTTAAAGTTCTCGGAAGGGGGGGGTGCTTGTTTCCTTTTAACGCCTTTCGCAGAGGAAGGAGGGAAAGGGAAGCTTAATTCACATCATAAATCGGCTTGCTAAGGCATCTAGTGGATATGAAATATCTGTTTAATGTAAATTTAACGTTCACAAAAGATTATTCGCCAAATTAGCCATATCAATCCTTAATGTGTGGGATAGAAGTTTTCTTAAGATAATCGTTTTCGGGTAAAAAGTTCCCTAGGACTATTATGTTTCGATGGGGGGAGGGGAGGGGAAGGGGGTGTCGGCTAACAGAAATAGAAAGAGAGAGTAGCGCGCATGTGCGCATGCTAATGACGCGAGAAATTGTGTGCTGCAGGAATGCACAATGCAATTAAAGGCTCATCGCAAAATGAGAATTTCCCGCACTAACTACATTCTGCGTCGGTGGAAAAACTATCGAATGATAAGAACAAGATTTACTAATATTTGCAACAAGTTATTTTAGAGAATTTGAAAAGAACATTGTTGAAGGATAAAATAGAGAACGTTCAAATGACAAGCACACGCAAGATTCAAAACATACGTCATTTAATTAACACGAAGAAACGGTTATTTTCTGCCTTTCCTTTTTTGAGGGGGGGGGGGGTTGGATGGGGGTGGAGGGGCTGGTGGCGATTGGGGTCTCCTTCTTTTAGTTAAAGTAAAGTTGTTTTTTTTACAAACGTGTTAATTCGAAACCTAAGCAACGCTGTATTTTTTCCCTTAGCAGACGGAGCCAATCAGGACATTGAAAAACCACTGCGCGCGCTTACATACTATTGGCTGATAAATGCACGCGCAGTTGCTCCATTTGTTATGTCACAAAGGAAAAAAAGCTTTAGCTCCGTTTGAGAACATAAACGCTTTGAACAAACAGCTTTTCAAAGTTCGCAGTAAATTCACTGCAAACAAGTAAAGATTAAAATGGGAATTGCTTGGAGCTCTTAGAAATCGAAAAGGGAAGAGAAAGCCAAGAAGAAAAGGTATACAATAGTAACATTATTCTGCTTTTTATCTCGCTAAAATTAACAAAACAGTTTGTGCAACTTTTTTTTCCTTTTTCACGCAGGCTACAGAATGAGAATCACTTTCACATTCCTGAGGGATCACCAAAGACGACATAACAAATGAAAGACAAAAATCTACCTCTTAGAGAAAATATCAACGTTGATGAAATCGAGCTCCACACGAATGAAGAATAGAAACTACCGCACAAGAATTTAAGGTACACGAAGTATTCTATTATCCTTATCCTTACAGTTTCCCTTCCGGTAAAGTTTTAAAGCATGAATATGCAGTTGAATAAGCAAATTAATTTATACTCGCAGTCTCTCTTTAGGATCTGAAATGGCGCGAAATAAATTAGAGTAGTTTATACTGTGTTAATTCATTTACCTGTTGAAATCAAGACATCCAATTGACAGATGAGAATCTCTTACATGAAGTGAGGTTCAAATAAACGCCTCGAAAAAAACCGGCCTTTTGGACCCGACGTTTCTTTGAACTCGGCGTTTGTTCGGCGCCCGAAATGAAATTGAGAAAAAAAACCCACTAAAATCAAAATAAAATTTTTATATTTGCTGTGATGTGTGCTTGTTTCTCTACAGACCTATCAAAGATAATCAATGCTTGCAGCACAACAATGCAACTTTGAATGAGACAAGTTCTCTGAGTTGAAAACCAAACTTGAAGCTTGGCAGTTCTACCAGTTCAAAACACAACATCCGCTGGATTAATGGACTGTTAGGTCACTTCCTAATCTGTATTTCACAGATATGGAATTTGACCCAGCTTGGTGCTGGTAACGTGTTTTCCCGCGCTTGGCGCTAGTAACGTGTTTTTCCGCGCTTGGCGCTGGTTACATGTTTTCCCGAGCTTGGCGCTGGTTACATGTTTTTCCGCGCTTGGCGCTGGTTACGTGTCTTTCCGCGCTTAGCGCTGATTACATGTTTTCCACGCCTGGCGCTGGTTACGTGTTTTTCCGCGCTTGGCGCTGGTTACATGTTTTCCGTGCTTGGCGCTGGTGACATGTTTTTCCGCGCTTGGCGACGGTTACATGTTTTTCCGAGTTTGGCGCTGGTTACGTGCTTTTCCGCGCTTGGCGCTGGTTACGTGTTTTTCCGCGCTTGGCGACGGTTACATGTTTTTCCGAGTTTGGCGCTGGTTACATGTTTTTCCGAGCTTGGCGCTGGTTATGTGTTTTTCCGCGCTTGGTGCTGGTTACGTGTTTTTCCGAGCTTGGCGCTGGTTATCTGTTTTTCCGCGCTTGGCGCTGGTTACGTGTTTTTCGGCGCTTGGCGCTGGTTACTGTTTTCCACGCTTGGCGCTGGTTACGTGTTTTTCCGCGCTTGGTGCTGGTTACGTGTTTTCCCGCGGTTAGCAAAACTCACACGTTTTCCCGCCCTTTACACAAGTTTCATGCTTTCATCTTCGTGAACTAATATCGCGCGACAAAATGGATCAATAAGAATTTAACCTTATTGAGATCGGCCACTCGCAATTCGGTAAACATTTTCTAAACAAGCTAAAAACAGTGGGTATCAATTCATTTTTCTTTCAATTTTCAATTAAGCTATGGTAAATTTATAAACTCTTTGATGATAACACTCCACGAGTCAGTAAAGTGCTGGTAGAACAGACATAAGTAAAAAAAGCAAATTACCATGTTACAAGCTTTCAAATATTTTCCATGCAATCTGATCTTAAACGTCTGTTACTCGAAGTACGTGCAGCTATTCTGGTCACAATTCTAAGAAATCGTGGAATCATTCGTAGAAATCATAATCTCTCATGATCACAAAACATCTCTAATAACGCTCCGTGATTGGTTAATTACACAAAAGTTATCCACTGTCGTGATCATTTTTCAACCTTTCAATCAATTTGCCAAGAAATCTGCCAACGGATAAGTTATCTGACAGATTCTTAAAATTGGTTGGTCAAGTTGTACTGCTCTTGTTTCTGCAATATTTTACAAGTCAGAACTGACTAATAACGATTCCCCGAGACTGCTTGAGGCCATTTTTAGTCACACTCTTCGTTTTTCACCTTTTATCATGGATATATTGACCATAAAATTTCGAAACAATGACCCTTGTTACTTTCGGACATTTGAGCAAAAATAATTCAATTTTCTTTTCAGGACAATTGTCTACTTTGTTTAGCCCACTGCCCGTGTGTCTTAACGGGTATCCTGAAGGCACTATAAACAAAACTAAGCACTCCCAGAACCATCAGAAAGACCCGCGACCTCTCAACACAGAATGGTCATACTTGAAAATGCCGTATGTCTCCGAACGTCTTAACTACAAAATCACCGAGCTTTAGATAACGGCTTTTTTCGTACTTTCGTTGGTCACTACATACAAGCTGTTCTTAAAGCCAAATACTTCGTCAGTATATTTCATCATATTACCGACCTGGAGCTAGCCACTAACTAATGACTTAACGGCTACATTGAGATCGAAATATATACTATTTACCCTGAGGTAACCACTAACGCGTGTACTTAACGGCTACCTTGAGATCGGAATATATACTATTGACCTCCATGTAGCCACTAACGCGTTCACTTAATATATTCCGATCTCAAGGTAGCCGTTAAGTCACCTCGTTAGTGGCTACCTAAGGGTCCATATAAGATATCCCGATCTCAAGGTAGTCGTTAAGTAAACGCGTTAGTGGCTACCTCCAGGTCGGTAGATTATTTTAATCCCGATCCAAAGGTAGCAGTTAAGTAAATCAATTAGTGGCTACCTAGGGGTCGGTATATAAATGAATATTTAAATTTTCAGAACAGGTTAGTGGCTAATAAAAGTCTCCGTATATAGACAAATTAAATAACGAATTTTGTTACTATAACTATTCCCATCACCGACATCTTCCGAAAAGAGGGTATACCAGTACGGTTCGCGCACAAGTCATACACCCTAAGACGAGCCTTCTCTCAGAACAACACGGAACGGACATGCACGAGGGCCAACTGCCCTATCTCCAACACCAAATTGTGCTTATTACGCAACGTTGTTTACCAAATCACCTGCAACAACTGTAATCAACACTATATCGGAAGCACGACACGCTTTGTCCATGACCGAGTAAGAGAACACCTAAACAATGACAGCTCCTCCGTGAAGAAACACATTTCAAAGTGCCAAAACAAAGTCCACAAAGGCATCGAAATCAAGACCATCACGCTTGAAAAGGACCCCGAGAAGAATGCAGCGAATTCGCGGACCTTTTATTCTAATAATTATTTTAATACATCTAGAGACTCTTCGTACTTTGACACTCACTCATTAGATCATAGCATTCATTTTTATTCATATTTATATCTTGTTATTATTTGGCTCATGCATTTACTCCCACATTCTCTCGCTTTTCACGCGTTTTTACTTTACATCTATATATAAGCCTCATGCGGAATATTTTTCTTATCCCTGATGATGCCGTAGATCGGCGAAAGCTTGGATTTTAAAGGACTTTAATACCATTTTATAGTAGTGTAAGGCCTCAGTTGAACTTTAATTATTTTTCTTTTCAGAATTACACATGGTGAAATATCTGATGGTTCATCGTGTTTGTTTACTGAAACGCCTCACTGAGGCCGTGATCAAAAGATTGCTTGAATGGCGTCCTCACTGAGCGGATAGTAGGCTTTGAAACAACAACAATGATAAAATGCTTTTTAATAAGACAACCATTTGTCTGTATACAACCTTAATGAGACTAACTATGAGCCCGAATTTGTAAACTTCGACCGAAGACTCAACGTTGCGAAACCGACTTGACTATCGCTCATAAAGGTTACAGTCCAGTCCAAAACCTATAATTTAAGTGATTTATTTGCCGCCAATTTAAAGTGTTTATGACTCCTACCCACCCATATTGACTTAAATTTTAAATGTATTATTAACTGCGAGGGTAAACAAGAGAGGAATGGCGGACTAGGGTCAACCGAAGGGTGATGGAGAGTATTTTAAACGGATTGAGGAATAATCTCAAGACTATCTGGTGACTTAAAAAATAACAATAGAAAGTTCATTGGGCAATAGTCTCGAGTATGTTTTTGCTAATTGTTTTGTCGGGGGCCCTTGTCTCTCGTGCCCTTATCTTTGCTAGAGCTTAACGAAAGAAAGAATCGTTGATTTGACTATGTAAGATTAAATCAATAAATCAGCCATGTCGCATGGCCAAATTTTATCCTAATACATGGCTGGTCTACATATTTTACACGATCTTTGCAAACAAAGCTCCACTGTTGACCAAAATTTGACCCGGGTTAACGGGGCAACGAGACAAATCTATTCTAAGTCAAACTCGCAAATAACTTCCCCTTTTAAGAGCAACAATCGTGTTCTGGTATTCCATCAGCAAACAGTGGGAGAACCAATCAGAATCGCGATTGCCAACAAAACACGAATATGTTTCCACTATAGTGAAACAAACATCGATAAATTAAAGAACGTACCACATACCGGTGGATCCTGACAACATTTCAAGCATTTTTGTCCAGTAATCGGATCTGAAAAGTTAGCTAAAGCTTTGATTTGTGGGTCACGTTCGTGATCAAAGTTCTAAGAATCCTTGGCGTAGCTTCATACAATATGTCAAAACATGTCTAATACCACTCTGCGATTGGTCGATATTATCAGCCTAAAGGAACCATCCGATCCGATCAGTTCAACATTGTTTGAGGCGTTCACAACTCCAAACCCTTCGTCGTTTTCTGCCTTTAATCATGGATATACAAACCTTGCTAAACAATCTTCATGAAGAAGTATCCTGTTCAGTGTGCATGAAGACATTCACTGATCCAAAAAGCCTACCATGTTTACACAGTTTTTGTCTTCACTGCTTAAACGGGATATTACGAACAAGTGACCGCCACGATGTGATCTGCTGCCCGGAATGCAGAAGGGAAAGTAGAGTCCCCAGAGGTGGAAATCTTAACGACCTGCCAACCAACTTTCGCATCAACAGTTTGCTAGATGTCCTGGCCATCAAAGAGTGCAGTACAGCGGGGGTGACATGTAAAAATTGCGACAAAAGAAGCACACAGAGTTTGTACTGCTTCCAGTGTTGCGGGTTCTGGTGTGACGATTGTATTACTGCCCACAACATGATACGAGAAAATAAAGAACACCGTGTGTTGGCGCTTAAAGACTTTCAAGACGAAGACTATGAGAAAGTTTTAAAGCGACCAGCATTTTGCCAAAAGAAGCACCATGAAAAAGAAGAGCTGAAGTTCTTTTGCAATGACTGTGAAGTCGCCATTTGCAACACTTGTGTTGTGACACTTCACGAGGGCCACGCCAAGATAATTTTGGAAGAAGCTGCAAATGAACGCAAGTTACAAGTGAAATCTGTGATTGAATCGCAAAAGCAAAAAGTGCAACAGAAGAGAAACAAAATCACCAAACTTGATGAAACCAGTGCTCAGATTCAAGAAAGGGTCGCTACCGTGAAACGAGACGCGCAGAAATTTGTTGACAAGATGATCGGTGTCATCGAAGCGAGGAAACAGGAAATATTTAATAAAGCAGAACGTCAGGCAGCAGAGTCACTCGAGCGTCTTGTAATACAAAAGAGCGAGATTGAACACCAAGTGAACACGACCGAGACAGTAATTGAACAAACTGAAACACTTTTAAAACGAAGCACAAGCGCCGAGATTGTTCAACTACACGACTCGTTAAACACGATCTTTCCTGAAGGAGTCAGTGATGAAACAGAACAAGTCGACTGTGACCTTGAAGTTACTCGTCAATTCATTTTCGAAGAAAATGAAACATTAATGGCCAAAGCAAACACTGAAGGAATCGGCGAATTTAAAACATTCCTCAACAAGACAAGTGCGCATCAATCAAGTGCCGAAGGAAAAGGAATCACTGAAGCAGTGGTTGGAATTGAAGCGCACTTTGTCTTAACAACAAGAAATGTCGAGGGAGAACAACATTACGAAGAACGCGATCGTGTCACAATGCAGATCAGGAATCGTCAAGGCCATGACTGTGCCATAATACCGCGAGTCCAAGACAACAAAAATGGAACCTACAACATCAGCTATTTTGCAAAACAAACTGGAAAATGCGACGCATCAGTGAAGGTAAATGGTGAACATGTGCATGGCAGTCCATTTACTGTTGAAGTCAAAACCAGACAGTTCAGACCCGTGTTATCGTTTGGTAAACCAGGGTCTGGTGCTGGAATGTTTAACGGGCCTTGGGGAGTGGCAGTGAATGAACGTAATGAAATTGCAGTGACTGAGGCTGGTAACAACAGGATTCAGATATTCAGTAGTGATGGAACTGTTGTAAGATCGTTTGGTACAAAGGGTGATAAACAGGGAGAATTTAACTTCCCTACCGGGATAGCCTTTGATAAGAATGGAAATATTATAGTGACTGACAGTCGTAACCACCGTGTCCAATGCTTCAGTGAGCAGGGTGGTCGCCTGAACACATTTAGTAGCAAGGGAAGTCTTGACCACCAGCTGAACGTTCCTCACGGTTTATCCTTAGACAGTGACGGGAATGTTATTGTCGCTGACAGATTCAATAAACTAATAAAGATATTTCACCCTAATGGTCAGTTTTTACGTAAAATTGGCGTAGAGGGTTCTTTCACCTTCCCCTTACACTGTATCCAATATGACAAATATCTTATAGTGTCAGACAGTTCTGAACATTGCATTAAGGTTTGTGACAGGGATGGAAATTTTCTGTACAAATTTGGAAAGAAGGGGGAGGGTGACGGGGAGTTCAATAAACCTGAATGTTTGTCAGTTAACAAGGCAGGACACCTGATGGTCTGTGATGCATGGAATCACAGAGTTCAGGTGTTTGAACTGAGTGGAAAGTTTATAACAACGTTTGGAAGAAAAGGGAGCGGGATAGGAAAGTTTAATCTCCCAGTCTCTACAGCAGTTCTTAGTGATGGTAGGATAGTTGTAAGTGATTTCGATAACCATCGTATCCAGATTTTTGAGCAGATATGACATCCACCTCAGGTACATAATACGAATCTTGAACTGATTTATTTATAGTTAGAAAAAGATTACCAGAAATATTTGTCACCATTTTTAAGGCCTCGCAGGAGACATTAGCCTTAATAGGTTATCTTTAAGAAAGTCTCCATGGAGAAAGTAAAATGGCAGCTGTCAGTTGAAATTTTACATGTTTGTTAGTTGTTATTATGAAGGTTAAGGGACATTAGCAGTAAAAACTTTGGAAAATTTGTCATTTGACCATACAGACCCCCACCTAACAGTAGCCTGAGATTATACAAATATTACATTCCATGTTTTTTATTATATAGTTAAAATTTACTTCGAGCATTTTGGAGTTAGGAAAACTAAGATGGTGTTGAATTTAAGTGCGATAGTTCCTGTTAGCCACTATTACTTAAACGTAATTTACACTGCGTGTCAGTGAAATATGTCAACTGAGAAACTTGTAAGCTGAACTGATTGAATGATATCTGTAACAAAACTACTTTAAATAATTTACAATAGTCTCCATATTCAGTTTAACTAAGCAGGCAATGTACTGTTAAATTGGCTGTAAATAAACACTGGTTTATATTTAGTTCTGTGATGTAAGTAAATTTTGGGAAAATTTAGTGGTCAATAACATACAACTTTGTAATGAATGAAAAGAAAATGTAGACTGGAGTGTGAATAAATTGTGCAATTTGTTCTTAAATCTTGCTTGATATGTGAATGCGTTACTTAGATGGTGGTATGTTAAGCTCGGTATATATCGATTTAGTGAATATATTCCCTAAAGTAATCAAGGTAAGTGTTGAATTATTTTTCTCATCATTAATCCTCACACTGCTTCAGAAAGTAGAACATTTCCCATAACAAAACAGAAAGACGTGAAATCCAAAGTGCTGTTAAGATAGCTGGAATTACTTTACCTTGGGGCTGTATTATTTTGATTAACCTACTTGTACGTTGAAAACAAATTTAAGGTTACACAATACCTTCGAGGGTGTCCTCTGGAAAAAAATTCGTACGCGCGTTGTTTTAAAGTAAACTACCACAAACTATATATCAATAGAAAAGTAAAGAACTGTAGAATTCGAAAAAAAATATCCGCTGTTTGGCAGAGCCATTCTTGAGAAGAAAGAAGCCGATAAACCGAAAACGACCGAGTGTCATTCCGCCGAATTAATCGGGTATCAAACACAAGCACTACTGCAAAAGTGCTGCACAATGTTAATCAGCAAGTATCAATCTCTCAAAGGGTGTCAGGCTTTTTCGTAATTCTTATTGGTTATCTTTTTATAGACCCGTAAAGTTTTAGTAGCGAATAATTTGCCGACCCCGTTGCGTTCGCGGCCGTAGAATGAGAAATATCCAAATTGAAGCTTATCCCCGACACCCTTTTGTTCCTCGATGCTTAACGAATGTTCTGGCCAAATTTCGCTAGAATCCGTCAACTCTACATACCCTATTAATTCATTCAAAGAGATAGTATTCTCTTGCGAAACGATTGCGAGTTTTCGCCATTTGAAAATTTGTAAACACGTTACGCCCTTCTGTCAACAGGATGTGCCGCCGGCCAATGAGATAATGGCATCCCTACCGTTCACAGCGAGCGAAACGATGTTCGCGGGAATTCGAAGGCATAAAATAGTGTGACAGTCACGTATGTTCTCTTTGTTGAACTTGAGCGTGTAAGAGAAATGGAAAAAGTAAGAAAAATATGCGGGGGAAGAGTACAGAAAATGAAGAAGCAACGGGTAGTTCGATTTGTTCGAAGGATTCCTTGTCGCTGTCGGCCAAGTTTTTCTTCTTGCTTTCGGCAAATGCCGCTTTTGTCTTCTTCTTAGGTCCTTGTTTCGTTTTTTTTTCGCTGTCCAAGGACTTTTTTCTATTTTTTTTAACTCGTTTCACGACCTTAATAAGTCAAAAAGAGAAACGAAGAGGGATAAAACGAAGAATGAGAATAAAAGAGAAGCAAAATCACATGTAAACAAAACAATGCTAATGATTGTCCTTGTAATAAGAGCTCGCTGATAAGGCCGTTTCGCGCAAAAACATCGCCGGGGAATCAACGCGCTATGACGATTATGACACCTAACTGTTTTATTAACTTTTATTAAAAAACCTTTTTTTTCGAAATAACTCGCGCGCGTTTTAAGATTTTACTTTTATTTTTGGGGAAATGTTAGATTTAAAGTAAACTTTTATTTTAGTCCAAAAAAATTTTTTTCGACAAAAGTAGACCTCTGAAGGTATTGTGTAACCTTAACATGAAAACCAATTGACCCACAGCATATACAATGTAAATTGGTTCCAGCGAATTCAATGCTGGGGTTAACCCTGGGATGGACTAGCATCGCATACAGGGAGGGAGGGGTAGAAATATCCCTAGTTGCTTAATGCTATGGAAACCGTACATAATTAATAAGCTCCGGCTTGATGAGCAGCTAGGCTCACATGCAGACTTAACCTTTCATCTTGGGAAAGTCACAGCAAGTTTCAACATTTGTTCTTAAGCAAGTGATTCTGAGCTTATATGTGGGGTATAGTAAGATAAAACTAGACCAGAATATAATAAAACTATTCATCAAATCAGCAGTGTTTTCATTACTAACCTGTCCAATTTTTTCTGCATTGTTGTCCATAATTTTATCAAGATCCATAATGCATGGAGCTCAGTGCCTAAAAAGTGGAAGAACATTTTCACCTGTTACTTAAATTAATAACAGCATAGTGTACAGTCAAGCATAATGTAAGACTGTGAAAATCATGACTTTAAACTTGTTACTAAATCAATTAGAAACAAATTTGTTCAGATTTACACAAACTTATGCTGCAGTACAAATATTTGCAGCCAAACGCCATGAAAATTTTATTACCAAAATAACTGAAATATATAACATTTCAATAACATGAATGCTGAAGGCACAAGCTTCTAGTTGGGGAAAGGAGGCAAATCTCTCCCAGGAAATGTTTTACATTTTGACTCCTTCAAGTTCCATTTCTGGGTATTTGAGTTAATCAGACAAGAAATTGAGTGATTAGTTTCCACTAATCATATGTCTAAGTCTCCCCTAACATTTGTGTTTTTACTCAATAAATCAAATACATAAAGAGTTGCTCATTATTTGTATAATTTACAATTTAAATCAAAAATTAAAAAGTTTCTACACCTTCTGTCCATATGTAGAAGCTTCTCCTCTGAATGATGAAGAATAATTTTTGCTTCCAAGGAGCGATTTCTGAATAAAAAATATATATATTTCTTAAGATAAGAAAAAGTGAAAGTTTTCTACAGGTAGTACAGGGCCTGTAGAGAAATATTCATTTTGGCACCTGAAGGACCAACACTATTACACTATCAACAGGTCCTCTCACACTGTTACAAGGGCCATGCAGTTGCATTCCAGAGAATGTATATGGTAAGGCAAGGCATTACAGTATTGATAGTTAGGATATTAGGTTTTAGTTTTGTTTTTAGGAAAACACGTGTATTAGAATTAATTTACATCTAGAATTAAATAAAATTCCATCTGCTCTGTAATTATTTTAAGTTATAATTAGGGGATCTTCATAAAAAGCTCATTACACTTGCTAAGATCTCCAGCCATTATATCTAAATTAGCAGAATATAGATCAGTTTTATTGAGCCTATTATATAATGGTCAAATTAATAAAAAAAGATAGTGAACATGTTTGAAGGCAGTGACTAGGGGGGGGGGGGGAGGGTACGTGGGATTTCAAGTGATGGGGATGATCAAAGCATTTTTGAACTTTGAAATTTTCAGTTCCAGTGTTTTTTGGGAATTTGGCAACTAGTTCTGCAAATAAAATACAAACAAATGTGGTTTGCTGCTGTTAAATAGATAGCAATGGAGTCGATTTACATTGCATGTGGCATTAATAAAAGCGGTTATACAATACTTCATTTAACCCTTTCTGGAAATTTTAAGGGTCAGAAATTTGGCATTAGATTTTTAGGGGTTTAGTTTTTGGTTCAGGAATTTTTTTGGGGCAGTTTGTTGAAAGCCCTGGGGATTTTTTGGCATCTTGTATTTTGCAACCATTTGATCATCCCCATCACTTAGCCAGGGTCATCTGCATTGTATTCTTGGGCAAGACACTTTACTCTCACAGTGCCTCTCTCCATTCAGGTGTATAAATGTATACCAGCAAATTTTTAAATATAACCCTACACATACCAAGGGGAGGCACGGTGACCAAATCGTTAAGTGTGTAAGACTCCAGATCGAATGGCCTGGGTTCAAACCCTGGCTGGTGCACTGCGTTGTGTTCTTGGACAAGACACTTTACTCTCACAGTGCCTCTCTCCATTCAGGTGTATAAATGGGTACAGGCAAAATAATGCTGGGGGGTAACCCTGCGATGGACTAGTATCCCATCCAGGGGAGAGTAGAAATACTCCTAGTCACTTAATGCTACGGAAACTGGGATAAGCTCTGGCAGTATGGGCCACTTGGCATGATGCAGACTTTACCTTTACCTTATGCGCTTACCTGCACATACCAAGCTCTACAGGAACATAATTTCCATTTTGTATTTACATCCCATAAAGATGGTGGGAATTCAATCTCACGAACCCCTAGTGTCAAAACTCGAATTTATTGACTTGAAGAAACAATTAACATTTTCCACAAGAAAAAAATAGGATGTGTTAAATACAGAATGACTGGTGCTTTTGGTACATATGTAACTTTTCATCATATCTCTGTGTTTCAAATTAAGGGTTTTGTGTGCATGCTTGTTAAATAAAATGCCAAGTGCTAGTAGTGAGTGTCAATCATGAAGATATCTTTTCACCCTGTCTTATCACCATAATCTAGTTGAGCTACCATTTTCATCTACGTTTGACCACAAGACATGCATGGTAACATTTAGGATGCTTAACAACAGTCAACACTATTCAAGAGGTTTAATGAACAGTACAATTATTGTGCACATGTACATTTTTGTACATTTCTTTGCCCTCTGCAAAACCACATTCAAATGGTCATCATTTAGTCGCCCTTGGCGTCATTGCTCACGGCAACCAAAATGTTCTAGATGTAAAAAAGACATATAATAGCCGAAGAATGGAAAGAGATTACTGAAAGCACCAGACACGCCGTATTGTTTTTCTTCTTCTTTCTTGTAGAACATTATTTTTTGCTCAAAATGGTGTTGAGAAAAAAGAAATGTTTGTCCTATTTGAGGAAAGGAAAAAAAGTGCAGCATTCTCAATTCCCTTCCATTCTGGAGGATAAATCTTATGTTTACAAGCTAAGGTGATTCCACTGAAAAAGAAAGAGACTTGGTCCAGTTTGTGACTATGTTGTGAGCATTGCAAAAATGCAATAAAAAATGGGGGTCACTATGCTCATTGCTGCGCATCCTGGATGGCTATGATTTGTAATTAATTTTAGTAAATATATGCCCCACAAGGTTTATATTAGGAACCCTAGTAATCTGAATAGGGAACTATCATTTCCAGAACAAATCATTTCTAATTGCATTGTATTATTGAAGCAGTTCAACAAAATAGACTTTTGCTTTGAGGCTTGTGTTTTTCAGCTCAATCTCATGGTCTTGCGATGAGACCAAAAATCCCACGATAAACAGAGTTACAAGCTGTTGGATACAGTTCCCATGAATAATTTCATTTTGTGCTTGCTAAGATGATTGCCTAGTGCCAATTCTGTGCAAATCCATAGTTAGTAAAGATATTCCATCAGTCTGTTTGCTGGAAACACAGTCCATGACCATATTTAGAACACAAATTAGGTTATCATTACCAGTCTGACTTTTCCATTCTGGTCACGTTTTAGAAATGGTTTTATTTTGCATGATCCTTTGAAAACAGTTAATTTCCTGATTGCTATTGGTCCCTTCTGCTCACATATCTGTTAGCTCAAGTTACACTCTACCATGTACAATTTAGCTCAGATAGCATCACTTAATCATCTTATTGTGTTAAGGCATTGTTTCAGCAGTTAGTTTTAAAATACTCTTTAGCTTCCCCCTTCCCTCCCACCCTTGTTTCAGTGGGTGCAGAGGTTATTGTTGTTATATGGCAGTCTGCTGTTGGTTGTGCATAGGGGTGGGTTTAGTTTGATTTCAATAAAGCTTCTCTCTGTGTGCCAAACAGTTGGTCTCCATGTCCTTTCTGTTATTCCATTAGAGTTTTATGGAGACAGATTACATTGAACGTGAATATTCATCAGGAGCTCTCAGACAAAGAAAGAACTTCTTAGTGATTCAGTCTCACAGAGAAAAGGTGTGTGTGCGCTCCTGCACCCTCTAAGTGATGCAAAAAGTTATGCACAACAAGGATGCTCAATACAAATATTTGGTGGAATCACCATAAGAATGCACAATAAAACCTGGAACACAAGAATATCTGGTATGATCAGTTTTTATTTTCCCAGCAACCTTCTGCTGATGGGCAGGGGCATAGACAAGTGGGTCCTGGGGTGCCAGTCATTCCCCCACCCCTTTGTGAGAACGCGTTTTAAGTAAACAATATACACACCTTTCAATTCACGTGGCCAAAAAACGCAAATCAAGAGAATCAACATGCCATAAATCTTTTCTAGTGCTAAGGAGTTCCATACTCCATTTTTAGAACCGAACATCTGCAATGGACTATGTAAGTACCCTGGGTGTGACATAGTGTGATCCCTCCTGTGGAAAATTTTGGACAGGCTCTGGGTTCAAGACTGGGCCTGGGGAGGGAAAGTCCTTGCAGAAAGTTTAATTTTTTGATATATTTTCCTCTCCCCGCTTGTCCAGAAATAATGACCAGCCCTTATTCAAGACAACAGCTCAAGTACACAATGTAAGAATTTGAATTTACCTCTGTATAAATTATAAACGCACAAAATTTAACAAAGTTATCTCCCTACTTAGTAATAGCATAGGAAGCCCAAGCTCAAGTAATTATTCGAGTGAAATTGTAAAACATGAATGAACTGCAAATTAAAAGGTACCTTTCGTTCTTTATTGTTGTCCTGGTCTTTCTGTATCATCATAAGCGTAATAGCAGCGTAGTCCAGCGATTATGTCATACATCGTATGACGAATCAGTGACGAATGATCCGTAATAAAAAATTATTATTATTACTGATCATTCGTCACTGATTCGTCATACGATGTATGACATAATCGCTGGACTACGCTGCTATTACGCTTATGATGATACAGAAAGACCAGGACAACAATAAAGAACAAAAGGTACCTTTTAATTTGCAGTTCATTCATGTTTTACAACTTCACTCGAATAACTACTTGAGCTTGGGCTCCCTATGGTAATAGTCGATCACAAGAAAAAAATATCAGTTAAAATAGAAGGCTAAACTGTAGAATACCGGGCCACTTATTTGCATCTCATTAAATTTGAATAGTTCCTTTCGTTTCTATATGCTTCGTTCTAAAAAGCGTTCAGAGATATGTAAATAAGTGGCCCAGTATTCTAAAATCGCTCCAAATAAAAACCAATTTTCACATACAGTAGTTTCTGAACTTACCTTCAGAAGTGGTGAAATGCATGTTTAGAAATTTTCAGGATCTTTTCAGTGGTCTCCATTCTATTGTTATGTTTTGCAACCATTGTTGCCAATCTCTTCCCACCAAATACAACCAAGCGAGGTAAATATGTTTCCAAGGCCAAGTGATACCATAGATGAGGTCCTAATCGTAGCTTTGAGGTCAAAATTACTTCGTAATTCCCGCAAAACCGAGAGCTCTGAGAGCTTCCACCCGCCATGTTGAAATTTCTTTCATCCCCAGTTCCTTTCGCGTCACGCAACACGAATAACACGTCACGGAAAATTTCTCTGGTAACACGTTTTTGACGACAGGGCTGAATAACGTCTGCGCATGTGCGGGGTGTCATGACAACATTTCGAAAATTTCGGCGCGAACGCGATGTGTGGTTCTTTTGTCGTTTACAACTGAATGGCGAAAATGGAGCAGAGAATTTCCTTTCATTATCGAATCAAACGTGTGTATTCCCTCTTTCTACTCCGACAAATCGTACTTCGAACATTTTAAAGCACACAACGAAGTTTTTTTCGAAAATAAATGCCCGGTAATACGACAGAACTTCATTTGCAACTGGTGGCACTTGAGGGATTGAATTCAACCGTTACGAAATAGATGTTTATATCTTTCGCTTCCTGTGCTTCGTTTTATGAAAGCTAGATGTCTGGTTGGACATTCATGGCGATATGAAAGGTTGAAGACCTGCTGAAATAGGTGAGTATTATGTAACTGAATTTGTGGTCAAAACAAATGCATTTTTGTGTCAGTTAAAATTTATTGAATAAGCTTACGTGACGTATGTTTATAAACTTTGTGTTGGTTACGTGAACTTTCTTTGTGGTAAAGATGTGATTATCGAGCCGTTGTAATCGAAAATGGTCAACTTCATTTGAGGGTAATTTTTGAACGTAGGACAAGCATATTCTGTCCACAACAATTTTGTTTGGTGACTACTCGTGTTTGTACAAGCTTGAACACAAATCTATCCGAATCTAGATCCTACACTGTACAATTACATTAATTTGTTGAAAGTTAGGAAAAAAACTGTGCTGTTTATTACAAAACTGCTACACTGTTATTGTTTCCTAAAAGTGTTTTTGTACATACTTAAATATTCAAAGTGTTTTGTTTCTCTTAATGATAACTTGACAGTTATCATTAAAATGAAAAATTTGTGTGGAATACTGTTGATAAAGTTTAAGCCATGCAAGCAATTCATATGCTGCATCAAGTGGGGCTATGGCCACAAATGCCCCACTTATTCCGTGGAAATAGCTATCAAACAAAATAATTCCATGACTGGTTGGAATAAAGGCCACTGTTTTGCCATTAATAATGTACAAGCAAGCGGTTTTTGAGGTGTTGCAGGCTTCATTAAAGGTAGTATGGGAGGCTTGCTGATGGTGTTTGCTCCCTGATAATGCTGGCTGGAAACTCCGCATTATATATTAAACCATCAATTAAAGTGTATATGTATATGTATAAAGATACAGTGTATCTGGCGTCTTCAAAAATTCTAACTTAATGTATTTAAAACATGTAAGCACTTTTTCTTGGTTCTGCAACGCCCTGAATGAAATAATTTTTTAACTACACACCTTAAGTAAGAAAGAATGTCTATAAGTGACACTGTTCTCTTTTTTGCATTGACTCCCTCTCAGCTGACACTCGGTTGTCTTCTCTAGTTATAGATTTTAACATCAGGTCAAACAGCCCTGGGGCATTCTCCCCGCAGAAGTTTCTCATGACAGCTGGATCATATGGTGGCACTTCTGGGCTACTCTGGTAATACCGGAACATAGCTGTATGACACTGATGGACAAGCTGGTCAAAGGTACAGTCTGAAAATATTATGTTTGATTATTTCTATTTGAAAGAGTATCTTGTTCACTTAAATAAATACCCTTTCTAATTAAAAAACCATCCTCTAATCAATAATCCAACCTGAAATGGCAGTTAATGCACCAGGTAATTTGCAGGAAATAGTTATAATTCAGACTACTTAAACAGAAATATTCTGTGTTCTACACCTCAGTTTGAAGGTGATATGTGATCTTCGCAGTGAATTTCCAATTTAAGCAATTGGAATAAAGAAGCCTGAAAAAAATCAGGGCTTCAACGGGATTCGAACCTGTGACCTCCGCGATACCGGTGCGATGCTCTACCAACTGAGCTATGAAGCCACACATTGGGAGCGAGGTCAATTGCGAGTTCATATTTTCCCATGAAAGGAGTTTGTAGAAATAAATGTCTGTTTGTAGAAATAAATATCCTTATAACACGAGATTAGTCAATTTGTGGGAGCTTTGTGTTCCTGAGGATGTTGTTTCCTTGTTTTGTAGGATTTTTTTTCAAGTTGATTGGAGTTCTTTGAGGCATTGTCCTAAGAAGATTCAAACAAATGGAATTACTCCCATGTTCTTATAAATGACTCTCTTTTATCATAAGAAATAAATAAATTGGTGTTTCTTCTGTACCTGATTTTTGTCAGATGATTGTGTACTGGTTGTGGTGGTAGTGGAGGAGGCAGAGCTTTGAGTCTGTCTCCAATGAAAAAAGTAGAAAGTCATAATATTTTTTATAGGGGTAAACAAAATGCATTATACTTTATTTACATATTATTATTAAGACCAAATAAATAAACACACAAAGAAACGTGTTCCGACCGTTTGTCTCGCTCTTTTTTAAATTTGTTTTTCCTTAAAATTTTATTAATTTTCCGTACAATAGTGAAAATTGTGTAATGTATTTCCCTTATTTTCCTAACCTATCGTGGTTTAAACGCGGAAAAAAGGGTCATCAAAGTACTCTGAAGTACTGTATAGAATACTAAGTGTACCCACCTTTTTTCGAGAGGCTGGCTTTTGATACCCTGGCCCATCGATGAAAATTTACGGTCGGCGTTTCGTCGACAACTAGTACACCACCGCGTCCATGGTCGATATGATGCCATGTTTCTTCCTGCTTGGTCGAATACTTCATATGGGAGTAGTGCTCATAGCTAGTCGAAGAATGGCTGGCGAGAGGGCACAAGCAAACGATGCCAGTGAAACTCGCAGACGAAATTTCCGTGCTCCACCATTGCTACTCTGGCCATTTCTACATTGAGGGCAACCAATCTACCTTCACAAACGAACTTCTCTCGCGTTTTACCTTTCATAAAGCAACATTTTTCAACAGGAACTTTCCCTTGAGAAAAGGCGAAAAATAGGACTGCTGCGACAAAGACAAACTTCATGTTTCCCTTTGCGAAATGTTCGACTTCGAGCTCAAAATTAACTGTTGTTATCAAGACCACTTTTCTGTTGGCAAAGATATAGTGCAGAATAGTTTATTTAGGGGCCGTATTGTAAGGGAAAACCTTAGCTGTTTTGTCTCGGCCTTATCCTCGCGAAATAATAACAAATGTCGAGAAATTTAAATATGCCGCCATTTTGAAGCTGGTTTGTTTCCATGGAAATTTTATGGTACCCATTCTCCCGCGCGCGGGATTGCCGCGAGCGAGTACGCGCTTGCGCAGACGTTATTCAGCCCTGTCGTTTTTGACGGGATCAGGTTATCTCGCGTCAGCCCGTGTTTTAATTTCTCTTTCTAGGTACGTTGGTACGTGGTAAAAGGTAAAAGAAAAGAAAACGTCTGGCGTAACTTACAGGGAAGGGGGATCGGAAGGGGGATCATCTGAGGGAGCAGGGAACTCATGGGGAACGCAACAGCCAGTGGGTGATAGAGCAGTTTTCAAATGAGTGTCGTAAAACCAAAACCAAAGTAATCACTCTGGCCAATCACAAAGGACACAGACAATCCAGTGAACCAATCAAAACTCGAAGCAAATACATGTAGCCGCCACAAAGCGCGGGAAAACGTGCGCGAGCAAGTCGCGATTAGTCTTGGTTTTACTTCTGATTGGTTGAGAAAGTGGCGCGAGATTTTTAAGCCAATCACTGAGCGTAGTGATGCAAAACCAAAGCAAACACGAATTACTTTCGACACTCAAGTGAAAACCGCTCTAGCAATCCTCTAGCAAGTGTTGAGTGTTGTCAAAGTTGGCTGCAGTCGGCTGCAGTACAATATTGGGTATCACTGTAGGCTAAGGTCAATATTAGGCTGAGAAGAAACGAAAAAGGATTAGGGACGGACCATTATTTTTCTGGAGGGGGGGGGATGAAAAATCTCTCTCTGCAAACTTTTTTTTTATCTATGTACCTCTGCAAACAATTTTTTTCTAACAACACCTTCCTGCAAACAATTTTTTTCGCAACCTCGTTCCCAGGGTCCTCTCTATATCTCCAGAGAAAGGACCCTGGTTGCGGCTGGTCATGTGATCTGGGTGACAAACCAAAACCGCAGGGAGAGCTGCTCCTCGACAAAATTTTGTGGACAGTGCAACACATACTATCTAGGGGAGGGATAAATGTAGAGCGGGATTTTCATAATGGCGCTTGAATTTCTAAGCTGTGTTCAATCCGCGCTCCTTTCGACTGGCTATTACAGCATTATCCTGAAGGTTAAACAGGTTATTTGCTTGGAGTGTTTGTTTCTAAAAAAAGACTTGGTGGCAGTGCTTTCAACAGGGTACGGGAAATCCTTATTCTTCCAGGTTTTGCCTCGAATGTTGTCCGAGAGGGATAGCAGGTCAATGAGTTTGTTTTACCTTGAGTTGAGTTTTAGACTAGTTTTTTTGCCGTGAGTATTGTTGTTGTGCCAGGAGTTCGTTTCGTTTTTCCGTGACCTCAGTTTGTTTTGCTGTGAGTTTCTTTCAATCTTTGTTGTGTTCATTTTGTTTGGCAGCGAGTTGACATTGTTTTGTCTTGACTTGCGTTTGTCATTTGCCGAGAGTTGAGTTTATTTTGCTGTGAGTTTCGTTGTTGTGCCGTGTGTTCGTTTGGTTTTGCCGTGACTTGTGTTTGCTTTGCCGTGAGTTTCTTTGTTGTGGTATAAGTTCACTGATTTTTTTAGCCGCGTTTTAGCCGCGAGGAGAGTCTGTTTTGCCATAAGTTTTGTTTTTATTTTGCTGTGAGTTGATTTTGTGTGGTGTGTTTATTTTGTTTTGCGGTGAGATTCGCTGTTGTTGTGAGAGTTGTGGGCCACCGTACTATTCTGGCTTCCATTTAAGCCGTGAATTTTCTTAAAAGAAACTCCTACAGTTTATACAGGTGGTTTTTCGAAGCGACGGCAAACAGAAAGACTTCACTAAAATTAACTTACGCCTGTCTGTTTTGAAGTAAAATCAAAACAAATTTCTTCGCCTTTATCAAGCACACGGCAAGATATTAACGGAGAAAAGTTTTATTACATGTAATGAGAGCCAGTTCAGTACAGGCCAGAGAAGTAAGGTATGTGTCAAAAAGAAACTTCTATTGCCGTGAGTATATTTTGTTGTGCCTGGAGATAATTCATTTTCTTGTGAGCAAATTTATTCTGCCGTAAGATATTCAGTTTTAAATTTATCTTGTACCTATATGGGCAGCCGTATACGCTTATAAAAACTGTGGCCACTTGTTAAGAAACATTGTAAACTCAAGCAAATGATTAAACAATCTATATATTTATCTTAAATCTATATATTTATCTTGTATCAAAGTTTGACCCGACAAAGATATCTTCTGCGGCATCGATGCGGCAGCCAGCAGTGGTCGATTTGCCCGTGAAAAAAGGTTTTTGACCATGTCCTGTCCCCAACTGCTTTGCACAGCCTGCAATGTACTAAAATCTGCCGGGACTGATGCTTTAAAAATCTTTTTTGGAGTTGCCGGGACAGATACCTCAGAATTCTTTTTTGGAGTCGCTTGAAAATTCCGAGTCGACATTCTCGTTAAAAGACTCACCGAAAACAGAGTGAAAACACAAAGGTTTTCCCGCACTCCAAGCGATGTCATTTTAATGTTACAATTTCCACTCTCTACCGGGCTCAGTACTTCAGCTAAGTTAAGACAATTTTTACCTCTCCCACCCCACCCTTAAATCATTTCTCTGGAATCTGCTAAAATCTAGCAGATCACGTGACCAGCCGCAACCAGGGTCCTTTCTCTGGAGATATAGAGAGGACCCTGGGAACGAGGTTGTTTTTCTCGATCTTTTTAAGCGATGACGTCATTTTATGACGTCATCGGTTAATGCTGTAAAGGGGAAAAGCGATGGAATATATGGAATTTTTGGGGTGATGTGCGATTACTCCTGAATTGAACCGAAGAGCACTGGGAACTAGGTGCATGGTTCGTGATGACATCATGTCATCGGTCGTCGTGCGAGTGGACGGGATCTGTTGTCTGTTGTCTGTTGCGATTGACCGATCTGTAGAACCGAATAGAAAACACCGCGTAGAACTCAAAGCAAAATACTCCCGGGCAGATAGAAAGGACCGATTCTAAGTATAAACGAAAGAGACAAATTATATTTGTGTTTTATTAGATTTAGTAAACAGATATCTTTACATTTTTTTAAAACAGTTTAAAAGAAAAGAGCTAAACATTTTCAAGACAGCGTTTGACCTTGTATCGTATGTCGTCAGTATCGGATGTCGCGCTACAAGATAACGCAACTTTTGTCGAACAATCATTCAACACAGAAGTTGTCAGCTACTTTTATTTACTTGTTTGAAATTTTCTGTCAAATTTCCTCAAAATTCTTAAAGACGGTGACCCCTTGTGAAACGTCATCGCTTCTGCATGCATTGCGTGCCGTTTATTTAAAAATGTTTAAACAAGCAAGCAACCGTGGACGATGATCCTACTGGTATACGTTGGATCAATAATGATCTGATCGGTTTAAAATAGAAAAATGAAGACTATAAAAAAGCAGAAACCGATACAACGTAGAAAGGTTATAGATTTGTGTACTATATTTCGGCTGGCCAAACCAGCCTTCTTCAGGTACCAATATAGCCGTTTATTTAACCACGATCTGACACAAAAAGGAGGTTCGCTTTTGCTGCCATCAATCATTATTTAATTCAATATTTTATGGTGGCGACCAATAAACACCTCTGAACTCATCTTTTTCGTTTTCTGAGACGTACACTACAAAGATTGGCGGCAGTAATTTTTTTTCAATTTTTTTAATTTTTTAACGAAGACTAGTGATCAGCACAAGGAAAGACTTCTTGTGGTTGTAAGCTTGTCGTTTATTTCCGACGCGTTTCGTCTCTAGCGCTAATCGTATGGCCCCCAAAATATAACAACACGCAATAACATATGTATTAAGGCATTTTCTGTAACGTTCGTTTACAGCATATTTTAGTTATTATTCACTTCCATGGGAAGTCGTAGCTAGGCACGCGAATGTGCTATATATGCTGTTCTTTGCTAGTTGTATTCATTCCCTGAAGAAGTCTCAGTTAGAGACGAAACGCGGCGGAAATAAACGACAAGCTTACAACTACAAGAAGTCTTTCCTTCAGGACAACTCGGATTAATATTAATCGCATTAATATTAATCTTAATGATTATTATAATCCAGTAATGGATTATTATAATCCAGTAATAGATTATTATAATCCAGTGATAGATTATTATAATCTATTACTGAGGTTTGAGCCGTGCCTTAATCTATTAGGATTAATATTAATCCTGTGTAAGATTAATATTAATCTGATTAATATTAATATTCATATTAATCCTACTTAAATATTAATATTAATATTAATCCTGATATATATTAATCCTACATACGATTGCTATAAAAGTCGTACGTAGTATTTATATTATTCCTATCTAGGGTTAATCTTTGTCCAAAGCTTCCGAAGATTGGCATTATTTAAAGATCAAAGAGGTGCTTGCTCCTATTCATTTACTTCTAGGGTCAAGATCGTGGTATCTACCAGCTCTAGCATATGCAAGTGATCGTCATGTGACTGATGTGGTCAGTGTTATGTCCCGTCAGTCCTGTGTTATGTCTGCAGTGTGTCTGTCACTGGAGCTGTATATCAGTATCTGCGAACATTCACGGGAATTTTATCTCGATTATAATAGAGATTAATATTAATCTGGATTATATTATTAATAATAATCTAATCCTTCCAATTTTTTGCCGTGCCTTAATCTATTACCGGATTATAATAATCTATTACTGGATTATAATAATCTATTACCGGATTATAATAAGCCTATTATAATCTATTATTATTATAATCCACGGATTAAGGACGGTGCCTACTAATAGTGAGGTATTTTTGCCCGGCCGATGACTATGCAAGGGAAGTAGATGTTACCAAGGGCTATTAAAATCCAAAAAGAAAATTGGGGGTAGCCACGCAAATTTTCGAGATAATTAGGTTTGAAATCTTGAAAAAAGTGCTGACGTGGCATTTTCAAAAAAAGTAAAAGGAAATAAAATTTCGTTACAAATTACGTTTGAATTTGGTTTTTCATAAACAAAATCAACACTTAATATAACGATCTTAAAAATAACTACCAAATACTATCTTTGAAACTGCGTGAACCACGTTTTTATTGACAAAACGATTGCACTTGAGCCATTTTTGACTCTAACCGCTCTCTCTTGCAAGGCCAGAAAGACAGCCTAAACAATTTTTGCACTGAACGAAAAATTAATCATGTGTTCTATAGACTTACGACTTCCATTTTATAAAATAAAAAGTATGGGTCACCACGCGTTTTTAAAAGTTATACGAGTTGTATGGAATCGCTTTTGAGGTCAGTTACACTTTTCCTATCCCCTCCCTAGCGAGTTAAATATTTGCTTCTCGCGCAATATTTCACGCGTGCACCACGCCATATGTAGTTAGCAGTTTGCTGATTACGTTTGAGCGATTAGCGATGTGTTTCAGACTGTTAAATGTAAGCCATTTTTATCGATAAGCGTTTAGGGCTTACTGATATGTTACTCTTTCACTGTTCCTGGTTTAGTACGTCCATTAACTGGATTTCGTTGCAACCGAAATTTTCTTGCATTTTAGTCGCGCGCTTGGTCGCGAAGTTGAATTCGTCATTTTGAGCGAGCAAATTCCCTTAGCGCGCGCGCCGAGTGCGATCGATGCCTTGCGTGATGCGCAGAAGATGTGCGCAGTAACAAAAGTAGGCACCGTCCTTAATGTTAATCAGAGTTGTCCTGTTCCTTGTGCTGCTCACTAGTCTTCGTTAAAAAATTAAAAAAAAGTTTCTCTGACTTCTATGCAAACTATTTTTTTTAATACATATGATGTTTGCAAACAATTTATTTTCTCTTTTTAGGCCCTGCAAACAATTTTTTTCAATATTTTTCATCCCCCCCTCCAGAAAAATAATGGTCCGTCCCTTAGCAATCCAAGACGAAGACATGGGACACTTGTTGGTCAGCGGACTCGCGAATGACTTTAGACTCCCGTATGTTTGTAGCTGTTGTTGTAGTCAGCCATCTTGGATTGTGAAACGAATAAAGTAGAATTCTGTTGTCAATACTGGCCTCCAGACTCACTTACTGTTGACGTGACATTTCGTTACGAATTCTCAGAAATGGAGAACTTCCTTCCCTTAGGGACCTTTAGCACCGACGTTTTAGGGGCGACGGCGACGTCTGTAACTGAGGGAACCTGGAATAGAGGGCGCCGTTGCTGCCACAAAATTATAAAGCTTTAGCAAAGGACGTTTAACCCTAACCCTCAAAAAAAAACTTTTTGAAAAGTTCTTAGAAAAATGCTGCTATTATCGATTAGGATAAGAATATATTTTAAACGAAGAATTATTGGGGTTGTGGGAGAGCTACTACTCCACTGCAAATCCAGAATTTCAGCACAATAATTTCTATGCAAGATTAGATCCTCAAAGGATCGATGAAGCCGAATGTTGAGCAAAGTTCAGTATTCAAAAAATGTGGATGGTCGAGCTTGATAAATCACTTATAAATTTACTCCCGAAATGAACTACAGCCTGACACAGCCTGGTAATTTTTTCTTGAAAGAAAAAAATTCGCTAGCAATTTATATTTCACGCAGAAGAACAGCGCGGTCATCTGTCTATTTATAAGGGACCGATCGTTAATTACGTCCCAGGGGAGGGCGGTGGTTTTCAAAAAAGTGCAGTGTTTCAAAACTGAACCCCCCCAAAAATTTTGAGGTAAAAATTATACCCCCCTTCCCAATTATTGTTTGAAAAACGTACCCCCCCCCCCCCCTCCCCTCTTTGTCCTTCCTTAGACAGATTTTTTATCTTTTTTATTTAATATGTCGTTTATCTTTTCTCTCGTTTATTGTTTGAATCCCTAAAACGAGCGTGGGCCGAAAATACCAAGTACAAAGACACCTTTTTGTATTTTTGTAGCAAAAAGTTAATGATTTGAATCGCAGTATAAAACATAGGTCTGATTTAAATAGCATGTATTGTAAACTTTGAAAAGGTCAGTTAAGCTAAATATTATCGTACCGTACCCTCTTTAAAGACACTCGCTGTACATGTCAGATTGAATTTCTGATATCAAAAATAGCTCACCTACTTTAGCAAATTATTCGAAGCTCCCAGCCGCTACGGCCTTTCTCGTCTCCTGTTTTACATCCCAGGCTTTGTAGATTGGCATTTTCGATCTTTTTTTTTCAAATATAACGATTGAAAGACGGCGAAAAGATCGAAGCTAGGTTCCAGGACCATGTCAAACAACCCTTCCCTCGGGACCTGAAATCGCGTCAATTTGTTTCCTTTTCCCCAACCACGGGATCGGGGATAGATCACTGACGTCAAATTCCCTAGACTGCTGTTGCTGTGTCATAAAATTTGACCCCCCTCATGTTTCTTACCAGAGAAAAATTTACCCCCCAAAAAGGGGCTTGTTTTAAAATTGTACCCCCCCCCCCTCCAAAACCACCGCCCCCCCTTGGGACGTAATAAACGATCGGTCCCTAACACCGAATGAAAAGCAAAGAAAGCTCACTAAAATTACATTTATTACGTTTCATTGTGGATTACTGAGATCTAATAAACCGACTTGCCGATCGTAAAAGCTTGCGAATCACTGTAAGTGGCAATTACAGCGGGTAGTAGAAATCTAACACGATAAATCATCTGATAAACAACATTTTTTCAACACTTACATTTGTACCGTCGTGGTTACCTTTACGGTATGATCCAAAAAGCTTCAGAAATGTAACAAATATCCCATAACCTCGAAATAAAGGCTTCAATAAGAAAGAACAGTAGTTTAGGCGTCGGATACGGGCGAAAATGTAAAAGCAAAGTGACATAAAAGCACAAAAATCACAAGGTTAAACTCGCGTTTTACAGGCAACGGCAAAGTGACGTCGGCGCCGAGTCGCGACGGCTGAACATGTCGGCGGGAAACGTTGATCGGAAGTAAAACTTACTTCCGGTTGCCGTCGCCGCGTCGAAAACGTCTGGTGCTAATGCCTAATGTTGCAAAATAGATGGCAACGGGAGGCATTGCTTTGTCCAAGCACACAACATTGTGACGGGGCAGGGCTAATTGCTAATTATTTTACCTTTTCGAAGTGTTAAGAGTGAATGTCTGTAAGAATCAAACAAAATCGGAAAAAAGCGGCAAAAGTGTGAAAACTCAAAATTGTTCAAACTCTGACTGTAAGTAGTCCATAATGAGTTATTCATCACCATGCAATTTATTTGTCAAATAACTCTTTCTTTCGGCAGGAAATGACGATCATAAATTTCACGGCCAGACACGGGAAAATTCGACTTGAAAATTAGCGGTTTTAAAGCAAACCACTTGCCTGTAGTATAACACCTGAAGACATCCACTTGTTATCAGCTTATTCTAAATCTTTTCCAGATTTTATTCTATAATTTCTATGAAGTTTAAATAAATTCATGACACTAAGAGAGATCTGAAAGAGATCCCACTCTTTCTCTATGGAAATGACAAGGTAAATTTAAGAGATTATTTACCATACTACCTTTATCTCAAATAAACTGATGTTTTGGAAATATAGTCAGGAAGAAATGGCCTTTCAATTGATGTCACTTTTTGTCTGGGGAAATTAAATCGTTCTCTCTGAGAAAGCGCTAAAAATCACGAAATCAAGCAAATAAGAGATTGCGTGACAGACGTGACAAAGGTGGAAATTGTGATTTCCGGATATTTTAGCCCAAACTCGATAAAAACAAACTGATTTCAGTCTTTGCTGTTCATACAACAACATCATTGTCTTTTGAGAATCTACGTTTTTTGCTTATTATATCAATCTACCGACCGTACCGACTATATATGTATGTCGATTCATATGGTAGAGAAAACCCTACAACTGAAGTTTGAGAGCAAAGATGGATTTTTCCATCTGACTGTAACTATGAGACATCTTTTGATATGGCAGATTTATCCCAAACCTGCAAAAATCAAATCAACTTCCAAAAATCCTAAGCAATTGCCTTAATTTAAATAGGGACCTATTCCGCTTCAAGATCATCGAATCTCCTATTTGTTCCTTCTGTTCTATTTATTCAGAAACAATCGATCACGTTTTTGTCCATTGTGAGCACTCTAAATCCCTGTATAGGGACATAAGAATCTGGACTAAATCTGCCGGAATTGTTTTGCCAGATTTGAATATCTCAAATATTAAATTAGGTACTGACTCTGAAAAAAACGGCGCTATAATAAAATGAAGACTATAAAAAAGCAGAAACCGATACAACGTAGAAAGGTTATAAATTTGTGTACTATATTTCGGCTGGCCAAACCAGCCTTCTTCAGGTTTGGCCAGCCGAAATATAGTACACAAATTTATAACCTTTCTACGTTGTATCGGTTTCTGCTTTTTTATAGTCTTCATTTTTCTATTTTAAACCGATCAGATCATTATTGATCCAACGTATACCAGTAGGATCATCGTCCACGGTTGCTTGCTTGTTTAAACATTGCTATAATAAACCTTATTCTTACAGTGTTCAAACTGATAATATATAAGTCTAGATCTAGTGGCCAAATGCCAAGTGTACAACTTTTCATTAACCAACTCAGCTTTTATGAAAAAATAGAAAGAAATATTGCCAAGAAACGAGACAAGCTTGCGTGTCATTTTAAGACATGGACTAATCTACTATCTATTTTGTGAGATATTTTAAACCCCCTATCTTTCCTTTACTAAAACTCTCTGTATAAGTAGCGTAGTGACCACCCTTTGTTATTTGTTTTATATGGCACTGACTTGTAATATATTGTAGTATTTATGTAGTTATAGGCTAATTTGATATAGGTTATCGTAGTTGTAAGGACTGTAATGTTTTGCAATTTAGTCAATGTGATTTAGTTTTTTTTTTATTGTACAAGTGTTTTTTTTTCTATGTTGTATGTAATTATAATTGTGCAACCAATTAAAAAAAAATCAACTTCCAATCTGCCGAAGCCCCTCTTGGGATTTATGTAAGAATTTTTGGGAAGCTCCTTTGTGTTGCGTTATCCAACTGATTAATATGATTGTCATTGAAAAGTATTCTGTGGTTTTTGCCCTGTACGGAAGATTCTTTTTCGCTCAAAATGGACCAAACAGTGAGGGTTGTCCAATATACCCGCATAGAGTCGAGTCGTCTATGCTAGGTATCGACTCGACTTACCGGAAGTCTAGTCGCGAGAGACTTAGCGTAAAACACAGTAAGGTTTTGTGGGAGGGTAGTAAAGGTCGGCAACTCGACTCGAGTCGACTCGAGTCGTCACGGCTCGTCAGGGTAAAAGTCGACTCGACTTATTGGAAGTCTAGTCGCGAGAGACTTAGCGTAAAACACAGTAAGGTTATGTGGGAGGGTAGTAAAAGTCGACAACTCGACTCGAGTCGACTGGAGTCGTCACGACTCGTCAGGGTAAAAGTCGACTCGACTTATTGGAAGTCTAGTCGCGAGAGACTTAGCGTAAAACACAGTAAGGTTATGTGGGAGGGTAGTAAAAGTCGGCAACTCGACTCGAGTCGACTCGAGTCGTCACGGCTCGTCAGGGTAAAAGTCGACTCGACTTATTGGAAGTCTAGTCGCGAGAGACTTAGCGTAAAACACAGTAAGGTTATGTGGGAGGGTAGTAAAAGTCGACAACTCGACTCGAGTCGACTCGAGTCGTCACGACTCGTCAGGGTAAAAGTCGACTCGACTTATTGGAAGTCTAGTCGCGAGAGACTTAGCGTAAAACACAGTAAGGTTATGTGGGAGGGTAGTAAAAGTCGGCAACTCGACTCGAGTCGACTCGAGTCGTCACGGCTCGTCAGGGTAAAAGTCGACTCGACTTATTGGAAGTCTAGTCGCGAGAGACTTAGCGTAAAACACAGTAAGGTTATGTGGGAGGGTAGTAAAAGTCGGCAACTCGACTCGAGTCGACTGGAGTCGTCACGACTCGTCAGGGTAAAAGTCGACTCGACTTATTGGAAGTCTAGTCGCGAGAGACTTAGCGTAAAACACAGTAAGGTTATGTGGGAGGGTAGTAAAAGTCGACAACTCGACTCGAGTCGACTGGAGTCGTCACGACTCGTCAGGGTAAAAGTCGACTCGACTTATTGGAAGTCTAGTCGCGAGAGACTTAGCGTAAAACACAGTAAGGTTATGTGGGAGGGTAGTAAAAGTCGGCAACTCGACTCGAGTCGACTCGAGTCGTCACGACTCGTCAGGGTAAAAGTCGACTCGACTTATTGGAAGTCTAGTCGCGAGAGACTTAGCGTAAAACACAGTAAGGTTATGTGGGAGGGTAGTAAAAGTCGACAACTCGACTCGAGTCGACTCGAGTCGTCACGACTCGTCAGGGTAAAAGTCGACTCGACTTATTGGAAGTCTAGTCGCGAGAGACTTAGCGTAAAACACAGTAAGGTTATGTGGGAGGGTAGTAAAAGTCGGCAACTCGACTCGAGTCGACTCGAGTCGTCACGGCTCGTCAGGGTAAAAGTCGACTCGACTTATTGGAAGTCTAGTCGCGAGAGACTTAGCGTAAAACACAGTAAGGTTATGTGGGAGGGTAGTAAAAGTCGGCAACTCGACTCGAGTCGACTGGAGTCGTCACGACTCGTCAGGGTAAAAGTCGACTCGACTTATTGGAAGTCTAGTCGCGAGAGACTTAGCGTAAAACACAGTAAGGTTATGTGGGAGGGTAGTAAAAGTCGACAACTCGACTCGAGTCGACTGGAGTCGTCACGACTCGTCAGGGTAAAAGTCGACTCGACTTATTGGAAGTCTAGTCGCGAGAGACTTAGCGTAAAACACAGTAAGGTTATGTGGGAGGGTAGTAAAAGTCGGCAACTCGACTCGAGTCGACTCGAGTCGTCACGACTCGTCAGGGTAAAAGTCGACTCGACTTATTGGAAGTCTAGTCGCGAGAGACTTAGCGTAAAACACAGTAAGGTTATGTGGGAGGGTAGTAAAAGTCGACAACTCGACTCGAGTCGACTCGAGTCGTCACGACTCGTCAGGGTAAAAGTCGACTCGACTTATTGGAAGTCTAGTCGCGAGAGACTTAGCGTAAAACACAGTAAGGTTATGTGGGAGGGTAGTAAAAGTCGGCAACTCGACTCGAGTCGACTCGAGTCGTCACGGCTCGTCAGGGTAAAAGTCGACTCGACTTATTGGAAGTCTAGTCGCGAGAGACTTAGCGTAAAACACAGTAAGGTTATGTGGGAGGGTAGTAAAAGTCGGCAACTCGACTCGAGTCGACTGGAGTCGTCACGACTCGTCAGGGTAAAAGTCGACTCGACTTATTGGAAGTCTAGTCGCGAGAGACTTAGCGTAAAACACAGTAAGGTTATGTGGGAGGGTAGTAAAAGTCGGCGACTCGACTCCAGTCGACTCGAGTCGTCACGACTCGTCTCGCTAAAAGTCGACTCGACTCAATGGAAGTCTAGTCGAGAGAGACTTAGCGTAAAATGCAGCAAGGCTATGTGGGGAGGAGGGTAAGCAAAAGTGGGCGACTCGACTCGAGTCGACTCGAGTCGTCACGACCCGTCTCGCTAAAAGTCAACTCGACTTATTGGGTGTCTAGTCCCGAGGGACTAAAATGCAGTAAGGTTATGTGGAAGGGTAAGAAATCGAGTTGACTCGAGTCGTCACGACTCGTATCGCAAAAAGTCGACTCGACTTATTGGAAGTCTATATCTAGTCGCGAGAGACTTAGCGTAAAAAGAAACCATGCTGTGTGCCTATCAAAAGTCTCTAATAACTTGACCATTTCTGACTCGATTTCCCTGCAATATGCATGTCAATATGTTCATGTAACGCCGTTAGTTTTGTGTGATACCTATATTGCCTCACGTACAAAACCAGAGTCACTGGTGTACCGAAAGTGTTTTTTAACAAAACAAATTGGCCGGCTTCAGTTTTCGGGACACAGATAAGATAAAAATTGGTTAATATTTGAACTAGCTTACATCAAATACATTTTCTTTGAGTTTGATACTTTATTCTATGATCAATGTTTTCATAATCTCAAAACACTTCAAAAGTGATCATACTTTACTTTCGTACTCCTGGAGACGTAAACGAATAAAACAAAAGATGATTTAATGTCAATACGAATACTTCATGAACATTGAAAAGAGGAAATAGAGAAGGTACGCCCCGGTGTTTACCAAACACAGCATGCATGTCCAATCCAAAATTTGTTTTTTGTCAACATCCCGAAGCAACGTTTTCCAAACGAGAATCAAGAATCATTTTTGTTGCCCTAAGCCTAAAGTGCAGAACCAAATTTATAAAACAAGTTCGGCTAATAAGTCCCTAATGGTCAAGTTAGTTTATTAGAATAAGTGTTCGATTGAGGGAATTTACAAAACCTGAAAAGATACAGGACAATAAGATTGCTACTGGACTCTAATTACATTGTTTTCTTTTTGTTTTTACTTTACACAATAGATTTCTTCTAACTAGCTTTCGCTTTGCCGATAAAACAAAGAGCAATTTTCTCGACTTTTACAGCGTAAGAAGTGTTTTGTTTGTAGTATAAGCTTTGTTAAAAGTTGTAAACTTGAAATAGAAAGATTTTCACAAAAAGCGCAAGAGTGAGTTTTATTGCTTCTTTGTAAATTAGGCCTGGTTTAAACGTCGCAGTTTACATGCGCCAAATACAATACTAATTCGAGTCCACTCGAATTAAAAAAATCGGCAATTGGTTTTAAACGTCGCATTTAATTGTGTCACATTTAATTGCTGAGCTATTGCTGAGCGTTCTATTCCAAATATAAAAACCAAAAATTTTCCGTCGTGGTTCAGGCTGTCCACAATACGCAAAATTTTAGAGGGATTTCGAAAGCCGCTACTGAAACAAGATATAAAATTTCATTGCTAACAGGATCCGTAGTTAGACGCTGTCTTTAGTCAGGTCTTAAGTTTTCGTTAAGCTTCTCAATGAATTATATAGTCATTTTTATAGTCATTTTCTGTAATAATTTAGAGGCCTGCAAAGTTGCATCGCTATTATATGAAGTTTTATACCATACCATAGAAAATACAGCCAATCAGAATACAGGAAAGCCGTTATATATTCCACGGTATTCAACCCAACCTTCCCATCGTGCGCTGCGGTCTTATTCTCGACGAAATTTAGTCAGCGTATTTTCTATGGCATGGTATAAAATAGTTACACAACACTTTCTCGTGGTATACTATGGGATATCCCACTTGTCACTTAGCCTAGCTCACCACGAGTCTCTCGTAGCTCAGGCGGTTAGAGCGTGCAACCGGTATTCTGGGAGGCCATGGGTTCGATTCTCGTCGGGGACTCAGAATTTTTCTTTGTCCCATGCTCGTGTCATTGTTGAAAAAGATCATCTTCATTATTTATTACCGAGTTTAAAATTTACCATCTTTATTATTTACTATACATTTGATGATTTCGACATTGCTGATGCTAGCAGTACAGTAATAGCCCGCGTATAAGAACCTGAATTATTCAATTTTGCCTAAATAGCTTCTTATATAAATGGTACTTAAAGCAAATTTAGGCTACCAAGGTTCTTAAAATAGGTTCTTATATTTTCATGTGAATTTTATCTGAATATACTAGAATAGTAGAGTGCAGTACTTGCAAATACTTGGGGAATTATTTGAATGGCAAACACAATAGACATACAACATGTCAAGTTAGTTTTAAATAGATGATGATCTTAATTCAGCAGTTTCTACCTATACAATTTTACAGCAACCCCACTGATAAGAACCTAACTTAAAATTTTAGGCTAAATAGGTTGTTATGTGGAGGGGGCTTAAAATGGAAATTTTAGCCTAACAGGTTCTTAAAACCCAGGTTTTTATATGCGGGCTATTACTGGCCAAGCTCACAACGAGTCTCTCGTAGCTCAGTTGGTTAGAGCGTCCACCGCGGTATTCTGGGGGGCCATGGGTTCGATTCCCGTCGGGGACTCAGAATTTTAATTTGTCCCATGCTCGCGTCATTGTTGAAAAAGATCATCTTCAAGTAAGAAATGTGTTTGTAATATGGGCGAAGCGATCTCGATTTGACAAAACTAGGCGCGCACGGTCGTCTCGGGTAATTTTTCAGCAAGCGCGCAAGGTGGTATTGGGTAAAAAAAATGGCCGTCGCATGTGATCGCAGGAAACATTTCTTCCTTGAAGTTAATAAATGGCTTTATCGAAGTGTGCCAAAAAATAAAATGATACCGAAAATGACATGAAGAGTATTACAGGCATATCATCCAGGGGAGCAGAGTTTTAATCAGCGGCTGAACGTCGCCGTGTTGAAAACAGTGGAAATTGCTTGAATTGTGCGATGAAGATAAACATCCTAAACATAGAAACGTGAACATTGTCATGCAATTCAAGGTAATTCATTTCACACAGTGGCAATATTGCTTCCAAATTGTCAGCAAAGAGTGGGTTGAATAAGGATCAAAATTGGTGCCATATTTTGTTATTCGTAGACATTTTAGCCTTTTGGGGAGGAAACCATTGTAAGCTCATTTTGAATGTAATAATTTTGCGTGTAGCCACCATAAATTAAAAGTTTAAGCGTTCTGCCTGTATTTTTGAGGTAATTTCTGGTAACTTATCACTCCTAACGATACTCAACGTAGTCATAAATCAACTGATCTGAACTGATGATTTCCGCTAGTTTACATGTGAATTCGACAGAAAGAGCGGTGTCACGCAACGGGGAAATTCCGGCGCAGTAGAAAATGTCACGACGTACATGGCACAGTATACAAATCGCCTAATTGTGTAGTCCATGGACTTCAAAAACAGTGTTCTTATTCTTTGCATTAAAAGTGTGCAACTGGAGAAGTCATTGCTTTCCTCTGGTCGCCGAATGAGTTCGGCACATGAACAATTTGACGTTTGAATCAACCAGCCGAACTTACCCAAATAGGTATTAAGTTCGGGTCATGAAAAGTTCGACGTTTGAACCGGGCCTGAATGTCCTCTCAGAAAAAAACACTCCAAGGGATTCAAAAAGGTCAAGTCTGTGTGTTGCGATTGGTAGATTTTGATCTATTTTGTTTTTGTTTATTCATTTTGTTATTCTAATTGCCGTAGTGATGACTGGGTTTTGAACTTCCGTATTGTTCTGAATAGCGTTTTTAATATTCACAAAGCTTTCATTCTGTATTTCATAAATGGTATCAAAAAATTGCAGCAACGTAATTAGAGAAACTCTGTCAAACCAGCCGATTTAATTATAAAAGACGCTTTTCGCCGCCCCAAAATGTATATAAATATATCTTTTTTTAGATTTCCGTAGGTACGCCCCTGCTGAGGTATTTAGAAATGCGTACGATAAAACAGAATTAGTTAATCGTGCAACCAAACCGCAACGAAAAGAGAACGGTTCAAAAGTTAGTGTGCCCCACTTCCCAAATCACAAAGTGTCACAATTCTGACACAAAAACCGCTTTAAAATGTCTGGCACCACCAATTTGCAGAGTTTGTTTTGCCGCCGTGATTTTCTCACCCCGGGTTTTCACGAGAGGTGTTTACTTTGTTTTTGTTACAGAAACCTTAGTAAACCTCTCTTGTGAAAACACGGAATCAGTATGCCGTGGCGTGAGTTCATTTTGTTTTCTGTGTCTTAATAGCAGCCAGTCCTTTTTTGTTCTTCTTTATTTTGTTTTTGCCTTAAGCTGTTTTTATTATTATTATTATTTTTATTTTTTTGCCCTGATTGTTTTGTAGTAAATCAAAACAAGGTCAAAGGCATGGTACACTTAGTATGGATTGGAGGGACAGGCGTCCTCCATTCCATAGTAAGCTCTCTTATTTTAAAAGTGTACCATACCTTTGCGTTTAAACCAATAACTATCAAATTTGGTAAATTTGCTAGTTTTTGGATGCTCTTTCAGATGACGTGCTCCATTTTCAATTCAATCGATATTGAATGTTTGTACCGAAGAGAAAATATGTTCGTACCCAGTCCCCTGCTCGTTTAGAACATGGCCAATTAATGCTGCTCACAAAGCAGTGTTCATGCTTGGACATTTCATACAGTCATTGTTTATTAAATATTTCGTTTAGGTTAATTGTTTTGTGCTTTAGTTAGTGGAGTTAACTGTGATGTTCATGATTGACCATGATTGGATTTTGATAACAATAAGCTTATCAAATTATTAAGTTTTACGGATGAAAATCACGATTTCGCTTTTTAAATTACAAACTACACGTACAGAGAAATCCTGCGAAACAAAACCGAGTAAAACTACTCAGCGATACTGCACACCAATGTATATTTAAGCGATCTATTATCCAATCGCTCTTTTTTATATACTCGCTTGTACGATAAAACAGAATTAGTTAATCATGCAACCAAACTGCAACGAAAAGAACACGGTTCAAGACAGTCAAAACAACATTGTAAGCTTATTCTATGTTAGCGTGCACCACTTTCCAAATCACAAACTGCCACAATTCTTACATAAAATCTGCTTTAAAATGCGGCACCATCCATTTGCAGAGTTTGCTTTCCGCCGTGAGTTTTGTTTGCCGTAGCGTGAGTTCATTTTGTTTACTGTGTTTAGCAGCAAGTTTACTTAGTTTGTTTTGCTGTATTTTTGTTTTTGCCTTGAGTTATTTTTTTTATGCCCTAACTGTTTTGCAGTAAATCAAAGCAAGACCAAGGTTCTTTTTTACATTGAATAAGTCATAAAGGTTTATTAACATAGTGTACAGTAAACGTTGGATAAAGTTTTACTAAGATTTGTTGTTGCACCTACGTGCGTACGTGAGGAACCCAATAAAGTGCACTCGTCAATTTTAATTTTAGAACCTGTCATAGGCGAAAATTTAGAAGGATTAACCTCGAAATATATTGACATCGCCTTCGTCAACAAAACCATGAGAGGTTTTTTCCATGTAAGATATTAAGTTAAACCATGAGCGATTAAAAATTAATTTATTTTGAACCCTTATGGGCCACTATATGAGCTTAGAAATAGTGTGGCTACTTATTTGTTAACACTGTAATTAAAAAAAAAAAATGGGAGCTCCGCTTTTAGGCCTGCCTAAATCTATATATTAATTGCATTGAAGAACTCATAGAGGTGTATTAATTAGTGTACAGTAAACGTTGTAAAAAGTTTTACTAAGATTTGATGTGTGCGTCTACGTGCGTACGCGAGGAACCCAATAAATTGCACTCGTCAATTTCAGTTTAAAGGGGCTACGTCACGGGGATTTCGCAGATTTTTGGTCTAAATTGTTCTGAAATAAGTGGTAGGCAACTTGATCCATGAAAAACATTATCTTTGAACATCTAAAGGAAGCCACGACCTCAATGTGCGGATAGAAATCAAACTAAAGCTATAAATATTGATTTTTTTGCATGACGACGCTTGGAAACAACTCGAAAAGTTTAGCCTTAATTATTCAAGTTGCAATTCATGTCCATCTATGCCATCCGCAGCTAATTATGCTTGCTAACAGCTGGGCAGCACGTTTTTTTTTTTTCTAGCAACCTGGTGGCCAGGATATGCTTTTCCCTTCTAAATGCTCTGCAGGATATTTTTTTCCCTCCTCATTTTTCTGCAGGTTTTTTTTTCCTCAAAAATGTGTCATATATGTGTTTACGTTTACAGAATGTATTTACATTTACACTGTGGTTATTGCAGTAATTTGTTTGCAAAAGCAAAAAAAGCCCAACTAAATTTTTTGCAGGCATGTAAAAAATTGTCTGCAGGAAGATGACACCGGAAAAAAAAATGTTTTCACAGACAACGATACAGAAAAAAAAAAATTGTCTGTCTTGGAAAAATTTTCATCCCCCATCTTCCAAAAGAATAATGGTCCTCCCCATAGATAGACAAGATACATCCGCTTATTCAGTATCTAAATATCCTAAATCCCATCAAAATAAGCCAAAATATATATTTTTTCAATTCCTTTGCAATTTATGCAATACTGCTCAACAAAGATTTCAATTTCCTTAAACGTTTCGACACAGGGAGCAAAGAAAACATTGCGTGCAGAATGTAATTTAATTAAGCGAAATATTTTCACGTCTATTAAACACTGCAAGCAGTGGAATGAAAGAGTTTTGTTTTCATGACTGAGAACAGCTTTCAAATAGTCAATACATGGAAATAACAATCAGACTTGAATTCAATAACTATTAAAGCGAGTTTTCATTCTGTCTCAACTACTTTTTGGCAAGTTTCAATGATTATGCAAATTTCGCGCGAAATGTAATTTGATTAGACTGTCTTGTTTTCAAGCTCAAGATTGAATCTTGAATGGTGAAAACAAAACTCTTTTTAATGAAAGTTGCATTCTGTGAATGAAATCGTACTTCAGTTGAATTGAACAATCAATTGCTGACTACAATCTTATTTAATTTTCCATTTTTTTTTTCAAAGTTATTTTTTGCTTATGAACACAAATTTCAGTTCCGGATTTTTTTCATCGAAAGATGTCGATTTCACGTTGCGTTTCCCAGGGAATATAAAAAAACATGCAGCTGGAAGGAGAACATCTTAAGTGGCTTCACATTTTAAAACGTGGATTCATATTATTTTGCAGTGTAAAACATTTATTCCAATTACATACATGACAATTTCTTTTACAAGTGCGTGTCGTCCTCGAGCTCCGTTCGACCGTTGCTTTGTCAACATCCTTGCTTCCTGATTGGATTACGATCACCGCACCAAGCCCGCAATGAGGCGGGCTATTGTTTATGCACAATTACACCGAACGATTATCGATCCCGAACCATTCCCAGGGGATTGCTAACAGCTTTTTTCCACTACATAGAGTCTAAAGCGCATGCGCATTAGACTCAAAAATGGTTAGTTTCTTATTTAATTAAATAGCCCATAATAGCAAAAAGCAGTTCAGAAATGCTCCTAGCATGGTAATTACTGCTAGAATCATAAGCCAAAATTAAAAAGAGGACTAAAATCTCCAAAAAAATGTGAAAGCAGAATTGAAGTTACTTGATCATGGTCTTTTTTGAAAAATACCAGTTACAATTATTCTCAGCCTTTTTTCAGTCCACTTCTAAACATGGTTAATACTGCTTGAAATAACTAGAAAAATTTACCTCCATTACTGCTTGTGATAAGCTAACGAGTTTAAATTCAGTACGAGCCTGAGTGGGCCAGAAATCCCTAATCCCAATAAAAAGGCTAGCCGCAAGTTACCTAAGAAACTGTAGGCTACCTGCATGCTAACTAGTCTAGCCAATGTGTAATTTAGGCTAACCGTAATGGCTTGCATTATTCCTATGACCCACGAGCCTTGTGAACCGTGCAAGCCAGAAATCCTTTATTCCATTATAAGGGCTAACCGTAAGCTACCTTGAGTGTTGTTTAGGCTAACCAGAGTGTAATTTAGGCTAACCGAAGTGGCTCGCTGACTCGCATATTATCGTCACTATCCGGACCCTAAGCTAACAATGCATTGCACATTCTAAAGCATCACTAAATCCAGAGTTTAAAGGGAGCAAGGGAAGAATGGTTGCAGTTTTTCTGGGATTTTGTTACGGCCCCCTGGAATGATGAAATAGCTTAGCAACAGTGCAAGAAATTTCTTGCAGCAGTGAAAATAATTTTTTTTCTATTTCATTTGTGCTGCATGGGATTTTTTTCTTCCGATAAGCGCTAGCGCGTCATTTTTAAGGAACAAGGGATATTCTTATAAAATATATTCTTATAAAAAAGAGTGTACTTTCCATTCAATTGCTCACTTAACATCTGGCCACTAAAACTGTCACAACTTAAATTCCCTAAAACGCAACCACAATAATCAAAATTTCATGTTGAGAGCGTGGTAGGTATGTCTTTTTTTTCTCTCTCAGAAACACAGTAAGTCAACATCCGCAACAAATAATAAGAAACGTTTATAGAAGTTCCATGTAAATAAACCGACGCGTTTAAACAAAAGAAAGTTGTGAAAAGATCTCACCTATTAATGATAGACAAACATTTACTCGGCGAGCGTGTGCGGAACTTTTTAGTCTATTAATTTTAATCTCGATCTTCTAATTTCATTTATTATCTTTACAATGTTCATTTCTGTGAGGACAACGACACGATGGAACGTAGTAACTGGCCGAAAGACTAGGAAAAGATTTTAGATTAACTTACGGGCTGGTTGTTGCCTGTGTTCAGATGAGATAAACAAACAAAAGCTAAAGGTTATTGAACAATGAAAAAGTTTGACAAAGGATTCTGCTATAAATGATAAAGAAGCCGAAAATTTGTTGAAAGGAAGTGCAACTATTGGAATAAAGAATTAGTGATGAGAAGAAGATTCTTTTACAAAAGAAGCTTTTCAGACCATTTTCGCAAAGAACACGAGAATGGCCGCCCTAAGGTATACCGCGAAGAAAGAAGTGTGCAATCGAAGGAGAAAATGGTTTAAGCGTTAAACGCGTTTTTCCCTCTCAGCGGTAATATTTTTGGTTGATATTTTGAGTTTGAGTCTAAAGAATGAAAACGAATATTCCACGTTTCGCTCTAAAGAATCAAACCGAATATTTCGCGCCTCGCTCTAAAGTATCAGACCGAATATTCCGCGTTTCGTTCAGAGAATCCGACCGAATATTCCGCGCTTCGCTCTAAAGTATCACACCTAATATTTTGCGTTTCGTTCAAAGAATCACACCGAATATTCCGCGCTTCGATCTGTAGCATCAGACCGAATCATAGATAGTATGGCTTGTATCATACCTGGGTTTGCTTGCCGACTTTTGTGCTTTACATTATATTCATGCATGGTTTTCCTGTTTGATCTTGGTGTTTGTAGTTCTTTTGCGACTCGTGTCGAGTTGTGACGAGTCGCCATAAACGTATCATTTGTCTGCACACGTTTATAGAACGAGTAGTACATAGTATGGCTTGTATCATGCCTGGGTGTGCTCACCCGTTTTTGTGCTTTACATTCATTCCGCGTTTCGCCAAAAAAGTATCATTTGCCTGCACACGTTTATAGAACGAGTAGTACATAGTATGGCTTGTATCATGCCAGGGTGTGCTCACCCGTTTTTGTGCTTTCCATTCATTCCGTGTTTCGCCAAAAAAGTTTCATTTGCCTGCACACGTTTATAGAACGAGTAATACATAGTATGGCTTGCATCATGCCTGGGTGTGCTCACCCGTTTTTGTGCTTCGCATTCATGAAGTAGTTTTCCTGTTTGGTCTTCGTGTTTCTTGTTCTTTTGCGACTCTTGTTGAGTTGTGGCCAGTGGTGAACATTTTGCTATCCTCCCACGGGCTTTGTTTACGAATCGACTTTCATTGAGTCGAGTCGACACGTGTTGGAACGAGTCGTGACGACTCGGTCGAGTCGTGACGAGTCGTCAACATTTTATTGCCTCCGACATCCATCAGTTTTACTTCCGGTAAGCGTTTCAACTTTGGATTTCCACTTCCGGCAAGGTTTGCGACTAGACTTCCACAAAGTCGAGTCGTCAGTACTTATAGACGACCCGAGTCGATGCGGGTGTATTGGACATGGATGTCCTTTCGGGGATCCGGGAGTATGCTTCCTCGAGGAAGGTTTTTTTTTCTTCATATAAAGACCGCTGAAAACGTGACTGTTTTCCTTCACTTTTGTCGATTTTTATTGTATTTTGACATCACCTAAATTCTAACATTTCACAATAGAGAATGGCACTAATTCTCACCCATTCCTAAATTAACGAACCATTGTGCATTAGACGGCTGTCACTTGGCTTCAGTAGGTAGGAAAGGCCGGTGCCAAGACATTTCACGATCCAATTTTTGAATTTTACCCTGATTTTATCGGCCAGCACGAGTAAATACCCCCTTTGTAAATACTCTTATGATTTTACTCGAGTAAAATCATATGGTGAAAATTGAGTTAAACAAAATACTTTCGTAAATATAATCAATGGAGAAGCAAACAGTAAAAGATTTGAAGGCTCTCGCAAAAGATCGAGGCATAAAAGGTTATTACAGAATGCGTAAAGCGGAGCTGATTGAGGCGTTGGGTATTGAAGAGAGTGAACAACCAAAAAAATGCCCTCATGGAAGACCGAGATATCAATGTAAAGAGTGTAAAGGTGGTGGAATCTGTGAACACAACCGACGTAAATCAAGTTGTAAAGACTGCAAAGGTAGTGAAATCTGTGAGCATAACCGACCGAGATATCAATGTAAAGACTGTAAAGGAGAAGGTATCTGTCCTCACGAGAGACAGAGAGCTTTCTGTAAAGATTGTGGAGGGTCACAGATCTGTCCTCACGGCAGACAGAAATCAAGATGTAAAGAGTGTAAGCCAACACACAAAATGTAAATTTATGACATTTGCTTTAATTAAATAAGAGTCGTTTAATTAAATATTCACAAGGCTGTTAACATTAGTGTTCATAACGCGTATCACGTTATGAACACGTGAAGAACAAAAGATTACATTCCTCTCTTCCCTGGCAACATCGAAGCCTCGAAAAAAATTTTAAAACTTCTCTCTGACCCGTCGGTTGTTAGGGAACTCAGGAATGCAATCTTTTGTTTTACACGTGAACAGTGATTGTATGTTAATCAGTGCCCACGTGTAATGATTACCTCATCACATGCTTTAATCTATGCAAAGCAGATCTTTGATCTATACGAAGTATGTGATTATTCATCGAAACATATACCAAGCTAATCCGCCAGCGACAATTGTCAATGCCGCAAGATTAATCTCATGTTTTGTTGTGTCAGGCTTAGCAGGCGGTGGTTGAGGTTTATCAGCATCGCTTGAGTCGACAGCAGGCTTAGGCGTCTCTTTCTTTATTACCTTCTGTTTTACCAGATGAGGTAATAAAACCTTACTCTTTCCGAGGTTATGTTTTATTCCGACCGGCACGCTCTTCGAATTAACATCTGTATTCACTCCCAATTTCATGGTCGGTTCAACACGTTTCAGTCTATTGTTATAACCTATTGTACTCTCTGTATTGATCACCATTCTCGAAGGCATCAACCACGTACCGGGAGAGACGGCTAGATCGAGCTTAACTTTCGCCTCCTGTACAGCGAGTTGAAATCTCTGTACACTCTTACTTATGTCAGGCTGTTTAATCGCATCCTCTAATAACACGAGAAACTCTTGTCGAACCTCCTGCGCACTTCCTGTGTTTCCGAGAATGCTGCTTCTTACGTTCACCTGCGCACCCAATACGCAGTAAACAAGCGCTTCGATCGATTGATTAAGTCTCGCCTGACCGGCGTTTGTCAATCCGTTAGATACACGAGTGAAAAAGTATTCGTACTGATCCTTTGTCTCATCATTCAATATATACTGCAGAAGATTACCTTCAGTTCCCTCTCCTCCCTCTTCGCTAAATTTAAAAAATCCGGGATAGGAAGATTTATGGCCGGCCTTTGACGGTCCTACGTAAGAGACCCAAATGTAAACAGATCCTAAACCGTGATTCTCTCCTTTATGACAGCGAAAGTCAGAATCGGTCGAAATATTAAACTCTTTACAGATTCTCTTATAAGAAGGAATGTCGTATCTGTTATCCTTTTCATTAAAGGGTGGATCACCGGGTAAAGCGATAGAACTCTGTATTCCCCCCATCTGAAACAGGATTCTCCTGATCGTAAAGTATACGTGAAACCAGAGAATAGCTCGTATCTGCGGTGGAAGTTTGAGTTCACTGTCAGTATCATTCTCAAATAGAAGACGCTGACTCACCCCGCAACCTGTCGTTGCACACCAGACAGCAAAGTTAAGCTGCTGTGGCCAATACCTCATATTCGGTCCTGCCAACCACTCATGGGACTCTTTTGAAGAGGTGTGTTTAATTGTCGTATTCGTAAATATGTCTCTGACGGGTACAGAGAAATAATCTGCGGGTGTTGCGTAGATATTTAATCTCTTAAACTTCTCTTTCAAATTGAGAGTAATGTTCTCTCCGAAATCGATCGCAGGAATAGGTAATGAGGGTTTAGGATTAAGTGTTAACTCCTGCGGAAAATCTAAGGGAAGACCTAACGCTTTTTTCATCTCATCGGGAAAGTACAGACTGTACATAAACTTACTCTTATCAAAGACTTCATACTCTGAACCGTCTCTTCCGACAAATCTTACAAAGTGTTCTTTATCGTAATCATCAACACCGTGTCGGAATTTAGAAAGGTCGGCGTTGGGATATCGATCGAGAAATCTATTCCACAGAGATTTAGGTTCGGGTTTATCATCTTTCTTATTATCATCTTTCTGATTGCTCATTTTACTTATCAATCACATGTTTTTAAACGAAGTAAGGATTATACGGAGGATCTCTAAATGACTCATCGATCACTATCATACAATTACAACTCACTCTGACCGGGCGAGTTTTTTTAACATCTCTGAACGAATCTCTTCCTCCATCTTTTTTAAATCCACCTGAGGTTGTGGTGGCGGTGGCTGATCTTTATTCTTTTCTCTTATCAATCTCTTCATCTCATAATACTTTTCACACTCTGATTTAACCAAAAGAAACTCTTCATGGCTTATCGAATCATTTGTCAACGCCTTAGAAACGACGTCTTTCACTGTGTTTATCTTCCCTTGGCAGACAGAGACGGTCTTCTCATGCTTACTCACCTTCTTCGAGATGATCTTTGCAAGACTCGCTGTCGCTACACTCGTTAAGGCACAGACAGCCCCGACAGCGACAGACAGAGTTCCGCTGCCTGTAGACAGATTGAAAAGATAACTCCTTGCCCTCTTATACTTTTTGTACACTTTTTCACAATCGTGTAGATCCTTCTCGAGAAGGGATAACCAATCTGAACACTGTTTTAATCTGAAGTTTTCACCGGTTTCTTTGATAGGCAACTGAGGGTATATCTCTCTGTAACTATCCATTTACTTTCTCTTACTCTTATTTTTAACCTGTTCAACGAAGTAGACAACGACGGCGACTATCAACAACCACGCATTCTTTGCAAGAAAACCGATCGCCTCACCCGCTGTTTTAAAGATAAAACTTGCTATCGCACCGATCATTCCTGGAAGTATCTCTCCCAACTTTTTTCCGATAGCTTTAAAACCGTTACCTACTCCTTTACCGAGTTTTGACAGACCGCTCTTAAGATTAGATACGATAACACCGATCACAGCGCCCACGGCAGAGAGAACAGCGAACGCGGTGAAACCGTACTTTTTAAAGATGGCCTTCACTCTATCTCTGAGTGACATTCTCTCCTCTATCACTTCAACCTCCCTCTCCATATTCTCTCTCTCATCTCTCTGCTGTTCGATGTCGCGAATGATGTTCTCTCTCTGACTAGGTCCGGCATCTTTAAGAGAGGATTTGAGCTCCTTCTCTTTCTCTCTTCTCCTTGTTATACCTCTCTTATCAGTCTCAATCACCTCCTCTGCGGTCGGGCCGAGACTGTCTTTTATGGTCTTCGGTAATTTATCATTCGGTTCACCGTCTGATTTGAACAGTTGGTATACCTTACCTCCCTGTCTTTTCAGTCTGACTACCACTCGATCAAACTTGTCAAGGGCGGCTGTGAAAGAGGATTTAACGGGATTGACCTTCGGATACTTTCTCTTAACTCTTTCCCAAGCCTCATCTCTATTCTCTTCTCTCTGTATAAGAGAAGTGTTATCATCATCAATGAAAGATGTCTCTTCATAATTGGGATTATCTTGACCTCTATCTCTTCTCGATGTTGATGTCATAGGTATCATCTCTCCCTCATCATCGTCACCGGGGTCGGCCGGTTCAAAAGGATTATCTCTGTCAGTCTCTGTCGGGTCAACTTCCATGATTCTTTACAAGATAAGTAAAGAATCTTTAAACTTATTATTTGCTTGATAATATTTTTTAATTATTTAACTGATAAGTAAAGAATCTTTTTACACCCCTTTACAAAAATTTACTCGCGACGTAACCCAAAGCCAACATCCCTCCTCCGACGTAGACCATCTCACCCACTCTCTGATCATCACTCGGTCGGTAGTAATCAGTGAGTTGAGGTTCTTGAAGAGAGTAATCAGGATGTGCCTGAGAGTAGAGTTTGAAAGCCTCATCAGTGTTCGAGAGATTCTGTGAAGCCTGATGCTCCTCATCTCTCTGCTGATTATACCAATCCAACAGTCTCTGTCTCTTCTCTTGGTAAGCTGCGTAATCTCTTTGGTACTTCTCTAAAGCTTTATCGTGTCGAATTCTCTCTGTGTCCGTATTCGATCCGCTCAGATACTTTGCCAAATACGATCCTCCGACGAACGCTGTGGCGTTTAAAACTGCTCCACCTATCATTAACGCAATGGTCGCCATATGTTAATATTATTGGTGAAACCTTTAATATGCAGAACCTTTAAGATGGAAGAATTTTCTGTTTCTCCAAATACTCTTTCAAGTACATACTTCCTGACAAGACAGCGACCCATTTACCGTAGTTGACAATGCTGGATGATGGGTCGTTTATGAACGATTCTTTCATAGCGTCTCTATCACCAACGGGATTGGCAAGGTTAATTACTCTCTTCAATTTGAGATCGAGATTCTTCGGAGTCTTCTCCTTACTCGCTATCGCTCCCTTCTTCGAGTTAAGGGAATCGATCCTCTTCAGTATCTCTTCTCTCTGCATATAATCTTTCAAGTAAATACTACCGGAGAGGATGGCTACCCATTTAAGGTAGTCTGTAATGCTTGTTGAGGGGTCATCCATATTGATAAAGTAACCGAACCCTGAGGAGATACCTATAAGAATGGAGGCGTCATATATAGTCTTGAAGATCTTCTCTTTCGACATTTATCTTGAGAGAGAAGATCTTTAAATCATGAAGTTCATAGCATCCCCATCTTCGGTACGGGAATCTTTGATTGTTGTGGTCTTTCTATCGCAGGGGGAGGATCAACCTTTGTGTCTTTTCTGTAACTCATAAACATATTCAATGCGGTCAATCCTATACCGACAAGAGATATCGCGGTTGTGAAAGAGATCTCAGGAATCCAACCCTCTATTGTGAGAGCCTTACTCTTCTGTGACTCTTCTGTATCTCTCTCCTCCGGTTCAGTTGCCTTCTCAGCATCACGTTTCATCTTCTCTTTCAACGCCTCTTTAGCCCTTCGGTTATACTCAGCGAGTTTCTTTCCTGCGGCGACCTTCTTGGGATCTTTCTCTTTTGTTTTAACACTCTCAACAGCGGGGGTCTTAGTGATCTGTTCAACATCGTGATCTGACATTTTAGTAATGTGCTCTGTTGTCTTTAAATCAACCGTTTCAGTTGATATAGGTTGGCTTAATAGTCAAGTTTACGGTAACGGTAAAAAGAAATAATCATCTTCATAGTAAACAATGTCCATAGCAGCAGTGTGTTTCTGTACCTGTTCCTTACTCATATTTATTATCACTTCCCTTCCTTTGTCGAAAGCGATTGTGATTATTTTAAACTGTTGTTCAGTGAAAGCGATGAGATCATTACCTCCCCAGAGATCCTCATGTCGGAATCTTATGGAGACAGCTTCCCTATCACAAATGGCTGAAAGCAACTTTTCTCTCTGTTCTTCAGAAATGTTCACTATAAAATGTTCGTAACGCACATTCTCTTGAGACATTTTATTTAATAAGTAATAAGAATTCTTTAAATCATTTTTCCACTATTAAGCTTAAATCAACTGATGTTGTTGATTTAAGCTTACACAATGCTGTTTTAAAACGGTGAATAGAAATAATCATCCGCATCAACGATTTCGTGTTTCTGTACTTGTTCCTCACTCATATTTATTATCACTCCCCTTCCTTTGTCGAAAGCGCTTGCGATTCTTTTAAACTGTTGTTCAGTGAAAGCGATGAGATCATCACCGCCAAAAAGATCCTCATGTCTGAATCTTATGGAGACGGCTCTGTTGTTATCAATGGCTGAATAGAATCTCTCTCTCTGTTCATCAGGGATGTTCACTCTATAATCAACGTAACGCACAATGCTGGGATCGTTAGCGATCACCTTCTCTTTCTCAGAGTTGTTAATTTTGTAAACTATCACCTTCTCTTGAGACATTTTAATAAGTCATTATAATTCTTTAAATCATTTTTCTAATACTGATTAACCTTTATTAATCAAGCTTAACACCCTCTATTACCAATCTTCCGATAATGAAAGGCTTGAGATGGCAATAAGGAATGTAGTGAGGAATTCTTATTAAGAGAACCCCTTCATCTCTGCACATCTCATCCTTCAAAGAGTCTTTCATCACTTGATACTCGAAATCTTCCGCACATGAGTGAAATAGGGGGGTGAACCTTGAGTGCTGCACACCGTCGTACTCGAATGCTAAACCTTTACCGAGAGGAGTGACCACATCAGGGTTATAACCGTCTAACTCGAGGTTCTGATAAGTCCAAAGATTTTTTAGCCAATCGGGTCTTACCGATCTGAACTCTTTTTTGAATAACTCTTGAAATATCTTTCTACACTTCTCTTCATATACTCCGAATGACATTTTAGTTAACTATTAAGAAATGTTTAAAACAGGTTCCGCGGTTGAATTGGCTAAGCTTAACAGTCTTATCAGTTAAGCTTAACATTATTATTCAATCACTCTTAAGAGTCATTAGAAACCTCCTCATTCTCCTTAGAATTCTCCTCACTCGGTCTTAACTTTACGTGTTTAGCAACCTTAATCAGTCCGCTAGCTAACGCTACCAATCTTCCTCCTTTCAGTACCAAGAGACCTGCGAAGTTCGATAGTTCACGTTTAACAAGATCATCGTTCTTCAAATCTTCATTGAGAGCCTCCACATCATCCACGGGAATCACATAGGAGATAAGAACGGATGCCGCAGAGATGGCTGACTCCACCAGACCTCCCGTCACTTTCTTACCCATGACGGTCTTGTAACGATTAAAGTACTTCTCCACCTGTTTTGCAGAGAGTCTCTTAATATCTCCCAGACTCATCACTTTACCTAGAAACTCCTCTGTCGATCCGAGTGATGCGAGTATCGCGAGTGATTCTCTATGAGTCTCCAGATCGTCATTATCAGGCTGCTCTTCTATTTTCTCAGGCTGTACATCTTCGATATAATCTTCAACGTTCGCCATCATGAATATGATTTATGATACCTTTAAATTCTTAATCTCACACTTCTTTTAAACCGGTATCTCAAGATAACACTCAAAAGGATATATGAGACAGAGACAGAGTCGAGAGTATCTCTCCTCCTTTAACATTCTGTTAAATAGTCTCTTCGTCTCCGTGTCTAAATCTCCTCCGTAATCCTCGAACAGGGTCTTCATGCCGACCTGAGAGGGATTGTGAAAAGTTACCACGCAGGAGACGTTCTCTCGGAAGGGTTTCGCGATCGAGGTCAACTGCTGTGTTAACACCCATACACTCAATCCATCGTGTCTCCCGGAGAAAGCGAGATCGATGAATTTATTGGAGCGTTGCTTAAGGTCTTTGGAGACTGCGCAGTCGTCGAGAATTAACAGGGTGTTCGTCCCGGAGAAGAGAAGTGATACGTCTGTAAGAAGGGAATCGATCTCATCTGAGTTGGAGGCATCTGGAGAGAGGATTAAGAATCGTTTATCACCTAGTGCGAACCCGTGATATGTCCTGTTCTTGGCGTAGGTCGGACAGATAAGAACAATGTACTCAAAGACCTTTCGAAAGGGTCCTCGTAACTGCTCTATTAGGTACTTTGTTTTTCCACAGTTTGTAGGTCCCGTGATTATCATGTTAAAGGGAATCTTGTCTCGTAACTCTTTCATTTATCATTATCTTTTCGGTCTTTTAAACAAATATATTTTTAGTTTAGTAAAAATATATTTTACAATGAACGAAGTTCATTATTTAAATTGTGTTATCTATCAGTATACGATTGACTTTAAATCTTTGTTCATGATCTCCATCAAAGCGTCAGCGACCAAAAACATATGACAGGTGATGTTTCCCGATCCACTGACCTTCCTCTTGATCTCTAATTTCACACCGTCTTTTGTGTTGCTCAGACCTCCTCCGTGAATACTGTTATCAAAAAAGGTTCTCAAATCAATCCAAAGACCGAACTTATCACCTGCGTAAAAATCCTTCTCTTTTACTGATCCCTTCGAACCCATTCGTCTCTTAATCGCTTCCCAGAAGTCAGAATGAATCATTCCCTTTGAGTAGAGTTGATTCGGCATACCGTTGATATTGATGCTTACCGATCTGATGTCGGGATTTACAAACTTTTCAGAGTCTCGTTTAGTGTCATAACTCTCTTCAAAAAGTAAGAGTATACCAGTCATCGACCTCCTTGATGTATCGACTTTCTCGTTAATTATACTGTCATTCGGTTTTGAGATAGTAAAACTTTTGAGAAGATGAACGTTCTCATAGTAAAATCCTTTACCCGTTTGGTAAGTTGCCATCGCCTCAAGAGCCAATTGATCACTTTTGATGCAGTGGTACTCTAACTCAATGTTTTCGAGTTTATAATTCGGGGGTGACTTCTTCTCTTCCGCTTTATCATGATTTACAATGTCATTCACATCAGGCAGAGTGATCTCAAAGGTCATATCATGAGTAAGCGCACTAGGATACAGTGAACCGTTATCACAGATAACAGGATGGTCGAGAGGAATTTCATACCTTTTACCGTGAATGTTGGATAGGGAGACCTCCTTCGCGTCAGATTCGACCCTATCCCCAGCTCCCGTTCTGAGTTTTCTCATATTCAATGATGAGATTCCCTGTCTTAGTCTGTCCTCTCTGTCCTCAGTCTCAAGAAAGAGGTCATGGTAGGTTTGAAAGAGATCATATCTATTTGTATCCTGTAGTGTCTCACCTCCGAAAAGAACCTTGAGTTTTTTAACAAGGTTTCGACCGATATTATTTACGACGGTGTTGTTGTCATGACCGCTGACTATCAGATCGAATATGAGTTTAATACTTCCAGGAACAATCACCACATCATCTGCCAATTTAGGTATGACCACTCGGATGGTACTTTCAGGAATATGAGATGAACGATCGAATGTTATTCTGTTGAGAGATGACTCTGCCTTAAGTCCAAGCGGTTCTCTCGGTACTCGGTTTGGATTGATATTCTCAGGTACAGAGTACGACGACATTTTAAAAGAGAGAGATGTTATTTTTAAATGGTTAACGAGAAAACTAACGTTAACAACCTTATGAGAAAAATATACTACAGCCCCGAAGGTTATTGGAAAGGATACTCTGCGGTATCGAAGTTGGCTTCCGCAGCTAAAGTTAGTGAGAGTGATGCGAGAGATTGGTTGGAGAGACAGGCACTTTGGCAGATCTATCTTCCTCCACCGAAGTATTTACCGAGACCTCATTGGAGTGTAAGTAGACCGAATGAGATTCACCAAGCGGATCTTCTCTTTCTTCCTCATGACAGGGTGGGAAGAAAGACCTTTCGTTACGCTTTGGTTGTGATCGATGTTACAACGAGATATAAAGATGCTGAAGCGTTAACATCGAAAGAGAGTCAAGAGGTTGCTAAGGCCTTTGAGACTATTTATAAAAGAAAACTTCGTTGGCCAAATACATTAATCGTCGATCCCGGAAAAGAGTTTATGGGTTATGTGACAAAGTTGATGGATAGACATAACGTAAAGATACAGAGAAGCGAAGCGGGTAACCATCGAGCTCAAGCATTCGTTGAGAGAGCGAACAGGACTTTGGGAGAGAGATTATTTAGCCATCAGTATGCACAGGAGATGATAAGTGACGAGAGATCTAGAGTCTGGGTGAAGAGGTTGCCCGCTGTAATGAAAGCGTTAAACTCTGAGGTGATCAGAATCACAGGTAAAGAACCTGATAAAGCCCTCGGTTTAAAAGAGGTAGATATTAAACAGGTTAATTACAAAAGACCTGTCGGATTAAATGAGAAGAGGTTGCCCTCAGGTGTTCAGGTAAGATATCTTCTCTCTCCCGGTGAGGATGAGGGAGGAGAGAGAAGAAGAGCGACCGATCCTATCTGGAGTCTCGAGATTTATAATATAAATCGTGTGGTGATCTCTGTAGAACAACCTGTTTTATATTATCTTCTCGACGGTCCGAAGAGATCGTTTGTCAGGGAAGAGCTTCAAGTCGTACCGTCAGACACAGAGTTGCCTCCTTTATGACCGTGAGCAAAGGTGTGAATGTTATCCTCCCGTATTAATCTCTTATCATCGAACGGAGAGAGAGCAATCTTGTTAACCGTCTCGGTATACATGGTGTGTAGATGACTTCTGATGACATTCATCTTTCTCATAGCGGGTTTATTATTAAACAAACAGTCTTTGTAATCGTTAAAACTTATAGTCTTCTTTATCACCGCCTTCTTCACTCCCTTACACTTCTTCTCCTCGTAAGACTCCTCTACTCTGCTCGTTCCCTCGCAAGCGTCGCTGACTCTGTATGAGTAGAGTTTTGCCCTCAAGCCAACAAACTCTGCGATCTGCTTCCCTGAGGCTTCGTCTTTGAACATGCCAATGACCTTCTTATTTACACCTGTGAGTATGCCGCTTGGATGATTCTTCGGATAGTTACTCGTGTCAAACTTTGATTTTACATCGGAGGAGATGTCTCTGTAAAAGTCTTTTGTCTGTATCTCGTAGGCTAGGCTATCCGTGTCTGTGAATAAGAGTTTCGCATTCTCTCCGTACTTGGGTTTGATGTAATTATAATGAAAATCATACATCAAGGTCTTACTCAGGTCGAGGATGGACATACCGAGGTAGACGGGTTTATTGAATTTTAGACTAACCTTCTTCATATGAACTGCGGTGAGATTCTCACAGAAGATTGTGTGATGTTGATAATTCGGTTTACATGTCAACTTCTTTGCCTGACTCTCTCGAGTGACCAATCTTATATCGACTCTGTTTCTGATGTTCTCCATAGTCTTACCGAATACGGAGTTATTCATCAACTTGAAAAAGTCTTTCTCAAAATCGTTCTTTGCCTTCGCCCTGAGATTCGTGTTAAGATCGATATAGGGCTTTAGCCACGATGACTCTTTGACTTTAATCCCTCTGTGAATCTTGGTGAGTTTTAATCCGAGAGATAGATAGAGTTTCAAAGTTTCGTGATGAATTACATACTTTGTCTTATCATTGAGATTGGGGATCAGTTTCTCTACCTTATTCACGGTGAGTCTCTCCGGTGCTAACGGATAATCGTTATGAAGGTCGTGAAGTTTCTCGGGATAGGTGAGACTAACCTCAAGTATGCACGGCATACTCTTCCAATTCTTCAACTCCTCTTTTTTCATCCATTCAAAACCTTTAGTCGGCAGAGGTTTACACATTGCCCAACCGTAGAGATTGTTTGCATCGAGATAAGATATGTACTTTGTCGGTTGGTCGGGATAGTAATTATTCATGTAAGGGTTGTTTGCCTTTCCGTATCTCGTAGAGATCATAGAGACTCCTCCTCGAATGCCTTTCTCAACCATCATCAACATCTCATAGTCGGTTAATAACTCCAGTTCGACCTTGGTGATTTTTAAACATGCATCCCAAGCAAGTCCGGGAGCTGTGTAATAGAACGCTGGGTCGAGATGGTAATTATCAAGGCAAACATCCCTGAAGTTTTCAATGACGTCTGAGAGAAGGAGAACATCACTCTTTAGATAGAGGTCATGGTAATCTCTCATTGTCTTCATTTTAAATGTTTTCCACACATTCTGTGCGTGTTGATAATCCTCTTCTGATATTCCGCTGTCATTCAATATGGAGTGGAATGACTCTTTCGGTGGAAGGTTTCTTTCCGACAGTCTGTCAAAAGAGTCAAACCAATCGTAGGGAAAGACACCCTTTCTTAATAGAAGTTTTAACTCATTACCTTCATAAAATTCTGTAATATTTTTAAAAGACTCTTTCGGAAGATTCTTCACCAAACTGTCGAGGCTTGCAGCCATGAATTTAAAAGAGTCGATGAATCTTATTTCACGCTTGACCTCTTTCTCTTCTCCTTCCTCATCAGTGAATTTATCAACCAAGATATGCTTTGTGAATGAGATATACTTCTCCTCGTTGTTGGGTATACAGTCTATCTTTCCCTCTGATTTACCGAGGTTTTTAATAAAGAGATGACTGTCGTAACCGGAGAGATTGTGAAAGATTACGGGATAGAACTTGGGTAGTCTGTATTTTAAATTACATATGCTATGAGCTGCACCTCTAAACTTACCGGTTAGGTGACAGTGGTCGCGAACCTTTATATGTACATCTTTATCTATCTCTTCCTCACAGATGTGACAGATATTTGCCTTTTTATAGTTGATCTTATCCTCCCGCGTCATCACCATCTTCTTTGGTTTTTTAAACTTGTTATAGATCTCCTTGATATCTTTCTCTAAAGACTCGATAAATAATTGAGGGATGTCATCATCAGGAGATTTAGCTGTGTAGTGTCTAAGGTGGGGTGTGAGAATGTCATTATCGAAGCATTTGATGAGATAACTAAAACCTGAGGGTCTATGCTTTTGGTATCGGTTGGTAAAGCTTTTACCTTCATCTGGTTGGCAAGTGTCGATCTTCTCTGTAAAACATTCAAAATCAGCATAAACAACAAAGGGAACTCGCTGCTTTTTATAATGATTCTTAAATTTGAGATATTCAGGTCCTAAGAATTTCCCTTCATCGTCTTTAATCATCGGCATCTCAATATTAACAGCCTCGTTATTCTGACAGTACTCAGTATGTTTATTCAGCGATTTCTCTGATTTAAACGAGTTTAGACATCTATAGCAGAAATGTCGCTTGTGTTGGTGATTATTAATCCCTGAGGATAACAGTCTTGACATGTTTTTTATCCAACAGAAGTGATTGGTCTCTTCGTTAGCGATAAGGAGAAGGTTTATCACCTGTTCATCTCTCTTGCTTAATCTCAGAGGGTAAACTACCTTTTCATAACCGAATACATTGATTGCGTAATTGTTCTGATTTTCAAACTTATCTATCTGTTTAAGTGAGACGGGAAATTCGATACCTGTCCAGTCAAACTTCTCTGAGTCTTTTTTCATCCGTTTGCTAAGTCTCTCTCCATGTTCTTTAGCAGGAAAGACTGCTGATGTTACTGCCCACTTGAAACACTCATTATCATTCTCATTCTTCACGTTGATTATTGCATTCTTATCTGCTAAGTTACCCGGTAACTCAATGTATGAAGAGGCAGAGAGAGGATTGAAAGGGTTAATGTTGATGTCAAGGTGTTCGACTCGGTCGAATTGCCAACCGGAACCTTTGTTTTGAAAATTCTGTATCGATTCAAAGATTTTATCTGTCATATGATCGAATAATTTAGATAGATCAGTTGCCTCTGTCACAATCTCAACTTTCGATGCAAAGGAGTATATATTAATGTCGATTTTACCGGTAGCTGGATTCTCTTTGGTAAACCTTACTGTGAGAATTAACTTTACTTTAATAGATCCCTTACTCTTTATGAGATCTATAACCCTCGGTTTTACACTGTTCATAAACGTCTTCTCATCCATACCGTCTACTCCATCAACTCTGAACGTTTTAAAATAACCCTTTATAGCCGTCTTGTACTCTCTGGGTATGAGATTATCCTCTTCAGGTGAATTTACATCCTCTATAGGTTGACCTACTTCTTCCCTCCTCCTAAAAATACTGTTTACTCTCTCCTTTAGGTTTTCTATTCTCTCATTCACAGCGCTTTTTATAGGTTCAGGGATATAATTTAATAACCACCCTGTAAACCTGTTTATTGCACTCTTTACGGGTGCTGCCACATTAGAGGCAAGATTCCTCATCTGCGTTACTCTTGATGGTGCTGGAATAGGTATATCAACCTCCGGTATGGATTGATCATTCGCTGAGTAATAAATTTCACTCGAATCATTAACCGTACCCAACGCCTCAATCAGCTCCGCTTTACGCATTCTGTAATAACCTTTTATGCCTCGATCTTTTGCGAGAGCCTTCAAATCTTTTACTGTTTGCTTCTCCATTGATTATATTTACGAAAGTATTTTGTTTAACTCAATTTTCACCATATGATTTTACTCGAGTAAAATCATAAGAGTATTTACAAAGGGGTATTTACTCGTGCTGGCCGATAAAATCAGGGTAAAATTCAAAAATTGGATCGTGAAATGTCTTGGCACCGGCCTTTCCTACCTACTGCTTCCGAGTTTTCACCCGTGAGATAAGCCTTGATCTCATCATGAAAGGGTAGTTGCGAGATATATTGCCGGTAAGCGATACGTTAAAACTGAATTGATTTCCATTTCATCTTTCTTAAAAGTGCTCAACCTGAATTGTTTTACTTGCACATTTTAAAAATACGTTGCTGAAAATATTGCCGGCCAGCCCTGGCTAATTTTTGTACTGGCCTGTAAGTTAGCTATATATTAAACAAGGGCTACGCCGCAAGTGAGCCCTTGTCTAAAACAGTCTACTAGGTATACCATGTCCACGTATCATAATGGCTGTTAAGAATTAAGCGGAAGGTTGGACAAGCAGCTTCCTCCAATCCATCCTCGGAGACCCAGGAGCAGTTAGTGGGAGCGAAACGAAGTAAACCGGGCAGAAATCGTATCGGCAAAAGTTTTCTATAAACGTGTAAGAGCCCCTGGGAAACGAGTCTCTCCAGACCATTTCCAAGCGGCTCTGCGAATGCTGGCTCTTGATTGAGCAAAAAAAAATCCTTTGTATTATTTTGCCCAATCAGCGAATAGTAACTTCAGAGTCACTTTCGTGTGTTCTTACAAGGCAGTTATTGTATTGGCCATATTTTATTTTTTAAAATTAACATAAGATAGCCGAGAAATGTCGGAAGTCATTTCGGATGTCAGAAAGAAAAATATATCAACACATCCACCAGTAATTTTTCTTTGGACCGAACAGATGTATTGTAAATATGAATTGTGTCTTGTTTACCTGTGCAGTGCATTGAGGGCGGTTCGGCATACTCGTCTGGCCTGCACTGCACTGCAGCACGGGAATATTCCAGTTGGCTGAAGTATCCGAAAATAAAAAATATAAAAAATAAATTAAATGAGTGATTGATGTAAGATTGATGTAAGGTCTCAATTTTCTGAAATTTACTAGTACTGGCTTGTACGTTTGATTTTACATTTTTCTGACTTTATCTCAATAGTTTTCGGCCGACTGCAATTTGTCCGCGCTGCGAGCATTGTCGCACGTGCCAGACGAGATAAGACGAGTGTGCCGAACGGCCGCCAATGTGTCGCATACAGGTAAACAAGCCACTATTTCCTCTGATCAGTCCATATGACAATATCCGGGCAGATCTTGAAATATATTTCTTTCTGACATCCGAAATGATTCCCCGACTTTTTGTGGTTCTCTAAATGTAAATTGAAATAGATTGCCGTGTAAGAACATACGAAAGTGACTCTGAAGTACCTGTTCGCCGATTGGGCAAAATAATACAAAGGATTTTTTTGCTCAATCAGGAGCCAGCATTCGCAGAGTCGCTTAGAAATGGTCTGGATAGACTCGTTTCCCAGGGGCTTATACTTTTATAGAACACTTTTGCCGCTACGATTTCTGCCCGGTTTACTTCGTTTTGCCCGATTTGCTGCCCCTGGGTCTCCGAGGATACCCCCATTCATGCTCATATGTATTTAAGTGACAATGTTGCACATTAGAAGTGGATGTCAATGGTTCGCTTTAGGGTACCCTTTGTTACTCTTCAAAACTTGTCGTTCAGTACATTTGTTGCATTGGTTGTGATACCCAAATCAGTGGAATCAACACGAGATACATTCGAGTCACGCTTTGCCTTTTGTTATTTCTTTGGTACGAAAAAGAGTGGAATAAAGGTAAAAAGTTGAGGTAATTCTGCCATTTTTGTTGAAAATAAATACAAATAACGTCAGTAAAAATTCTTTGCAAGCGGACTATATGCTGCATCATTCCACAGACTGAACCTTTTCAGGCAGTGTTCTGAAATAATAATTTACACACAACTTACTTGATCTAACTCAGGAATAAAATTGTGTCCAGTGTCCGTGTTCTGAAAGCACCCAGTCTAGCCAGCTAAGCATGAGTTCACTTTCTGTGGTTCAATATTTCAGGAGAAAACGACCCGCCGAAACAGTGATTCGAAATATTCTTTGCCAGTTGCGCAAAGTAATTAAAGACTCTAGCTTTTATCTTACCTATTACAGGAGCAGTCTGTTTTCATTATACTCTGAAAAGAGCACAATAACTACATTGCAGCCATTACACAGTGCGTGAAATATGCCGCAAGGTCGTGGGAAAATCCAAAAATCAGAAGGAAAACTTGTTTAGAATTAGCAACCATAACAACGATGACAAGTTGTTCAGTTTTATTAATAAATATATATTAAGAACTAGGAACTAGAATTAGCAACTTTCTAAAATTAGTGATAGCATTAATAATTTACTTATTAGCTCACAAAGGCATCCACATAACACAACATCCAAGTGAAAGAAATGATATAAACTGGGTACACTTTGCACGCAAAACGGAGGGAAAGCTTAAATAGAAATCAAACGCTGTTTTTTTCACAAAAAGTTAATGAATGGCAAATTCATGCGTAACAATAAGATCTTTTTATTTTTATGGAGTTTATATGGCCAAAATATTTGAAAATCGCAATTTCCACCTTTGTCACGTCTGTCACGCAATCTCTTATTTGCTTGATTTCGTGATTTTTAGCGCTTTCTCAGAGAGAACGATTTAATTTCCCCAGACAAAAAGTGACATCAATTGAAAGGCCATTTCTTCCTGACTTTATTTCCAAAATATCAGTTTATTTAAGATAAAGGTAGTATGGTAAATAATCTCTTAAATTTACCTTATCACTTCCATAGAGAAAGAGTGGGATCTCTTTCAGATCTCTCTTGAATTTATTTAAACTTCATAGAAATTATAGAATAAAATCTGGAAAAGATGTAGAATAAGCTGATAACAAGTGGATGTCTTCAGGTTTTATAGTAAAGGTGAGTGGTTTGCTTTAAAACCGCTAATTTTCAAGTCGAATTTTCCCGTGTCTGGCCGTGAAATTTATGATCGTTATTTCCTGCCGAAAGAAAAAGTTATTTGAGAAATGAATTGCATGGCGATGAATAACTCATTATGGACTACTGACAGCCAAATTTTGAGCGATTTTGAAATTTTGAAGTTTGCCACTCAATGTTTGATTTTTGTGGACACCTGCTCTTAATAGCAGCAAGTGTCCCAAGAATTGTGTCTTAGATTGAGGATTTTCAAGATAGTGAGGTAACGTGCGCGCAAACTGGGAACTCACAGAACGGAACCATTTGGTTAACCACTGGGAAAAAACAAAACAAGAAGAAAAGGGTAACGCACAGGGAACACACGGGCTAATATATCAAGTAAGTGGAAAAGTGTACAAAAGGCCAAGAATTCCAGGTGCAAGCCGAAGGGAATTCACCATCGGGGGTGGAAGGGGAATAATGAAAATGAATAAGGAATATTTAAGGTTTCAATGCTTGGAATAATGAATAAGTCATTTCCAGTAAAGGAATAATGAATATCGCTGAGACGGAAGCAGTTATTTGTGGTTATTTTAATTATTATTATTTTTTTTTAATTTGACCACAGCTATCTGCAACGAGTCAAATTACTGAGGTCGAGGGTGATCTGCATTCAATCAGATACCAATTTTTTTCCTGTGTATTTTTGTCTGATTGGTGCGTCCTTTGTTCTTTTTTGATTGTTCAACTGTCAACAATGTCGATTCGTCTCCACGTGAGATGTTTGACCTTTGATATAAAGTGATCTTCAACCCATGTGAGCGGATTTTTGTTAGTGTTTACGGTTCAAAAAACGATTGAAGTAACGAGTGGTTTCGCAACGGAACAGCAGAATGGGTCGACAAATGGATCGTTCGTTAGAGAATCGGTAGAGACTGATCAGACATGAGAAAATGTAAGCAATATGTTTAATTTGAAGTGGAGAACGGTGTAGACCCGGGGTGTAGATCTGCGTCGAATCTGATATGTTTTCATTATTTTATGATGCATGCACCGATACTTTGGGGATTGTTCATTCTTCATGGGTAAGGGAGGAGGCTGGTGGGATGTTAGGGGGGCTACCTTTTAGTGTGAGTTATATGATGGCATTACAATGCCATAAAATAGCGTTTCTGGGGTTCAAAAACTGAAACCTTTCCCGGGGTGCATGCTACCTGGGCCCCCTACTCTGGGCGGATCTAGGGGGGTTCGGGGGTGGGGGACTCGGCCGAATCCCGAAAATTGAAACCGCTATAACGTCTTGTTTGCACTATATATACCAGTCACCTCAGCCGACAACGAGCGAGCAAACTAGCCTGCGTAGCTGGCGGTATTGTTGGGTTTTAACGACGCACAAGCAAACGGCGAAGCCGCGACAACGAGCGGCACAGCCGTGAAAGGCTTGGGGAGGAGGAGCTGAAAAAATCCTCCTCCCCAAGCCTCTCGCGGCTTCGCAGCTTGCTTGTGGCATGTTAAAGGATATCCAAGGACCACTTTGACAATGGAAAGACTGTCAGGCTTGGCACTGATGAACATTCATTACGAAAAGCCTGTTTACTATGATGCTGTGGTTCAAATTTTTGCGGAAAAATACCCCCGAAGAATGCTTTTTATTGATCCCGTCTTTGATGAAACACAAGATTGAAAAAGTTCAAATGTAGTATATTTTCACATAGTTTTGTAAATGCGAATTTGAATTCGAAAACATAATGTTTGATCATTTTAGCGTAGCTTTGCAATATTTTGTTGCAAGAGTGACATTTTGACTTAAAAAATTGAGGCATTAAAACACACTGACTTGGCCTCAAAATCAATGCACTAACAGTATTTTTGTTTTCATTTTAACATGTTTAAACTGAATTTTTTTCCGCCATTTTATTTTAACAGGCACTGTCTATCTTATCCCCCCCTCTCTCCCCCACCCCCCACCCGATAAAAATGAGTGGTCACTCCATTTCATCCCACGAGCCACAGAAAACATCAACGTGTTCTGAGAGAAAAAGAACGAATCTAGGCGAAGTTTTCGTTTTATGAAAGTGTTTTAGGAACACCGGCTGTTTTAAGGAAAATCGTCCGCCATTTCGGTTTGTTTGTCTGAGTCTTGTCTGAGTCGTGACGTCACTTGTGCGCTTCGCTATTTAGGCAATAGGGAATAATGAATAACACGAAAAATCTAAAAATGAATAATGAATAAGTCCTGAAAAATGTGAAGGAATAATGAATAAGTCAGTCCCAATAATTCCTCTTCCACCCCCGATCACCAAAATGTACCGCACGCCACAGACCGACCTTTTCCCTTTAATTTGTAAATGCCCAAGTTATTTTGCGTGTCCCATTTGTATAATTTGTGGTCCATAACTTAAATTTTGGACCGCAGATTGAATAATCATAGCGCGAAAAAATCAGTAACATTTCTCGAGGATTTTTGCTCGACACAGTTTGGGCGACGTAACTGGAAACATAATCCAACATCGAGAGAGAACTGAAAAGTCAGCATAATAAAAGCTTTTAATTAAATGCGCTAAAACGTCCTCTGCAAGTGTCTTATGGAACAAACGAGCTCGTCCGATGAATAATTTCCCATTTTATTGACCGTGCGAAAATTCGGGCGAGTGCTGACGTCTTGTTCTCACCACAGTTTTCGTGCGATCAAAATGCGATCGAACGTTTACTACGCGGGTTTATGGTTGAAAAGTTCAGTATCATCAGTGCAAGTTCTGCAATGTACAAATGTTTATTTCTTTTCTTTAACTGATGTTGTCACAACACCGCTTTCTATTTCAGCATTTAATTCTCTCACCTCTGTCATGTGATCGAATTTCTCCGGGAATATATTAAAGGTTTTCAGGATCTCCTCTCTGCGATCGCTTTCTGAAGCGTAGTACATCTGAACTTGATATGCTAACCACTGCGCATCCAACACGCTCTTTAAAGAAGATAACGTTATAATCACGCTAAAGCAAAAAACGACACATATACAAAGAGATAAACATTCAACCAATGGCTAACATACGGCGAAAAAATAAGAGCAATTTTTTAGGCAACGACGAGCCGCCATTTTGAAAATCGTCGCAGAGAAGACCCTGTCGACAGTTTGACCGAAATGTTAAATCGAACCATCCTCGTTTCTTTTTAGTTTATTATTACATCTTTTTATTACACTTCAGTTAACATTTTGACACTGTTGTCGATGATTTAAGATAACAAAACTAGTTTTATATAGCGTTTCGTTTGAAGAATAGCTTTTGAATGTTGGTCGGTGGTAGGTCGCTCGAGGAGCGAAGCCTGTGTACGAATTTCGTTTGTTGTGCCCAGTTGCATTCCCAAACGTTGGGAAACAACATGTTGGGTTTTTAAAATGCATGCATAAGGAAAGCTAGATGTCGGCTTGTGACAACATGGTCTGGAAGGGAGGGGGGGGGGGGGGGGGGGGGGTCTGGATCTCGACTCACTGGTTAAATTTCCGTACATTTACGAATCACGTATTTTCTTTTTAGATTTCACGAATCAGGTGGTTAGGTAATGAATTCTATAAATGATTATCTCTTAGAACAACATTGTCATATCTCGGAATCTATCAAAGGAACAAAATAAAGAATATGGATCGATACAACAGGTCGTAAATGACTCCATGGTGAGAAGGAAACAAAAAGTTTGGTGATCAAACTGATGATTCTTTGCTTTTGCTTGAAGATGATAGAGTATTATAAAAGCAATGAAGTTCATTGCTATAAAATCGATTGTTTTTGATAAGAAGTTCACGGGAGTGACTGGCATCTCAAAGTGTTCCACTCCACTCTCTTCCTCTTGGTCCTCCGCTAGCTGGTCATGGTCCTCCTCGTCATATTTTGTGATAGTCTGTATGATTGTCAGTTGCAGCACAGCATTTCCGTGCTCCTGGGCTCATTCCCTCATCATACCTTGGTCACTTTTAGACATCGTTTTCACAGGTAACTGTTTCATTTAGACAATGGTCGGTTACGTTACATAACAATGACAGAAGACCTATTTTGAACCATCTTGACAGACAATTTACATGTATTCGTGTAGGGTTATTTGATGTTCACGACATTAAATCGGTAGAAATCTCGATTCACGGACTACAACTTTAGAGGATCACGCGTCACAGTGAAATTCACGAATCACGGCTGTATTACATGAGTTTTCCCGATTCACGCTCGGCTTTTCGGTCAATTCACGGATCACGCGAAACCCCTCCCAAACCCTGTAACAAGACTTGTTGAGCATTGTCGAAGAGAAATCTATTAATGTACTGTTGTGTTGTTTTCTAATTAAGACGGGGGTACACCTGAAGTCTGTTTTTCCACCGCTAAACTTGGTTTAATGCGAATATCTCGTCAGCGCTTCAAGTAATCCAGAAACTCTATGCTCATTTCACAAAGCTATGTTTAGCGGTGTTTTGTAAATTTTTGGTGATTTTTGGGGATATTTGGGAAGAGATAGTTTTTCTCAAAGGATTAGTAAAATTTGGAGAAATAAGAAATATTAAGGATTTAATGTGATTTTATAGTATATGGACACCCAAACAGTCCCCTGACAACCTGGGGTGCTCTTGCGTGGGGGTCAACTGTCTGTTGGTGTTTCAAAAATAATTTTCTTTCTTCTATCCCTTCCTTAAACCTCTTAAAATTTCAGTCAAAATCGGGTGTACCCCCACCTTAAAGTGCAAGAGCCGAAAGGTTCCAGCGAATGACTTGAAACTAAATACTTTGTAATTGAAAATCTTTTAACTCTAATTAGTTGGCCTGTCTCAAAATTAAAAGGTTTGAAAGCGTGATTGTATGAAAAGTTACCAAATGAACTTGAGAATTATTCCATGAAAGCGAAACTGACTCGCCCCAACCCCACCCCACCCTCCTTAACCTCTATTCGCCCCCAACCTTTGCAATTTTCTGAGTTTTAGAGACAACTTTAATAGCCTTCTATATATCCAATAGAATAGTCCACACCTGCTCAAATTACCATCTTTTGTAAAGAAGCTTTGTCACGAAAATTTAAATCGTGTTTTTGATGTACAAAATGACAGAACTTTAGCGGAAACGCGCGCGGGAACTTAAAGTTCGAGAGCAGTGTTAGCCACTGTGAAGTTCCAAAAAAAAGACACAGGGAGGGGTACCCAGGAGCCCAGGAGGGGTACTCAGGATTTTAAGTGACGGGGATGATAGAAAGATTTTTTGGGGCTTGAAATTTTCGATTCCGGGATTTTCTTGGATAGGAAAATTTGGCAAGTATTTTTTTGGGGTGGCTTGATTTAAGTAGGGACTTTTTTGGGTATTACTGACCTAGGCAAAGTGTCTAGTGTTGTTAAACCAGATGAAGGAAAGATTATTCAGATGATATGATGAATAAACAAACACAAACATTCAATTTCTACTGTTTTTAATGTTAAATATTTTAAGGTTCAGAAATTCAGCATGGGATTTTTTAGGGGTTAAGTTTTGGTCCAGGGATTTTTTTGGGTTTTGTTGGAAGCCCTAGGGATTTTTTTGGGTCTTGATTTTTGCTCCAATTCGATCATCCCCGTCACTTGAAATCCCGAGTACCCCCCCCCCCCGGGCCCTGGAGGGGCCTAACATCAGCTACATGGTACACGAGGAATAAACAAGGGATTGCAGCGGGAATAAACTGTGTTCTTTGACTTTAATCGTAATAGTGGCAGTTTAGCTTCGCATATTGCATCAGTTACTGCGGTCCGTCACTCTACCCCAAACTAAAGCCAAACGTTTACTCAAACCGAAGTACTCCCTGTGTAGGGTCTGGTCTGAAATAAAGTGTGTAAAAACGTTGATTTTGTTCTCAAATATGGAAGGGGTTTTAGAATGCGCGTCGCACACCCCGAACATGTCTTACCCAAGAGTGTACTATGGAAGTAAAACGCACCGTCCTTGATCAGTGGCATATAATAGTAAGATTAACTTTGTACATGCAACACCTTGGCCAGCTTTTCTCTGCTTTCTTTGGAGTCATATACGGTAAGTTGACAAGAAGAGCATGATGGCCTTGTCTCGGGCTGCTGGCGCCTGCATGTGGTACTTTCCCGCCACTGTTCTTCCAGCAACAGAGTACGTGGTATTTTTGGGCATTCCTCTCGGTCCATGCATATGCAAAATCCCTCCTTTTAAAAAATATTCCAACTCATCACGAGCAGAGAGTAAGACGCAAGTATGTTCTTTGCCCTCTTTAGAATTTATACGGGGTCGTTTTTGGGACGATCACGTCGATCCCTCCCCTCCCCTCTGACAATGTCATTTCCGTATTTCCCACTGATCTTTGCGAGTGTATTTCTGTCCACCATGTCGGATGTTGCACGTGTGGAAGAAATTGTGGAAAATCAAGTTTACTGTACTTTCAAAGGTTTGTTCTTTGTTTTGAAGCTGCTCGATTCGGTTATTTTTATATGAAACATTTGCTAACTTGCTTTGCTTTGTTTGCAGGTCAAAGTCAGAAGGTGGAAAAGAAAGGCGTTTTATCTGTTGACATCTGGGAAGACCTCTTGACGAAGGTAAGCTAACGTTTAAAGTTTGATTTATTAAACTAGACTAGGTATGACATGTGCATCCATAAGAATTCCTTCTGCCTCAGCAGAGACACATTACCTGACGAAATCTGTGATGTACATACCAGTTGTGTAGCAGCTATCGTAAGCTTGTAATTCTACTGGTACCCAAGTGTAGCAGCTGCTATTGTTTTGGGGGCTAGGGGCATTGTTCTTGTTGTTTGTTCTATTGTTCTCTCAGCCACTCATGTGAGACCTTACGAGAGCTGCTACATGCACATACAGGCCTGTTCAAAGCACTAACCGATCAAATCGAAACTTCATATCCATCCCCACCCCCCAGGTGACCCCCCGGAGCATTTTGACTTTTGCAGTTTTGGTTATTCATATTCCCATCCCCCGGGCGAAGAAATATATGTTATTTGCCGGCTGGGAAGTCCGTATAGTGAAAAACTGTGATCGAGGTCTTGAAAATGCGGCCGAGGGCAGCATTTTCAAGTCCGAGGTCACAGTTTTTCACTTTACGGACCGACCCAAAGCCGGTAAATAACTTATTTATTTTTTTCCTACCTTAATGCGTTTAGTTAAAAAAAAAAAACAAAGATTGTCTTGCAAAATGCATTTGTTTTGTACGCGCGCATCCAATGTTGAGTCGATAGCTTAAGAGTGAAGAATGATCTGTTTAGCACGAAAGAAAATAAATTCACTACAATCCACAGTGTTTACGGAAAGGGTTGTCATTAAAAGAGAACAGCATCTGAAATAGCTATTTACATTTGTAGTTAACAAGTCAATAAAAACCTCTGTGTTGATTCCCACAGTATTTTGTTTGATAAAAAGTTTGCGAAAGTGAAACTGAATGAAGTTGAAATGTGTAGTTTGGTCGCCGCCTGCACACGGCGCGATATCAATTGCGAAAATTTATTTGACTGTTTTTTATCAAAGAATCTCATTTTCATGAATGGTGATAAGCAGTGTTCAGATTTTGGAGTTAAGTATTAGAAAGGCAAGCTGTTTGAACGAATAAATTGAGTCTGTAAACCAGCGACTTGCTGTTAACCACAATGGCGTGAAAAATTATCGGTGCGAATAATGCACAAACAACGATCGACAAACTACGGTCATAAAACTATAACTTGATTTGGTCAATTGAGAGAATGAATAGTCGTCTTTGGAGAACTCCAAGGTCTTTAATTCCGTTACTTATTTAGCTTTTGAAAGGATAAATCGCATATGTAAACCGGTGACTTGCAGTTTACCGCAATGGCTTGAAAATCAGTGCGAATCGACAAGCTATGGCCGTAAAACTGGTATAAATTGATTTTGTCAATAAAGAGAATCAACACTCGCCTTTTGGAGAACTTCAACGCCTTTTATTCCACTGCTTATTTGCCCTTTACATTTACAACAGTTGCTGAGCAACTACCTCAATTTTGGAGAGCAAAACTTTATTTCGAGGGCTCGTTCGTCTCGCCGCCAAATCAAACTGACGAAAGCGTTACCGTTGCCCATGGGCAGATATAGGAGAATCTTGCCTGCGCTAAGAACCAATCAGATTGCAGGATTCGTTACCGTGCCCTCTTGGAAAAAAAAAAAATGTTTTATTTTCTCACATAATGCCAGTCATATTGGCGATCAAATGTGCCCCCCACCCCTGGGTAGCCAATCAAACCAAACCAAATGAAAATTGATTGAGCTCAGTCATACTCCAATCTTATTGTGTGATTGTTTTCAGGACGTAACATGTTGATCAAAGTCGATCATCGAAAACGTAGTCGATAAGTCAATAGTACTTCATATTTGTTGATAATTGTGTATTGACAAGTTTAATTTGTCGATAAAAGTTGATAATCACAAGATTTTCAACTGATTATTGATTTTATCGACAAAAAGGCAGACATATTTTTCAATCGGCCAAGAAATTGAAGTAAGTGTGCGCGGCAACTGACATCTTGCCTCCTGCCATATATCGTTGTTTGTATTTCCAGTCAAAATCAATCAAAATCAAACAAGTCGATAATCACAAGGAATTGTGTGATCGACTTTTATCGATTTCTGATATTTGTCGATTGATAAGAATCGAATTCCATCAACAGTAATCGAATTTTATCGACTATCGAAATTATCGACATGTTACGTCCTGTTGTTTTTGATTGGTTTGGCAATCAAACAGGAACTTTTCCGTGAGTTCAATTACTGAATTTCATAGAACTTTATCCAAAGCACAGGAACCTGGTCCTGTATCTCCCGTTGTCTTTCTCACAATTTACCTTTCTCCAATGCTGAGGATGAAAGAACTCCTTTGGTAGCCTCTGACAACCACTTCTAGAATTGTCAGTTTAGCTTCCAACATCTTTCTTGTATGTATTTGACATTGAACCCTATACCTTAAACTTATTTGACCGCAACTCGCTGTTTGAACCAAATAAAACTGGTTTGGATTGATAAAGCGTAGACCAAGAATGGAGATCTATCAGTTTAGAGTTTGTTTCTGTTTGAATAAAGAAGTGTTTCTGAAGGTTTGATTATTGAGTTGGATTGGCAAAACATTTGGGTGAGTTTGATTACTGAACCCAATCTAATCTATCAAACAATTGGAGTTTGAGTGAGCTCAATCACCAAATGCTTGATTAGCAATGCTAGGATTCCCCTACCCCATTAAATTATGAGAAAAAATGACCAGTGCAAATCAGATAAAACTGTAAAGATACATTCACCTTCAAAGGCGGAACACACAGCTATTGCAGCCACGGTGTCACAAAAGAACATAATATAGCTTCCTCCTCTTTGTCTTAATTTCCAAATCAGGAGTCATAAAGTAACCATGAGGAATTATGAACACTACATTGAAGCCCCTCCCCCCCCCCCCCCCACACACACACACACACACTTTCCATATTGTTTTAAATTCCCCACCCCAATAATAACCACAAATGTCAAATTCCTGCCCCCAGGGCACATTGACGAGCCAAATGCTCAGGGTCAGTTTCTTGACCACTTGATGTAGTAGATCTCGGAAACTTGTTTATTAACTTTTAGGTCTGACTACACTAGCCAAACTGATCATTTTGTTTAAATGTTTTAATTTCTTCTTTGTTAACAGGTCAAGGTTTACGACAACACAAGAACAGGATATCATCCATAAGCTTATTCTAGGTTGATGATTTTATTGCAATCCTGGACCCAGGTAAACAACTCAAAACTTAGCCTGGCACACCTGGGAAACTCCCTGAAGCCTTTCCCCTGCAGGGTACTCCCTTGCTCCAGATAAAGGGATAAAACTAATCAAATTTGTGGTAGATGAAAATTAAAGCACCATTAGCTTAAGTCCCCAAAAGTTGGGAAACAGTCTGGAAAAAAAGAAATTAAGTTCAGAGAAAGTTCATGGAATTTTATTTACCTGCAAATGAAGAATTCCAAAGAAGAAACTTTTCTCTTCTGTGCCTTGATTGTATTCTTCACAAGCACAACAGTACTCGCTGTCAGAATTGTAATATTTGTGCCTCAAAACCAACATTTAATTATCCAGGTACACAACCTGGATCGCTTTAGACAGCTCTGACAAAAATTTGATTGATCTAAACTCATCAAAACCTTTACAGTGGTCTTAAACAGTACCATTCCACAACATGGCATTGGACCGACTGGATCAATTTTAGTGACCAGAGATTTAAAACCATTGACTGACCAACAACTTTTCACTTGACTCTGAAGACATTTATGACATCCACTCAAGTTGCCAAAAATTGATTTCAGTCATCAACAACAAATTTCTTGCTATTTCTTAGTGTTACAATGGTCAGCCATAATTATTTTTGTGATCAGTGTTGGGAAAAAGTCAGGGATTTTATAGGTGGTATCAAGACTGTTCTTGTTTCTCTTTGGGCACCTCAGAATATGACAGAGTAAATGGTCCCTTACCCCAGGTGTGCCCAGGTTAAAGACGTTTTGAATTGATCATTGCATTGTATGATGTAAACCAAGTTCTGCTTTAGGTTTTACAATACCACAGACATGCTTACAGTACATTGCGATTATTTTTACATATAATTGGCTCATAAGCAAATTGGATTTGAAAATATTATGAAAGTGGATAACATCTTTTCTTTGTTTATGTTCTATGTTACATTTGTTACTGTATTTCCTCTGTTACGCATCCCAGGGGCTAATATGACGTTTTTAATTTCCTGTCACTAAGGAAAAACTTTTCAGAATTGGGTCTTATAAGAGCATGTAGGGGTGGGGTGGGGGGAGGTGCAGTGTTATATTGATCCCTGAAGGGTTAATAGTAAAAAAGATTTGCGCAAAGGGTGTGTAGAAGGGCCCTGGAACCAAATCAAAGTTCTGCAATCATATAATCAAACATACCACTGATTGATATTCACCAGTGACAAAACTACCCAGCATTCAAAGCAAAATGAGGGAAAACAGATTTCTTTATCTTATTTTGGTGGGTGGGGGTCATGGATTAGTTTGTCTGAAAGGTGTTCTGTGTTTATTTGAATAATACAACTGACAGTAAAGGTACAAAACAATTTACTGGTATTTTTTGGAGGGGGGAGGGGGAGTCGGGATGTGGAGGGTTACTTGATAGAAGGGTGCAGGCTTAGTTCTGACATAATGTTGAACACAGTTTCTTCCCCGCTCCCCCCTGGATGGGAATTCTCTGTAATTGTGTATTTACTATCAACACAATCCCTACCCTCAATATCATAGGTGAAACCCCCCCTGGAAGGGACTTCTCTGTAAGTTTGTACTTACTGTCAACTCAATCCCTACCCTCTCTATCATAGATGACCCCTCCCCACCCCCTTGAAGGGACTTCTCTGTAATTTTGTATTTACTATCAACCCAATCCCTACCCTAGATATCGCAGGTAAACCCCCCTCCCCCCAGAAAGGACTTCTCTGTAATTTTGTATTTGCTATCAACCCAATCGCTTTCCTCTATATCATAGGTGAACTTCCCCCCACCCTGGAAAGGACTTCTCTGTAATGTTGTATTCACCATGAACCCAATCCTAATCCTCTATATCACAGATGATCCCCCCCCCCCCCCCCCTGGAAGTGGCTTTTCTGTAATGCTGTTTCGCTATCATCAGCCCAATCACTAACCTCTTTATCATAGGTGAAAGCATATAAACATGTGGGTGGGTGGGGTTTGCTTAATAAATGGGAGGTTTAGAATTTTCTTATGGAAGTTCTGGAATTCACAACAGTTTTCAAGGAAAACAAAATTGGAGTTTATTTGCATTTATTCTTGATGGGTGTTGGCTGTTAACAAAGTCCCCTGCCATTCAGACTGAAATAATTCCCAAAGGGGTCTGTAATTCTGGGTAATACAATTTGGGCGAGGAGGGGGGGGGGGGGGGGGGGTGTTGGGGGCTTAAGAGAGGAAGGCAGCCAAATTGAGGAAATACAGTAATTATTCTGCTCTTAAAAATACTTTTATAAGTAGATAAAATGTTGCTTGTTAAGTCATTCCTATTTTATACACTTTCCACATTTTATCATTTGAACTTGATATCAGCTTGGCTATGTGCATGTCTGTGGTATTTGTAGTTACTTTACAGTGGCCCATGTGTACAAATATCACTTTTAAATTCCTTATCCCTTCAGTTGAGCTACAAAGTGATTTAATTTTGCCAAAAAGAAAATAAATTGGAAACAAAATAAATATTTGAGCTAACTAGTGTTGGTTAAGTTATCAACAAACAGAAAGCATTTTGTTTCCGCCCTTGTCAATAACACAATTTGGAAGTATTAAATTTTTGATCAATTCACAAAAAAGGTGGCAACATAGGTCTGTCAAATAGCTCAATCAAAGAGTTCAATTTTAATCTTAGTTTCTACTAAATTCTTCCCACATTAACTGTGTGGATTTATTAAAACAAATTATTAACAAGTGCAAAAATTGAAATTGGAATTTTTTTTGCAATAACCATTTGTGAGAGGCATGCTTTTAAATTCAAAGATTTCACATTTCTTATACATGGTAGAGCTTTAGTTTTGATGTCTACTAAATTCTCCTTTCTTTGCAACACAGCAAATAAATTTGGTAATTCCAGTTTGCTGTTAAATAGTTTTCTGTGGGAATTCCAAAGCAATAAAGTCAAATATTCAGTGTATCAAAGGGATTTAGTTTGTATTTCCACTAAATTCTTGTTATTATGATTTAGGTGAATTATTTATGCATGCAAAAATTAAAAAAAAGAAATGATTCTACTGTGTTATTTGAAAGTTTTATAGTGGCACATCTAATAGCTATAAGGAAATAAATTTCTTCACTGTTTGTAGATCTTTAGCTGAAGGGATAAGTATCAAAAGAACTCAAACTACAATTCCAATTTGATGCCTTTGTTGAATTAATTTTTAAATTGTCTGGTTCTCACAAAAAGTCCCAGAAAACTCTATACCTTGTTTCAGTCATATTTTATTAAATTATTTCATATAAATATGGGCCACTGTACAGTTTATAATATAGGTACAAGAGAATCACTGCTGAAGTACAATGTCTGTTATAAAACACTCTGAACACAAAGACGCATTCAAGGATGATTTGCTTAAGGGTGTATTCCCTAAATTTGGACACAACCTCTTATCTCATTTGATGATTTTTTGGAAATGTTAAATTCCTTAAATTCACTGCAATTTTAAATAAACTTCCAACAAACTAAAATTATGCTTTTATTCTTGGGTGAATCTTTTTATATTCCCATTTTGTAGTGCGTCTTTGTGTCTATACCTTGTTTTCATTGTTGTGTTTGTAAGGTACAAAATGCTCTTAGTTGCTCAGTTGGGAAGTTGTTTTCTTGGGTGATTATTTTGAGGCAAACTTTGAATGTCAAAACTACTTGATATTCTCAGATTGAATTTAAATGTTTAATTGAGTGCACAATTTTATTGAGCTAGCATTTTTTTGCACACTTGCATCTAATCGCAAAGGTTGTTTATTGTCAAGAAATAACAACTTAAGCAAGACTTGCAAACTCTAAAAGTTTTGAAATGCACAGTCAAGTCTTTCCAGCTGTCACTTTCAAAATTGTTTACATCTTTGTATCCAAAAGTGTATTTTTCAAGATGGTCAGCTATAATTTGGCAATAATATTTTGGTGCAGTCCTGTTGACAATAACGAAGTCTGTTTTAAGTTTACGATGTTGTATGTTTTACAACTATAGGTTTATTGATTTCTGAATTCAGCCAAAATTCTGTACAAGTCTTGTGTCACGCTTATGTATGGGCGTTGTGTGACAGTTTAAAACGTGGCAAAGTTTCGATATGGGAAGGGCAAACTTTTTGAACACTTGACTTCTTGAGCAACTTAGTACAGGTCGTACCTTGTGAACACTTCAGCGAAAACACAGTAGGGGTCTAGTGAGAGTTCAGTGCAGACATTGTTTATTTTTGTGGTGGGTATCTTGAAAGCAGAACTTGGTTTGTGGTCCTGTTATACAGTGTGATCTGTTATGCAAGTACTCTCACAATATTCTCGAAAGCGGCGTGACAAGTGCGTGACATGAAACATTGCCTCATGTAGCATACTGTGAGACGGAGAAACTTTGCTACAGCGGCTGAAGAAAGTTGAAACTTCTACTTTCTGCAGCCGTTGAAGCGACTTGTTTTACAAGAGGTTTCACCGTTGCGCAGTGTGTTACACGGCGTTATGTTTCATTGAACTTGTCACGCCGATTTCGAGAAGATTGCGGGACATGTTGCGTGACAGATTACACTGTCTAGCAGGACTTTGTCATAAACACGAGTGTTTACCTGGTCAGTAATGGTGGATTGCTGTTAAAAATAACAACACAAAACTGCCTCTTTGTGTCTTTATTTGCGTTGTATTGTGTCAAAAAAAATAAAAATCTAGCCGATCTTGTCCCTGCTTGAAGAGTTGTTTTCACTCCGCTTTGAGTTAAAGTGTTTCTTCTGTTCCTCTTTAATATTCCAACTTTGAAATCCTGGTTTGTTTATCTTATCCGCGACACTTGAGGCACTTTAATGATATGGCCGTTTGCTCCCAAGTGGAGATGACATAATGAGGGGAGGTGAGAGTTTACTCTCCATGCCTCCTCGGTTTCACTTAACTACGCCATAATACCACACTCATTTGAATTTGGAATATTGATCAGTTTTGAGAGCCGTAATTAATATGCGAAAAAGTTAATGCCAAAATACAAAGATTTTAAGAAATTTGTTTTAAACTAATGTATCTAGAAATTTCCGTCGGAGGGACAGGAAAACCGAAGTGCTAATTTACAAGTCATGTTCAGTACATTTCCATGCATGTCAAGAAAAGAATCGAACGCAGAAAACCACTAATCTGACTCCCCGACCAAACCTCCTGCCGACTGTCATCCCACAAACTTCATCAAAAGAACACAAGTCATTTGAAACTTTCCCGTCAAAGCTGATACAAGTTTAGGAGTTTTCTTTCGCCTATGGTTAAATTAGAGAAAGAAAATTTGCGGTATTTAAAGCGAATAAAAAGATAAGCTGTTTTGATGACGAAAATAATTATTGCGAAAGCAAACGTCAGATTTTTGTCCGTCAGCATGACCTAGGATTACGTATTTGAATCGATGATTTAGTTTTATATTAATAAGAAAATAGTTAAGTATAAGTATCGAAGTATATTTCGAAAGAAATCGCAGTTTTCAAATGTTCTGCGCGCAAATTTCAGGAACAAATTTTGTGAGTGATCCTTATTAAATATTCAAGATTCGAATGGTCTTAAAATGCAAACACGATGGAATTTTGATGGTTATTTGCGTTTTTTGTAATTTACAAATTTGATTTTGAATAGCATTAAACAACGAAGCATACTCGGAAATCCAGGGAATTTAATCGGGGAGAGACGAAGTAAACCGAGCGGCAAAATCGGCACGAAGAATATTTCGCGCCGATCTTGCCGCTCGGTTCACATCGTGTCGCCTGATAAACTACCGCTCGGTTACCGAGGATGACAACGAAGTTTAACAAGCTTTAACAGTTTTGTTTTGGAAGTCAACATTAACAATTCGCCTAAGAAAGTTTAAAGAAATCGAATAATACTTCGCAATAAAACAATTTTAGAAATATAATTTTTAGCGAATAGAAGGAAGCTGTTTGTTTTATCGAGGTTCAAATCCAAGGTATAATGCTGAAGTAAATAACGTGAAAGGAAACGGGCGATTTTTGTCCATCTGCATGACATAGAATTACGGAAAACTAATTTTGATTTTAGTTATTTTTAATAATTTTAAAAAGGAAAATAGCTGCGTATACGAATCGAGTAATTTTCGCAATAAACCGCAGTTGAAGTGTTTTGCGCACAAATGTCAAGCATAAAATTTGAGAATAAATCTTAATTAAATATTCGAATTTCGAATGGTCTGAAAATGCAACCACGATGGAACTCGTGTTAATTTGTAAATTTGGTTTTGAATAGCATTAATTAAACAACGAAGAATACTCGGGAACTCGGGGCAGTTAATCGAGGAGGGACGAAATAAACCGAGCGGCAAAATTGACGCGAAGAATATTTCGCGCCGAACTTGCCGCTCGGTTTACATCGTATCGCCCCGATTAACTGCCGCCCAGTTACCGAGGATTAAAACGAAGATGAACGAGTAATAAATGAAGAACAAAGTTTTGTTCGTTTAATTTTATTTTGAAGTGAACATAAATAATTCGCCTATAAGTTTTCCGAAAAATCGAATTATAATTGATTATAAAACAGACTATAAGAAAAATAATTTTAAGTAGACTGCGAAATTACTAAAGTAGCCTCCTTCGCAGCTGTCACGCTGGATCGTCACGCAACACGCCTGAAAGGAAGCGTTGCGTGACAACTCACATACGAGATGCGCGGGAGACTTCAGATTAACCAAGTTTTAAGTTAATCTGAGAAGGAAAAAAATGTAATTATTATTTTTTTATCATTTTGCGCTAGAAAAAGATGTTGATCAATTTGTATTGAAAAGTTAAATTAATGCTCAATTCATTTTTATTCGTAGAAATCTGAAAGGAAAATTGGTTTTAATTTTTAAGAAAGAAAATCCCTAAACAGGTATCAGCTCGTTCAGAAGAATCCCAGATGACTATCAGCTCAATCTAGTGTCGCTTGTGAAACTCCAGTCAAGCCAGATTAGCGACATTCCTTGTTCTAAACTAACCCCAACATCCAGGAAATGCACCGCCCATGACCTGCACTAAAGCACTACTGTTTTACGTCCTCGACAACGAAAGGTTTCTAGATACATTGATTGAAAACAAACATCTTTGAAAGCCAATTGGAATAAAGGTGTGGTATTCTGACGTAGTTAAGTAAAGCCGAAAAGACATGGAAAGCAAACTCTCACCTCCCCTCACGATGCCTCCTCCACTTGAGAGCAAACAACCAAATCATCAAAGTGTCCAAGTGCCTCCATCAAAAATGAATGGATCAGATAAACTCACCAGGATTTCTTAGTTGGAATATTGCAGAGGAACGTCAGAAACACTAACCTCAGAGCAAGAGTTTCCACAACTCTGCAGGGGCGTTGATCGGCTAGATGAAAATCTGACCATTTGTAATGTGTGTGGGTGTGTGGGCCATCTCAGTTCCTGAAATTAACCTAGAATATTTTAAGTTGAGTAGAAAATAGAAAATCCACAAAAAGAAAATAAACAAGCTCATTAGCACAGCAAGTACGAAAAAAAAAATGCCTACCCCACTTTTGCCCCTAAACTAACTTATTAAAGTAGCTCTGTCATTGTAATATAATGATACGATAATAGTACTTAGGCCTACTAAACTCTGATTAAAGACACTTTCGGAGGACACGTACGATTGTAAAGCAATAATTTCTCCGTAAGAAACTTGTCCTTTGACGCGTACTTAAAAAGGCAATACCTAAGATTCCCTAAGTTGTAACAACCCTTGCTTAAAAGTACTACATAAAGACCCTAATAAAAAAAGAAATAAATCTAAGTTACTGTGAGCTCGTTTGTAAGATGAACTTGGCAAACCCACTAGATTCAAAGGGACTATTCCATGCCCGGATTGCTCTGTCTTTTTTTCATGTGAAAATACTGAATTAATTGGAACTTGTTTACTTCTGTGCTAATGAGCTTTTTGTGTCACCTTTAAACAAAGGAGGCGAAAAAATGCAGTTAAAAAGAACCTAAGTTCAGAATTTGTCATTTCTAATTGAAGTTTGCACGGTAGTAAACGAATTGACAATTTGCGAAATCCTGGAGATTGATATTGAAATTTAAAATAATTTGTTAATTAGACAATTGAAGTTAATTGTAAAGTTCAAGGTAGTTGAAAAACGAAATTTTAGCAAGCCTCCTTTGCTTATGGTGAAAAGAAATAATATTGTAGTCTCACGTACCATCATACTATTTATGTCATGTGAAAATATCCCTTGAAGTTTGTTTTGGGTCAAGTGTGTAAAAAAATGATAATAAAACTAACAATGCAGCCACGCCCAAGGATGTTGTATTCAGCGAGAGGTGAATTAGCCAACAAAGTTCATTTAAAGTATGAAAAGATGAAATGAAGGCCTAGAGCATGATGGACATTGAAACTACAATGTATCTTACCTTGAAAAACAAAGAAAATATTTCCTTATCAACAAGTGTCCTATTGAGCAGCTAATCTAATTTGGATTATAGTAATGATTTATACATAAAAGCATGAAACGTTTTGCCAAGAAAGCCACATTACTTGGGATTTCGGCAACTTATTTTAAATTCCAAATAAACTGAAAACAAGAATACGATTTTGCCCCCTGCACTGAAATTAAAATGCTGTTTGGGCAATGTCTGCTAATATGATATGAGAAATGTACTGAATTTAGAGGAAAGTGGTAAGTGTAATCAATGTGCTTATTGTTGTTAAACAAAATCAGCAAAAATTAATGTTTTTTTTTAGGTTAAATTCATTTTAAAAGACCAAGTGGCAGTTGATGGAGGTGGAGGAAAGTTAAAATGATGGGAAACATGCAAACAAAAGTTTGCAAGAGAAAAGAAATGAGCTTAGCTCTTTCATTTTCTCTGTCAAACTTTCATTCATAGCTTCTCCCATCATTTCAACCTTTGCTCACCCCCAGTATCTGTCAAGTGTCTCCAAGCATGATGTGTATTGAGACAAAATAATACTTGTATCAATGAAAATATAAGAATATAATTTGAAACTGCTCACTAGGAACCTTGTGAGGAGAATGAAATTTTGAACTGAGTTTTCATAAGCAAATAAGTGGCTTCAGTATGATTAAATTTCCCCGTATTTTTACATTGTTTTGGATTTGAAATATATCTAATGGTCTTCCATATAAAACAAAGTATTAAAATTTTAGTGCCCATCCCAAGTACATGATAATTCTTGGACAAGAAAAATATGCAAAATAGGGTTTAAAATAAATAAACTAAGCAAATTTTACCTTAGGCTCTCCAAAAGTATTTCCAATTAATATGTATTAGTTTTTTAAGAAAACGAGTGCAACAGTATATTAAAATTTGAGTTCTATTTCCAGTAATGTGCACATCAAAATGTCTGTACACATAAAAAACAATTATAAAACAAAAAATCATTTATATTTTTTCTACTGGAAAATCCAATCAATTTGAGTCTTTCTTATTGTAATTTTGAGTCATTTTCATGTACAAATTTGATGTACTTTATACAAATAAGTTTCAGTCTTGCGAGGGTTAAAATGTGTCTGTACATAAGAAGAGAAAATCCAATGAAATTTTTAATTGAAGCAAATTCTAGAACAGTCTGAATTAATTTGAAAATGATTGCTATTTGCACAATAAGCCCAATGACTGGGAAAAAACTTTAGTCTAATATCATGGATCAAGGAAATAGTCTTGGTTTCAAAATTATAGATCATTCATGGAAATATGTGACAACATATATTGATAGGAAGGAAATTGTAAGCAAGCCACTTATTTGCAAATGAACGGCCCACACACCACACACCGGCCAGTACAATACTCTGTTTATAGTAGCCACATTATAGTAGCCACATGTGCATCAAAGCAATATCATTTAAATGAGTTTCTTTAATGCTATTAAGCCCATTTTGGTAAGTTGGTTGGTCAGTCAGTTGGTTGGATGGCTGGCCAGTCAGTCGGTTGTTTGGTTGGTCAGTCAGTTGGTTGGATGGCTGGCCAGTCAGTCGGTTGTTTGGTTGTTCAGTCAGTTGGTTGTTTGATTGGTCAGTCAGTTGGTTGGATGGCTGGCCAGTCAGTCGGTTGTTTGGTTGTTCAGTCAGTCGGTTGTTTGGTTGGTCAGTCAGTTGGTTGGTTGGTTGGACAGTCGGTTGGTTGGTTAGTTGGTCAGTAAGTTGGTTGGTTGGTCAGTCGGTTGGTTGGTTGATTGGTTGGTCAGTTAGTTGGTTGGTTGATTCGTTAGTCGGTCAGTCAGTTGGTTGGTTGGTTGGTTGGTCGGTCGGTCGGTCAGTCAGTTGGTTGGTTGGTTGGTCAGTGGGTTGGTTGGTCGGTTGGTTGGCTGGTCAGTCAGTTGCTTGGTTGGTCAGTCAGTTGGTTGGTTGGTTGGACAGTCAGTTGGTTTGTTGGTTGGTTGGTTGGTCAGTTGGTTGATTGGTTGGTTGGTTGGTCAGTCAGTTGGTTGGTTGGTTGGTCAGTCAGTTGGTTGGTTGGTTGGTTGGCTGATCAGTCAGTTGGTTGGTTGGTTGGTTAGTCACTTGGTTGGCTGGTTAGTTGGTTGGATAGTGGGTTGGTCAATTGGTTGGTTGGTCAGTCAATTGGTTTGTTGGTTGGTTGGCTGGTGGGTTGGTTGAATGGATGGCTGGTTGGTTGGTTGGTCAATTGGTTGGCTGCTGGCTAGTTGATTGGTTGGAAAGTTGGTCAGTTGGCTGGCTGATTGGTTGGTTGCAGCTGGTTGGTTGGTTAGGTGGCTGCAGGATGGTACTGGTCGGCTGGTTGGTCAGTCAGTTGGTTGGATGGTTAGTTAGTTGGTCAGTCAGTTAGTTTGATGGTTGGTTGGTCAGTTGGCTGGCTGGATGGTTGGTTGGTTGGCTGTATGAATGGATGGTAATGGTTGGTTTGGTTAGTTGGTTGGTCAGTCAGTTGGACGGTTAGTTGGTCAGATGCTTGGTTGGTAATGGTCTTTTGGTTGGTTGCATTATTACAGCGAGGCCCCATTTCCCAATTTGCTTAATGACCCAAATCACAACAGTAAATAAGACTAGACTCTATCACTTTGTGCACATGCCACTAGGTAATAAACAGTCCAAATTATTGTTACATTGTAAAACAAATGTTTACCAGGAGTATTCAAAGACTTTTTTGTCTAATTTAGTACAAGGGAGCATCACTGCTCAAGCTATTATTAGTAATTTTGTTGAAGTTTGAAAATGATGAAATGCAGAATAACTATTCTAATACTTCAATCCATGGTAAACACTTGTCAATCAACAGTCTTCTGTTATAGTATTACCTTAACATATAATACGTATCATAGTTCAGCTTAAGCGCAAGTTCTTAATCATCCAAGGCTTGCTGCCTATCCTGTCCTCTGTCCACTATCCTCTGTCTGCTGTCCTCTTTCAACTGTCTGCTGTCCCCTGTCCTCTGTCTGCTGTCCTGTCCACTGTCCTCTGTCCACTGTCCTCTGTCTGCTGTCCCCTGTCTGCTGTCCTGTCCTCTGTCCTCTGTCCACTGTCTTCTGCATGCGTCATGTGTCCTTGGTCCTCTGTGCTGAGTCCAGTCTCCTGTTCTCACCTCCATTCTCTACCAACAAGCCTGCAAAACTAACAATTAACAAGGATGGTAAGTATTTTTACCTAGGCCAAACCTTGAAAAGCTGTTTATGTGAATTAAAAAAAAAATCATGGATAGATAGATGGTAGGATGGATAGACTGACCAAAGGACCTATGGACCTGGCCTGACTGACTGACTGACTGACTGACTGACTGAGAGGCAAAAATATTTTGTCAGCATTTTCAATAAGCACCAACAGCCGATTAAAAACATCAGCTACTTTGCTCTGCTTCGCTCAGAGAAGTCAATGACTTTTTACTCTAAATATTTGAAGTAATGCAAGAAAGTTTCTTTCAAACAGTTGGTTACTTTACTTAAACCAGTTGCTCACTTTGAATTTCACTGAAAACCCTGATTGTACTTCTTCAATATGTGACATGAATAATATTGAACCCAGCAACAAACAAATCCATACAGTAAAAACCTACGAGTATGAACCTAATTTTTAAGAACCTGTTAGGTTAAAATTTGCCAGTTAGACACCCTCTACTGTAAGAGCCTCTTTGGCCTAATATTTGGGAACAAGTTCTTATTTTCCAAAATCAATTAAAAATGTTTACTTTTAGGGAAATACAATATACTGCTACCACAAAATAAACCAGGGTGTTTATTTGAGAATGCTTGTGGCAAACAAATATTTGCCAGACTAAATTAATATCCAAGTCTTGCCAATAATGCTTTGTTAGTATCTTTACCATGCCATACTTCTGGAATGCATATCATGATGCAGTTGTCATGCACATGTAATTTTTTTGTGAGCAGAAAGCAGTAAATTATGTATTTTTAGTTCGTATAGTGTGATCGTCCGGGTGAGAGTAGTTCTGACAAGAACTGTTGTTGGTGACTGACGTTTCGACAACCTGTGCGGAAGTCATCTTCAGAGTCAAGTGAAAAGTTGTTGTCAGTCGGTGATGTTATAAGTCTGGTCCGCTGTAACTGATTGGTCAGTTAAGCCGTGATGTTATTGGCTGTAAGACTCATGTTAAGTCCGTCAACAGTAATTGGTCAGTTTCGATCTGTCTATTGTTAGTCAAATTAAGTCGTTCTGTTCGTGGTCTGTTCGTCAGTTTTGTTTATGTCGTTAATTAGTCGTTTGTAAGGTGCCGGTAGTTGTTGACATCTGTTGATAGGCGTTTGTTCTAAGTTTGTGTACCAGCTTTCTAGAGTCAGTCGTTGAAAATAGTTCGTACTGTAGGTTAAACATTCAGCAGAGTCCCAGTCAATTTTGTGATTAGTGAGTCGGTGGTGTTCAGAAATGTGATTGTTTACATCACCATTTCTAGTTGCTCGTTTGTGTTCAGTCAGTCTCGTGTTGAGGTTTCTACCAGTCTCTCCAATGTAGGAGGCTTGGCAGTCGGAGCATTTGATCTTATAAATCGCTCCCTGTCTGTTGTTAGGTTCGTCTCTGTCTTTAACGTTGGTCAGTAAATGTCGTAACGTAGTTATAGGCTTGTGAGCTACACGGATATCGTAAGGTTGTAGAATCCGCGCGATGGTCTCAGAGGTGCCCTTGATGTAGGGTATAGTCGCTGTAGTAACAGATGTAGGGTTCTTGTTGTTTTCTGTAGTTTCAGTAGTTTGGTGAGTGTTTCGTCTAACGAAGTCGGCGTTGTAGTTGTTCTTGTAGAAAACACGGTCAAGGTATTTGTTTTCGTCAGATAAACTGTCTGTTGTGTCACAAAACAGTTGCGCTCGTCTCGTCAAAGTCTTGATAGTCGTAGCTTTACAAGTGAGAAGTCGGGTTGTAGGATGATTCGTCCAGTAATCTGTCGGTATGTGTCGGTTTTCTGTACACTGTCGTACGTAGTTCGTTGTTGTCGTGGCAAACCAGACAGTCTAGAAATTGAAGTTTTCCATCTTCTTCGATCTCTCTGGTAAACTGGATGTCGGCGTGCTGTTCGTTAAAGGTGTTTGTGAAATTCGTCAATTTCCTCTTTGTGTACGGCGGTAAATGTATCCTCAACGTAGCGTAACAGGAGCGGTATCGTTTGTCGGCAAGTTGCAAGGGCGCGTTCCTCGATGTTTTGCATCAAAATTTCTGCGACAACAACGGAAACCGGCGACCCCATGGCTGTTCCGTGCAACTGCTTGTAGTGTTTTCCGTTGTACTGGAAGTAAGTCGATGTAAGGCAGAGGTTCAGTAAGTAATTGTTTACATCATCACTACTCTCACCCGGACGATCACACTATACGAACTACTGATACTCCTGGGTTCAAACCATTTACTATGTTATGTATTTTTATAAGCATAATGTACCTAAATTTTAACAATGCAGTTTTGAGCTTTGTTAAGCTTCTTGATAATTTTTAGTACAATTGTAACTATGGCTAAATAAAATAAATGAAAAAACTCACTACAACTGTCAAATGTGTGTTCTTAATCCTCCGTTTGATTAGTGTATGTCCTTCTCTTGTCAGGAATGCCGGCCCCTTTAAGAAAATAAATGCATAGTATGTTTGATAGTTAATTTAACCATATTTGTTACTTGTGAGTTCCATGCAGGAGTAATAATGTAGCAGCTCTTGTAAGCTTGTAATTCTACTGGTCCGCTAGTGTAGCAGTTGCTATTGTTTTGGGGGCTAGGGGCATTGTTCCTGTTGTTTGTTCTACTGTTCTCTTTTCCCCAGTAGTGTAGCAGCTCTTGTAAGCTTGTAATTCTACTGGTCCTCTAGTGTAGCAGTTGCTATTGTTTTGAGGGCTAGGGGAATTGTTCCTGTTGTTTGTTCTACTGTTCTCTTTTCCCCAGTAGTGTAGCAGCTCTTGTAAGCTTGTAATTCTACTGGTCCTCTAGTGTAGCAGTTGCTATTGTTTTGGGAGCTAGGGGCATTGTTCCTGTTGTTTGTTCTACTGTTCTCTTTTCCCCAGTAGTGTAGCAGCTCTTGTAAGCTTGTAATTCTACTGGTCCTCAAGTGTAGCAGTTGCTATTGTTTGGGGACTAGGGGCATTGTTCCTGTTGTTTGTTCTACTGTTCTCTTTTCCCCAGTAGTGTAGCAGCTCTTGTAAGCTTGTAATTCTACTGGTCCTCTAGTGTAGCAGTTGCTATTGTTTTGGGGGCTAGGGGCATTGTTTCTGTTGTTTGTTCTACTGTTCTCTTTTCCCCAGTAGTGTAGCAGCTCTTGTAAGCTTGTAATTCTACTGGTCCGCTAGTGTAGCAGTTTGCTATTGTTTTGGGGGCTAGGGGCATTGTTCCTGTTGTTTGTTCTACTGTTCTCTTTTCCCCAGTAGTGTAGCAGCTCTTGTAAGCTTGTAATTCTACTGGTCCTCTAGTGTAGCAGTTGCTATTGTTTTGGGGGCTAGGGGCATTGTTCCTGTTGTTTGTTCTACTGTTCTCTTTTCCCCAGTAGTGTAGCATCTCTTGTAAGCTTGTAATTCTACTGGTCCTCTAGTGTAGCAGTTGCTATTGTTTTGGGGGCTAGGGGCATTGTTCCTGTTGTTTGTTCTACTGTTCTCTTTTCCCCAGTAGTGTAGCATCTCTTGTAAGCTTGTAATTCTACTGGTCCTCTAGTGTAGCAGTTGCTATTGTTTTAGGGGCTAGGGGCATTGTTCCTGTTGTTTGTTCTACTGTTCTCTTTTCCCCAGTAGTGTAGCAGCTCTTGTAAGCTTGTAATTCTACTGGTCCGCTAGTGTAGCAGTTTGCTATTGTTTTGGGGGCTAGGGGCATTGTTCCTGTTGTTTGTTCTACTGTTCTCCTTTCCCCAGTAGTGTAACAGCTCTTGTAAACTTGTAATTCTACTGTTCCTCTAGTGTAGCAGTTGCTATTGATTTGGGAGCTAGGGGCATTGTTCCTGTTGTTTGTTCTACTGTTCTCTTTTCCCCAGTAGTGTAGCAGCTCTTGTAAGCTTGTAATTCTACTGGTCCTCTAGTGTAGCAGTTGCTATTGTTTTGGGAGCTAGGGGCATTGTTCCTGTTGTTTGTTCTACTGTTCTCTTTTCCCCAGTAGTGTAGCAGCTCTTGTAAGCTTGTAATTCTACTGGTCCTCTAGTGTAGCAGTTGCTATTGTTTTGGGGGCTAGGGGCATTGTTCCTGTTGTTTGTTCTATTGTTCTCTTTTCTCCAGTAGTGTAACAGCTCTTGTAAGCTTGTAATTCTACTGTTCCTCTAGTGTAGCAGTTGCTATTGTTTTGGGAGCTAGGGGCATTGTTCCTGTTGTTTGTTCTACTGTTCTCTTTTGCCCAGTAGTGTAACAGCTCTTGTAAACTTGTAATTCTACTGTTCCTCTAGTGTAGCAGTTGCTATTGTTTTGGGAGCTAGGGGCATTGTTCCTGTTGTTTGTTCTACTGTTCTCTTTTCCCGAGTAGTGTAGCAGCTCTTGTAAGCTTGTAATTCTACTGGTCCTCTAGTGTAGCAGTTGCTATTGTTTTGGGGGCTAGGGGCATTGTTTCTGTTGTTTGTTCTACTGTTCTCTTTTCCCCAGTAGTGTAGCATCTCTTGTAAGCGTGTAATTCTACTGGTCCTCTAGTGTAGCAGTTGCTATTGTTTTGGGGACTAGGGGCATTGTTCCTGTTGTTTGGTCTACTATTCTCTTTTCCCCAGTAGTGTAGCAGCTCTTGTAAGCTTGTACTTCTACTGGTCCTCTGGTGTAGCAGTTGCTATTGTTTTGGGGGCTAGTGGCATTGTTCCTGTTATTTGTTCTATTGTTCTCTTTTCTCCACTAGTGTAGCAGCTCTTGTAAGCTTGTAATTCTACTGGTACTCTAGTGTAGCAGTTGCTATTGTTTTGGAGGCTAGGGGTATTGCTCCTGTTGTTTGTTCTATTGTTCTCTTTTCTCCAGTAGTGTAGCAGGTCTCATAAGCTTGTAATTCTACTGGTCCTCTAGTGTAGCAGCTACTATTGTTTTGGGGGCTAGGGGCATTGTTCCTGTTGTTTGTTCTACTGTTCTCTTTTCCCCAGTAGTGTAGCAGCTCTTGTAAGCTTGTAATTCTACTGGTCCTCTAGTGTAGCAGCTACTATTGTTTTGGGGGCTAGGTGCATTGTTCCTGTTGTTTGTTCTACTGTTCTCTTTGCCCCAGTAGTGTAGCAGCTCTTGTAAGCTTGTAATTCTACTGGTCCTCTAGTGTAGCAGTTGCTATTGTTTTGGGGGCTAGGGGCATTGTTCCTGTTGTTTGTTCTACTGTTCTCTTTTCCCCAGTAGTGTAGCAGCTCTTGTAAGCTTGTAATTCTACTGGTCCTCTAGTGTGGGCAGCTACTATTGTTTTGGGGGCTAGCGGCATTGTTCCTGTTGTTTGTTCTACTGTTCTCTTTTCCCCAGTAGTGTAGCAGCTCTTGTAAGCTTGTACTTCTACTGGTCCTCTGGTGTAGCAGTTGCTATTGTTTTGGGGACTAGGGGCATTACCCGTGTTGTTTGTTCTATTGTTCTCTTTTCTTCAGTAGTGTAGCAGTTCTCATAAGCTTGTGATTCTACTGGTCCTCTAGTGTAGCAGTTGCTATTGTTTTGGGGGCTAGGGGCATTGTTCCTGTTGTTTGTTCTATTGTTCTCTTTTCTCCAGTAGTGTAGCAGCTTTTGCAAGGTTGTAATTCTACTGGTCCTCTAGTGTAGCAGTTGCTATTGTTTTGGGGGCTACAGGCATTGCTCCTGTTGTTTGTTTTATTGTTCTCTTTTCTCCAGTAGTGTAGCAGCTTTCATAAGCTTGTAATTCTACTGGTCCTCTAGTGTAGCAGTTGCTATTGTTTTGGGGGCTAGGGACATTGTTCCTGTTGTTTGTTCTATTGTTCTCTTTTCTCCAGTAGTGTAGCAGCTTTTGCAAGGTTGTAATTCTACTGGTCCTCTAGTGTAGCAGTTGCTATTGTTTTGGGGGCTACAGGCATTGCTCCTGTTGTTTGTTCTATTGTTCTCTTTTCTCCAGTAGTGTAGCAGCTTTCATAAGCTTGTAATTCTACTGGTCCTCTAGTGTAGCAGTTGTTATTGTTTTGTGGGCTAGGGGCATTGTTCATGTTGTTTGTTCTATTGTTCTCTTTTCTCCAGTAGTGTAGCAGCTTTTGCAAGGTTGTAATTCTACTGGTCCTCTAGTGTAGCAGTTGCTATTGTTTTGTGGGCTAGGGGCATTGTTCCTGTTGTTTGTTCTATTGTTCTCTTTTCTCCAGTAGTGTAGCAGCTCTCGTAAGCTTGTAATTCTACTTGTCCTCTAGTGTAGCAGTTGCTATTGTTTTGGGGGCTAGGGGCATTGTTCCTGTTGTTTGTTCTATTGTTCTCTTTTCTCCAGTAGTGTAGCAGCTTTTGCAAGGTTGTAATTCTACTGGTCCTCTAGTGTAGCAGTTGCTATTGTTTTGTGGGCTAGGGGCATTGTTCCTGTTGGTTGTTCTATTGTTCTCTTTTCTCCAGTAGTGTAGCAGCTCTTGTAAGCTTGTAATTCTACTGGTGCTCTAGTGTAGCAGTTGCTATTGTTTTGGGGGCTAGGGGCATTGTTCCTGTTGTTTGTTCTATTGTTCTCTTTTCTCCAGTAGTGTAGCAGCTCTTGTAAGCTTGTAATTCTACTGGTGCTCTAGTGTAGCAGTTGCTATTGTTTTGGGGGCTAGGAGCATTGTTCCTGTTGTTTGTTTTGTTCTCTTGAAGGCTAGTGAGCTATACATGCAAGACCTTGTGAGAGCTCCCACCTACATCTTTAGGAGTGGCCCAATAAAATAGCCTCTGGATTGGCCTTTGTCAGTCTGGGAATATTAGTGCCAGTTGATGATGAAATCCTGCCTCCAACACAGGACTGAGCATGCAATGTTCATCCCAGAAGTTGCTAAGCAACATAATGTATTAATTAGTTTGTGCAATTGCTATCGGAAAACTCGTAAGGGCTTGCACTAGTTTTTGATTGGATGAAATAATCCGGAGACTCTTCTAGTGCTGCAAAGAAGATCAGCACTATTCCCTGACTGTTGTGGAATGTCATTGCATGGACCTGTCATTTTACCTTAGACTCACGGTGCCTCCCCTAGCCAGCTTTGAGTCAGGACCAGTTGGACAGCCTCAGAATTGAGGAGGGGGATCTGTATTTCTAACAAATTTGTATTAAATAAATAGTACAATATAATACTGATTCTTATTTTACAATATATGACTAGCTTCTGCAAGGGGCCTGTAAGGCATCATTCAAAAATGGAAACAATCACTCACCATAACTTCAACTCTTCTGCCTCTTATCGACATTCCATCTGGTTCCAGCAACTGCACCTCATTTGGTCACATCTGTCCTAAGTGCATTTTGGTTTGTCAATGTCTTGGGACTGTTCTCTTTCAGATTCTTCAAGATAAAAAAGAAATTATTTAATTGCATATGATGTACAACACACATACATACATGTATGTCATGAACATGGGAGGCAAGAAGGCCTTTACTAAAACCCCAGTTGCAGCAGTCAACTCAATGGTAGTACACTGAATGTGAATAAACTATAGTTATTTTTATGTGTCATTTCAAGCATAAAATTTTTGTTGACTGGAATCAAAACAAAAATCCATCTCTAACAAGAATGTGTCAAGGCTTAGGACACATGTTATCCCACCAGGAAATAACATGCTAAATCCGAATATCAAAATCCAATTTGTGGAAAAATACAGCCAACACAAAATGATGGCGACAAATAAAAAATTTCAAATGTCCTAAGTATGAAAGAAATACAGACTGATCGCAGCAGTACAAGTGGGCCAACTAGTGTAGGAAAAAAGTATGCGGCCTACAAACTCTGCAGTCTGGCACATTTCATGGGCAGACTTTTGCAACCAACCAACTTTTGAGCAGTATTGTGCAATCAGGGTTGTGGGTATGGGGCAAGGTTGCACTGTTGCTGAAAATTTTTTCAGCCCCCTATTTTCTGATTTTTTTGGATCAGCCCCTGCATTTTGGTGAGACCAAATTTAAGCCCATTTTAATCAGCCAGCATTTTTGTAGACCATTGTTTATCCACACTAATACAGCAATTGTGTAAACATTCAGAAGTGAGCAATTAAACATCTGTTCCATATGATACAATGATTTTGTGACCTATTGGGCTATGTCATTGAAATGGTGAGCACTGACGGTCCAATGATATAATATCATTGGACCGTCAGTGCTCACCAATTTGGTGGTATTCACTGTCACGCAATAAAAAAAAATAAAATAGAAACCATTCAACGACAGAAGCTATGAAATTCAGATATTAATAGAAGATAAATTGATTTAAACAATTTTTCCAAATCTCAGGTCTGTGCGGTGCACCGTTTGTGAGTTATTCGCCGAAACTTTCTACGCAAATTTATAAAGCTCAGTATGGAGACGCCATATTTGTGTCCTTCCGAGGGACACAAACATGACCGCCGTGATGTCTGAGAAACCATCTGGAACTTAATTTTGCTATTAATAGCGACTACCTTTGGCTCATGATCTATTATACTTTTACATAAACAGCACTTAGTACATTGGGAATGTTCAACCTGCAAAACTGGAAAGGAAAGGCCTTCTTTGAATCAAAACAACTTTGTCACGGCACACAGCTTGATATCACATTTGGTGGAGAACTCAAATATTCAAAATGCTCTGTTTTTAAAACGAAGGGCACAACCAAGCTGGAAATTTGCAAAAAGATATTTTTTAGTTTATCTTACACCTAGTGGCATCGAAAGTTTAGCAGGCCTATTGAATTTTGATTTCAGAATTTTATGACGTAACATGAAAACCAAGAATACAAGGTAATGTTATGATAGTTGTAGCTTGTTACATCACCCAGTGTCGCCTTGCTCCCAGACACCTCTCACCCTTTGCGCTTAAGTCACTAGTCACTTACATTTTTTGTTTGCCTTGTTTATTGCAGCTAAAATGCAAAGGGCTGTCTGGTGAGCAGTCTTCTTTGATCTTCCTAGATTTCTAATCTAGGAAGATCAAAGAAAACTCTGCTGGCAGGGTAGCAAAGCGCCAGACAATGTGTAAAATGTGACATTGGCTAGTCAGCTTTATACACCCAATATGCAATAAAAAAATACATTATGGACATCAGGCTTAGAGAAGGAAGCCCTTGCAGAATTTTCATTTTCAGCATATTTTTCCATCCCCACTTCACCATAAATAATAATCCGTCCCTTATTCAAAACAACGGCGCACGTGTTCAATGTAACAGTTTGAATTTCCCGCTGTATAAATTAAGATAAAATTTAACAAAGTTATATGCCTCCTTTGACAATAGCAAGAAAAGAAATATCAGTTGAAATAAAAACTAATTTTCTCATGCAGTAGTTTCTGAACTAAATCTTACCTCCAGTTGCAGTGTTGTATATTTAGAAATTTCCAGGCAGTTGTCTGTGAGCGACATAAAAACGTGGTCTCCATTTCAGTGTTTTTCGGCCGCTGTAGCCATTGTCCTTCCACTCAAATGTAACCAAGCGAGGAAATATATGTTCCCAAAGGCAACAGGTACCATAGATGAGGTAGTTATCGTAGCTTTGAGGTCAAAATAAGATTTGAATTCCCTCAAAACCGCAAGCTTCCGCCGCCATGTTGGATTCTCTCTCGTTCCCAGTTTCTTTGGCGTCAAGGATCACGAACAACGCGACATGGACTACATGTATTTACCATCTCGAGTCAGGCCTCGTGCTTTATTACTCTTTCCAGGTACGTCAGGTGCAATGGAATCCCGATTTCTAAGACTTCCATGCAAGGCAAACGAAAATTGGTTTGCAAAATCTGGTGTAAAATTGGAGTGTTCGACTTTCGTTACAGCAAGTCGGGAAAAAACCCGGGATATACAATGGTTTAGTTTGTCTGTAACGCATGCTAGTCGGGAGAAGGCCTTCACCCGCCCTTCGAGAAATCGGGGTTTTTCTGCACTTCATTACGGTCTGTTTGGTAATCTCCTCACGATAAGGCTTGGAGTATCTTTTTCCCTCTCCTTCCTACTCGTTGCGTGGGATCACTCTGATCGGTAAAGTCGTTTCTGTTCTGTGCCAAGTAACTTTGGCGCACGAAGGAGGAAACGCAAGGGGAATGCACTTGAACACGTGACCGAAGGCGGTGAATAAAGGAGGGAACACATGGCGAGATTAGAGGGTGGAAGGAGAGCGGGGGGGGGGGGGTGTATAGATCACGTTTCACGGAAAATAAAACAGCCCATTTACAATTCGCGAAAAATATGACTTTGGCATTTCACACTTTACGTTCACGGAGAATAAAAAAAGAACGCTTTATAAAATAACGGTTCAGGGCGACTATGGAAATCACGATTCAGGAGGAAAAAAATTGCCATTTCACGTTTAACGGGAAATAAAAAGGGAGCCAACCTCAGCCTATGGGGAAACACAATGATGGTGAGAGTTTGTTTCCCAGAGTTTGGAGATGGCTATCTGCCAGCCAAGATTGGGCGTTGGCCTGGCCAATTTTATGTGAAGGACCACGTTGGGTGTCGACCTTGGAAAGAGCGAGAGAACGCATGAAAAACGCACTGTCAACGTCTGGAGAAAAGTATATATGCAGGAGAACACACTAAAGAATGCACAAGGTAACGGACGAAAATCCCATGGTGGAACTTGCAGGGAATTGAAAGGGGACAAGGAGGGAACAAGGAGGGAACAAGGAACTCATGGGGAACGCACGGTGTTGGGTGCCATCAAGGAAACGTCAGATTACGGAACAGACAAACGCACTGGGAACGCACAGGAAAGACGTCGAAAAGGCACAGGATTCCCAAGGGGAAGGAAAACAAATGTAGCTGAAATGATGATATACTGGTGGAACCCGCAGAGCAGAAGTATTTGGTTAGGCACCGGGAAAACTAGAGAAAAGTTACCGCAGAGAGAACACGGGTCAATACACCTGACTGAAGAATCGTTAGCCCATGAAAAGCATAAGAATATTACTAAACTTATCAATGCTGTCTGCCCAGAAAACTATCTGGTCATATCGTTCATGGATTATTCTTTTCATGTGGTCAACGTTTCTTCAATTTGGTGTATACCAGGAAAGAGGAAAAGCATCCAGTGAGGCACAGGGGCCCCTGAATGCACCGAACGCTACAGACCGATTTTTTCCCTTTTTAGAGGCCCAAGTAATTTCGCGTGCCCCATTTGTTCAATTTGTGATCCGTAACTTAAATTGTGGACAGCAGATTAAACAATCTTAGCGCGCAAAATTAAGGTAACTTCATTTGACGAGGATTTGTGCTTTTACAGTTTCGGTGACATATTCAATTGGAAACATAACTCAATACCAAGAGAGAGAACTGAAAAGTCAGCATAAATAAATTTTTAATTTAATGCCATAAAAGGTCCACTGCAACTTTCTTATAGAACATCACTTCTTGTTAATGATTCAATAGCAAACGGACTCGTACGATGAAGAGTTTCCCGTTTTATTGACCGTGAGAAAATTTGGAAGAGCGCTCTTGTTTTCTCTCACCCCGGTTTTCGTCAAGCCAAAATGCGGGAAACTTAAACAAAGTGCGCGAACTTTAACTACGCGCGTTATGGGCTCAGAATTAGAAGTCCAGTCTCTGCTCATGAAGTTCTTCGATGTACAAATGTTTATTCCTTTTCTTTAACTGATGCTGTCACAACACCGCTTTCTATTTCAGCATTTAATTCTTTCACCACTGTCACGTGATCGAATTTCTCCGGGAATTCTGAGATCGCTTTCTGAAGCGTAGTACATCTGAACTTGATAGACCAACCACTGCGCATCCAACACGCTCTGTAAAGAAGATAACATTATAATCACGCTAAAGTAAAAAACGACACATACACAAAGAGAAAAACATTCTACCAATGGCTAACATATTGCTAAAAAAAGCAAATTTTCAGGCAACAACGAGCCGCCGTTTTGGAAATCGTCGCAGAGAAGATCCTGGGGACGAGGGTGTAATTATTGTCGTTAGTTTTCATTATGGTAATGTTAAGTACCACGCATCATGAACGAAGACAGCAAGAAAATATAATTGAAACAATTCAAAATGATAATCCTCACTTGATAATGAAGAAGAGATGTGAAGTAGCACTTATGATCTTTAAATTCTGCAGACATGAATTCATATCCCTGTTCTCTTAGAAGAGAGTAGATGAACTCAAAAAAAAAAATAGTCAGGCATTTAACAAAGAAATAATGCAAGGAAGCCCAGAAAAGGCGTCTTTCGTGTCTAGAGTCTTATCTAAATGTTGTTAAACAATAAAAGTAGAACAGCTGCAAATAGTGTTTTCACGGTTTCTGGTGTCATCTTGGTTGTGGGGCAAACGCAGCAAAAATAACAGTGAATGTATGGTGTTCTGTACTAAACAATTACAATACAAACCCGAGTTTTCTTTTTTTGAGCGAACAGTCAACGTGACGCAGATGATTTGACTTTCACGCCTCGCTGACTATCTGATCGCTCATAAAGGATTGCATTCCACAACCCATAATTGCATTTTTAAGTGAAATATTGCAAATAATTTCCCTTTAAAGAGCAACAATCGTACGAACGTGTTCTATCAATGAATAGAAAACAGTAGGAGAGCCAATCAGATTCGCGGATTTCCAATGCTACACGAGTAAGTTCTATTCAAGTGAAGGAGACATCGATAGCTGAAGTAACCTTCTAGGGGGGTGGGGGAGGAACCCGTGTTGCAGATGTCGCATACTTCTGCATGAGAACTGAGGCCGCCTGACCAAGGGCTGTAAATGTTGCTGTCGTTTTTCGCAGTGTAGGTAAATGCCGCCGAATCTGCAAGTTTTCCCAGCATGCTTCTACATTCTCTAAACTAACGGAAGGATGGTTATGATTGTCTTTCTTTTCCATTGTAAGTTCATTTTTACCGCATCTTAGTAGCTTGTGTCAAGGTTTAGTCATCGAGGATGTAATCATCATTGGTGCTTATTCTTTTACAAGAAACTATTTTGTCAAAGGGCCGTACTGAGCAGCGGTTTCATCAGGCTAGGCAAAAATTAACTGACAGCGGCGAACCCGTGCGCTGTTAGGGGGTGGCGACTCAACCCGGATAGCGTATGGTAACTAGAAAATCCTGGGTCTCTGAAATAAGATCCAGTTAGATCTTTCTTCGAGCAACACAGCCAAAGATGATACGCTTCCCGCTAAAGCGGGGGTTGCGTGAAGCACTTCAAGTATTCCCACCCCTATGAGTCCTAACTAAACCAACAGGAAGTCAAGTTAAATATAAAGTATGAATACATTTAATGCTTCAGCGTTCCCTTAAAGCGAGTTTGGATCAAGTGACTTTATAACTGCGAACATTTGATAGTTGATAAATACTCAAGTAATTTGAAATTACAAAACGTAAAACAAACCCAAAGTTCGGTAACTTGAAACTACATCATTTCATTTACGTGTTTACCAAACGGTGCACAGCTTTAAAAGTGCATCGCAACCCATCAAAGGAACCAGACAATTAAGAAACACGAATCGCCCGAGGTGTTTTTCAATCCAGTGATCAAACCAATAGGAAGCTAAACTGGCTGCTTAAGTTTGATGTTATCTTGAACGACTAGTAAAAGCAATTTTAATTGCTAAATACTTCAAGTGTTTTCACACAGTATGAGAGGTTTGTTTTTCTTTCAAAAGAAGAGAATGTGCATTCCATTTAGATTCACCTATCCCAGTTTTTAATACTATTCATATGTTCGACAGATAAATAACAATTCTTTGTGTTTATTCACTCAGATAAGTATTTGTTTAGGGCTCGCGGGAGCTAGTTTCGAAAATTGTCCCATATATGTAAAATTTATTCCTCTAGTCTGGAGTGGCGGCACCAGACCAGGCCAACTATTAATTAAATTATTTTAGACACTTCATAATCAACAAGTCATGCAATTCCTTTGTTATCTATTGTTATGTTTCAGACTTCAATGTTCCTAACCGAGGTTGAATCCGGAGGGGGGAGTACTCCCTTAAAAGGACTTGACGGGAACGTGTTAACGGGGCGTGCAGCCCGACGGGGTATGGTTTTTAGGATTTTTTTGTCTTGAACGGGGTATCTATTTTACCCCTTTTCATCTTAAACGGGGTATCTTTACATGAACCAATGTCTTAAACAGGATTAGCATATATGTTTATTTATAGGACCTTGGCCACAAGCTGAATTTTTACAAGTTCTTCAATAGTGTTGGCTTCCGTTGACTTCGGCATTGATATCAAGCTTAATTCACGTTTGATTACGCTAAACAGTCTTAGATGGGTATCAAAAAACGGCATTCTGTCTTAAACAGGGAAGGTAGTCAGAGATTCGTGTCTTAAACAGGGTCAGGGTGTGGGTGACCGGGCCGCACCTCCTCATCCTACATTCAGTCATATACCTTCCACCCGTTCCCCGGAGGTTGAATCATGCCACTCAATGGGTGTTTCCACAAAGCGCATATTTAATAGCTAGTAGCAGTGAACCGTTACTTTGAAATTGCAAAATTACTGAGTGAGCCAAAAGTTTGGTACCGCTTTCCTGATGTTACGTAGCGGTACGACCTAGCAACTCTTCAAGCATTTTGGTCCAGTAATCTGATCTAAAACGTTACCTAAAAATTTGATCCGTACGTCACGATATATCGTGACCACAATTCTCGGAATACTTGGCGCTTTATTTAGGTACTCTCAGAAGTTTACAATATGTCATAACATGTCAAAAACCACTTCGTGATTGGTCGATATTATCTGGCTAAAAATTTCCATTTTCAATCAGGTCAAAATTCTTGGAGGGGTTCACAACTCCAAACCCTTCGTCGTTTTCCGCCTTTAATCATGGATATACAAACCTTGCTAAACAATCTTCATGAAGAGGTATCCTGTTCTGTGTGCATGAACACATTCACTGATCCAAAACAGCTGCCATGTTTACACAGTTTTTGTCTTCACTGCTTAAACGGGATATTACGAACAAGTGGCCGTCAGGATGTGATCTGCTGCCCGGAATGCAGAAGGGAAAGTAGAGTCCCCACAAGTGGAAATCTTAACGACCTGCCGACCAACTTTCGCATCAACAGTTTGCTAGATGTCCTGGCGATCAAAGAGTGCAGTACAACGGGGGTGAAATGTAAAAATTGCGACAAAAGAAGCGCACAGAGTTTGTACTGCTTCCAGTGTTGCGGGTTCTGGTGTGACGATTGTATTACTGCCCACAACATGATACGGGAGAATAAAGAACACCGTGTGTTGGCGCTTAAAGACTTTCAAGACGAAGACTATGAGAATGTTTTAAAGCGACCAGCATTTTGCCAAAAGAAGCACCATGAAAAAGAAGAGCTGAAGTTCTTTTGCAAAATTTGTGAAATTGCCATTTGCAACGCTTGTGCTTTGACAGACCACGAAGGTCACGCCAAGATGCTTTTGGAAGAAGCTGCAAATGAACGCAAGTTACAAGTGAAATCTGTGATTGAATCGCAAAAGCAAAAAGTGCAACAGAAGAAAAAGAAAATCACCAAACTTGATGAAACCAGTACTCAAATTCAAGAAAAACTCGCTATCGTGAAACGGGACGCGCAGAAGTTTGCTGACAAGATGATCGGTGTCATCGAAGCGAAGAAACAGGAAACATTTAATAATGCAGAACGTCAGGCAGCAGAGTCACTCGAGCGTCTTGTAATACAAAAGAGCGAGATTGAACACCAAGTGAACTCGACCGAGACAGTAATTGAACAAACTGAAACACTTTTAAAACGAAGCACAAGCGCCGAGATTGTTCAATTGAACAACTCGTTAAACACGATCTTTCCGGATGGAGTCAGTGATGAAACAGAACAAGTCGACTGTGACCTTGAAGTTACTCGTCAATTCATTTTCGCAGAAAATGAAACATTAATGGACAAAGCAAACACTGAAGGAATCGGCGAGTTTAAAACATTCCTCAGCAAGACTTGCACGCATAAATCAAGTGCCGACGGAAAAGGAATCACTGAAGCAGTGGTTGGAATTGAAGCACAAATTCTCTTAACAACAAGAAATGTCGAGGGAGAACAACATTACGAAGAGCGCGATTGTGTCACAATGCAGATCAGGAATCGTCAAGGCCATGACTGTGCTACGAAAGCTCGAGTCCAAGACAACAAAAATGGAACCTTCAACATCAGCTATTTTGCAAAAGAGACTGGAAAATGCGACGCATCAGTGAAGGTAAATGGTGAACATGTGTATGGCAGTCCATTTACCGTTGAAGTCAAACCCAGACAGTTTAGACTCGTGTTATCGTTTGGTCAACTTGGGTCGGCTGCTGGAATGTTTAACGGGCCTTGGGGAGTGGCAGTGAATGAACGTAATGAAATTGCAGTGACTGATAGTGAAAACAATAGAATTCAGGTGTTCAGTAGTGATGGAACTGTGTTAAGATCGTTTGGTACAAAGGGTGATAAACAGGGAAAATTTAAATTCCCTTTCGGGATAGCCGTTGATAAGAATGGAAATATTATAGTGGCTGACTGTCGTAACCACCGTGTTCAATGCTTCAGTGAGCAGGGTGGGCACCTAAACACATTTAGCAAGAAGGGAAGTCTTGATCACCAGCTGAACAATCCTGTAGGTTTATCCTTAGACAGTGACGGGAATGTTATTGTCGCTGATGCACACAATAAACTAATAAAGATATTTCACCCTAATGGTCAGTTTTTGCGTAAAATTGGCGTAGAGGGTTCTTTCACCTTCCCCTTTCACTGTATCCAATATGACAAATATCTTATAGTGTCAGACCGTCATGAACATTGTATTAAGGTTTGTGACAGGGATGGAAATTTTCTGTACAAATTTGGAAAGAAGGGGGAGGGTGACGGGGAGTTCAATGAACCTCGTTGCTTGTCAGTTACTAAAGCAGGACGCCTGATGGTCTGTGATAGAGGGAATCACAGAGTTCAGGTGTTTGAACTGAGTGGAAAGTTTATAACAAAGTTTGGAACAAAAGGGAGCGGGATAGGAGAGTTTATTGGTCCAGTCTCTACAGCAGTTCTTAGTGATGGTAGGATAGTTGTAAGTGATTACCTTAACGATCGTATTCAGATTTTTGAGTAGATATGACATCCACCTTCTGTACGTAATATGAATCTTGAATTTACTTACAGTTAGTGAAAAGATAACCAGAAATATTTGTCAGCATTTTTAAGGCCTTGCAGGAGACATTAGCCTTAATAGGTTATCTTTAAGAAAGTCTCCATGGAGAAAGTAAAATGACAGCAACATGTTTGTTAGCTGTCATTATGAGGGTTAAGGGGCGTTTGCAGTAAAAACTTTGGAAAATTTGTAAGCTAACCATATACAGACCCCCTCCTAACAGTAGCCTGAGATAATACAAATATTACATTCCGTGATTTTATTATATAGTTTAAATTTATTTTGAGCATTTTGGAGTTATAAAAACTAAGATGGTGTTGAATTTAAGTGCGAGATAGTTCCTGTTAGCCACTATTACTTAAAATTAATTTACACTGCATGTCACTGAAATATGTCAACTGAGAAACTTGTAAACTGAACTGATTGAATGATATCTGTAACAAAACTACTTTAAATAATTCACAATAGTCTCTATATTCAGTTTTACTAAGCAGGCAATGTACTTTTGAATTGGCTGTAAATAAACACTGGTTTATATTTAGTTCTGTGATGTAAGTAAATTTTTTTTGAATAAATGAATTCATTAATGGCAATTCGATTTGCTGCAATATATTCCATTCTTGCATAAAAACAAAAAACTGGGCGAACAACATTTATCCCACTTTCTCTTCTGCCAGCAGTATTTTTGTGCATATCAAGTGCACTAAAATCTCATGCCTCTCTTTTTATTTTATGAGGGTTGAAAAAAGCTAGTGACGAGCTAAATAATGAGGAAACGCTGTGCGTGACATTTGACAATTGACCAATTGCAGTTGAAATTATGCAAATTTTGGCCAAATCCCACAAGCTTGTCATGTGAAGCCAGACAACAATCAACATTCCAGATTCGCCATTTGAACTTTGAAATATTCACCTCAGAAATGGAATATCAAAGCAAAGAATGAAATCAAGTTGCCATTAATGAATCATTCTTTCACCCTTGATAGGACTCTGAGTTCGAGACTGGGCCTGGGAAGGGGGGTCCTTGCAGAAAGTTTAATTTTTCGATATATTTTCCTCTCCCTGCTTGTCAAGAATCTGATCCAGAAATAATGACCAGCCGCTTTTAATATTCAAGACAACGGCGCACGTGCGGAATGTAAAGAATTTGAATTTACCGCTGAATAAATTTTATAAACACGCAAAATTTAACAAAGTTTTCTTCCTACTTAGTAATAGTCGATCACAAGAAAAAAAATTAAAATAAAAACCAATTTTCACATTCAGTAGTTTTTGAACTTACCTTCAGAAGTGGTGAATTGCATGTTTAGAAATTTCCAGGCTCGGCTCAGTCGGCTGTTGTCCGTGGGCGAATTAACCGTGGTCTCCATTCTATTGTTCTGCGACCACTGTAGCCATTCTCTTCCAACCAAATACAACCAAACGAGCTAAATATGTTTTTAAAGGCAAGTGATACCATAGATGGCGTCTTAATCGTAGCTTTGAGGTCAAAATAACTTCGTAATTCCCGCAAAACCGCAACCCACCACCGCCATGTTGAATTATCTTTCGTCCCCAGTTTCTTTCGCGTCAAGCAACACGAATACGGTAACACTTCACGGAAAATTTCTCGGGTAACACCTTTTTTTTAGGGATCAAGTTGTCTCGCGTCAGCCCATGTGTTTTATTTCTCGTGAGGTACAGTGGAATTCCGATTTCTAAAACCCCCACGGTAAACGAAAATTAGTTTGAAAAATCGGGTGTAAAATTGCAGTATTCGAAATAAAATTTTGGATACACCTTGAATCTCTTCCAGAAAACAGTATTGCCAAACAATGCTTAATCATTTCCAATCAATTGGCAAATGAAACAAAATCTTCTTTCATGTTAACGGTTAATGAAATTATTCATAATTATATAGACGTTCAAAAACAATCGCATAACAAAACAATCCAAAATAATATTATGCCCACAATTAAAAATAATTTACAAAAAATAAAATCTCAAGTCTCAAAACATTTAAAAAGACACCAACTGGAGTTATTTCATGATTGACACATTTTCTTTTGTTATTCAACAACCTTTATTTAACTTACAACCCTGTTGAATATTAACTAACTGAAAGTCCGGGGAGGGCTTGATAATGTAGCAGGGAAGAGCGGGGCTGATGAATGAATTTATGAATATTAATGAGGGATTTATCTGTATAAATCCCTCGTTTGAGGGATTTATCTGTATAAGTCCCTCGTTTCAGGGATTTATACAGATAAATGCGAGGGCTTTTATCTACATAATTTATAAAACCTCTCATTAGCATTCTAATATTCTAGGTTCCGATTGATCTATTCCTGACAAAATAAAACTCTCTGGACAAATTAAACACTGCAATTCCAACATAAAAATTTTACTGCAACCTGATACGAAATACTTTAAGCTATATAGCAGTGGCAGCCCAAATTTTTTTAGTTTACTTTCCCTAAAAAGTTGAAGTCTTTGAAATAAAGGACGAAGGATAATCCGAATAAGTTCATTGTGCCACAATAATTTTGACAACAAATGATGATCTTTGAAAAATAAACTGTTATATTTCGGTATAAGCTATACTTAGTCTGATGATGGTATAGCTTATACCGAAATACAACAGTTTATTTTTCAAAGATCATCATTTGTTGTCAAAATTATTGTGGCACAATGAACTTATTCGGATTATCCTTCGTCCTTTATGTACTTAAACTATCATCAGGTACTGGGTCTTTGAAATAACAAAGCCTTCTTCCATTTCTAAATTCATTTTGGAAATATAAAATTCATGTCAATGGAATCATAAAAGATTAGCTAAGTTCGGTTGAATTTCCGTCATGCCGTTCTCAAATTTAATTGTCGCTGCACACTGCCTCTGTTAAAAATCCCTTCCTCTTGAGTTCAACAACAACGTGTATCTCATTCTTGAAAAATTGAGAATCCTAAACGTTTCCTTACAACTTATCTGGTGTTCCGAGCAGCCCATGTTCCTGTCCTTGGTTCAACTCTTCATAATTTTTTTTAGCCGTTCCTGTCGAGGTTTCAATTTCTTCGTACGTTTACTACTACCATTAGACGCTGTACAAAACACGCTAAACCGCACCTTGCGAACAACACACAGTGCAAAACAAACCATCAAAACAAGCTTGTGTTATTCAAATAAGGTTGCAATCACAATAAATCGCGAAATCCGTGGAAATGCACGATCGGGCTATTCTGCGAAAACCACACAATGGCAACAATAAAAAAAAACAAAGACTACATTGTTTACGCTCGGAGCCGATGTACTACTAATTAGACGGCTTTTGTCCTCTTGGAAACGGGCTTTATATAATGATCCCTCATGAATAATATCATAAAATAAGTCAGATAAATACCTCGAACGTCGGTATTAATCCATATACATCCCTCGGGCCTACGGCCCTCGGGATGTACATGGATTAATACCTCCGTTCTCGGTATTTATCTCTTACTTAATCCGCTCTAATAAAAAGTTACGTTTCTACTCTATATTTAAAACAGATATAAGCAAATCTGATTATTTAGAACAAATAAAGAACCTAAAGCATAGACGAGCTGTCGCTAAACTACGGTCAGGCAATCACAGTCTTAGAATCGAGTCTGGACGTCACTGTGTACCTAAATTACCGGAATCTCTTAGGATTTGTCAACACTGCCGCTCTAACCAAATTGAGAACGAGAACCATTTCTTATTCCATTGTGATCGTTATAACACTATTAGACAACAAATAACAAATGACATTGTACTTAAATATCCGTCATTTGATCTTTTGACGATACTGATAAAACTATATTCCTATTTAATAATGTTGATTCCTTCATTTGTAAGAAACTAGGTTATTTTGAATACGAAGCATTACATATAAGAGAAACTTGTAATCTTATCTAGTCCAATGTGATTAGTATTATTGTAATTTTACATATTTGTTATTAGAGTAATTTCGTATATTGTTATTTTAGGTAATACCATCTGTATATGGGAATACCAATAAATTTGTTGTTATTGACTGTAGTTGGAGCTAGTTATCGCGAACTTTGAGAAATCTTTTCTTCTCTATGCTCATTTCACAAAGCTATGTTGAGCGGTGTTTGGTAAATGTTTTGGTGATTTTTGGGGATGTTTGGAAAGAGATAGTTTTTCCCAAAGGATTAGTAAAATTTGGAGAAATTATCAAGGATCAATTATCAAGGATCAAGTTCCCGGCTATTTTGTGAAGGAGATGCTTTTTTCAACTCGAAATGCACCACACGCTTATATGATTTTTTTAATTTTTTTTTCTTTTTTTGATTCGGTGAATTTTTAAAAAAAAAATTTTTTAAAAATTGACCCCGACCCCGACCCCGACCCCGACCCCGACCCCGACCCCGACCCCGACCCCGACCCCGACCCCGACCCCGACCCCGACCCCGACCCCGACCCCGACCCCGACCCCGACCCCGACCCCGACCCCGACCCCGACCCCGACCCCGACCCCGACCCCGACCCCGACCCCGACCCCGACCCCGACCCCGACCCCGACCCCGACCCCGACCCCGACCCCGACCCCGACCCCGACCCCGACCCCGACCCCGACCCCGACCCCGACCCCGACCCCGACCCCGACCCCGAGTCGGCGTTTTACCGACACCCCAAAATCGGGTGTACCCCCACCTTACTGTGAAACTCAGAAAACCGTGAACACCAGAAATATGAATGGAATGTTATTGTGTTGCAAGGAAAAAGCCAATCAGGCGTGAGAAAACTAAACCGCAAACAGCAACGGTTATTAGTTTGTGGTTTTGAGGTTTGCTTGCGTGTCCTGAACTTTATTTTGATTGGGCACTAGACAATCAACATTCCTGAAATATTTCAGGTGTCCACGGTTTTCTGAGTTTGATAGTAATCTCCTCACGATAAAGCTTGGAGTATCGGTCGCCCTCTCCTCCGTACTCGTTGCGTGAGATCAGTCTGATCTGTTTTTACATGCAACAGTCTGATTTGATGAGCGCCTCTGATAAAATGTTAATAAAAGATGATGTTAATTAGTTCTGCGTGGGGGAGCAAACGCAAGGGAAACGCACCTGAACGCATGGGGGAGCATAATGAGGGATCGCAAGCAAAAGCATGGGGCAATTCAGAATAAAAGGAGATTGGAGGCGGGGAAGAAAGGAGGGAGCCTAGATAGAAACGCCTATGGGGAAACATGGTGATGGGTGACTTCCCAGAGTTTGCACAGCGCTATGTTTCAGCCAAGATTGGGTGTTGACCAAAGTTGGAAGAAGGACAACGATGGGTAACGACCTACCAAGGGACGAGGGAACGCACTAGAGAATGCACAATGCAATGGACGAGGAAACGTCTGGCGGAACTTACAGGGAATTGAAGGGAGACACCTGAGGGAACAAGGAACTCGTGGGGAACGAAACAGCCAGTGAGTGATAGCAAGTGTTCAGTGCTGTCAAAGTTGGGCGTAGGACAATGTTGGGTATCACTCTAGGCTTAGGTTAATGTTAGGCTGACAAGAAACGAAAAAGGATCACCAAACCCAGACATAATTCCTTGGGACACTTACTGTTAAACAGTGATGTCACATTTCGTTACGAATTCTCAGAAATGGAGAACTTCCTTCCCTCAAAGGCAATGTTGGAAAATAGACGGCAACGGAAGGCATTGTTTTGTCCAAGCACACAACATTGTAACGGGGCAGGGGAGTAATTGCTAATTATTTTACCTTTTCGAAGTATTAATAGCAGCGAGTGTCCCAAGAATTGTGTCTTGGATTAAGGATTTTCAAGATAGTGAGGTAACGTGCGCGCAAACTGGGAACTCACAAAACGGAAGCATTTGGTTAACCACTGAGAAAACAAGAAAAGAACGGTAACGCACAGAGAACACACGGGTTAATATACCAGGTAAGTGGAAAAGCGTACAAAAGGCCACAAGAATTCCAGGGGTAAGCTGAAGGGAATTCACCAAAATGTACCGTTTGCCACAGACCGACCTTTTACCTTTGAGTTTGTAAATGCCCAAGTAATTTCGCGTGCCCCATTTGTTGAGTTATTTTTTCAAAAAAATAACTCTTAGTCGGCGCGATGGACCGTGTAGTCAGTCAGTCAGTCAGTCAGTCAGTCAGTCAGTCAGTGGAGTATGTTTGTATCTCACACCAATCAGGTTCGAGGTACTATCAGAACCAATGAAATTGCAGTTTATAAAGGGGAAGTAATCTGACACAGTTGTAAGCGAGCGATTTCATTCGAAGATTTTCGATTTGTAGGAGGCGGAATCGGTGAGTTGTGAATTAACCCCGGATCTGAATCGCCTGCTTATTCAAGCGTTCCTTTAGGACAGGCTAGTTTCGCTGACCGTAATAGAAATTGCATAAAGCATTTGCACAAAGCAGATTTGAAGAATAATGTTCTCATTGTGATGTTAATACTGTGTCATAAAAATGGTAAGGAATCTTCTTCAGAGTGTGTTGTGGCCTCTTATTTTAAGAGTTTGTGACAAGGAAACTTCTTAAATTTAATACTGCTTGAGACTGCGTGTCGCCAACTGAAAACCGCAATTAATTTAATTAGTCTCTTTAGCGTCTTGCTTGATTCACTGACTCTCGGGTAAGTGTTTGTTTATACCTTAAACACACCACGTTTAGACATTTAATTAACCGGTATGGGTATCGACTTTAAAATGGTTTTGCTTTTAAAATTAACTACGATCGATAGCGGCAACAGGCTAGAATAAGAGCATGTCATTCCGTGACAGTTTGATAACTAAAATTAATTAGTTCTTGTTCCTGTTTGTTGAATGAAAATTTACATTTACGACAGGAAAGAAATACTCCAGGTGTACTACACTTTAAAAGCTTTCCTAAAAATATAGTTTTTGATTTGATTCGTTTATTACTTTTCGATTACTCAATGGAGACATGGTGTTTTCAAGAAAAACAAAAGTGTCATGTTACAAAAGTGAGATAAACAAAAGTGTCATGTTACATGCGTTTTTTTAAAAAAGGTATCGTTTTACAGTGTTTGACAAAAACACTGTAACAGTATCCTGTAACAAACAAAAGTATCGCGTTACGGTTGTAAAAAAGCTAGCAACAAAATAAGCGCTAACAGAATAAGCCATTTCGTGACATTTTGACAATTAAATTAGTTCTTGTTTTTTCTAAATGATAAAAATTTACTATTGAACGAAACAATTTTGACGTAACAAATTGCACGTAAAAATTATTTTGTCTGCAACACTTTTTGTTTTCAAAATATGCCTCTTAGTCGTAGCAAGGGGCTATGTAGTTAGTGATGCACCATGCACAAATAGCTCAACCATCCCAACAGGACTAACACCCAGTCTTACCCCAAGCAAACCAATCAATTGAAAAAATAACTCCTGCACGCTTAGCGTGCCTATGTTTTAATTTGTGGTCTGTAACTTAAATTGAGGACCGCATATTGAACAACCATGTCGCAAAAACTTAACATTTCTCGAAGATTTTTGCTCAATACAGTTTAGGGGACGTAACTGGAAACACCAAGAGAGAACTGAAAAGAAAGCATAAAAATATGCCATGAAACGTCCTCTGCAAGTGTCGTATGGAACATCACTTCCCCTCAACGGTTCAATAACAAACGAACTCGTACGATGAACAACTTCCCATTTTATTGACCATAAGATAATCGGTGCGAGTGCTGTTGTTTGCTCTCACTACAGTTTTCGCGCGACCAAAATGCGGGAAACTCAAATTTCGTGCGCGAACTTTAACTACGCGGGTTACTGGTTCAGAAGTCCAGTCTCTGCTCATCAAGTTCTGCAATGTACAAATGTTTATTCCTTTTCTTTAACTGATGCTGTCACAACACCGCTTTCTATTTCAGCGTTTAATTCTTTCACCACTGTCAAGTGATCGAATTTCTCAGGGAATATATTAAAGGTTTTCAGGATCTCCTCTCTGCGATCGCTTTCTGAAGCGTAGTACATCTGAACTTGATAGGCCAACCACTGCGCATCCAACACGCTCTGTAAAGAAGACAACATTATAATCATGCATAAGCAAAAAACGACACATTTTCAAATAGAAAAACATTCTAGTTATGGCCAACATTTGGCGCAAAAAGAGCACATTTTCTGGGTAATGATCAGAAAATCGTCACAGAAAAGACCCTGGTGACGAGGATGCAATTATTGCAGCCAAAGTTGCCACATCACAGTTTGGAAAATTTGACGACATTTTTCAAGTTCGTCGTTTCGTCAAAATTCGTCTCAATCTTGTCCAGTCTTAACCTTCCTTGTTTTCCTTTTTGGTTAATTATTGCATCTTTGGTATTTCTCATTCTTAATGAATTATTATTTCAAGATTTCTGTCCATTTGATGATTATTTTTTGCATTGAAAAAGAGACGTAATTCACTTACCATTGCATTGGTGTCTACTTCTCCAACCATGAGAACTAATCCTGTGATATGAAAATGAAGGTGCGGTTATTATACCTAATCGTACCCTTTTGGTACGCTTCGGCGGCATATCAGGCGAGTTTGGTCGTGCCATGGTTCGTATTTTGGCGAGAAGCAGTCGAGCCAAAATACCCATGGCAAGACCAAACGAGCCTGATATGCTGCCGAACCGTACCAAGAAGGTACGATTAGGTATTTACCGTACCCAAATTCAGCCAAAAATCTGGAAAGTTCTTGTTTCTTGTAAACTTCAATGGGTTTCTTCTCGTCCTCGACAAAATCACTCTGTTCAAGCCATGATTGCCAGGTAGTGTAAATTGTGTGAAACTTTCTTGGTCTTCAACACTCTCAATCTCTAAGCCTCGAATGTACGCTGACGATACTCACTTGACCTTTGCCAGTAACTGTGTCGACACGATTAATGTGGTCTTAAATCGCGACCTAGCTAAGGTCAATGAATGGCTTGTCGCGAACAAATTAACATTAAATGCAAGCAAGACAGAATTTATGTTAATCGGGTCGAGACAAAGGTTAAGTACTTTTGACAAATCTCCTAGCCTTTCAATTGATGATAAATCTATAAAGCAAGTTTCTAGCACTAAATCTCTTGGTGTGCACATTGACGAAAATCTCTCTTGGAATGTGCACATCGAGTCCATTGCTAAGAAAATTGTATCTGGCCTGGGAGCTTTAAAGAGGTGTAGACGATTTGTTCCTCAAAGCACGCTGCATTCTGTTTTCAGTGCCTTAATACAGCCTCATTTTGATTATTGTAGTGTTGTTTGGGGACACTGTAATAAGACCCTTTCTGACAAACTACAAAAATTGCAAAACCGCGCTGCACGTATTCTAACCTTTTCCAGCTATGACACAAATGCCGGACTTCTCTTTGAACGGCTCGGCTGGAAGGGATTGGAATCTCAAAGGCAAATACAAGAAGCAATAATGGTGTACAAATCTCTTAACGGTCTTGTACCTACCTATTTGCAATCTATCTTTACTGATAGGAATAATATAACTCAATACGAACTGAGAGACACCGTGGGCAAACTCGCTGTTCCTTTGCCCCGCACAAACTATCTAAAAAACAGTTTTAGTTACCAAGGTGCGGTGCTTTGGAACAGCTTACCACATGATTTGCGGCAAGCACAAACTCTCAATGGTTTTCGAATTGGTTGCCGACATCATTTTTCTTAGTCACAAAATTTTTTACCTTTTAGCACACGGCATTCATGTAAAGCAGAGTTATGTTAGTATAAATTAGTATTGTTTTAGTTTTTAGTATTGTATTTATTATCATTAGTATTTTATAATTGACTGAACTGATGAATTTACCGTGTATAAATAAAGTTACTACTACTACTACTACTACTACTACTACTACTACTACACTTTTTTTACTCGTCTTTTTGGAGTTTCATTCTCTTAATTTTCGAAATCAAAATTTAGCAAAAAATTTGGGAACTCCGACTACATTGTTTCAATCTGAATGAACATCGCGCAGTTGGCGAGCGCGCTCAAGTTTATTTTTTCAAGTTGGTAAACACCAGGTAAACTTCAATTACGAGGTTTTGTTTTATTGGTAAGAGCTCTTTTCAATTCATCGTACGGTAACACTTCTTTACTTTAAAGTGACCATGATATCGTGGCATATCAGGTCAGTGACTTGATATCGTAGGACATCAGGAAAGTAAATCGCGCTTCAGATTGGCTACTTGGGAATTTGGGTATGGTAAATGAAATAAGTACCATTATTCTAATAGTTCTTCTATAAATAGCAAATGAACTAGTTTTGATCACAAAATGACATTACGTGTACCAACCTTTACTGTCTCTTAGATCTGTAAAATGTTTCATTGCCAGCGACCAGGGGGCATTTTCACCTCGTGTCTGTTGAAATGAAACCAAATCAAAGATGACTGATAATAAATAACATTTCTATTACCTTTAAAGGACTATTTTAAAGTTCTCAGGGGTACTTGTTTCTTTTTAACGCCTTTTGTTGAGGAAGGAAAGTGAATTTTATTTCAAATCATAAATCGGCTTGCTAGAGCATCTACTGCATCTGGTTAATGTAAACTAAATGTTTACAAAAGGATATTCACCAAAATAGTAATATCAAACCTTAAAGTGTGGGATGGAAGTTTTCTCCAAATAACCGTTTCCGGCTAAAAAGTTCCCTGCAAGGGGTGGGGGCTAACGGAAATAGAAAGAGAGGGTAGCACGCATGTGCGCGCGCTGATGATGCGAAAAATTATGTGCTGCAAAAACGCGTAAAATCAAAAAATGAAATTTTTATACACGACTAGGCGGCACCTTTCTCTGCAGTCACTTTCGCATTTGCTGTGATGTGTGCTTGTCTCTTTAAGACCTATCAAAGATAATCAATGCTTGCAGCACAACGATGCAACTTTGAATGAGACAAGCTTCTCCGAGTTGAAAACCAAACTTGAAGCTTGCTAGTTCTACCAGTTCAAACACAACATTCGCTGGATAAATGGACTGTTAGTTCACTTCTTAATCTGTATTTCACAGAAGATATGTAATTTGAGACAGCTTAGCGCTGGTTACGTGTTTTACCGCGCTTGGTGCTGGTTACGTGTTTTTCTGCGCTTGGTGCTGGTTAAATATTTTCCCGCGCTTGGCGCTGTTACGTGTTTTACCGCGCTTGGTGCTGGTTACGTGTTTTTCTGCGCTTGGTGCTGGTTACGTGTTTTACCGCGCTTGGCGCTGGTTACGTGTTTTACCGCGCTTGGTGCTGGTTACGTGTTTTTCCGCGCTTGGCGCTGGTTACGTGTTTTACCGCGCTTGGTGCTGGTTACGTGTTTTCCCGCGCTTGGCGCTGATTACGTGTTTTACCGCGCTTGGTGCTGGTTTTTCCGCACTTAATGGCGCTGGTTACGTGTTTCCCCGCGGCTAGCAAAACTCACACGTTTTCCAAACCTTTACACTAGTTGCATGCTTTCATCTTCGTGAACTAACATCGCGCGACAAAATGAATCAATAAGAATTTAACCTTTTTGAGATCGGCCACTCGCAATTCGCTAACCAAAAGCGTCTGGTATCATTTTCTAAACAAGCTAAAAATAGTGCGTATGAATTCCCATTTTCTTTCAATTTTCAATTAAGTTTTGGTAAATTTATAAACTCTTGAATGATAACACTCCACGAGTCAGTAAAGTCCTAGTACAACAGTTGTCAGTAAAAAAAGGCAAACTGCCATGTTACAAGCTTTCATGCAATCTAATCCAAAACGTCTGTTGCTCAAAGTACGTGCAGCTATTCTGGTCACAATTCTAAGAAATCGTGGAATCATTCGTAGAAATCATAATCTCTCATGATCACAAAACGTCTCTAATAACGCTCCGTGATTGGTTAATTCCACAAAAGTTATCCACTGTCTTGATCTTGTTTCAGCCTTTCAATCAATTTGTATAGGTAATCACATGATTTCGAGTGCAATTTGGGATAAATCAGCACGAGTAAATTTTTCAAAGGCTAACCAAATTGCACGAGCCCGTAGGGCGAGTGCAATTTGTAGTCTGAAAAATTTACGAGTGCTGATTTATCCCAAATTGCACGAGAAAAATCATGATATTACTTGTTAATAATACACATAAAAAAATTTCTCTGCAAGTGGATGACAAACAAGGTGTGTTCGGTCGCTTACCTTTCCGAATCGTTGTTAAAACATTACGGAGTTGCCAGGCTTTGTAAATCCAAATACTGCTGCGGAATTTTAAAGCTCTCAGTCATGCATTATCAGGTGCCTTTATCCTCATTCATGGGAATGAGCTGAAATGTGCGACTTCAATTCAGGCTTGTAATCTTCCTTCTTTACGAGCTGTCGCGAAAGAAAATCCTCGATTGGTAGCCTTCAGTAGTTTCGTAGAGCCTCTTTTGTGCTGCACAAACGTCCATTTGCTAGTATATTAGTTTATACACTGATAATTTTCGTCAAATCGGTCTAACTTTGCATTAATTGATGTTTTTGTTCTCTCCAAACCCTCCGACAACGGCCGCCATTTTGTTTGGTGCGCTTTCGCGGCTTTCCTGTCAATCAACTTAATTTCAACTTTCTGCACTCAATTTCATCTTTTTGCACTCAATTTCAACTTTCTGCACTGTTTGGGATTAATTGATGTGCTCTCAGCCAATGAGCTTGCTGAAATTTTTGCATGTGTATTATTAGCCAAGAAATCTGCCAACGGATAAGTTATCTGACAGCTTCTTAAAATTTGTAGGTCAAGTTGTATTGCTCTTGTTTCTGCAATATTTTACAAATCGGAACTGACTAAGAACGCTTCCCCGAGACTGCTTGAGGACTTGTAGTCACATTCTTCGTTTTCCAACTTTAAACATGGATATACAGACCGTAAAATTTCGAAAAAAAGGCCCTTGTTACTTTCGGACATTTGAGCAAAATAATTCAGATTTTTTTTTCACGATAACTAATTGCCTACTTTGTTTAGTCTACTGCCCGTGTGTCTTTCTTTTCAGAATTACTCATGGTTTGCCTCACTGAGCCCGTGATCAAAAGATTGTTTGAATGGCGTCCTCACTGAGCAGATAGTAGACTTTGAAACAACAACAATGATAAATTGCTTTTCGATTAGACAAACATTACTGGTAAGAAAAATAAAACCTCGATGAGATTAAATATTTGCGCTCTTTTCTCCTGCACTTACCTTTGCTACAGCTTAACGAAAGAACTAATCGTGGCTAACTAATTTTATTTGACTATGTAAGATTAAAACAATAAATCAGCCATGTCGCATGGCGAGAATTTATCCCAGTAGTTGGCTGGTCTACATTCTTGACAGCACTATTTGCAAACTATGCTCGACTGTTGACCAAAATATGACCCGGGTGAGCAAGGTAACGAGACAAAAATCTATTTTAAGTCAAAAAACACAAATAATGTTCCTTACAATCACGGTATTGTGTTCCATCAGGGAATAGAAAACAGTGAGAGAACCAGTCAGAATCGCAGGTTGCCAACAAAACACGAATAAGTTTCCACAATAGTGAAACAAACATCGATAAATTAAAGAACGTACCACATACCGGTGGATCCTAACAACATTTCAAGCATTTTTGTCCAGTAATCTGATCTGAAAAGTTAGCGGAAGCTTTCATTTGTAGGTCACGCTCGTGATCACAGTTCTAAGAATCCTTGGCGTAGATCCATACAATATGTAAAAACATGTCGAATACCACTCTGTGATTGGTCGATATTATCAGCCTAAAGGAACCATCCCATCAGATCAGTCCAACATTCTTGGAGGCGTTCACAACTCAAAACCCTTCGTCGTTTTCCGCCTTCAATCATGGATATACAAACCTTGCTAAACAATCTTCATGAAGAAGTATCCTGTTCAGTGTGCATGAACACATTTACTGATCCAAAACAGCTGCCATGTTTACACAGTTTTTGTCTTCACTGCTTAAACGGGATATTACGAACAAGTGGCCGCAACTATGTGATCTGCTGCCCGGAATGCAGAAGGGAAAGTAGAGTCCCCAGAAGTGGAAATCTTAACGACCTGCCAACCAACTTTCGCATCAACAGTTTGCTAGATGTCCTGGCCATCAAAGAGTGCAGTACAACGGGCGTGAAATGTAAAAATTGCGACAAAAGAAGCGCACAGAGTTTGTACTGCTTTCAGTGTTGTGTATTCTGGTGTGATGATTGTATCACTGGCCACAACATGATACGAGAAAATAAAGAACACCGTGTGTTGGCGCTTAAAGACTTTCAAGATGAAGACTATGAGAATGTTTTAAAGCGACCAGCATTTTGCCAAAAGAAGCACCATGAAAAAGAACAGCTCAAGTTCTTTTGCAATGACTGTGAAGTCGCCATTTGCAACACTTGTGTTGTGACACTTCACGAGGGCCACGCAAAGATAATTTTGGAAGAAGCTGCAAATGAACGCAAGTTGCAAGTGAAATCTGTGATTGAATCGCAAAAGCAAAAAGTGCAACAGAAGAGAAACAAAATCACCAAACTTGATGAAACCAGTGCTCAGATTCAAGAAAAACTCGCTATCGTGAAACGAAAAGCGCAGAAGTTTGCTGACAAGATGATTGGTGTCATCGAAGCGAAGAAACAGGAAATATTTAATATAGCAGAACGTCAGGCAGCAGAGTCACTCGAGCGTCTTGTATTTCAAAAGAGCGAGATTGAACACCAAGTGAACACGACCGAGACAGAAATTGGACAAACTGAAACACTTTTAAAACGAAGCACAAGCGCCGAGATTGTTCAACTACACGACTCGTTAAACACGATCTTTCCAGAAGAAGTCAGTGATGAAACAGAACAAGTGGACTGTGACCTTGAAGTTATTCGTCAATTCATTTTCGCAGAAAATGAAACATTAATGGACAAAGCAAACACTGAAGGAATCGGCGAATTTAAAATACTCCTCAGCAAGACCAGCGCAAATAAATCACGTGTCGAAGGAAAAGGAAAAATTGAAGCAGTGGTTGGAATTGAAGCACAAATTCTCCTAACAACAAGAAATGTCGAGGGAAAACAACATTTCGAAAAGCGAGATTGTGTCACAATACAGATCAGGAATCGTCAAGGCCATGACTGTGCAACAGAAGCGCGAGTCCAAGCCAACAAAAATGGAACCTACAACATCAGCTATTTTCCAAAAGAAACTGGAAAATGCGACGCATCAGTGAAGGTAAATGGCGAACATGTGCATGGCAGTCCATTTACTGTTGAAGTCAAACCCAGACAGTTCAGACCCGTGTTCTCGTTTGGTCAACCAGGGAAGACTGCTGGAATGCTTGGCAGGCCTTGGGGAGTGGCAGTGAATGAACGTAATGAAATTGCAGTGACTGAGGTTGGTAACAACAGGATTCAGGTGTTCAGTAGTGATGGAACTGTGTTAAGATCGTTTGGTAAAAAGGGTAATAAACAGGGAAAATTTAACATCCCTTTCGGGATTGCCTTTGATAAGAATGGAAATATTATAGTGGTTGACTGTGATAACCACCGTGTTCAATGCTTCAGTGAGCAGGGTGGGCACCTAAACACATTTAGTAGCAAGGGAAGTCTTGATCACCAGCTGAACGCTCCTCACGGTTTATCCTTAGACAGCAACGGGAATGTTATTGTCTCTGATGCAAACAATGAACTGATAAAGATATTTCACCCTAATGGTCAGTTTTTACGTAAAATTGGCGTAGAGGGATCTTTCACCTTCCCCTTTCACTGTATCCAATATGACAAATATTTTATAGTGTCAGACAGTCATGAACATTGTATTAAGGTTTGTGACAGGGATGGAAATTTTCTGTACAAATTTGGAAAGAAGGGGGAGGGTGACGGGGAGTTCGATAAACCTCGTTGCTTGTCAGTTAACAAGACAGGACACCTGATGGTGTGTGATGCAGGGAATCACAGGGTTCAGTTGTTTGAACTAAGTGGAAAGTTTATAACAAAGTTTGGAACAAAAGGGAGCGGGATAGGAGAGTTTAATCGCCCAATCTCTACAGCAGTTCTTAGTGATGGTAGGATAGTTGTAAGTGATATCAATAATGATCGTATCCAGATTTTTGAGTAGATATGACATCCACCTTCTGTAAAAAATATGAATCTTGAAATTACTTATAGTTAGCAGATTACCAGAAATATTTGTCACCATTTTTAAGGCCTCGCAGGAGACATTAGCCTTAATAGATTATCTTTAAGAAAGTCTCCATGGAGAAAGTAAAATGACAGCTGTCAGTTGAAATTTTTCCCGTTAATTAGTTGTTATTATGAAGGTTGAGGGACGTTAGCAGTAAAAAGTTTGAAAATCTGTCTGCTAACCATATACAGACCCTCTTCTAACAGTAGCCTGAGATTATACAAATATTACATTCCGTGTTTTGATTGTATAGTTTAAATTTACTAAGGGCGTTTTGAAGTTAGGAAAACTAAGATGGTGTTGAATTTAAGTGCGATAGTTCCTGTTAGCCACTATTACTTAGAAGTAATTTACACTGCGTGTCACTGAAATATGTCAACTGAGAAACTTGTAAGCTGAACTGATTGAATGATATCTGTAACAAAACTACTTTTAATAATTCTCTATAGTCAGTTTTACTAAGTAGGCAATGTACTGTTAAATTGGCTGTAAATAAACACTGGTTTATATTTAGTTCTGTGAAGTAAGTAAATTTTGGGACAATTTAGTGGTCAATAATATACAACTTTGTAATGAATGGAAATAACAGGTAGACTAGAGTGTGAATAAACTGTAACAATTTTTCTTAAACCTTGCTTGATTTCTGACAATGCTTGCTGACAAACACTTTAGCAGTAGGGATGTTTAACTCGATTGTATAATTAATTGATTAGTAAACATTTTCCCAAATGCAAACAAGGTCAGCGCTGAATTATTTTTCTCATCATTATTCCTTATGTTCCTTCTTAAAGAAGGGCATTTCCCATAACAAGACAGAAAAATGTGAAATCAAAAGTGTTAAGATTGGTGGAATTACTTTTCCTTGGTGCTGTAAAATTTTGATTAACCTAGGTTATATTAAATTGGTTCCAGAAAAATTTAATGCTGGGGTTAACCCTGGGGTGGACTAGCATCCCACATGGGGAGGGAGGGGGAGAAATACTCCCACTAATGCATTGGAAACCGAACACAATTAATAAGCTCCGCCTTAATGAGCCACTAGCAGGGTGTTCATTAGGCATCGGAGATCGGAGAATTCTCCCGGTACTACGTAGAATTCTCCGGCTAAATTTCAAAGGCCTATACCTATTTTTTATTAAGATGCGGAACCTTTAGAAATCATTCTCCGGTTAAATGACACTATTCTCCTGCTATTACAATTCTTAATGAAAACCCTGCGCTAGGCTTGAATGCAGACTTTTTCATCTTGGGAAAGTCCAGCAAGTTTCAACGTTTGTTGTTGAGCAAGTGATTCTGAGCTTATATGTGGGATATGGTGAAATAAAACTGGACCAGAATATAATAAAACTATTCATCAAATCAGCAGTGTTTCCATTACTAACCTGTCCAATTTCTTCTGCATTTTTGTCCACAATGGAGCTCAGTGTCTGCAAATTGAAAGAACATTTTCACAGGTTATTTTTAACAAATAACAGTGTACAGTCAGGCATAATCTAAGACTGTGAAAATCATGACTTAAACCTTTTACTAAATCAATTAGAAACAAATTTTTCCAGATTTACACATACTTAAGCTGCAAAATAATTGAAAAATAAAATTATTGTTCCCCATAACATGAGCTAGTGCTGAAGGCACAAGCTTATAGCTGGGGAAAGGGGGCAAATCTGGGGTCATGCTCTCCCGGGAAATGTTTTACATTAATTTTCTGACTTCTTCAAGTGCCATTTGTGGGTATTTTGGGTTAATCAGAAAGAAATTGATTGATTAGTTTACAGTAATCATATGTGTAACTCTCCTCTAACATTTGTGATTTTACTAAATAAATCTAATATATCAACAGCAGCTCATTATTTATATTGTAATTTAAATCAAAACTAGAAAACATTTTGCTCACCTTCGGTCAATATATTAAAGAAGCTTCTCCACTTGATGATAAAAGATCGTTTCCGAGAAGTGATTTCTGAATTAAAAAAGCATATTTATAAAGATAAGAAAAAGCAAACGTTTTCTACTGGTATTACAGAAGTACAGGAATATATTTATTTTGGCACCTGAAGGACCGAATGATATTTTCAACAACAACAATCTTTAACACTACTAACAGGTCCCATCACACTGTTACAAGGTCCAACCATTTGCATAACAAGGCTTTACAGTAATGGTAGTGAACATGTTTGAAGGCAGTGACTAGCAAAAAATCATATTTTGAAAATGTGTGGTTCCAGAAAATGTCCATACCCACAAGGCATGGTGGCCTGATGGTTTGCACAATTATGAACTTTGGATCAAGTATTACAGGTTTAAGGCCTGGCCGGGTCACTACATTATGTTCTTGGGCAATACACTTTACTCTGACAGTGCCCCTGGAGGATTATAAAAGGCTACTGGTGAGATTAATACTGGGAGTTAACTCTATGATGGGCTAGCATTCTATCCAGGAGGGATAAGAAATACACAAATGCACTCCTAGTCACTTAACAGTGTGAAAACCAAGAAGAGCTTTGGCTCCTGGGGGTACATGGGATTTCAAGTGATGGGGTTGATCAAAGGATTTTTTGGGTTTGAAATTTTTAATTCCAGTATTTTTTGGGTTATGGTAAGAAAATTGGCGTCCTATAACCCTCCTCAACACGGATTACAAAATTGCAGCAAAGGCTATTGCAAATCGTTTTAAGACCGTGCTTCCAAAACTTATAAACAATGACCAGACAGGTTTTATGAAAGGAAGGTTCATTGGTGAAAATACACGACTTATTGATGGCATCATCCAATACGCTGCACAGCACAATACCCCAGGTCTTCTGCTTTTCATAGATTTTGAAAAAGCCTTTGATTCACTTGAATGGCCCTTCATTCAGGATACATTGCGCTTCTTTGGCTTCGGCCCATCAATCATCAATTGGGTACGGACGTTTTACTGTAGAATTGAAAGTTGTGTTCTCAACAATGGTTGGTCAAGCAGTCTTTTCCAACCGCATAGAGGTGTTAGGCAAGGCTGCCCCCTTTCGCCGTATTTGTTCATCCTAACAGCGGAGGTATTGGCCAAGACAATCCAAAATAATAGGAGCATAAAGGGTTTCTATGTTGGTAATAACGAAGTTAAGATAAGTCAATACGCGGATGACATTACTCTTATCCTAGATGGGTCAAGGGAGTCCCTTCTCGCAGCTCTGCAAACTTTAGATGATTTCAGCAAGATATCCGGCCTCAGGCTCAATGCTGGCAAAACGGAAGCTCTTTGGATCGGCTCTAAGATTGGACAAGAAAAAATTTCTGAGCCAGAAAAGGACTTAAAATGGCCAAAATACAAGGTTAAAGCGCTTGGTTTATGGCTGTCAACTGATCCGGATCTAGCGAAAACCCTGAACTATAAAGAGAAAACTGAAAAAATTAGAAAGCTATTAAGTTGTTGGAAATATCGTAGGCTCACGCTGCTAGGGAAAATCACCATGCTTAAATCACTGATCGCATCACAATTGGTTTACTTATTTGTGCCATTGCCTTCTAACCATTATGCTATAAAAGAATTAAACGACATGTTTTATTATTTTCTATGGAATGGTAAGGGCGACAAAATAAAGAGAAAAGTTATGATTAATGAACCCAGAAATGGAGGTCTGAAAATGATAGATCTCTGTTCTTTCAACAAATCTCTCAAAACAACATGGGTGAAAAAATACTTAGACACGACAAACAATGGAAAGTGGACGCTCCTCTTCGATGATGAACTTAAGAACTATAGCTGCGAAAACCTTTTCCGCTGCAACCTTAATATTAAAGACGCAAAAGAAGTGATTAAGGTCACGGATCCCCTCCTTAAGGAGATATTAGAATATTGGACCGAAGCAAACTTTGAACGCCAGATAACTTCTGAAATCAACTTTAGAGAACAGGGACTATGGTTTAACTCGTTAATAAGAATTGCTAATAAGCCAATATTTTTTAAAGAGTGGTCGGAAAAAGGTATAACAAAAGTTAAAGATCTTCAAATGACAGGAACTAACAGATTTTTGCCTCTCAATGCTCTTGCCTCAAAATATGACATAAAGCCACGTCCTCTCGGTTTCTACGGTTTAGTATCAGCTGTAAAATCTTTTTTTTTTTTTTTTTTTTTTTTATTGCAAAACACAGGGAAAAAAACAACTTACAGTTCAGCTACTTACATTACTTATGGGACAATTACCTACATCACTTACTGGATAATTACTAACAATACAATTACTTACATTACTTACACTACAATAAGTTACATTGTATTAATTAATTAATTAATTAATTAACTAATTAATTAAAAAGAATACTTCCTACTTACATACAATACACGTTACTTACAATACTAACAAGTGCAACACTTGCTAAGGTTGACCTACAGTACAATAATATCCGTGCACAGTGTTAGCCTTAGGGTTTTCTTCATTTTTTTTACAGTTGCTTGTTGGTAAATACGTTTAATTATAATTATCACCCACTTAGATTTCTAAAGATTATCATTTGACGCTGCTCCAGTTTTGAGGCTGTTGTAACATGCCAGAAAGACAGAGAAATGTTTCATTTCAGGGAGCAAGTTGCGTGTCCTACAGGACCATATATAATATCTCGCCACAAGAAGATTAAAATTAAGTTTCTGTTTATTCTTTGATTTGTCTGGCCTTAGGCCTAAGACTATATTTAAAGAAAGGTTGTATGTTCTCAACGCAAGATTTTGGCTTACAAGAAGCTCCTTAAAGTTTTGCCAGAAGGTAGAGACAACTCTACAGGACCAGAAAAGATGAATTAGGCTTTCCTTCTCAGTTTTGCAGAAACTGCAGAGATCGTTATCTTTTATTCCTACTTTTTTAAGAAAATCATTAGTCGCCAGTCGTCTATGCAGCAATTTGAATTGAAATACAATTAGTTTTGTAGATTTTGTACACTGAAAAGATAGCTGGTACGCCGCACTCCAGTCTATTGGTTCATGGGCTTCAAAGGCACAATCCGTAGCCCATTTTTCTTGACTCTTGGTTGGACACCTTTGTTTAAGACCAATTATTTTTTTATAGGCCTGTCTGCTTGGTTTACTTGCTTTCATAAATTTCGTATAAAAGCTTTCGTATTGTATATTTGTATTATTGTGTAAAGGTACTTTGATTTTTTTCATAGCGGATAACAGCCCATAAAAAGCAAGATAATTTGTTTCAGTGATACCATACCGATCTTTGAATTCAGAAAAGGATAGAAAGGTGTCTGAATCTTTCATCAAATGCGAAACCCTGTTAATCCCTTTTTGCTGCCATTTTTTGTAGAAGATTGGTCTGTTATCAATTCTTATAAGGGAGTTGTGCCAAAGGCTCTGAGAGCGAAAATGGTCTGTATTATTCTCGTAAGTGATTTCAGTCCAGATATTTAAGATTTCCACAATAAATTGATAGGATAAATTGACATACTTTGACAAGTCTTTTTTGCTAAGGTTGCCGCTGAAAAAGGCTCTGCCACCATAGTTCCGGAGTTCTAAGTCAAAAAAAAGTTTCCATTTTCCGTGATTGTTTACATCAGTATATTTTTTGACCCAGGTAGTTTTCAATCCTTTATTGAAGGATTCAATATCAATCATTTTTAAGCCGCCTTTTTCATAGTCATTAATCATTACTTCCCTCTTGATTTTGTCACCTTTGCTGTTCCATAAGAAATCATAGAAGAGCCTATTGATTTCCCTTAAGACACGGTAATTAGTCGTGAGGGGAGACAAAATGTATACAAGTTGGGACGCAATTAAACTTTTTAGAACAGTGATTTTGCCAAAAAGGGTAAGTCGACAACACTCCCAACAGCTTAGGCTATTTTTTATTTTTATCAATTTTTCGTTGTAGTTCAGCTCTACTGTTAGGTCAGAGTTAGTCGAGAACCATACTCCAAGAGCTTTGGTCTTTCCTTTAACCCATTTTAGGTCTCTTTCTGGGCATAATTTGTCTTCTTTTTCGGCATTAGCACCGATCCAAAGGGCTTCCGTCTTTTTATTATTTAATTTAAGGCCAGATATCCGTTGAAAATTATCCAATATATGCAGAGAAGATGTAAGAGATTCCTTGGAACCATCGAGTATTAAAGTGGTGTCATCTGCATACTGACTAATTTTTATTTCATTTCCATTCACAAAGATGCCTTTGACATTTTGGTTTTTCCTGATTGCATCCGCTAGAACCTCAACACAGAGAATAAAAAGATACGGAGAAAGGGGGCAGCCCTGCCTTACTCCTCTTTCGAGCTTAAAAAAGTCTAGCTCTTCTTCCCGTTTTAAAATTTTAGCTTTTTTGGCAACTGCATATTTTAATGATTGTTCTCGGATTTTCATTTTTATCATCTCCCACAATAAGGCGTGGTTCACAGTGTCATCATTTTGATATTCTTCTTTAACAGCTTGGATTGTTGATTTTATTTGGTTAACGTATTCAATTTCGTTCAAGAAAGAAGTATTAAGTTTCCAAAACCCTGGTCCTCTTGGATTCGAATGAACAGCTATACTGATATCGATCATTGAGTGGTCTGTTTTGTATCCTGTCAAAATATCGGCGCGCATAACATTACACATTAAGCTTTGGCTAACAAGAAAGAAGTCTAGTCGGCATTGAATTTCGGGTTTCCGTCGGCGCCAAGTGTATCTCAGGGAATCGGGATGTAGCACTCTCCAAGCATCAATTAAATCTAAGTTTTCCATAAATTCCTGAACGATCCTAACTGAATTATTGTGTGTTCTTGCGACGCCGCCTTTCTTGTCTTTATCTAAATTAAGCACTAAGTTGAAATCGCCACCAATAACTACTTCTTCACATTGAAAATCTAATAAATGCTCAAAGAAGCCTTCGAAGAAAGCCGCGTCATCGTCGTTGGGAGCGTAAATGGTGACCAGCGTTATATACTTTTGGTTGGTTTGGATGTCACAAATAATGAATCGTCCATTAGGATCACAGTAAACTCGTTTCATTTCGAAATCGAATGTATTATTGAATAGAATTGCAACTCCTGCCTTAGCGCCTGTACAGCAACTAAAAAAGGATTTGTACCCCCATTCTGCCGACCACATAGTGGACGTGCTCTCGCAGCAATGGACTTCTTGTAGAAAATAAATAGAGCTGTTTTTTGCCCTGAGCCAAGAGAACATTTCCCTTCTCTTTAGCATGTCTCCCAAGCCTCTTACATTAAGAGAACATATTTTAAGCTCCATGTATCCTTAAAGTGTCTTATAAAAATACAGATTATTCTTGGGAGCAGCTGAAGTGTCACAACCATGTTGAAGATAATGCAGGTGTTTGAAATTAACGGTTTTCTATAATAATCCTTGAATAAGCTAATTCTGTATATAAATGGGAGCTTCCAAACATTGGAAGCAAATACTGATCTAAAAGCTAACCACAAGACACACTCATACAGAGCGACTATAACAAGTATAAAGCTCGGACAACCTAACACATAATTACAAAACAAAAAGCTAAGAAAGAATATTGACTGCTTACCTACCCAGTGCATCGAAGTTTTTGTTTGGGCAGTTTTACACCATCAGTAAATAGCGTGTTTGATGTTCTGCTCCTTTTGTGGCGGCTAAAGATGTAATTAATTCGTCTTGTTTTTGCAGCTTATCGAGCTTGTGTTTAGTAGAAATTTAAGTGACAAGTATTAGGTGAGAAAAGGCATGCAAAAAAGTAACCTGTCCAAAATCTACATATGTAAATTTGAAAATTAAGCGAAAGGCTTTTCTTGAGAAATAAATTTTCCATCAATATATAATCTGTCCAGATATTTCTTAATGAAAAACGCTGTGTGACCCTTCTTCCTTGCATCTTTAAGTTTATCTCGCTGTTTTTTCCTTAAGTCATAAAGTTCCTTTGGAATATCATCGAAGACGGAGAAATCTTTTCCCTTCAGATGCTTGCGGGCTTGTGACATAACTTCTTCTCTATCAGTGTAGCGCAGAAATCTAGCAATAATTGGTCTAGGACCTTTATCATTTGGCTTACCCAGACGGTGGATCCTTTGGAACTCTATCCTGTCTCTAGCGTTGCTGATCTTCAACTCTTGCTCCAGAAAGTTATACATGACTTGCTTCGTGTCTTCGGTCATATGCGGCGAACCATCCATATTCGCGTCTCCGGTGTCTTCGGCGACGTTACTTGTATTTTCCTCTATTCCGAAGAACTTTAAATTTTCTCTCCTATTGTAAGTTTCAAAGTACAGCAGGTTCATTTTGAGTTTCTCTGCTTCTAGTTTTACAGCCGTCTCTTCGTAAAACCGTCACCCAAGTTGATGAGATCAAAAATCAAAACCCTGAAACACTCTGTGACAGGATTATGAAAAGCCAAAGACCAGGTCCATTAATCTACAAAAAGTTTATCAAAGCTAATAGTTTAACTCCAACTAATAGCCTAAACAAATGGCTTCAAGATTGCAACTATTTAGAGGAAGAAAACACTTTTAACTGGAAACTTGCATACCTCTTGGCACCAAGCTGCACCAAAAGCACCAAACTGATCGAGTTTCAGTTCAAATTTTTGCATAGACGCATACCAACCAACAATTTTCTGTTTAAAATAGGAAGAAAAGAAAACGAAAACTGCACTTTTTGCCACAGCGCCTCAGAGACATTAATTCACCTTTTCTGGTCATGTCATGTAAGATCATCCTTTTGGGAAAGTATGGTTGACTGGCTTCAAGAAAATCTTCTGATAAGCAGTGAATACACCTTGTTGAATATCACAGCATTGGGCCTGAGGCCAGATCCTCACCCAAAACATGCGCCTCAATTAAACTATATTTACCTGCTAGCACGATATCATATTTGGAAGGCCAAGCTAGAGGAGACATCACCAAATTTTGTGCCCTTTTTACGTCTTGTAAAGTCATGATTTACAATAGAGACAACAGCGGGCGACACAAAAAAATGGACTCCTCTTGCAGATTGTTTATAATGTGTTATTTCCTCTTCCTCTGACTGACGTAAAAAAAATGTGAACAATTTTGTAAGCTACTTTAAAGTAATATACATGTGATTATTATAATTAAGGTCTGTTTGGCTCCACCCTTTCTGTAATTCCTTTTTTGTAGTCCATTTCCTCGTCACTTGTAGTATTGTCCATTAGTAGTTGTACTGTACGCATAATTGTAATTGTTTGTTTACTGGTAATAAAGTTTATCTTTATAAAAAAAAAAGAAAGAAAATTTGGCAACTAGTTTTGCAAATAAAATACAAACAAACATGTTTTGCTGATGTTTAATAGATAACAATGGAGTCCCTTTACATTGCATGTGGCATTAAAAAATCTGTTTTCTTTTTCTCTTTCTGCTATATCATTTAACCCTTTCTGGAAATTTTAAGAGTCAGAAATTTGGCATGGGATTAATGTGGGGGGAGGGGGTTGCTGGAAGTCGCGGGGATTTGGGGGGGGGGGGGGGGGGGCTTGAAGTGAATTTTGCCCCCATTTGATCATCCCAATCACTTGAAATCCCCAATACCCACTCAAATCCAAGAAATGCCAGCGGGGAAGGGAACATCTAAAACTATTAAGGTAAAGTATGAGGCTCAACTGAATTTTTTTTCCCTTTCTTTTTCATGCAGTAACAAAGGTACATGTAAGGTAAAGTCTTGTGCCAAAGGACATAAATGAAAAAAAAAAGAGGTAAATAATTGAAGCTGGAAGAAAGGAAGGAACTACTCTGTGAACAGACATCCAGTCAACCTCCATTTCTATCCAAACTCCTTTGCAGGGCAGACAGGAATGAATATCAGTTTTACATTTAAAGGGACAGTTTCACGGTTCGGCGCATGTCCATAAATCAAAATACTTTTTTCGCTTTTTATCAATGTTATCGCTTAGTAAACCCCACTCACATGTAGTTCAGTAATCACATACTATGATTAGACGTACCAAAATGACGGATGACCAAAATTGTGAGAAGATTTTAGTGGATTTTACAAGCTTAGTGGACCGTTGAATTTAGTTTTGGCCCGTAGGATTTATTCCACGGTTGATGATTTCATGGCTATTTGCATGCGAAATTAGGCAACTCGCTTCCGACTGGTTCATAAACAATGAAAAAGCGGGCCTTGCAATAAAGCGTGCACAGGCGAATATATAATATGGACATGCGCCGAACCGTGAAACTGTCCCTTTAAGCCTCTCAACAATATATAATGGCTACCCTGCAAGGAAATTTAAAAAATACCGTCAAGCAGTCCAGATCAAACCCTAGCTGGGGTTGTTGCACTGTGTTCTTGGGCAAGACACTTTACTCTCACAATGCCTCTCTCCATCAGGTGTATCAATGGGTACTGGAGAATTTTTAAATATAACCCTACACATACTTTCCATTTGTGCTTACATCCCGTAAAGATGGTGGGAATTCAATCCCAGTAACCCAAAGATTCAAAACAGAAATTTATCAAAGAAACAATAAATATGTTCAACAAGAAAGGGCTATGATGAGTTAAATACAGAATGATTGGTGGTTTTGGTATATATCTTCTTATTATATATCAGTGTGTTTTAAATTAATGGTTTTGTTTGTGTGTGTGCAATGGTGTTAAGGACAGCAATGCATGGCTGTTTGCACGTTGTCTTGCAGAGGAAAGCTATAAGCAATGTGCAAAATGTATAACACCCATGCATAAATTCTGTTCATTAGACCTTTTGCTTGGCGATGTTTGTGTTGCTGTTAAATATACATAAATTAAATAAATCAAATGTTGCTTGTTAAATAAAATGCCAAGTGCTGGTAGTGAGTGTCTATCATTGACATGTCTTTTTACCCTGGCTTATCACTTTCATAATCTAGCTGTGCTTGCATTTTGAATGGTAAATAGTTTGGATGTTTAACAACAGTCAACACTATTCAAGAGATTTAATGAACAGTACAATCATTGTGCACATGTGCGTTTTTGTAAATTTCTTTCCCTCTGCAAACCAACATGCAAACAGCCATCATTTAGTTGCCCTCAGCATGGTCAGCATACTTCCGAACAAGAAAGAAATATCAGTTGAAATAAAAAACAATTTTTACATACAGTAGTTTCTGAACTTACCTTCAGAAGCGGTGTTGTGTATTTGGAAATTAAACCGTGGTTTCCATTTTAGTGTTTTGCGGCCACTGTAGCCATTCTTCCTCCACTCAAATACAACCAAACAAGGGAAAATATGTTTTCAAAGACAACTGGTACCATAGATGGAGTCTTGATTGTTGCTTTGAGGTCAAAATAAGATTAGAATTCCCTCAAAACCGACAACTTCCGCCGCCATGTTGGATTCTCTCTCGTTCCCAGTGCATTATCTTTGGCGTCACGCAACACGAACAACAAGTCACGGAGAACACGGGATCACGTTATTATCATCTCGCATCAGCCCGCGAGTTTTCAGTTCTCTTACTCTTTCAAAGTACGTCATGTACAGTGGAATTCCGATTTCTTAAACTTCCAAGGAAAACGGAAATTGGTTTGAAAAGTCGGTTGTAAAATTGCAGTGTTCGACTTTGATTTCAGCAGGTCGGAGGAGGCCTTATACCGCCTCGGTTAAAAAATACAGTTTATATTAGTTCTGCGCTTATTAACTTCGAAGTAAACTAAAGTTGTCAAAGATGGAACGTCCATGAATGAACGATCGATGTAACAGAACGGACAAGCAAAAGCATCGGGAATATATGGGGAGCGGAAACCGGAAGGCGAATACGTGGGAAAACACGGTGATGGATTTCTCAGAGTTTGGATTAATCATAGGGCTATCTGTCAGCCAAGACTGGGTGTTGTAAAAGTCAGGTTAAGAGCCACGTTGGGTATCGACCTAGGAAGGGACGAGGGAACGCATGGAAAACGCACCGGAGAGACGCATCAATGTAGGGAGACACACTAGAGAATAGGGATAGAGAATGCACACTGAAAGCAGAAACGGATCGGACGAGTTAACGCATGGCGGAACTTACAGAAAAGTGAACGGGCGCACGGCCAGTGGGTGTCAGCGAGTGTTGAGTGTTGTCAAAGTTGGTTGAAGGACAGTTTTGGGTCTCGATCAGGCTTAGTTTAAGGTTAGGCTTAGGAAGAAACGAAGAAATACATGAAAAACGAACTGGGAACGCACAGACAAGGCGTCAAAAACGGCGCCGGATTCTGAAGGGGAATGCAGAACAAATGTGACTGAAATGATGAGATACCGTGCGCGTAAACGCGCGTGGGAAAACAGAGAGCGGAGCCACTTGGTTAGCCACTGGGAAAACCCGAAAGAAAGGGTAACGCAAAGGGAACACACGGGTTAACATACCAGGAAAGAGGAAGTGTCCAAAAGGCACAGGGATCCCAGGAGGCTTTCGACCAATTTCTCCCCTTTTTCCAACCCGCGAAATTTAGCAAGCTCAAAGCGCGCGGCTCATGAGGCTAACGATGTCACTAAGAGGTAATGGATAAGTAATTTCGCATGCCCCCTTGTGATCTATACCGAAACTCGGACCGCAGATTGAACAATCATAGCGCCAAATTAGTTTTTTTATATAATAAGTTCAGGTGACGTTTTCGGAAACATAACTCAATACCAAGAGAGAACTGAATAGTCAGCATAAATAAAGCTTTTTATTTAATGCGATAATGCGATAAGACGTCCATTGCAAATTTTTCATGGAACATCACTTCTCGTTAACGGCTCGATGAAGAATTCCCGTTTTACTGCGAAAATTGAGGCGAGTGCTATTGTTGTCTCTCACCCCAGTTTTCGCGCGGACAAAATGCGGGAAACTCGCAATTCGTGCGAGATGGTACGTTAATAACGCAGTTAATGGTTCAAAACTTTGGTCTCTGCTCATCAAGTTTTTCAATGTACAAATGTTTATTCCTTTTCTTTAACTGATGCTGTCACAACACCGCTTTCTATTTCAGCGTTTAATTCTTTCACCACTGTCATGTGATCGAATTTTTCCGGGAATATATTAAAGGTTTTCAGGATCTCCTCTCTGCGATCGCTTTCTGAAGCGTAGTACATCTGAACTTGATAGGCCAACCACTGCGCATCCAACACGCTCTGTGAAGAAGATAACATTTAATTATTCCACTATTGCGCCATTTCCACGCGCAAAATATTTAACAATTATTCCACGAGCGCGCGTTGGATATGAGATGGTAGATAGGCAACGAGGCGCGTAGCGCCGAGTTGGCTATAACGATCTCATATCCAACAAGCGCGAGTGGAATAATTGTTTTATTAAAATCGCCCAAAAGAATTGCAATATTTGAGCTCCCCAGCTGTTTTCGTTGACGCGTATCGGCTACGATATTTGCGATGAATGGTATATGAGCTCATATACCATTGCCTGTTAACCAATCAAAACGCAGGAATTGCAATATACCATTGCTAGTTTTTAATAAGACACGTTATTACACTGTAGAGCAAGGCAAAAATACGGACTGAAAGAGGAGTGACAAAATGGCCGAACCAAACTTTCTTTTATTAGTGAAATAATAAATCCTTTATTCGATGGTTTAACATATAATACGAGCGGACATTTTGCTCATGGCTCGTATTTTTCCACGCCGCTTCGGGGCTCGGAAAATACTACTCACTCGCAAAATATCCGCGCGTGTTATATGTAAAACCATCGAATAAGATGTATATAATCACGCTAAAGCAAAAAAAAACACACAAACAAAAAGGAAAAACATTCTACCAATGGCTAACATATGGCGAAAAAAAGAGCAATTTTTCAGGTAACGACGAGACGCTATTTTTAAAATCGTCGCAGAGAAGATCCTGTTGACGACATTGCTATTGCTGCACCCAAACACGTCACAGTTTGGAAAATTTGACCGACATTTTTCTAGTTCGTCGTTTCGTCAAAATCAGTCTCAATGTTGTCCAGTCTTAACCATCCTTGTTCCTTTTTGGTTTGTTATTTCATCTTTGGTGTTTCTCTTCCTTACTGAATTATTATTTCGAGATTTGTCCATTTGATGGTTATTTTTTGCATTGAAAACAGACGTAATTCACTTACCATTTCATTGGTGTCTACTTCTCCAACCATGAGAACTAATCCTGTAATATGAAAGTGAAGGTGCGGTTATAATCAATACAATAAGCAACTTTATTCTAATAGTTCTGCTATAAATAGTAAATGAACTATTTTTGATCACAAAATGACATTACGTGTACCAACCTTTACTGTCTCTTAGATCTGTAAAATGTTTTATTGCCAGCGACCAGGGGGCATTTTCACCTCGTGTCTGTTGAAATCAAATCAAATCAAAGATGACAGTTAATAAATAAAATTTACATTACCTTTAAAGGACTATTTTACAGTTCTCAGGGGTGCTTGTGTCTTTGTAACGCCTTCCGAAGAGGAAGGAGGGAAGGAGAATCTTATTTCAAATCATAAATCGGTTTGGTAGTACAAATGAAATGTCTGCTTTATGTAAATGTAATGTTTAAAAAAAGATTCCTCGCCAAGGAAAGTAATATCAAACCTTATTGCCTGAGATAGAAGCTACCTCAAAATAATAGGACTATTATGTTTGAATTGGGGGAGGGGGAGTTGGGGCTCATAGAAATAGAAAGAGAGGGGCGCGCATGTGCGCGCGCTAATGACGCGAGAATCACGCGAGAAGAATGCACAAGAATGCGCAATGCATTTTAAAGGTCGCCGCAAAACGAAAATTTTCAGCTCGAGCGACATTCCTCATCGTCGGTAAAAGTATCGAATGATAAGAACAAGATAAATGTTTGTAACAGCAGTAACTTCACAGACTTTAAGACTTTAAAAAGTTATAATTTGAGAAGACAATTTCTGACGTGTAAAATGGAGAACGTTAAAATGGCACGCACACGCATGATTCAAATCATGCGTCACTTAATTGACACGAAAAACGATTACTTTCGGGCTTTTTTGAAGGGGGAGGGTTGATGGCGATTGGGGTCCTCTTCTTTTGGTTAAAGTATAGCTTTTCTTTACAAAGATGTTAATTCGAAACCTTAGCAACGCTGTGTTGTTTTGCTAGCCAAAGGAGTCAATCAAAACCGTGAAAACCACTGCGCGCGCTTACATCCTATTGGCTGATAAATGCACGCGCAGTTGCTGCCTTTGTTATGTCACAATGAACAAAAAACCTTTAGCTCAGTTTGAGAACAGAAACGCTCTTGAACAAACAGCTTTTTAAAGTTCTCAGTGAATTTACTGCAAACAAGTAAAGATTAAAATGGGAATTGCTTGGAGCTCTTATAAATCGAAAAGAGAAGAAAAAGCCAAAAAGAAAAGGTATACAATAGTAACATTATTCTGCTTTTTATCTCGCTAAAATTAACAAAATAGTTTGTGCAACTTTTGCTTTCCTTTTCCTCGCAGGCTACAGAATGAGAATGGCTTTCAAATTCCTGCCTCTCAGTGCATTCCTGAAGGATCACCAAAGACGACATTACAAATGAAAGACAAAAATCTACCTCTCAGAGAAAATATCAACCTTGATGAAATCGAGCTCCATACGAACGAAGAATGGAAACTGCCGCACAAGAATTTAAGGTACACGAAGTATTCTATTATCGTTTTCCTTAAAGTTTTCCTTCCAAAGTATTCCTATAAAGTTTTAAAATATCAATAAGCAGTTGAATGACCAATGACTTTCTGAAGTTTTTATACAGATAAATCTATTCGCAGACTTTCTTATAGAATCTGAAATGGCGCGAAATAAATTGAAGTAGAGTATACTGTGTTGATCCAGTCACCTATTGAAATTAATCGACCGGATTGACAAATGAGAATCATTTTCATGAAGTGAGGTTCTATGTTAGATTCACGCTCAGGTTAGGGATAGAGATAGGGATAGGGTCATCTATAATAGATGTAACAGTACATTGATTATTAACTGAAATTAGGTCTAGACAAGGCGATTATTAAATCTAAGTTAGATTCGCGCTTAGGTTAGGTATAGGGATACGGTCATCTATAATAGATGTTATAGTAAGACAGTCAGTTAAATGATTAAATTTTTCGGGAGTTTGACGGATCAGCGTGGTGATGTAGTGGTGAGAGAATAATGCTAGCATGCCAGAAGTTCCGAGTTCGATTCTGGGTGATGACATGCAGTTTGCATTTTTCTTTTTCGTAGAAAAAAAATTTCGATGAAAGTGAAAAAGTATCGCTTAACTTGCATCGCTTGCTTACGAAAGGAAAAATTGCTCCGGCGTTTACTTGAGCTCGGCGCCTGTTCTTTGCCCGGAGTTTTTTTTTTTTGTATTTTAGAAACTTTATTAAACACAAGACATAGTTACATGAGTAGAAAAGAAAAAAAGTATACAAAAAGATGATATTTTTACAAAGGACAAAGGCCTTAACTTACAAGCTAATGACATTAAGCGAAATGTAAATACAAGTAAACAAAAACAAAATAAATAACAGTCAGTAACCGAAATCGAGAAAATACTTTGAAATCGAGAAAATACTTTGAAATCGAGAAAATACTTTGAACTTAAATAGAATTAAATTTGTGTACGTGACAAAGTAGTCACTTTCCTCTGCAGTCACTTTCGTATTCACTGTGATGTGTGCTTGTTTCTTTACAGACCTATCAAAGATAATCAACGCTTGCCGCAAAACGATGCAACTTTAAACGAGACAAGCTTCTCTGAGTTGAAAACCAAACTTGAAGCTTGGAAGTTCTACCAGTTCAAAACACAACATCCGCTGGATAAATGGACTGTTAGTTCACTTCCTAATCTGTATTTCACAGATATGTAATTTGAGCCAGTATGAAGTTGAACATTTCTACTTGTATTATATATATCACTGATTCAGTGCGGTCGCTGGCTTCGAAATGAGAATGTAATTTACGTTTCTTTCAAACTATCAAGAGGATTGTGTAAAGAGAATACAAACATCGTGAAGAAAATACAACTGAAGCAAGTCGAAATTATAATCCTCACTTGATAATGAAGAAGAGATGTGAAGTAGCACTTATGATCTTTAAATTCCGCATACATGAATTCATATCCCTGTTCTCTTGGAAGAGGGTAAATGAACTGAAAAAAAACGAACAAAGAAAAAAGTCAGGCATTTAAAAAAGAAATAATATGCGGTTAGTGATTAATGAAACGTGACGTCTCGTGAGTGAGTGAAATGCATGGAAGCGCTTCCCTTGTTGTAACAAATATTGAATGCTTTGTAGCCCTAAACAGGAATTGGCTTCCGTTTCGTGTCTAGAGTTATCTAAATTTTGAAATACAATAGAAGTAGAACTGAAAATAGATTTTTTCACGGTTTCTGGTGTCATCTTGGTTGGAGAACAAACGCAGCAAAAATAACAGTTAATGTATCATGGGAAAAGTTGGGAGTTCGAATGCCCAATAGTTTCAGGATTGAGATACAGAGCAGAAGATTCTTATCGATTACATTTCAACATAGTTCAAGGAGTCAGCTGTGCTGGGTGGCGCTGAATCACAGGTTTAGTTTTCTACACAAATGTCGCTAAATCTTCCTGGGAACTGCGGCTAGGTTTTACAGACAAATGTACGGAAAATGAAAATCGTAATTGCAGCATTCCTAGCAGGGCTAGACCGTTTTGACCTGAGTGATGAAAGTAATTCGGGTTAGCTTTGGTTTTGCAATACCCCGCTTAGTGATTGGTTGAAAAATTTCGCGCCACTTTCTCATCCAATGAGATGTAAAACTTGATTGGTTCAATGGATTTAGCCTCTTCTGATTGGCCATATTGATCTTAAATTTTGATTCTGATTGGCCAGATTCTTAAATTTTAAATATTTCAGAATTCGAGTTTTCCGTGATTTGTTTGACATTCATTCTCCCAGCTTTTCTGACAGATTTACCGATAAATTTTATGATGTTCGTCCCTCCAACCGAGAAGGCTTCAAACACCATGAAAAGGTCTATGCAATAAACAGACAATATAATACCAACATCTTCTGGGTATGTGCCTACCAGAGGGAACTTCAGAAATCGCTCTTCCATTCTGTCATACACGTTACTCTACAAAAACAAACAAAATTAACGATTAACCTTGTTCTGATGTTAAAAGACCTCTGGGACAGCACAAATAACTTCTAAAATAACCTCCACTTGATTTGTGAAATACAGTGGAACCCTGCTTTACAACCAACACGTTAAATTACTGATCAGGAAATCAATGGGGCTAAGTTATTTGCCAAACCGAGTAAATTAAACAATGTGAAAATTACTGAGAAATACAGAAACTGACTACATTGTTGATATCAACTATACACTGTTACATACTGGGATAACAGCACTGATACAGTCCTTGTCTTTGTGATATTCTCGCCAGATCTGAAAAACACCAAAACAAGACTAGACTACTAGATTCGTGACTTATGTTTATTTAGTTCGCTTATTTGACTGTTATTTAATTTGTATTTAAATTTTTTTTTTGTAACTAGTTTCGCGACTTATCTTCTTTTTTTTAGTTCGGTTACTGACTGTTATTTATTTTGTGTTCGTTTACTTGTATTCACATTTCGCTTTATGTTATTAGCTTGTAAGTTATGGCCTTTGTCCTTTGTAAAAATATCATCTTCTGTATACTTTTTTTCTTTTCTACTCATGTAACTATGTCTTGTGTTTAATAAAGTCTTTAAAATACCAAAAAAAAACACCAAAACAAACTGAGCAATCAAGTAACACTGATACAATTTATTGTTTTAGAGCTTTTGTTGAAAGAGGTTACCTAATGGTTATCGTGCTGGACTTCTCTGTAAGAAAGATATAGCCTCAAATTTACCTCAATTTGCGCTACAAGATAAATTTAAATAAAAAACTAGAGGAGTACTACGAACTCGAGTTTGCTTCTTTTAAGCGAAAGTCCACAAGGCGCAGCTGATTTGACTATCGCTCATAAAAGATTGCACTCCAAACCTGTAATTCCAATTTTCCCTTTAAAGAGCAACAATCGTGTTATCGTGCTCTATCAGCGAAAGTTGGAGAGCCAATCAGATTTGCGAATTTCCAGTTACTACGAGTAAGTGAAACGGTTATCGATAGCTTAAGTGGCCTTCCAGGAGGTGGGGGTACCCGTGTTGCAATAGCCAGCCTAGCCAGCGTTCCCGTGCGAGCGAAGTGCTATGTGTTGCGTGTGAGCAAAGATTCTGGTCTCGCGGAAAACTTGTTCGTTAAGCCGAACATTCGACTAATTATTTACAAACTCCAGACAAACTGCAGAATAAGCTTTAGTGACTTCTTTTAGCGAGTTTTATCTGCAAGTGTTCCCTCGCTCCCGTACCCGTACCCTCCCCCTCCTTTTCCTTTTTTTCTCTCGCCCCAATTTTCGCGCGACCAGAATCTTCACTCGCGCGCGACACGTAGTACTTCGCTCGAACGGGAACGCTTGCTACGCAAGCTGGTGTGTTAAATGTCGCATACTCTTGTATGAGGGCCGAATTCGCCTAACCAACGGCTGTAAATGTCGTTGTCGTTTTGCGCAGTGTAGGCAAATGCCGCCAAATCTTCTAGTTTTCCCAGTATGCTTCTACATTCTTTAAATTAACGCAACGATGGTTATGATTGTAAGTTCATTTTTACCGCATTTTAGCAGCTTGTGTAACGGTTTAGTCATGGAAGATGTAATCATCATTGGCATTAACCTCGTTCGGGCATGAGAGAGAGGCCCTGGGAACGAGGTTGCATTGGCATTTTTTCTTTTACAAGAAACTGTTTTCTAAGAGGGCCGCACTGAGTCGAAGTTTCATTAGGCTAGGTAAAAATTAGCTATGAGCGGCGAACCCATTAGCTGTTAGGGGGGGGGGGGGGGGGGGGAGAGAGGTACCTCGGGGTTCCACCCGGATGGCGAATGGTACCTAGAAAACTTTGAATCAAGCGACGTTACTGCCACATTTCATGTCTGATATAATGATCAAGTAATTCGGTACCTTGAAACTAAATCATTTCATTTGCAAGTTTTCTGAACGCTGCACAACTTTAAAAGCATATTGCCATCCATTGCAACCCTTCAAAGGAACCAGACAATAAAGAAAGACGAAACGCCCGAGGTGTTTTTCAATCCAGTGATCAAACCAATAGGCAGCTAAACTGGCTGCTTAAGTTTTTTGTTATCTTGAACGACTAGTAAAAACAATTTTAATTGCTAAATACTTCAAGTGTTTTCACACAGCATGAGAGGTTTGTTTTTCTTTCAAAAGAAGAGAATGTGTATTCCAAGTTGCTGCCATTTAGATTCACCTATCCCAGATTTTAATACTATTCATACGTTCGACAGATAAATAACAACTCTTTTTTTCATTCACTCAGATAAGTATTTGTTTAGGGCTCGCGGGAGCTAGTTCCGAAAATTGTCCCAGATATGTAAATTTATTCCTCTAGTCTGGAATGGCGGCACCACACCAGGCCAACTATTAATTAAATTCTTTTAGACATTTCATAATCAACAAGTTATGCAATTCATTTGTTATCCGTAATTATGTTTCAGACTTGAACGTCCCTAACCGAGGTTGAATCTAGGGGGGGAGGGGGTACTCCCTTATAAGGACTTAACGGGGATGTGTTAACGGCGCGTGCGGCCCGACGGGGTATGGTTTTTAGGGTTTTTTGTCCTGAACGGGATATCTATTTTACCCCTTTTCGTCTTAAACGGGGTATCTTTACATGAACCAATGTCTTAAACAGGATTAGCATATATGTTTAATTATACGACCTTGGCCGCAAGCTGAATTTTTACAAGTTCTTCCATAGTGTTGACTTCGGTGGACTTCGGCATTGATATCAAGCTTAATTCACATTTGATTACGCTATAACAAATGTCTTAGATGGGTATCAAAAAACGGCATTCTGTCTTAAACAGGGAAGGTAGTCAGAGATTCGTGTCTTAAACTGGGTCAGGGTGTGGGCGACCGGGCCGCACCTCCTCACCCTAGATTCAGTCATGTACCTCCCCGCCGGGCCCCGGGGGTTGAATCATGCCACTCAATGGGTGTTTCCACAAAGCGCATATTTAATACCTAGTAGCAGTGGCCCGTTAATTTGAAATTTCAAAATTACTGAGCGCTTAAAACGAACCCAAAGTTTGGTAACGCTTTCCTAACGTTACAGAACTTAGCGGTACGACCTAGCAACACTGGTCCAGTAATCTGATCTAAAACGTTACCTAAAGCTTTGCTGTACGTCACGCTATATCGTGACCACAATTCTTGGAATACTTGGCGCTTTATCTGGGTATTCTGAGAAGTTTACAATATTTCACAACATGTCAAAAACCACTTCGTGATTGGTCGATATTACCTGGCTAAAAATTTCCATTTTCAATCAGGTCCACATTCTTGGAGGCATTCACAACTCCAAACCCTTCGTCGTTTTCCCCCTTTAATCATGGATATACAAACCTTGCTAAACAATCTTCATGAAGAAGTATCCTGTTCAGTGTGCAAGAGCACATTCACTGATCCAAAACAGCTGCCATGTTTACACAGTTTTTGTCTTCACTGCTTAAACGGGATATTACAAACAAGTGGCCACCACGATGTGATCTGCTGCCCGGAATGCAGAAGGGAAAGTAGAGTCCCCAGAAGTGGAAATGTTAACGACCTACCGACCAACTTTCGCATCAACAGTTTGCTAGATGTCCTTGCCATCAAAGAGTGCAGTACAACGGGAGTGAAATGTAAAAATTGCGACAAAAGAAGTACACAGAGTTTGTACTGCTTCCAGTGTTGCGGGTTCTGGTGTGACGATTGTATTACTGCCCACAACATGATTCGAGAAAATAAAGAACACCGTGTGTTGGCGCTTAAAGACTTTCAAGACGAAGACTATGAGAATGTTTTAAAGCGACCAGCATTTTGCCAAAAGAAGCACCATGAAAAAGAACAGCTGGAGTTCTTTTGCAAGGACTGTGAAGTCGCCATTTGCAACACTTGTGTTGTGACACTTCACGAGGGCCACGCCAAGATAATTTTGGAAGAAGCTGCAAATGAACGCAAGTTACAAGTGAAATCTGTAATTGAAACGCAAAAGCAAAAAGTGCAACAGAAGAGAAACGAAATCGCCAAACTCGATAAAGCCAGTGCTCAAATTGAAGAAAGGGTCGATACCTTGAAACAAGACGCGCAGAAGTTTGCTGACAAGATGATCGGTGTCATCGAAGCGAAGAAACAGGAAATATTTAATAAAGCAGAACGTCAGGCAGCACAGTCACTCGAGCATCTTGTAATACAAAAGAGCGAGATTGAACACCAAGTGAACACGACCGAGACAGTAATTGAACAAACTGAAACACTTTTAAAACGAAGCACAAGCGCCGAGATTGTTCAACTACACGACTCGTTAAACACGATCTTTCTTGAAGGAGTCAGTGACGAAACAGAACAAGTCGACTGTGACCTTGAAGTTACTCGTCAATTCATTTTCGCAGAAAATGAAACATTAATGGACAAAGCAAACACTGAAGGAATCGGCTCATTGAAAACATTGGTCAAAAAGACCAGTGCGCATCAATCAAGTGCCGAAGGAAAAGGAATCACTGAAGCAGTGGTTGGAATTGAAGCACAAATTCTCCTAACAACAAGAAATGTCGAGGGAGAACAACATTACGAAGAGCGAGATTGTGTCACAATGCAGATCAGGAATCGTCAAGGCCATGACTGTGCGGCAATACCGCGAGTCCAAGACAACAAAAATGGAACCTACAACATCAGCTATTTTGCAAAAGAAACTGGAAAATGCAACGCATCAGTGAAGGTAAATGGTGAACATGTGTATGGCAGTCCATTTACTGTTGAAGTCAAACCCAGACAGTTCAGACCCGTGTTATCGTTTGGTAAACCAGGGTCGGGTGCTGGAATGTTTGACGGGCCTTGGGGAGTGGCAGTGAATGAACGCAATGAAATTGCGGTGACTGATATTCGTAACAATAGAATTCAGATATTCAGTAGCGATGGAACTGTTGTAAGATCGTTTGGTACAAAGGGTAATAAAGAGGGAGAATTTAATTGCCCTCGCGGGATAGCCTTTGATAAGAATGGAAATATTATAGTGGCTGACAGTCGTAACCACCGTGTTCAATGCTTCAGTGAGCAGGGTGGGCACCTAAACACATTTAGTAGCAAGGGAAGTCTTGATCACCAGCTGAACACTCCTCACGGTTTATCCTTAGACAGTGACAGGAATGTTATTGTCGCTGATGCACTCAATGAACTAATAAAGATATTTAACGCTAATGGTCAGTTTTTACGTAAAATGGGTGTAGAGGGTTCTTTGACCTACCCCATCCACTGCATCCAATATGACAAATATCTTATAGTGTCAGACAGTCATGAACATTGTATTAAGGTTTGTGACAGGGATGGAAATTTTCTGTACAAATTTGGAAAGAAGGGGAAGGGTGACGGGGAGTTTGATGATCCTCGTTGCTTGTCAGTTAACAAGGCAGGACACCTGATGGTCTCTGATGCAGGGAATCACAGAGTTCAGGTGTTTGAACTGAGTGGAAAGTTTATAACAAAGTTTGGAACAAAAGGGAGCGGGATAGGGGAGTTTAATCGGCCAGTCTCTACAGCAGTTCTTAGTGATGGTAGAATAGTTGTAAGTGATTACCTTAACTGTCGCATCCAGATTTTTGAGTAGATATTGCAGCCACCTTCTGTACATAATATGAATCTTGAAGTTACTTATAGTTAGAAGCAGATTACCAGAAATATTTGTCACCATTTTTAAGGCCTCACAGGAGACATTAGCCTTAATAGATTATCTTTAAGAAAGTCTCCATGGGGACAGTAAAATGACAGCTGTCAGTTGAAATTTTACCCGTTTGTTAGTTGTCATTTTGAAGGTTGAGGGACGTTAGCAGTAAAAACTTTGGAAAATTTGTCAGCTAACCATATACAGGCCCCCTCCTAACAGCAGCCTGAGATTATACAAATATTACATTCCGTGTTTTTTATTACACTGTATATAGTTTAATTTGCTAAGAGCGTAAACTTTGGAGTTAGGAAAACTTATATGCTCGTGAATTTAAGTGCGATAGTTCCTGTTAGCCACTATTACTTAAAAGTAATTTACATTGCGTGACACTGAAATATGTTAACTGAGAAACTTGTAAGCTGAACTGATTGAATGATTTCTGTAACAAAACTATTTTAAATAATTTACAATAGTCTCCATATTCAGTTTTACTATGCAGGTAAAATAAACACTGGTTTATATTTAGTTCTGTGATGTAAGTAAATTTTGCGACAATTTAGTGGCCAATAACATACCTCTTTGTAATGAATGAAAAGAAAATGTAGACTGGAGTGTGAATAAATTGTAACAATTTTTCTTAGACCTTGCTTGATATGTGTATGCTTGATGACAACTGCTTAGATGGTAGGGATGTATAACTCGATTGTATATATCGATTAGTGAACATTTTCTTTAATGTAAGCGAGGTCACTGCTGAATTTTTTTCTCATCATTTATTTAGTCCTTCCTAATATAAGACATTTCCCATAATAAAGCAGAAACACATGAAATCAAAAGCGGTGTACATTTTAAAGTGCACCTAACCCCCAATTTTTTTTCGCTGAAATAAAATCTCATAGTTACCCAAAGTATTTGAGCGAAACCATTTTTGGATTTGGTTGAATCCTCTATTTTTTATAGCCTCTCAAAGTCGACATTGAGATGTCGCACAACCATGTTTTAGAGAGTCTGGGTCGAGAGAGCTGCTGATGTATACCCAGGAATCAAATAAAATAGCGCCTCACTCATTTCTTTGAACAAAATTCCCAGCTTTCTTAAAACCCGGCCGAGAAACAAAATGGTGTTATTTTTAGGGCCATTTTTGTGTTTTCAATGGGACGTAGAAAATCAAGGATTTAACCAAATCCAAATTTTCTGTTGCCAAACTAATTCGAAAAATCAAGTACAATCATTGTAGCAAAAAAAATAAATAAATAAACTGGTGTTAGGTGCACTTTAAATAGCTGGAATTACTTTATTCTTGGGGCTGTATTAGTATGGGCAATCAATGGCGAGAGAGGAGTATACCATTTGATTACTTTTTTAATTAATGCTAAAATTTTGCACCAAAAATTAAGGAGTAATTTGTCACCCATGATATTCTTTTGATTAACCTGCTTGTATGTTGAAACAAATTTCAACCTGAAAACCAATTTGAACTACAGCATATACATTGTAAATTGGTAGCAGCAAATTCAATGCTGGTATCCCATACAGGGATTGGGGAGGGGGTGGGTTGAAATACTCCTAGTGGCTAAATGCTATGGAAACCGCACATAATTAATAAGCCTCAACCTGATGAGCCACTAGGCTGGAATGCAGACTTTACCTTTCATCTTAGAAAAGTCACTGAAAGTTGCAACATTTGTTGTTGAGCAAGTGATTCAGAGCTTATATGTGGGATATGGTGACATAAAACTGGACCAGAATATAATAAAACTATTCATCAAATCAGCAGTGTTTTCATTACTAACCTGTCAAATTTCTTCTGCATTTTTGTCCATAATTTTAGCCAGAATGCAGTGTCTAAAAAATGGGAGGAAATTATCAGCGTTTACTTTTATCAATAACAGTCAGGCACAATCAGTAAGACTGATACTAGAAGTCATGATATTAAACTCATTACTGAATTAACTGGAATCAAATTTGTTGAGATTTACACAAACTTATGCTGCAGTTTATATGTTTTGCAGCCAAATTTCATGAACATTTACCACCAAAATGATTGAAAAATAAAACTTGTATTGCCCAAGGCCCACGCATGGATCCAGATAAAAATGGGGACTTTTTTCCAATAACATGTCAGTGCTGAAGACACAAGCCTCCAGGGGGTGGGGAAGGGGTTTGTTCTGGCATCATACTGTGTCAGGACTTTTTTAAAAAATTTGACTCCTTTCAGTGCCATTTCTGGGTATTTTGAGTCACTCAGACAGGAATTTGATTAATTTGACTGATTTCTGTAAAGCAGTGGAAACCATACCTGAGTCCAGGTCATTTACTCACATATAACATAATTAGATATAATAAACAAGCTTTAGTATTAGTGATTATAGTCACTAACACTAAATATAAATATAAATTTATAAATGTTAATTATTATTATTATTATTACTGTTGCCAAGGTTAATAGAAAATAAATATTAATATTATATCAATATTAGTATTAATTGCCCAGTCCTGTGCAAGTAAAAACAATGACTGATCTAATTGTCATGTACATAACAGACATCAAATGTAATTAACCAATTGTGCACTTGTTTTTATTTACTTTCTTTTACCTTGCTTTATTTTTTGGAAGTATGTGCACTATATTTTTTTACTTCAAATACTTTGATTTTTACACTGTATACACTTTAAATGTTAGCGGGTTGTTATTTATTCATTAATATCAAGATCCACTCCCTCCTATTTTTATTTTTTTTCACCTTTATTTGCTCAAATGGTTATGGGTAAGTTTATTTCACTTAATATATAACAGAGAAGGTTTAACAGAATACAAATAAATCTAAAGAGGAAATCAAACCAATTGTATAAATTTCCGACAAATTGGCTTTTAACCTAAAGGCAAAGAGCAAGGCAACTTTTACGAAAATGTAAATGACATTTTATTTGTAAGACTGCTTTTAGTTGCTCCAATGTTTTTGTTTTTGTTTGTTACTTAGTGAGTTCCATCGTTTAATTACTATCTTACGTTTGGAACCTGCAGTCAAAGAAGACACACAATTATCTCGGAAATGAACATTTTAAAGAAACAACTTACTTGTATAAAGCTGTAAATTAGCGATTAATAGGGACCTTTAGCACCAGACGTTTTCGACGCGGCGACGGCAACCGGAAGTAAGTTTTACTTCCGATCAACGTTTCCCGCCGACATGTTCAGCCGTCGCGACTTGGCGCCGAGGTCACTTTGCCTATTTTGACGTTGCCTGTAAAACGCGAGTTTAACCTTGTGATTTTTGTGCTTTTATGTCACTTTGCTTTTACATTTTCGCCCGTATCCGACACCTAAAGTATTGTTCTTTCGTTTTGAAGCCTTTATTTGGAGATTATGGGATATTTGTTACATTTCTGAAGCTTTTTGGATCATACCGTGTAGGTAACCACGACAGTACAAATGTAAGTGTTGAAAACATGTTGTTTACTTACTAGGTGATTTATCGTGTTAGATTTCTACTACCCACTGTAGTTGCCAGCTTACTGTGATTCGCAACCTTTTACGATCGGCAAGTCGGTTTATTGGATCTCAGCATCCACAATGAAACATAATAAATGTAATTTTACTGAGCTTTCTTTGCTTTTCATTCGGTGTTACGAAATCTCCTATCCCTTATTTAAAACTTTTACAATGACACTCAAATTGCCATCCCGACTCCGCAATACAACAATATATGACACGCTTGACACATGATTGTACACATTGCTGACCCATGTGCTAGGTTAGCTCAATGCGTTGGTACACTTTTTTAGAAAGCAGGGAGGGCGAGAGTTCAACACACGGGTGGGCATGTGTACAATCTTTTCCTTTTTTTCCTCCAAGAAGCTAATACATAACTGCTGCCTATTTATTATTTTGCTCAATATTCATGCATTGCATGCATTATGAAATTAAAACCCACGCTTGCCTGGAGCCCATGTTCATTTCATAACAACGACACCAAATGCTTTCTAACAAAATATTTTTGAAACAACTCAAAGAAGAAAATGCTGCCACCCCATGCTCTCGATATAGCTCATAACTATCTCATCATACATGTAGTTTCACTAAGTTTTACAACTGTAGGCATTTCATCTTCTAAAGTAATGTGTTGTGTTCAATAAAAAAGGTACTATTAAAAAAATAAACAATTTCTCACCATAACTTCAACTCTTCTGCCTTTTATCCACATTCCATCTGGCTCCAGCAACTGCACCTCATTTGGTCACATCTCTCCTAAGTGAGATGTATGCAAGATATTAGAAATCAGTTTGTTTCAGGATCAGATGACAGACAAAATCGCTTTGGGAAATTAAGAGTTAATCAAAGCCTTCCCACAACGATTTGTTGAACACTGAAATACACTTTAAGAGCTGATTCAAGCCATGTTTGATTGGTTTAACTGCTAAGTTGAAAAAGCTCATAATTAAGATTTTATTACAGTACTTTTTTGACTGCAGCCACAACTGCATTTTATGGGAACGTACATTTTTAAAATTTCTGTGGGGGTTGGGGGGAGGGGCATGTCTCTAGAACCCCCTAGGCAAATCATGCCCTCAGCACTCCACAAGGGCACTTACTTTGCTCCCATATTGTTTCTCCATTCAATTATGCTCCACCAATGTTACATTCCCAGCACCATCCCTGATAATAGAAATAGAAAAATTAACAGCTGATCCTTTACTGTATTTAGGTGTAGCGTGGTTGAAGGCCACAGAATCATCTGGCCACAATGCAGAAGCTTCTTTTTTTGGAGGGGGAGGTCTGAGAAATATTCCCTTGGAACATGTTTTGAAATTCAGACAAAATAATCTCAAAATTCTAACTAAATGACTGTACTGTAGGCATTTCTTATAATCTTTAAAAGGACTAATAAATTGAACAGTTGTAAATTTAGTGTCTACAGCACCATCAATTCCTTTTAAAGAAAATAATTATTTTGCAACTAGAACATTGCCTTTTCTTTAGCTAGACATCACCAGAGACACAACCATCAGCATACATGACATGCATTTATTCAAATGTAGCTGGCTTTCATG